>OU898276.1:63160295-63830080 GCA_918026665.1 Diabrotica balteata | reverse complement strand
GTCTTATTCTCCTTTTCCTTTTTATGTAGACAATACTCTGTCTATTTTTCAATGTGCCTTCAGTAAGTCGTTCCATCGTTTTCGTAATCTTCCTACTGATCGTCTTCCTATTGGGGAACCGTCTCTTGTCGTCTTTACTACTATATTTGTTGTCATTCGGCTTATATGATCGTTCCATTCCACTCTTCTATTTTTTACCCAGTTTTTGATAATCTCCACCTTGCATCCACGTCATATATCTGTATTCTAGCTCTGTCCATTAGTGTCTTACCATCAATTTTTCATCAAGTAATTTTATCTTTGCTGTTTCTAACATCTTGTTTTGTCTTCTCTGTCTTAGGTCGTAGTTCTGCCGCGTCTGTATTTATTGGTCTGATGACTATTTTGTAAATTCTGCCTTTCATTTCTTTCTTGATATTTTTATTTCTCCATATTGTTTCATTCGGGCAATCTGCGACTCTGTTTCACTTGATCTTCAACTTCAGTTTCGAGCTTTTCGTAGCTAGATAATATGATGCCTAGATATTTAAACTCCATCACTTGTTCTACTATCTGACCTTCTAGCTCCAATTGACATCTTAGTAAATTTGCTGTTATAAACCTGCATTTTGTTTTTTTTGGAGGAAATTAGCATGTTAATTTTTGCGGTTATATTAAATTGGTGCAGCATACGTTGTAAATCATCTTCACTTTGAGAGAGTAGTATTGCGTCGTCTGCATAGCAGATTATTTTAAGTTGTTTTTCTTCTATTTGGTATCCTTTTTTCTTAGTTCTTACTTTTTTTATCTGATGTTTTTATCTGATTATAAGACTTAAGTTTAAACGTATTAGAAAACCACAAAGAACTCCAAAATTAGATGTTAGAAAACTGAAAGAAGATGATATACAAATCAAACTTCAACAGAAAATATACGAAAACTTTGATAAATTAGATACTAACACTTACGAGATAAACGAACAATGGGAAACACTAAAGAACTGCCTCCTCACTCCATCCAAAGAGACATTAAAAGAAACGACACGAAAGAAAGACAATTGGATGACCGACGAGATACTCGACATGATGGAACAACGAAGACAAGCCAAGAACAAAGACAGTCACAATTTCAAAATCATAAACAATGAAATCAGAAAAAAGATAAGAGAGACAAAACAAACTTATTATGAGGAAAAATGTAAAGAGATAGAGGATCTTCAGAACAAATACGACCTATTCAACATACATAAAAAGGTTAAAGAAATGGCAGGGCTTCAAAAAAGAAATCACAACACAACTCTTTTAGATAAAAATGGAAATACTATGATAACGACTGACGAAAAACTAAAACGATGGGAAGAGTATATGGAAGAGCTCTTCGACGACGAAAGAGGAAACCTACAAGACTTGTCTTTTGAGGACAGAGAAACAAGTTAGAAATTACAAAGGAAGAAATACTGTATGCACTAAAGAACACCAGAAACGGAAAAAGCCCGGGCCAGATCAACTGCCTATTGATATCCTTAAAATAATAGAAAATGAGTACATTGATGTCCTCTTAAAGCTTTTAATAAATTTATCAATCGGGTGACATACCCAAAGAATGGTTGACCTCAACATTCATTTGTCTCCAAAAAAAAAAAAAAAAAAATGCTAGAGAATGCACCGACCACCGTACCATAAGCCTGATGTCTCACACACTTAAATTGTTTTTAAAGATCATTCATAAACACATTTACAAAACACTTGATATGGATATTGAACAAACTCAATTTGGATTCCGTAGTGGCGTAGGTACCCGTGAAGCTCTCTTTGCATTCAACGTACTAATCCAGAGATGCTTGGATGTGAACCAACTTACTTTACTTTATCGTGTCCGGACATGTCATTCATAAAATTTCTGCCCAGTATCGGGCTACGTCGGTTCCATCTTTGTTGGCGAGCCACAAATCTTCAAGGGTACATCGATGAGGACAGTTTCTGCATGTAAGAAGATGTTCCATATTCTGTGTTTCTCCACAGTCACAGTTCACATCATCTTGGTTTATTTTTCCCCATTTTGCCATGTTTGATTTTACTGTAGCAACCCCCGTTCTTATCCTATTCAAGGTTTTCCACGTTTTAAAGTCTAGGGTCTGGCCGGTCCATTGAACCTGGGGAAGTGGAAAATACTCAGGCGGTTCATCCTTCACTGTTCCAAGGAAGCTTTTCCTAGATTTTAGTCGCTTTCGTGGTGTTCGAGCTTTGTATAGGGCATGCCGATCGTCCGCGATCTGTTTAATTTTCTCTATGTGTTCTGCAGCGCCTCTGCGTGTTGAGGGTTCTGCAAAACCCGCTGCTCTATATAGATTTGAAAGTGGCGTTGGTTTCATGCACCCCGTTACTATCCTGCATGTCTCATTTAGCGCAGTATCAACTTGTTTGGTGTGGGCAGATCTGCTCCAAACGGGGCATGCATATTCAGCAGTTGAGAAACACAGTGCCTGTGCCGTTGTTCTTAAAACGCCAGGACGTGCGCCCCATTTACTTCCCGTTAGCTTTCTGAGTATGCTGTTCCTAGTTGTTACTTTCCCTCTTGTTTTTATGCAATGTTGTCTGTAGGTGAGGGACCGGTCCAGAGTTACTCCAAGATATATAGGTTGGTTTGTGTGTTCTAATGTATTACCATTCCACACAATTTGGAGTTTTCGCTTGGCTTCCTTTGTGCGAAGGTGGAAAGCGCAGACTTGGGTTTTAGAGGGATTGGGTCTCAGAGAATTCTGCAGGTAGTACGCTGTCATTGTTTTTAAGGCAGTTTCGAGTTTCTCCTCCACTTCTTCAAAACTATTTCCTTGAGCACATATTGCAAGATCGTCAGCATAGAGGAAGTGCTTGGTTTCGGTCGGAGTAGGTTGGTCGTTTGTGTATATATTGAAGAGCATTGGTGCTAAAACACTTCCCTGTGGGAGGCCGTTTTTTTGAACTCTCCACCTACTTACTTTACCCTCCAGCATAACGAAAAAACGTCTATTTTGCAGTAAGGAATATACGACCTTTCCCAGATGGTGGTCATTGAGAGTATCGTATAATTTGCGGAGCAATGTTTTGTGCCTTACTGTGTCATAGGCTGCTGTCAGATCTACAAAAGCAGCCCCTGTTATAAGTTTTTCTTCAAAGCCCTCTTCAATGTGTTCTGTTAATGCGAGGACTTGACCGGTGCAAGATTTGCCAGGTCTGAATCCTCCTTGTTGTGGGATGAGGTGCTTGTCGACATTTTTTTCTATTCTGGCGAGTATGAGTCTCTCGTATAGTTTAAAAAAGTGACACAATAGCGAAATAGGTCTGTAGCTACTGGGGTCTTCTGGATCCTTTCCTGGTTTTAACAAGGCTATTACTTTAGATTTCCTCCATGATTTTGGAATTTTGCAGGTTTTGCAGCACGTGTTATAAAATTGCAAGATCCAGTTTTTTGCTCCTTGGCCTAAATGCTTTATTTGTTCACTGCATATATCATCCACACCTGCAGCTTTCCCGTTTTTTAACCTGTTCAGACCGTCGTGGAGTTCTTTTAGTGTAAAAGGAGTTCCTAGGTGGTTTGTCTCCGAATCCAATCTTCTCCTAGTGTTTGGGTCCTTATATCGGTTAGTAGTTCTTCCATTCATAAGGAGTTGAGTAGCGACTTGGTTTGCTGTAACCTTGCAAGGTGGTTTATGTTCTTTTGGATCACCGCTGAGTTTTTTCACAAGGTTCCATGCTATTTTGCTACTATGTGTCATGCTACTATGTGAACCAAGATATGTACGTCTGTTTCATAGACTACAACAAAGCTTTCGACAAAGTCCGCCACAAAGAGCTAATGGACATCCTCAAAGCAAAACAACTACAACACAATGACCTTCGAATTATAACAAATCTATATTATAAACAGCAGGCACACGTACGCATTAATGAACACACATCAGAAGAGTTCGAAGTTAAAAGAGGAGTGCGACAGGGGTGTGTATTGTCACCACTACTATTCAATGCATACTCTGAAGAAATTATGAAAAGAGCTCTTGAGGAAGAAACAACAGGAATCAAGGTCAATGGAACACCAATTAACAACATTAGATATGCGGACGATACTATCATAATAGCAGACAACCTCCAAGACCTCCAAAAGCTAATGAACAAGATAGTTGAGTATGGAGAAGAATATGGATTATCAATAAACACCAAGAAAACCAAATTATGAGGATATCGAAAACCCAAAATAATGGTGAAAGCCTGACAATTAACGGTACTGCTTTAGAACAAGTTGAAAACTACCACTATCTTGGCACAATAATTAATCACACAAACGATTACTCCAAAGAAATCAAAGTTCGAATAGAGAAAGCACGTACAAACTTCAATAAAATGAGAAAGGTACTTTGTGCAAGAGAACTAAAATTGGACTTGAGAGTTAGGCTGGCAAGGTGTTATATTTTCTCGACTCTGCTTTATGGGATGGAAGCATGGACACTTAACGCGTCGACTGCTAAAAAGTTGGAAGCATTTGAAATGTGGGTATATAGACGAATCATGAAGATATCATGGACCGAGCATGTGACAAACAACGAAGTCATGAGAAGAATCAACAAAAGAATGGAAGTATTGGAAACCATCAAGACACGAAAGCTGCAATACCTGGGGCATGTTATGCGTAATGAGAGATACAACCTACTTCAATTGATTATACAAGGGAAAATCCAGGGCAAGAGAAGTGTAGGAAGAAGAAGAATCTCATGGTTGCGTAACTTGAGGGAATGGTACGGATGCACATCAATTGAACTATTCAGAGCAGCAGCATCTAAGATCAGAATAGCCATGATGATTGCCAACCTCCGTCGCGGAGATGGCACGTGAAGAAGAAGAAGAAGAAGACTTTTTTTATTATTTCATCCATAATCAGGTTGAACAATAGAGGACTTAGGAAATCTCGACGTCTTATCCCATTGTCAGCTTTAATAGTCGGTTAATTTTTCTTCTACTTTTACTTTTCTTGTGTTGTTTTGGTAATTATTTTCGATCGTTTTGATTATTTATAGAGATGTTTCTCTTGCGTACAATAAGTGGATAAAGTCCTTTAATTTAACGGTCAAATGCCTTCTTAAGGTCCAAGAATCACAGATATGCCGGTTTGTTGTATTCTAATGATTTCTCTGGCACTCTCCTCAATATAAATATAGCGTCTGTGCATGATCTTATCGACCTAAAACCTTGTTGTTCTTCTGTTAGTGTTACAATTTCATTTAGTTTATTTGTTTGTTGTTTTCAACACTTTGGTTGTTAATTTTAGTGTTGTGTTTAAAAATTAATTCCTCTGTAATTTTCCGGTTCCGATTTGTCTTCCTTTTTGAAGAGAGGTATTAGGATGCTTGATCTCATTCTTGAGGAATTCTGTTTTGTTCTATTATTTTTTGGATTAGTTTTAATAGTTGTTTGGTCAGATCTGGTCCTCCGTACTTTAGGAGTTCGTTCGGTATTCTGTCCTCTCCTGGTGATTTTCTATTTTTTAATTTCCTTAATGCTTCCTTTACCTCTTCTTCCTCAATATTTATTTCTTCGTTTGTCGTCACCTCTGGTGTTGGTGGTTCATTATCGTCACCTTTAGCAAATAGGGATCGAAAGTAGTCTACCCATGTTTCCTTCTGAACTTGTTTCATTTTTATTAGTTCGTTCATCTATTTTCTTTGTCCTCTGATCATTCTCAATATTTCTTTTTGTGTTTCGTAGTCGTGTTCCATCTGTTTTGAGAAGCTCTGCCAGTGTTCTCTTTTTATTTGTCTAACTAAAGTATTCGTTTTATTTCTGATTCGTTTATAGTGGTTATATGCCTCTTGTGTCATGTATTGTCTTTTTTGTCTTCACTTCCTCTCTAAACCATGGTGTTTTCTTTTTTGATATGTTAGTGTTCGTTACTTCCTTCTCTCTAAGTGATTCTGTTGTTGCGTTAATTATGTTGTTTTTGAGTTTTCCCAGCTTTTCTCGATGTTATCGTTTTCTAATATTTTATTCCCAATGATCTTCTCTGATATTCTTTTTCTGTATAAGTATTTCGTGGATTCCGTATTTAGTCCTTCGACTTTGATTGTTGTTTGTGTTGGCGTCGCTCTTTTGGTGTGAAGTATTTCAGGATGATTCTTATTTTACATAATATTAGGCTATGGTCGCTACCAGTTGATTATTTTCGATGGATGT
Organism: Diabrotica balteata; assembly: GCA_918026665.1. NCBI lineage: Eukaryota > Metazoa > Arthropoda > Insecta > Coleoptera > Chrysomelidae > Diabrotica > Diabrotica balteata. Next base: position 63,823,901 of record OU898276.1, on the reverse strand, counting down.
ATATCTCTGTTGATTATAACATAATCTATCATAGATCTTTGTCTACAGGTGTTATTAAATATATATTTGTGTTGGTCTTTGTGTTTAAAAACTGAGTTGTTTATTCTTGCAGACGTTAGTTATTTGTACAGAAGTTGATCATTAGTTCTCCATTTTCGTTTTTAACATTATCGTTATGTTTTTGCTTAACTCTGGGTATTATTTGATTGCCTATTCGAGCGTTAAAATCCCCCAATTTTATCATTTTTACTCTGACTTAAAATAATATTTGTTGTAGTTGGTCATAAATCGTTTCCCTATTTGTTTGAGGCTTGTTACTTTCTGGGCAATCTACTTCGATGATGTTCAGATCAAAGAACGTATTTATTACCAGGCTATCTATGAAATTTGAAAGCATTACACCTGTTTGGTTTCCGTTTTTTCTACTCAAAGTTTTCCAATCAACTGTCAACATATCAACAATTGAAAACTCCATATCTAGAGTGTAGGTTCGTCTATGAGTTTTTCTTTTTGTAGATTTTTAGTGTAATAGACGCTGGTATGTCTAACTTGTAGTAGCTGACGACTGACCGTAGGTACTATTCTTGGGTGTAAAAGAAAGCCTTTTGCCTGTTGGTTTTCGTTGTCTGGAATGGTCTGGTTTACATTAAAAAATACTAAGATGTTATTGAAGACAGCATTTATACCCAGGAATCGTTGGTGAAAATAGAATTGTAAAATATAAATTATTGTACTTAAATTTACTGGACAACTGGTCCAATTTTTTATTTTCTACAATAATAGGCAATAAAAACAAAAATATAAAACTAATTCTACTTATTATTTAACACAATTAGCAACAAGATTTATAACATATTTTAACCAAATTTTAACAAAAAAACAACACAAGAAAAACCAAAAATCAGTTTGTCGCAATTAAATTTTGGGACAATCGCCAGGACGTACGCAACCACGAACAATACCAATATCATTGTAGATGAAACCTTTGTCACATCTGCATGTCGGTTTGCAGTCTTTTGTGCAGGGTTTGTCAGAACATTCTGGTTTTCTGTTCCTGCAGGTTGGATCAGGACATGGGCATGGGGTACATCCTTGTGTTGAATTTGCAGGACATTTCGTTTCTAAAAAGAATTTTAACAGTGGATTAATAAAAAACTTTATAAGTCACAGAAATAGAAAAAAAAATATATGAAAATTACATATAAAATTATATACATGAAAGTAAAAGATTGCATTTTATTTTAATTCTAATTCCACCAGTGTTCTACACGTGTTTCGAGTTATTTAATTCCTCATCAGGAACACTTGTCGATGTTCACACTTAAATGAAATGCAGTCTAGTATTTGGCCATTATAATTAAATTACCAGCCAAGTACGCTAGGAGCGGCATCTATACGAAGTAACAAGAAGTCGAAAGACCTCTCTTCGATAGCGAATTAGGTGAACCGTAAATTCACGTGAAGTCTATGGAGGCTGTTGAATGACTCTAAGAATCACCTTTTACTCCGACATGCATCTATTCTGGATCTGCATCTATTTATGGTGTGTTTTTGTCGCACTTATACGTATTAGATGTACTTATACGAAAAATTTTCAAAAATACTTGACATTTGAAAAAAGTCACATTTTTTCAAAATTGAGTTTTTCACGCCATTCTGTAGGTACTGAACCATCAGAATTAATATTCTAGATGTAAAAAATGCAAAATATAGTCTAAGTCCATAGTTATTAACGTTTGAAAATATACTGTACAGGCAAGTAACAGTCAGAGTCCACAGGCAGAAAGGAAACAACAATTAAAGCCCAGATGGCATCTATGTTTTGAACACAATAAACAGAGAAGCTTATCTGTTTTTGTCTACTTGGCTAATTCAGTAGCTAATTCAAAGTCGCCAATATTGTATTGTCATTGTTTAAAGCGTAGTCTTGTATTTGTTCGGTTTTTTCCAAAAGTATTTTTCTTGTAGTGTTCGATTGTGTTTATATAACTTTCCCAAACATACATTTTATTTCAGTTCATTGTGTGAATTTTATTATAACAATGAAAAATATAAGTAGTGATGAAGATGAACATGTTTAGCAAAAGCTTGTGGAGCAAAGAAGTGTGCAAAATACGGTAGGTTAAGTGACGCTTAGAAAAAAAATCGAGCAATGAGTCATATTGAAGGTGAGGATTGTAAATGTACACGTTTGAAATGCTTTACTGTCATTGCTGAAAATGAAGGAAAAGAAGTTCTTCGAAAGTTTAATCTTCTTGGAAGTTAAAACGAGCAAGATAGACATTTAAATGGTTTAATGATATAGTATTTATTAACATAGTATGTACATTAGCTTAGCTGTTATTATTATTATATTAATCATGTTTCACTAATTGACATATTTAAATTCTTTAACAAAACTTATGTTGGTGGAGACTGGCTGAATGACAATTGTCCAAGCCAAGAAAAAAAAATGGTTTAATAACAGTTAAACCAATTGAACGCAGACGTCCTTGAATAGATAAGAGTCACTTACGCGAATAATCATATTCGTTCAAAATTAGAGTAATAAGTGATAATATAATAACAGAAGTGCCTATATGTCATCAGGCTTTTCTTTCCATCCATGGCATTACAAACCAACAACGTATAAATACAATAAAAAGGCACTCGTCACGACTGGGGAGGCTCTGATGACAAAGGAAAACACAAAAATAGGGTTCATTCGTTAACCGATGAAACAAAAAACAAAATACATGAACACATAAGATCGTTAAAAGGGAGAAGATCACATTATACACTCACCGGCAGAATTTCCTAAACCTGTTGTCCGATTTTAGTGATTTTTTTAGTATGTTATAGGTATATTATTTAAGAATATCAATGAAATAATATTGTTGCTAGACAGGTCAACGTCATTTTATACCGGGTGTAACAATCATACTGTGTTTTTTCCTTAAAGTTCGAAACACCCTGTGGAATATTCTAGCATATATAAAATATTGAAATTAAAGCTCAATTATAGTCTCAGGCTTTCTTAACATTTTCTTTTTTGATTCATTTGCTTGTGTTGGATAATAAAAAAGTTAGGTACGTTAACAACTAGCCATGTTTTTCATCAATAAATGCTCATTTTCTTCTTAGTTTCACCAGCATATTTAAAGGAACAACCATAAAATCTGAGTATTTTCTCTCTAGTCTATATACTGTTTAGATAATATCATAATACGAATGTTGGTGAAGTATTTTGAATTTATATTACAATGGTAGTACAATATAAAACCTGTTTAAGAAGAAATAAAACACAAAGATGTCAGACTCAACAAAATACGGATTTTAAATGCATTAACTTTATTGTACAGTTTGAACTTAAATTGTTTTTTTATGCATTTTTTTTGGCTTTAATAGCGTGTGTTTCCCCTACGAGCCCTTACAACTGCAGTTATTCGTCTTCTCATACTTCTGATAACGCTATCGATCAGTTGTTGGGCAGCCTCTCCCATTCCTCAATCTTTTGCAATTGTGACTTCTTCTCTGTTTTGAATAGCAGGAACCCGTGCCCTAAGTTTTCTGCCTAGCATGTCCCACATATCCTCTATCGGGTTTAGGTCTGGGGAACAAGCTGGCCAATTCATCGTTGTTATACCCACTTGTAATAAGAAATATCTTACACTTACACTCTTACACTATAAAATAAAATTTTCGCCAATATATGGTGAAAAAGGTACCACATGGTCTTGGAGAATATCTCTGATATACTTATCTGCTGTTAATGCTCCACCATCAATCACCACTAACTCTGTTATTGCTCCCAAACATATACCGCCCCACACCATAATTGAACCTCCACCAAAAGGTACGGTCGTAGTAAAATTGAAAGGGGCATTTCGTTCTCCTTGGCGTTAATACAATCTTTCTCTACCGTCGATGTAATTTACACAGAAACGGCTCTCGTCCGTAAAGAGAATTTGACTCCAGTGGTTATCATTCCAATTTTGATGTACTCGACCAAATTGTAGTCGTGCTAAACGATGGTGTCTCTGGAGTCTGGGAGCTTTTATTGGCACATATGACTTGAGACCGGCTTCTTTAAGTCTCTTTCTTATTGTGCGCTCAATTAAATACAAGTTTGTACTTGTTATGAACAGACAGAATGACTGTAAAATGTAAAACACAATACAAATAAACAAATTAATTTGACATTTTGACATTTAAGACTTTCTTGTGACAAGGAGCTTTCAAAGCTATGTAGATATAGTCTATAAAATACAAATATAAAGAAATATTGCATTAATAACAGGTTCCTTTAAATTTGCCGGTGTGTGCATTAAATTGTTAACTTCTCATAGCCTACTTTAGGCTTGTTTTTAAACTAAGCAGAAAATGAGGATTTATTGATGAAAAACATGGCTAATTGTTAACGTACCTAACTTTTTTATTATCAAACATAAGCAAATGAATCAAAAAAGAAAATGTTAAGAAAGCCTGAGGCTATAATTAAGTTTTAATTTCAATATTTTATATATGCTAGAATATTCCACAGGGTGTTCCGAACTTTAAGGAAAAAACACAGTAGGATTGTTACACCCGGTATAAAATGACATTGACCTGTCTAGCAACAATATTATTACATCGATATTCTTAAATAATATACCTATAACATACTAAAAAAATCACTAAAATCGGACAACAGGTTTAGGAAATTCGAGACATCTAACATGTCCCAATTTTAAGGTGTTCCGTTAATTTTGCCGGTGAGTGTAGTAGTCATGATTCGTCTAAACTATACTTGCCTGAAGAATTAAATATTAAAAAGTTACATAATATGTATAACGAAAAGTGTCCTACACATAACGTTTCCTATGAAACATACAGACAGATCTTCCGACACAGACAACAAAATACAATATATCCTTCGCTTATCCCAGAAGTGATACATGTTCAGCGTGTGATGAATATGTAGCAAAACTGTGCAGCCTTGAAGAAGGAATTAAAGTGAGTAACAATGGTGGTGAAAAGAAGATATATGAAAGTGAAATAAAACAACACAAAAGACAAAAGTGAAAGACAATTACACATAAAGAAAGCTCAAACGTTTTATGATCGTAAGCGAATAGCCAAACATTCTGCTCGAAAGCATGCTCATTCTGAGACTTTATGTTTTGATTTTATGAAAAATCTTCCAGTGTCAAATATGTCAACGAACCATGTTTACTACTGGCGGCAATTATCATTTTACATGTTTAATGTTCATATTTTGTCTACCGGTGAGACTGTGTTTTTTACTTATGATCAAACAATTACCAAAAAAGGTTCAGATAAAGTTGTTTTTATGATGCACTTATTTTTAGAAACTTTCCTACATAAGACTGTTTGACATCTTGAGTTATTCTGAGATTCTTGTGGTAGTCAGAATAAAAACTACACATTGATACGATTTCTACACTTATTTGTGCATAAACTCAACCACTGGATTCAGTACACATCACATTTCGTATCCGTGAATGTGACAAAATATTGGCAATATTAAACAAAACGTGCATATAAAACTACCTTCTGAGTGGAATGATCATGTTAGAGCATCCCGTGTTAAACCATTTCCTTTTGTTGTTGCAGAACGTCAAACTCAGGATTTTAGCAAATGGAGCTCGTATTTGGAAGGTATATATAGAAAGAAATTTCTCTTTCCTACTAGAAGTATTTTAGAACTGCAAATGTCAAGAGCAAATTCACGAACAATGCAGCTTCGTAATACATATAATGGTGCGTAGGAATCGTATGTCATTAAAAACATGGATAATCGCTGCTTATCAGACAATGAATGTTTGGGATCCAATGTATTTTATACCAATCCAATTCCTGTGCCTGAACCGAAATACAAAGATCTTCAAGTTTTAAAACGCTTTTGTGGTCAGGCAGCTTAAGAATTTTTTACAAACCTGCCTCTTTCAACCAGCTCAGGTGAATGCCATGAGCATCCTGATAACTGTTTTGCTTGAAGTCAGTAAACACAATTTTTAAATACTATAATGCATCTTATTATTCTTATGTACCTAAATTATTTCAGTAGCTGTAAATGTTTGGTTCTTATTAAATTATGCTGTACATAAATTGGACACTAATGTAGCTTGTTTCTAATATTAATTGACAGCAATTAATTATTAACTATTAACACCTGCAAAGGAATGCAGATTTTATCAGCAGATGTATCAGGAACTTCGATTTAAAGACTTTTTTCTTTTTCCGTTTCAAAACAATATTAAGTAGTATGGACTTAGTAGTATGATGTTGCAAGCTTCTACTGGACTTAGACTGTTTGATTTTGATGACATTTTAATTAAAAGTTATTAAAAAAAAATTAATACTTTAAACATTAGTTTTAATTATAATAGGCCAATAAAAAAAATGGTTACTGAAAAAAATTTTTTTATATTTTAGATTACAAGTAGTAGTTACTTGTACCGGGTGGTCCAATAAGCCGATCTCTCGGCTATATATCAGAAACTATTCATGTTATAACTTTAGGAAAAAAAATTCCTTAGTAAAAGTGGCCACGAGAAATCGCTGGAAATAACTTTCAAGATTCTGGATTAACCGCTAGGGGGCGTAACCTGCGAAGAAAATTTTGAAAACCAGTTTTTTGGGAAATATGTCCAATTATACCAAGCGTTAAATAAGTAAACTAGAAAGGGGCATAAATTCTGCACAAAGTTGTTCAAGTACTTTTTTTTTATTTTTTCAAATAAAGGGTGGGGGAGAGTGGGAAAGTATTTGTGGATAAATACCTATAACTTTGGTTTGATCCAACCGATTTTAATGAAATTAGTGTCATTAGAAAGAGTGTGGATGAATTAATTCACATCTACTATAAAATACTTGCATTCAGTTTTCATAGTCGTAGGTAGAGGGGACTTTCAAATAAAAAAAATTAAAATATGTTTTTCTTCAAAATTTTTAATGGAAACACCTATTTATTGTAAATTATAATGGAACTGGAATAAATTCGTAACAAAATGGAGCAAACCGCATGTTAATAGCTTTTGTTGAACTCGAGATATGAATAAAAACTCATAAACATAAGTAAGTATAGTATTGACACACCCTGTATTATAAATTACATTAAAAAATAAGTCAGTAGGTATTTTCAAATTGTTTTATAGCAGAAGAATCTTAATGTTGATACCTATTTTGTAAAAAATAGTTTTTTCGAAACTAAGTAGGCTACGACAATGAATTTGACGGGGAGTTCATATTGTTTATTTATTGACAGCAGTCAAAACGTTGTTAAGAAGTGCTATATTATAATTCGAATTAAAGATTGCACTTTTTTCAATAGATATTAATATTGGTAATATTAGTAATTAATTATCAGTACAAATAATTCGTGATGAGTATATCAAATTGTATGATATGATTGGAGTTTATTTCGAATGTCACCAAAATGCCGCTATTGCCTCACGTATATATTTTGTAAGATATCGTGTCAGGAGACATTATGGCAAAGAAGTATTTGAAAGAAAGGCAAAAAGATTAAGAGAAACTGGTAGTTTTTCTCGTCCTTGTTTTAAACGACGTAGTAGAGTTATGACCGAATATAATTCAATCAATGTTCTTGCTTTAATTCAACAGAATCCTCATATGAGTAGTCCGAAATCTCTACTTCTTTGCCACAATATCTCCTGCCAGGATATCTTACAGAATATATACGTGAGGCAATAGCGCCATTTTGGTGATATTCGAAATAAACTCCAATCATATACAATTTGATATACTCATCACGAATTATTAGTACTGATAATTAATTACTAATATTACCAATATTAATATCCATTGAAAAAAATGCAATTTTCAATTCGAATTATAATACATATAACACTTCTTAACAATATTTTGACTGCTGTCAATAAATAAACAATATGAACTCCCTGTCAAATTCATTGTGGTAGCCTACTTAGTTTCGAAAAAACAATTTTTAATCATATGAAATAACAATGGTCAAAATAGGTATCAACATTAAGAGTTTTCTACTATAAAAATTTTTGAAAGTACCTACTGACTTATTTTTTAATTTATTTTATAATACAGGGTGTGTCAATACTATACTTACTTATGTTTATGCGTTTTTGTTCATATCTCGAGTTCGATAAAAGCTATTAACATGCGGTTTGCGCCATTTTGTTACGAATTTAATCCAGTTCCATTATAATTTACAATAAATAGGTGTTTCCATTAAAAATTTAAAAAAAAAACAAATTTTAATTTTTTCTATTCGAAAGTACCCTCTACCTACGACAATTAAAACTAAATGCAATTATTTTATAGTAGATGTAAATTAATTCATCCATACTCTTTCTAATGACACTAATTTTGTTAAAATCGGTTGATCCAAACCAAAGTTATAGGTATTTATCCACAAATACTTTCCCACTCTCCCCCACCCTTTATTTGAAAAAATAAAAAAAAAGTACTTGAACAATTTTGTGCAGAATTTATGCCCCTTTCTAGTTTACTTATTTAACACTTGGTATAATTGGACATATTTCCCAAAAAACTGGTTTTCAAAATTTTCTTCGCAGGTTACGCCCCCTAGCGGTTAATCCAGAATCTTGAAAGTTATTTCCAGCGATTTCTCTTGGCCACTTTTACTAAGGAATTTTTTTTCCTAAAGTTATAACATGAATAGTTTCTGATATATAGCCGAGAGATCGGCTTATTGGACCACCCGGTACATACATAATGGGATGCCGTTTTAAAGTTAAAAATTAGAATTACTCCAAGCAACAGATTTGTGACTTCGACTGTTTTTCCCCTGTACTCCTCATTTATTAAAATTTTGTAAATTCATTCATTTTTATTGTGTAGTATAATTTTCAATTTTAATTTACGGTAAAAATTAATATGATAAAATAATAAATATTTAACAACTTAATATTTTCGTTATTGTAAAAATGTTATAATAAATTACGAAATTTTAATAAATGTGAAGTAATATAAAATTATAGTTTTATTTAAAATTGAAATGAATAAAAATATATTTAATAGATATGTATCGATTACATAAAAAAAAAGAAAATAGCAATACACTTGTAATATTATGATGATTGGCATAGTTAATGAGCAGATTAGCAATAATTAATTTAATAAATAAATAAATTATAAAAAAACTATATTATTAATAAATTAAAAAATTAAAAAAGAAGTCAAGTATTATAATGTTGCATATTCTTGTAATGTTTATGGGATTGCTTCCATCAAGAGTTCTATATAGTGGATATTATATGGTATAGTGGTACTCTAGAAGTAGTTTACCACCTGCATGTGGTTGATTAACTCGAACTCACTGGATACTCATAATTGATTTATGGGTTCTCTAGGTACAATAATAAAGAGAGTACCCAGTTGACGGATGATAACACCGGCTTCGAATGTAAACTTTTTAATTCTTAATTCTTGGTAATAATGATCTACTCCCGTTATTTTCCAGCTATTTAACTCACGCGCATTTGTTTATATAATAATATTTTACTTATATAATTTCTTCTTCTTCTTCTTCTTCTTTTTTATAAGCAAAATGCTTGTTCAATGTCGATTAATGCCTCTATTGGAGGTTATCACTCCATCTTTTGCGTGGTCGCCCGATACTTCTTCTACCTTTTAGTGTTCGTTCCATTCCTTTTTTTCTGTTCAGTGTCCACTCATTTATTTCTGGTATATTGCATTTTCTTCTGATCTCTTCACTCCTCATTCGATCCCTCAGTGAGTTTCCTGTAATTCTCCTCAGTAAACGCATCTCCGCTGTTTCTAGTAGTTGCTGAGTTTTGGAGGTATCCGGTCTTGTCTCTGAAGTGTATGCCATTATTGGTCTTATTGTTGCTTTGGAGATTCTTGATTTCACGTCGGTATTAATGTGGGGATTGCGCCATATCGTTTTATTAAACCTGCTATTTTATTAACCTTTTGTACTTGATTTTTCACTTCCTTCTCCACATCTCCGTAGCTAGACAGTGTAATTCCTAGGTAATTTGTCTCCATTACTTGCTCAATGCTAATACCGTCGATTTCCAGTTTACATCTAATTGGTTCTTTACTGATTACAATTGTTTTAGTTTTCTGTGTAGAGATCACCATATTAAAGTCCTTTGCCCTTGTGTTGAATCTATGGGTTAGTCTTTGTAGATCGTCTTCATTGGATGCAATTAGGGCCGCATCATCTGCATAGCAGAGTATTCTGATTTCTTTGTTCCCCATTTTGTATCCTCTTTAAATTGTGTTCATTCAATAATATTGTGTTCTCTAATATAATTTGTACACATTATTTAATAAGCTTTTGATTATATTGCAAATTTCACTAGGTCAGCGCGTGTTCTAGTTATACCGATATTTTTAATGTCATAAACAAACAATCGTATTGAGCAATAAGCAATTATTAATGTTATTAAAAGGACTTTAAATTTCTAAACTAAATTAGGTTACTTAGATCTGATTTCTGGATGCTTAATTAAATTCCGCTACATCCCTATCCCTCAGAAGAAAAAGTGCTTTTCTGAGTGCTGTTCGTTTTCAATCAATTCCATAAACTGTTTTTACTCTTCCCTTCCAAGAGAAGAAAATTTTTAGTGTCATCATCAACTGATTACTGTACATACATACATTATTTACATTCACTATTTACATATTATTATTTATAGAACTATTTACAAATTTTTGGTACATATTTCCGTATATCTAATAAGAAAAAAAAATGTTCAATATCAATATAATTGTTCCCGTTTTCACATATCACTTAAATCACTGTGTTTCTGGACTTTAAGCGTATAGCCTATTTTTATGCACCTCGAGCTTACCGTTATCTATCTTAATTTTACAGTTAACGTTATTTACCTCTGTTATTATGAAAGAGCCAATGTCGAAAAGATAAACAGAGAAAGAAGGAAATCACGTGTAGCACCTGGAACATCCAGCCAAGGATGGCGAACTAAGGACAAAGGGGTGATAGAGGAATTTAAGAATATGAACTTGGTATTTTGGTAACAACTGAGACCAAAAAAAGGGAAATAGTACACAATTTGTAGATGACATCCTCTACTGTTGGAGCGGGAAAAAGAAGGAAGAAAGAGGAACTGCCGGAGTGGGGATACTAGTCAAGAAAAAATGGGTAAAAACAATAACAACATGGGAACCCATAAATGAACGAATAGTAAAACTCATCATGGATATATATGGCAGGCAAATCGTGATACTGGAAGTATACGGCCCTACGGATAACAGTCTGGTAGCAGAAAAGGATCAGTTCATGGATACCTTACAAGAAGAGATCGGAAAAGTGAGACCAACACAAGAAATAATAATAGCAGGTGACCTAAATGGAAGAACAGGGAAGCGACAAAATGATAGCACGATAGGCAGTATTGGAGAAGACGTGACAAACGATAATGGAGAAAGACTAATTGACCTGTGCGAACTGAACAATCTGAAAATTACTAACAGCTTTTTCAGACATAAGGATATGCATAAATACACGTATGTACAAACAACACGAAACATCAGATCCATTATCGATTACATAATTGTCAGCAAGTGGTACTATCAAAATTAGAGATACCCGAGTAAAGAGAGGAGCCGAATGTGGCACTGACCACCGATTAATAATTTTACAAATGGGGTTTCCCTACACGTTGAACACCCAAACTAGAAGGAAGAAAGAACACGAAGAAGACCAAGTAGAAAATGAACAGAAAGAAGAAGAAATGAAGTTCAACATAAATTTACTTCAAGAGGAATCCATAAGGGACCTATACCAGAGAAGACTGGACCAGAAGTTACAGGATTTCGGTTTCAGAAACGTCAAAGAAACGTACGAGCACGTCAAACACAGCATAAAAAAGGCGGCATTAGAAGCTTTGGGGAAACTTGAGAAAAGAGATACCCAACACAAAGTAAAAATAAACAAAGAAACCAAAAAATGTATTGAGGAGAAGAAAATTCTATATATGAAAAGTATGAGCACCCAATCCCCAGAAGACATACAGAAGTACAAAGAGAAAAACAGAGAAGTAAAACGAAGAAGGACAAAAGAAAAGAATGAAGAATGGGAAGAAACATGCGCACAAATTGAACAATACATAGGAGGAACAAGGAGTTCAGAATCCTGGAAAATACTGAAATCTTAAGGAAAAATAACAACAAAAAGGTCCAAATAAAATACATATCAGAAAAAAAGTGGGAAGACTACTATAAAGAACTAATCATAGAAAACCGCCCACATTTCATAGAGACAGACACAGAACATGAACAACAACAAAGTCAGAATGAAGAACAGATTGAGATAACATTAATCGAAGTAAAGAATGCCATAAAGACTTTAATGTCGTTATCGTTAATGAACTAATTAAGTACGGAACGGACAAACTGCACAGAATTATACACGAAATGTTCAGTAACGCTATAAACCTGAACCAAATACCAGATGAATGGCCCAGAGCATATATAACCTCGATACATAAAAAGGGAGATAAGAAATGCGAAAACTACAGAGGCATCAGTGTAATAGCATGTATGGGCAGGTTATATGGAAAAATACTGAAAGAAAAACTGGAAAAATCTATCTCAAATAAAATCGGAGAAGGTCAGGCGGGGTTCACGGTACGAAGATCTTGCATATACCACATATATACACTACAACAATTATTTGAAAAAAAAAATGGCAGAAAATAGACCAGTACACTTTATTATATATATTATAATTACTACCAGTAAGAGTTAAACCGGCAATAAATACTTCAACGAATTTAAGACCACAAAGGCTTATTGCAGGGCTCTACATCTCTGACACTGTTCAAGATATTCTTCGAACAAATATTAAAACCATAGAAAAGAAAATGTGAAGGGATGGGAATACCAATCCGGGACAACTTCTTGTACACATTAAGCTTTGCAGATGTCCAAGTGGTAACGGCTCAAGATGAAGAAGATCTGTGCTATATGCTCTGAAAATTAGAAAAGGAATACACAAAAAATTGACTGGAAATAAACCTAGAAAAAACCGAATATTTAACAACAGAGCAAGAACCAGTAAGAAACTTGGAAATGGACGATGACAAGAAAATAAACGGCACTGAAAAATTTAAATATTTATAATTCATACTCTTAAAAAATGAAACCACCGAGCAAAAGATAACCAGCAGATTAGCATAAACAAGAACATGTATTAAACAAATGAACGGGATACTGGGGGATATACAGATTACCAGAAATACAAAGAGGAGAATTTATAACACCTTGGTACGCAGAAACGGGTCAAAAATCACAGCAACTGAAATGGAGTTCATGAGAAGAAGCTGCAGAGTCACAAAAATAGATCATAAATAAGGGGATTAAACAAATAATGGCAGTAGAACAAGACATACTCAGCTACATCGAAGAAAAACGTTTAATTTGGTATGGACATGTGAGAAAAACAGATCATACAAGGTGGATAGCAAAGATTTCGGATTGGAGCCCAATAGAAGGAGGAAAAGAGGTAGACCCCGAAGATCATGGAGGGATGAAGTGGACGAGGCCATGGAAAGACGAGACCTTAGAGATGGAGAATGGCAGAACAGAAAGGACTGGAGACGTTGGCTGAAAGAAGGAAGGCGGCGACAGCTGTAAAAATCCTTATATAGATAGAGAGATAGAGTTTATGAAAGAAGTAAAAACTATTAAACTTAAATTCTCTTCTCTTTAGACCAGGACTAGGTCACCTATTTCGAAGTGTTGTGGCGTCGTTTTTGACTTATCTTTTCTGTCGTTCCTTTTTGTGCTTTAATAAAAGGGTTTTAGCTCTCTCGTGTGCGAATTGAAGTTTATAGCGTAACTCATTGTCGTAGACATCTTTGTTGTATCATGGTTGAACGTCTCGTGTAAGGTCTTCGGGTAAGTTTACTTTCCTGTCATATAGCAATGCGAACGGTGTATATCCATGATAAGCGTTAGGGATTGTGTTGTAGCAGCATGTGAACATTCTGTAACACACGTCTCAATTTTCCCCTCATCTATGAATGATCTCACGTACGATTGTGGGTGGTACGCCATTGAGAAGCTGTTCTCTATCTTTAGCATTTTTGTTAGTTCCTGCATTACTTCATTTTTGTACTATGTGGCTTGGTCTGTTCTAATTTGTTTCATGAGTCCTCATGTTGCTATAAAATGATCGAAAATTCCGCGAGCTATTGTCTGGGCTTCTTTGTTGCACACTGGTATACTCACTGCGTATTTCATTAGCTCACACAGCATTGTGATACAGTATCTATTGCCTTCAATCATTTCTAGGGAATGGATCTATCGTGTCTATGTACACTATGACCCCATGGTTTTGAAGAAGTGTCCGATATCACCAATTCCTCGACAAGTAGTCTTTGTGGTTTATTAATTTGACATTTATGATATTGTTTAATGTATCTTCTTACGTCTCTTTCCATGTTTCTCCATTTGAATCTTGCCTTCAGTTTCTTTATTCGCCTATTATTCCCTACATTACCCCCAAATATCGGATGGTTGTTATAAAAAGGATTTTAAATTTTTAAACTGAATTGGGTTACTTAGATCTAATGCTTAATTAAATTCCGTTACACAAATACCAATTTGTCGGGAAATTATCGAATAACTATATACCTACGTATAACAATATGATTAAATAAACAATAACAATGTCAAACATAATATTTTACTTATAACTTAAAAACTTATATCACAATTACATTTATAGAACGTTTTCGGAATGTTAATTCCATCATCAGTGTAACGAAGTATACATGCTATGAGCCACTAAAATATATGGGTAAAAACCCGTTAAATGTTGTTAATTTATAGTTGTGTTACATTATATATTATTACAAATTAGGATGTTCAAGTTACCGTTGGAATTGGTAACATGGCGACGTAGGACTCTACATAGTATGGTCCTGAAACAAAGGGTCTTCGAGGACCTGTTAATAACAACTCAACAGAAGTCAAGTTCAATAATCTGCGGTATATAGATAATACAATAGTGTTTTCCAATACCATAGAAGGGCTGCAAAACTTAATGAACAAAATAACGGAAACAAGTAGAACATATGGACTGGATATAAACACCAGCAAAACCAAGCTAATGATTATCAGCAAGGAAATCATAACTGGAGCAAATCTGTACGTAAATCAAATGAGAATTGAACGTGTCTCACACTACAATTACTTGGGACCTATAATCAATGAGTCACGGGACAATACCCAAGAGATTAAATGTCGCATCGGAAAGTCAAAAAGTGCATTTTTGACTATGAGCTCTGTCTTTAAGAGACATGACTCACCCTAGAAATAAAAATAAGGCTCCTTGAATGTTACGTATACTCAGTGCTTCTGTACGGAGTAGAAACGTGGACATTAAAGGCGGAAAATCTATTAAAACTTCAGGTTTTTGAGCTATGGTTATACAGAAGTATCCTAAAGATAACATGGACAGACAAAGTCCAATGAAGTAATACTGCGGAGGATGAACACAACTGCGGATTTGGTCAACATCGTGAAGGGCAGTAAGCTGCAGTACTTGGGACATATAATGAGAAATCAAGTCAGATACGAGCTACTACAATGCATTTAGGAAGGTAAAATTGAAGGAAAAAGGGCCCCAGGATGAAGAAGAATATCCTGGCTTGCTAACATGAGAGCATGGTATAGAAAGACCTCAACACAGCTATTTCGTTTAGCAACCAACAAAGTCATCATAGCCAGAATGATCGCCAACGTTCGGAACGGACAGGCACCCTAAGAAGAAGAATTTATTTATTATAATTATACTTCAAATAAACAAATGAATAAATAACAATAAACAGCGACTTAAGATCGAATTAAGCGAATTAAATTTCATCTTTTGTACACAATTTAAACACCTGAACACAAAGTTCAGGTACATTTAAACAAATTTTAATAACAATAAAAAAATATTCATAAACAGCGATTTTGTTGTTCATTTTGCAATACCTTTTTTGTTTAACATCCTTCTTTAATTTAGCATATCTCATTTTATGTATCTTTTTTTCTAAAAAAGTTGTCTGTTAACGGCAAATCTATAAATAGACAAGTATTTAAGTTAAGAACAAAATATTGAGTTTATCGTTTTGATTATTTATTTAAAAATGGTTTCACTAAAAAATTGATGAATCTCTATATCAGAGTGTTTTTGTAATATGTCATACTACAGATTTCAACTATCAAATTCTCTATACAGTGGTGTTGAGTAAAAATATAACCGAATTGGCGTAAAAATAATATTTGCACAAGTCGAATATGATATAATGGAGAAACCACAGAATTAAAATTGATTATATCAAGTTCTAAATAACCATTTATCAAATAACTGATAATAATTTTAGCAAGAAAGAAAGATACCTACCTGTCTGTGACAATACGAAAGTCACAAAGACGCTTAAAACAATGCAGAAAACCAGAAACTTCATTTTATAAATTACTTTTGCGTAACTCAGAGCAATAGTGAAAAAAATGTAGTTGCAGTATTTATATAAAAGGATTTTAGAAATAATTATATACAGTACTTTCCACTTAACGCTTTAAATATTTATCTATTTAATTAATTCGGCTTAAGCAATATTCATATGTATTCTTGTTGTTGGATTTTTAATGTTTATTTTTTGTTATTAACGATGTTTGTTGTATGCCTTATCGGGAAATGTAATGTATTATCATTAAAAATAATACGAGAAAGGTGAATACCTAAATCAATTTGTCATATTGACAGGGCAAAGAGAACCATATTAGTATGTAAAACTTATATTGGATATTAACATCCACAGAGTCATTGAAAGGTTCTTATATTGACTTAGAAAGCAAGGTACACACTTAGAAAATGTAATATGTAAGATGCATATTTTGCATATGTAATGAAAATATTTGGGACCTTGCATATTCATACGAAGGATTCCATAGAATTCATGAAATTTCAATTTATTTTTAACTACGCATTTTATAAACAGTGAACGACTTAATTATGGAATACGATTATTATTTCGAAAATGGTTGAATTTTTAGGAAAATCCCCAAACAGGTCAATTTCTGTTGTAAAATATTGATGTTATAATTTACATAGAATCGCTCAATCTGCTCATTTCTGACTGCACCAACATGTACCTGAAGGAAATCAGCAAGGTGGCTATGTAAAAAATGCAGTTTGATGCTCGTGTTGCAACCTAGAGCCGTTTAAAGATCTTTAAGAGTTAATGGACAATTTCAGCGTAATTCTGTGTTCGTGTATCTCTAGTAAAGTCTTTAACAATATTTTTAAAAGCCAACCTAGCATTATTTTCAATTTCTTACATTATTCTGCTGAAATATTTATCTTAAAGTCTTCTTCAATTAGCAAACTTTACCGAATTGTTTCATGAGACCCAATTATATAGGACATGTACGAATTCATCACTTTACAGCCCCCCATAAAATTTTTAGACCCTCCGAGACGTGGCAAATCTATCATCGGCACCCTTTGGAGAACCTTTAACTCATCATCACAGATACAGTTCAGTCCATGGTTCTTTACCCCTGCGTAATCATGTAAATCATACAAAATAAGTCGGAAATTTACTCCACGCAACAGCAAGTGACAGAAAGTCACGGAGCAGTAGCTTATCCCTTAACCACGGAGACGTTATCTAATAAATAGAATGTAAAATGTTAGTTCTGCTTTAAAAATGTTGGTGCAGAGTTACAGCTACATTTGAAGTAGCCTAATAAATTCTTCTAATATCGTTCGCTATGGTTTGAGAGAAAAAACACGTTCCCTAAATGGGCACGTTGGCATATCTATAGGTAATAACTATATAACAAAGTAACATATATATATATATATATATATATATATATATATATATATATATATATATATATATATATATATATATATATATCGGTTTTAAAACGTTCTCCTACGTCTTCCGATGCCTAGTCGCCATTCACTTCGGGCCATCCAAAGGTCTTCATCTAATTCTCTTTCTCTCATACTTCGATTTATGCCTTCTCTCCAACTAAGGCGGGGTCTTCCTCTTTTTCGTCTACCATGAGGGGTCCACGTTAGGATTTGTTTCGGGAGTCGTTCTTCGGACATTCTTTGTACGTGTCCATACCATCTAAGCTGTTTGGTACTAATGTCATCTACTATTGTGTGTTTCACATTCATTATTTCCCTAATTCTGTTGTTGGTTACCCTTTCTAATCTTGATTTTCCTGCTGAGCGCCTCCAGAAATCCATTTCTGTTGCTTCAAGTTTTCTCTTGTATCTTTCTTTTATTTGCCATACTTCACTGCTGTAAGTGATTATACTCTTAACAATTGTATTGTATATTCTATGTTTGTTGTTGTTTGATATTGCCTGGTCCCACAGTATGCTATTGAGAAGGGTAATTGCTTTTCTTCCCTGGTTGTTTCTTTCTTCTATCGTCCGGTCTACGTTTCCTTCTTGTGTGATGGTCATACCCAGGTATTTATATGCGTCGCAATGTTTAATAATTTCGCCATTCCCCAGTGTAAGGTCCTGCTGTGTCCCACCGATACACATATATTCGGTCTTTTTTATGTTTATTTCCAAACCACCTTTTTTGTACTCCTCTATTAATTTCCTTGTCATATATTCTATATCATCGTAGTCTTGCGCTAGTACAAGTTGGTCGTCTGCAAATGACAAAGTGTATATTGTATTGTTGTTGATCGGTAATCCCATGTTTTTGCATTTGCGTTTCCAAAGTTTTAGAGTTTGCTCGAGGTAGATCTTAAATAATGTCGGTGAAAGGCAGCACCCTTGTTTTAGGCCTTTGCTAATTTGGAATCCTCTCGATAGCCCGCTTCCAACTTTCACCCTTGCTGCAGTTTTGGTATACAATTGTTTCGTCGCTGTTATTAAATTTGCGCTTATATTGGTTTTCTCTAATGCTTCCCATAGTTTGTTTTGTGGGATGCTATCATACGCTTTTCTTAAGTCCACATATAACAGATGCACCTCCTGGTTGACGGCCAGTTTCTTCTCAATAATCTGTGTAATACAAAACAGATGGTCTACCGTTGATCTCCCTGCCCGGAATCCTGCCTAAGGCAGGAGTTCGGCACAAAGCACAAGGTTCAGCACAAAGTAACATAATTGCACTAAAAACATGTTGAATTTTTTACATAACAAAATTTGAAAAATTTAATTAAAGCTAAACCTAATATTGCAAATAAACATGTTAGCAAGCTGTAATATTTATCAAAACAAAAATTTGTATGTAAACGCTTATCACATTTCGTACATTCTACACGATTGTTTATTTAACAGACAGTACACCTTTCTTATTATATACTTCTACAAATATAATTTATTTCATCAAATTGTATATCTTTATGTGCATATCTTCTGCAGTAGACCAATAATCATCATCAGAAGGAAAATTATGATATCTACTTAAACAAAAGTAACCCCAAAAAACTGGCGAAGTTCCTTCTCAGAAACAGTAAAATTGTCAATATTATTGTACTGTTTTAAACAAACCGAGCGGTTCTAATTTATGTTAATATATTCATTTATAAGTTTACAGTACGATAGTATCTTAACAACTAAACTTAGCTAATATTAGCGCTACTTATATATACAGCTTTTTATACACTAAAATATTCTGAAATAGTCCAGCTCTATTCACTCGCATTAGCGCTTCGATTCCATCCATCCCGGTCCATACATCCGGAAGGTTCTCGAGCACAGATCATCGTCGTCTCGAGATGCAACCGTTATATGAGCTACGTCGAAAAAAGCAAAGTGCTAAAGCCCTGATCCTATTAAGAATGCGGTTTTTTCCCGATCAGCTGGCTCCATGTCTAGTTGCCAATATCCACTTTTCAGATCGAGTGTGGAGAACCAACTAGAACCAGAGAGAGTATCCAAAGTAACGTCTATTCTGTGCAAAGGATAACTATCTTTTTTAGTTACCGCATCGAGCTGTCGATGGTCAATACAAAACGCTTTGAGTGTCCATGGACTCTTTGATGGTTCAATTACCCCTTGTTTGTTTATATTTTTCATGATATCTTCGGCTTCATCTCATTTCTCAAATGGAAGTCGTTTAGGTTGTTGTCTGATTGGCTGCTTATTTTGCCCTTAATCTAATTATCAATGGCAAAAATATCTTGAAATTCTATCAGCATAGACTTCACATGTTTTAGTCCGTTCTTAATCAAGATCTTGGCACGTTTTATTCACCATCTCAACAAGCTCCTTTGGATACTTAGATTTCGATGCTTTCTCATTAGTATTCATCGAAGCCACGGGAACACACTGTCTGATCAAAATTCTTCTATTTAATTTAATAACAGTTCCCTTTAAGTTCATAACTCTTACAGGAACGACATCTCGAACTCTCACCAAAGCTTTTGCCATTAGGAACTCGGCATTGTCCACATCTTCGACCATTCTTAAACTTCACTCTCGGCAGTGACCATCAAGTCTGGTAATCAGAATTTTTCACTATTACCGGGTATTGTTATGTCACAAGCAGCTACTAAGCTGATACCATTTTTGTCTTCATCAAACGGCAATTCTTCACTACTGATCTCGAGAACTCCATTTTTGATAATCAATACAGCCCCAACTTTTCTTAGTAAATCGATCCCCAATATGAACTCGTGTGTATTAATTATCTCACCAGTTGCTGTTCTAAGCTTTACTGTTTTGTTGCACCTGTATCTACCAAAAACGATCTACATTTATTATTGATACGACCCTCGATGTACAAGCTATAAATTCCACCATCTTTAATAATTTGAGACGTTTGCTTGAATCTTTCGAAAACATTCTCGAATTTATCATCATTTCTTCCAGAAGATTTTGTGATCATTTTCGAGACATTTTCAAATTTCACGTCGAATCTTCTAGAAACATTTTCGAAGTTATTCTCATTTTTTCTAGAAATTTTGTAAAAACTATTTCTCCTGTTAATTGAAACTGGAATGTCTCTAGGTCATCTCCATTTTTGTTGAGTACATTCTTTAGTCGTTTTTGAAGGATTTTCTTGGACCCGCTGCAGTCTTCACCTCGTTCTTCTAGTAGCTCACGGAACTGCTTTATTGAAAGTTCTGCAAGCCGCATCTTTGTTCAGGCTCACGTACTTTTTAAATGTTATTTATTTACAAAGATCACTACCAAACTGGTAGTATGTTCCCGATGAACAATACTTTTCAAAAGTTCAAAAACCTTTTTAAAAAGTCGCTGCTTATGCTCAGACTTGCACTAATTACATAAATTTTGTAGCTATAAATTTCAATATAAAGTTTAGATTTTCATTCAAAATTTGTGCAAATTTTACTTCTTAATGTTTAAAAAGAATGGAGATATGATTTTTTAAAAAATAGTCGCTAACTTCGTTCCTATATAATATTATATATATATATATATATATATATATATATATATATATATATATATATATATATATATATATATAGCATATATATATATATATATATATATATATATATATATATATTTTTTTTATAACATCATTCATAGGGCAAGTTCAATAGTTTAAATAATTAGTCTCAGGGATAAACAAATTAAAATTAAATAACTTTTAAACTATTTGATCGACCGTAAATTATTTATGAATTTTAATTGAAAAACGGGAAAATAAAGATATTCTTGAAATGAAAAAATGATATAAATATTGTTTATTTAAAATATAAGGGAAAAAACTTATAGACAAAAATCAAATTATAACCATAAATTATTGTTTAAAAAAAACGCAAGGTAAAACTGGGAGTATCTTTTCATGTATTCGTCATCTAGTAACTCCTACCTATGTCTGAAAAGCTTCAGATATCTGCGAAACATTTTTCCACCTTTTTTTTAACCAGACTGGGCTAATCTGCAAATCCGATATCAGATGTTAAAATTTTATATCCACCCTATTCGTCTTTATGGTACCAAATTGGTTTCCATTGTGTGTTCTTTATACAGTAGGTGTAAGACGTCTTCACAGGATCTGCCGTATCTGAATCCTTGTTGTTCACCTGATAAAGTTATTAGTTTATTGATTTTGTTGGCTAGGACTTTTGTAGTAGGCTTAAGTCCGGTGTTCAGTAGATTTATACGTCTATCATTGTTGGGGTATATTGTTTATCTCCTTTCTTGGACGTTGAAATTATTATGCTGTTTCTCCATGCGTCTGATATTTTGCAGTGCAATATTAGTTTTTGTATAAGTTTTGTCATACTTTACAAAACCTTACAAAGGATTATACTTTCTCCTCCGTGTTTTAGAAGCTCGTTGGTTATTCCATCTGGTTATGGTGACTTTCTATTTTTGGGTGAATTTATGGCTATCTCTACTTCCTAACAACTGATTTCTATCTCGTATCATAATTCAGGTACGTTATTGTGTTTATTATTATTTTCCTTTCTTTTAAACAGTTCCGTCAGGTATCTTTCCCATTGATTTGCTGGTGTTTTATAAGAAGTTGCTTCTTGTAAACTGTTCTCAGTATTCATTTTTTGTTTTTCTTACCACCTGCTTTGTTTCATCTCGTATTCTTGTATAGGTGTCTCGGGATTCTGAACTACTTGATGTTTTGTACTTCGTGTAGGCCTCTCGTTTCTCTTTTACATTTCTCTTTTATTTCTTTTCCAAACCATGGTGTATTGTTGTTTTCTTTTGACTTTGCGTTTTGCTAGAGCTTCTGTTGCTGCTTCTTCAATGTTGTTTTTAATTTCCTTCCCGCTTGCGTTTATATCTCCGATGTCGTCTAATTGTCTTAACTGTTTTTTCTGTTCCTTTGGTACATTTCTCTTGTAGAGTTACCCCAAAGTGATTCTACATTGAATGTTTTCTCGGTTATTTTCTGTAGAAAATGTTTTGGTGTTATATTCATTCTTATTTTTGCTAGTACAAGTTTATGTTCACTCCCTGCGTCTCCCGAGTTAAAGTTCGGATATCTAAAATCTGGTTTCTGTGAATTTTTCTGTTAGGGAGTATAAAATCAATCATAGATTTGTTTGTCCCCTGAAGTTTTTAAATGTATATTTATACTGGAACATATGGTCGAATAATGTATTATTTATTATCAGTTCGTTAAAAGCACAAATATTAGCCATGAGTTCTCCATTTCCATTGACATGATTTTCATTAAATCTTTGTTTTATTCCTGAAACTATTTCAATTCCGATTGGTGCATTAAAGTCACCTATAAAAATTAAGGGTTCCTCATGAGGTATTTCATCGAGAATGGTTTGCAATTGTTCGTACAATGCTTCTCGTTCCTCCTTAAGTTTGCAGTTCTCGGGGCTATATATATATATATATATATATATATATATATATATATATATATATATATATATATATATATATATATATATGACATTTAATTTTTGGTATTCCATTGCGATGTTCATAAACATGTATTATTCTTTCGGAGATACAACGGCAGTTATTTATGTTGTGTTTAATTTTTTTATGGATAATTATAGCTACGCCTGCTCGTACTCGTTCTTCTTTCTTCACTTTACTGTATGCTAGAAAATATTGGTTATAGTCTCTTTGGGCTTTATCTTTCTTCTCGGTTACTTAGATTGCACAAATCCAAGTCAATGTTTTTCTTTATCAGTTCTTCCATTAACGCTTGGTCTTTATTGTTGAAAGAAGTAATGTTCCATGTTGCTTATCTGATTGTGTGCTTATTTTTCCTTCTCGTTTTCCCTTTCTTTGCGTGGTTCGTCATCTTAGGTTCCATCTGGTTTCGAGGCTTTACATCGGTTCTTCGAGCATTGTTTTCTTTTACAATGGTTAGGATGCTAATCTGGCCCCTTGTATAATCAATCGCATCAACTTTTTTTTCTTTCTTAGTATGTGACCAAAGTAGCTCATTTTTCTTTCCTTTATAGTGTTGAATATTTCTTTTTCTTTTTTCATTTTTTTAGTGTTTCCGTATTTTTTTCCTGTTGTATCCATGACATTTTCCACATTCATCGATAACACTACATCTCAAAGCTGACAAGTCTTATTTAGTTGCGTCCGTTATTATCCAGGCTTTAACACTACATAAAAAGGCAGATAATACGTAACATCTTATTACTCTTTCGTTTTATTTTCTCTATTCCCAGTTTTCCATTGCATAATACTACTTTAATCTCAATAAAAGCGCTTCTGGCTATCTCAATACGCCGTTCTTAGCGTTGCCCAAAATTGGTCTTGGTCTTGCAGTCTTGGTCCTGCTCTTGCGTTTTCGCAAGACCAAGACCAAGACCAAGATCGCCTAATTTCAGTAAGAGCAAGACCAAGACTCACCGTGCAAGATTTAATTAAGAACAAGACTAAGCCAGCAAGACTCTTGCGTCTTGCAGTTAGGATTGAGTGTCGTTTTACTGAGTATAGTAGTTCGGGTAGATGCTTAGAGACTCTATGAGACACAAAAAACGTAACAAAAATTTGGAAAACTGGACTTATGCGCATTACGAACAATACCATAAACGAAATTCGAAATAAAAATATTTATTAAAAGAACCCTTGTCTCATTTGACACATGCTCAGAGGTAAATGTAACTGATCTCAATGTAAAAATAAATATTTTGTATATTCTCTCCCAGCAGACGACCTTTAATCATAAAATAATCTTCTTGCATTGCGACGCCGACAGTAATATTGTATCGAAACTTTTTAAAAATATGTCATCTTAGCTGATAAAAAATATAATATTTGCTGTTACGGACACCTACTTAATAATTCAAGTTTTTTCCTACTATAATTTAGTGGAGGAATCTAAATAAAGCAATCTTATCGGCCTAAGACCTTTTCTGCTGAGTGTGTGATGAGATAAATCTTTAAGAGTAACGAACTAACGATATATAATTCTCAGTTTGTTATTCGGTACTTAGGATCATCATCATCCAGCCTCAAGAGTCCATTGCTGAACATAGGCCTCTTCCTCATGT
Organism: Diabrotica balteata; assembly: GCA_918026665.1. NCBI lineage: Eukaryota > Metazoa > Arthropoda > Insecta > Coleoptera > Chrysomelidae > Diabrotica > Diabrotica balteata. Next base: position 63,798,950 of record OU898276.1, on the reverse strand, counting down.
TTCCAACCCCGTCTATCTTGCGCCGCTCTTATCCAGTTTTTATTGAGTCTTCTTAAATCGTCAGTCCATCTTGTAGGTGGTCGACCGACGCTTCTCTTGTCTTCCCTTGGCCTCCATTCCAATAACCTCTTTGTCCATCGCCCATCTGTCATTCTGGCTATGTGTCCTGCCCATCTCCATTTTAGTCTGGCTATCTTCTCGATGATGTCAGTCACTCCGGTTCTTCTCCTGATGTCTTCGTTTGTTATTCTGTCTCGCAGAGTTATTCCTAACATGGACCGCTCCATTCTTCTCTGCGTGACTCTCAGTTTGGTAGCTGCTGCTTTTGTTAAGGTAAGTGTTTCTGCTCCGTACGTCAAGACTGGGAGGACGCACTGATCAAATACCTTTCTCTTTAGGCATGTGGGCAGCTCACTTTTAAAAGTTTCTCTCAGTTTTCCAAATGCTGCCCACCCAAGGCCGACTCTTCTCTTCAGTTCATGAGTCTGGTTATCTCTGCCAATCATAATTTCATGTCCCAGGTATTTATATCTACCTACGAGTTCTATTTCTTTCCCACCAATACTGATGTTCTGGTTGGGCACCAAATTGGTCATGATTTTTGTTTTCGACATATTTATATTTAAACCTACATTTTCTGTAGCCACAACGAGTTCCTGTACCATCTCTCTTGCCATACCTAGATCTTCAGCTATTATAAGTATATCATCGGCGAAACGTAAGTTGTTTAGATATTCTCCATCTATTTTTATTCCGTTTGTCATCCAATCCAAATTCTTAAAAGCATGTTCTAGCACCGTATTAAAAAGTTTAGGTGACATTGGGTCTCCTTGTCTAACCCCCCGTTCTGTTTTTATGCGATTACTGTTAGAATGTAATTTGACAGTGGTTGTTGCCTGCAGGTATATTGGATACTTAGGATATTGGATAGTAATGTACATAAAGTAACTAGTAGTTTTTCGACATCACTAAACTTCATTCCCAATTAAGCTTTCCTTCGAGTCTATTGCACTACTCGTAATTTTTTTCATCTAATCCTTGTTGTCTTCGGACTGACAAGTTTACAATTTGACATAAGGACGAAGCTTCAAATAGTTCTAGTCAGACTAATGAGAGTTGGAGTTGAGATTTAAGAGATTTTGTAATAATTCATGCATCCCAAATTGCTTTGTGTAAATTGAGCCAACATAGAAAGGTTGAAATAAAAATGAAAAACTAAAACACGTCAGCTTATCTTCTGTAATAGGTATCTCCTTAATTTAAAATAACTGCTTTTGATTATCAGTGATATTTTACCCAATCTTCATTTTTCAAGTTAGTATTTTAAATAAACGTAGAGCTAAGATTGTTAACACATTTATTTTGATTTAATAAGTGTATTATAGTTTGTTATCTTATAACCTAAAGAATCTGTGCCCTTGATACATGTATGTGGATTTTTTGCCACATACCAATCTTTTTTAAGATTTCCATTTTATATATGGTTAGGGTCTATTAATCCCTTTCTAGACAGATAATGTTCTTTAAAATAGAGTTAAGTTTATGTCATTAATTTGTTTTTTTTTGTGTTTTAACCATGTTTTAGCACATGTAAGCTTATTAAATGCAAACGTTTATTGAGAAACACGTTTACTAAGAAACAGATTGACTCTTGTGGGGCTTGGTATATAGCTCAGTTAGTTAAAACATAGGCACGGATCGCTTAGATCGTGTATTCAAAGTCCACCCGGTGTCAGTTGTTTAGACATTTATTAATTTGGTGGGTCTTTATTATGGCTATGTTAAGTCAAGCTTAAAATGTACCTACTCTATTACGTTGTTCTTAGATCTAAAACAACGTACTAAAACAACTAAATAGGAAAAGGCTGATGGGTAACTGCGAGCCTTGCAACACTCTTGCTGCAAGATCAAGACCAAGACCAAAATCGGGAGCGCAATACCAACACCAAGACCAGGTGTATTGGCGTAAGACCAAGACCAAGACTATCTAAATCTCGTCTTGTTCTTGCAATTGGGCAATACTAGTTATTATATTTCAAGGCTGCAGGCCCATTTAGCTATTTGCCAGCCTTCTGTCTTGTATATGAATACGTCATACCGTTCTAGTAGTATTTGTACAGTAAATAATACCTCCCTAGTGCCAAAGCCAAACTAAACTACAGTTGGTTTGATGATTTATTGATGCTGTTGAATAAATTTAGCAATACATGGATATGCTCTCCATCGATAAATGTATTTCAAATGTAGTAGTTGAAGCGAAGAAAGAACCAAAATGACTATCTACAGAACACTGATTAGACCCTTAGTAACCTATGGATGTGAAACTTGGGTAATGACGAAAAAAGATGAAGCCCAACTAAGGACATTCGAGAGAAAAATACTGAGGAAAGTATATGGCCCGGTACAAGATGAAGATGGCACATGGAGAATCAGGAGAAACGACGAGGTTAATGAGTTAAATGAAGGTTATGACATTGTAAGATTTGTGAAAAGTCAAAGACTGTCATGGCTGGGACATGTGCAGAGACAAAACGATGCAAAAACAACAAAGAAAATGTTACAATGGAAGCCCATAGGAAGGCGAAAAAAGGAAGGCCCAGAACGAGATGGTTGGATGACGTGGAAGACGACCTGAAAACAATGAACATAAGACAATGGAGAAGAAGGGCACAAGAGAGATCTGAATGGAAGGACATAGCCAGACAGGCAAAGACCCATCCAGGGTTATGATGCCAAAAGAAGAAGAAGAAGAGTTGAAGAGAAAAATGAGCAAGAATAAAGAAGAGAATACTTTAAATTATTAACAATTTTGAATATAAAACTGCTATATTTTAGTTAAAAAAATAAGCAAAAATAAACAAGATAATAATTTCCATTATTAACAATATTGAATACAAAACTATTTTATTTTGTAATTTAAGGAGTACGATATTTTATTCTTAATAATAATAATAGATAATCAGAACAAAAATTTATAACAAATCTTTCTATTAGCAACAAGATACTATATTACATACTTTAAGAAACTTTTTAACAAACAAACAAACAAAGTTAAGCATTAGGACAAGCGTCAGGACGTACGCAATCACCAACATTATTGTAGATGAAACCTTCGTCACATCTGCATTTGTATTTGCATTCGCCCGTGCATATTTTGTCAGGACATCCCGGTTTCCTGTTACTACAGGTTGGATCAGGACAGCATGGGGCACATCCTTGATGTGAATTTGCTGGACATTGCTTTTCTAAAAAATAGTTAAACTTAAGATTAATCAAATAATGGTAACTACAAAACATTGATATCAGTTACAAAATAAAAGGAAAAATCCCAGTGGTTTCTGTATACCATAGTTTAAAAAACATACAAAGAAATAAAGACGTTTGATTCATGACGGTATATTTTTATTATTTAAATTTTTAAAACTTGTCCAAAAGGATTACAAATATCTTCATCAAAATGTTTTCGATCCAGTCGGACCACCAGTGAAACATCTTGATAGTATTTGAAACTAGATACCAATCTTTAATACCTTTATATTATTATTAAATGAAAACCATATAAGACCAGGGCGAAACCGTGAAAAAAACTATTAAATTTGGATGTGAGAGGTTGGAATCGGATTTTTGCAGAAATTAAATAGTTAAGTGATAACTTTAGTAATAGTAATTGACATTATGGAGCAAAGTTGTTATGAAATAAAATAGCTACAATTAAATTTTCTATAATACGGTTGGTTAGTAATATTTGAATTTATTACAAATTTTTTTTAATTATAAAAATGCACTAAACCTATTTAAAGCACTTTATGAAAAAAAAAAAATCGGATTACTTCGATTGCTTCAGCAATGGTTTATAACTATAAATAATATTTTGGCTTACAAATAAATAGAATATCTTAGCAACTACTACATTACATTAAATTGAGAAAAGATCCGTCAAGACGTTTGTTATAACGTTTGTTATAAAAAAAAAAAGTTGAATTACGAGCACTGGTTCCTGAGATACAACTGGTCAAAGTTGACCGGCATTTGCGATGCAGATATAAATAAGAGGATGATAATCTTGAAACCATTACCCTTTTCTTTCGGAGCTCTTACTTGATAAAAATTTTCATATCTTTAAGATATTTATAATATATATTATAATAATAAAAACCGTCAGTATTGCGGTAAAAAATATCAAACAATTAAGTTGAAGAAACTTGAATTACAAATATTAAAATCGATACAATTAAATAATAATTAATTTTTTTCATTTTTTTAAACACTTACCATGGCAATTAAATAATATAATAAAATAAATAAAATCGATAAATAAATTAATTTTCTCGGCTTCCAATAAAACAATGTTCTTCATCTTTAAAAAAAAGTGCTAATGAACATTTTTGTTTAAAATTGTCTTAACTAAATTGAAGCATTTTTAAATTCTTTGGTATATATTGAAATCACCCCATATACGTTAAAACTCCCAAAAATTATATCAATCCTTTTTGCGTCATCAAGTTGATAATAAACATATTTTACAGTTTGTTTGTATATCACAGATGGGTATTTCCTTCGTATTCTCTTGATCGAAACAGCTTTAAGATATTTTTCGTCATCAATTGAACAGAATATTCCCGTTTGTATGTTTTGTTTATACTAAGTTAGTACCAAGGCGAATGAATTTTAAAGATAATAACATCACTCTCGGTAAGGCCAGCCGCTGATAAAAGCGTGCTTAGTTTTATTGGAGTCCGAATTTCTCTTCAAATTCGTTCTCTTTTCAGAATACTTATTCGCAATTTGGAGTTGAATTTCTTAGTATGGCAGAGAGTTTCCACCCCCAGTAATTTAAAGTAAATAAATTTTAGAGAAATCCATGTAACTCTTTTGTGCTGATTTTTAAAGATAAACATTTTCTAATAATAATTGTTTCCATAACAATTTAAGAAATTGTAATAATTAAAATTGTATATTGTTACGATTTTAAATGTTATGGCATATAGAACTGTAAATATTTTATGACTAATTCTTTTTTATTGATTCTCGTAATTTGTAGGTCAAAATATACCTGAGCTTCGCTACCAGTTGTTTACAGAAATCTCTAGACACTAATTTTAGTGAGTCATCCACGTCTCGAGGTTGAAAAACGAGTCGAGCGCCTTCACCAAAATACGAGATTATTCAGGAAGTTTGCCGAAAGTTCCAGATGACAACAGTTGTGTATATAAATGAAAGATTTTTGTATTTGAGTCAGTCATAAGAAGATCGGTAAACGCGATATTTAAATGTAACGAAACGTAAAATAAATACATTTGTAAAGTTATTTAATAAATTAGTAATTAGCTATCGTGAGTTTTAATAAATTAGAATATAGACAATAAATTAGAATAAAGACAAATAAATTAGAACTATATAAACGTCACAGTGGAATCATAATTGGAAAAGAATTAGTGACTTCGGCTAAAGAAATTCCTGTGAGACTTATTAATGTCAATGACTACCCAGTGACCATCAAGAAAGAGACAAAAGTAGGAACTTGTGTACCTGTCACATCCATAATCCGTCAGACGACAACGTCTGATAATTCCAACGATAAATTTGATCAAATGGTTGCGGTTGCTGGACGGTCTCTGAATCAGATTGAGAAAAGGAAATTAAAGGAATTTCTTCGGCAGTATCGTGATATTTTCGTACCGAAAGGAGGAAAGACGGGAAGAACTACCGTTGTTAAGCATAAAATTGATACTGGTAATGCTAAGCCAATTCGTCAAACAGCTCGACGATTACCACAGGCGAAAAGAGAGGAAGCTGAAACGATTGTTCAGGAAATGAAGAAAGACGGGGTGATAGAACCTTCTACGAGCCCATGGGTCTCTCCGGTGGTCCTGGTTAAGAAGAAAGACGGAACAACGAGGTTCTGTGTGGATTACCGTTTGCTGAACAACGTTACCAAGAAAGATAGTTATCCTCTGCCTCGGATCGATGACACATTGGACACATTGGCTGGAAGTAAATTATTTTCTACTTTGGATTTGAAGTCTGGATACTGGCAGGTAGAAATGGACCCGGTAGATAAAGAAAAGACAGCCTTCAACACAGGATCTGGATTATGGCAATTCAACGTTATGCCATTTGGACTTTGTAACGCTCCTGCAACATTTGAGAGGCTTATGGAAAATGTGTTGAGAGGGTTATCTTGGAAAACATGCCTAGTTTATCTAGACGACATAATCGTCTTGGGGGAGACATTTGAGGACCATCTGAAGAATTTAGAAAACGTTTTTAATCGACTTAAAGCTGCCCAATTGATGTTAAACCCCAAGAAGTGCCAGCTATTTCAAGGTAAAGTCAATTATCTGGGTCATATAGTCAGTAAAGAAGGAGTGGCCGTGGATAAGGGAAAAATCGATTCCATTAAGGAATGGCCAAAACCAACTGACAAACATCAAGTGAGAAGTTTTCTTGGACTATGTACTTATTACCGGAGGTTTATTAAGAAGTTTGCAGATATCGCTAAACCATTAACGCGACTTACAGAGGAAGCAAGAGAATACCGCTGGGATGTAGACTGCCAAAATGCCTTTGAGACCTTAAAAAAGCATTTAATCACAGCACCAATTTTAGGGTATCCACTGCCAGAAGGAGAGTTCATCTTAGATACAGATGCAAGTAATGTGGGAATTGGAGGAGTGCTGTCTCAGATTCAGGGAGGACAGGAAAGAGTCCTTGGATATTTCAGTAAAGTTCTCTCAAAACCTGAGCGGAATTATTGCGTCACGAGAAGAGAACTTCTGGCAGTAGTAAAATCAGTAGAGCACTTCTATCAATACCTCTATGGAAGGAAATTTTTAATCCGAACCGACCATGCCGCCCTTAAGTGGTTGATGCAGTTTAAGAATCCAGAGGGTCAGATAGCCAGGTGGATCGAACGACTCCAAGAATATGATTTTAAGATTGAGCACCGGGCCGGAGTTAGCCACCGAAACGCTGATTCTCTTTCCAGAAGGCCATGCCCAGCAGAGTGTTCTCACTGCAACAAAACGGAATCCAAGGAAGCAGCAGTGCTAAGAACGACGGTGGTCCACGACGACTGGACGCCTACCAAGATCAGGGAAGAACAAGAGAGAGATCCAGTTATACAGAAAATCCGAAAATGGAAAGAAGAAAACCGTCGACCACCTTGGCAAGAAATATCGAACCTAGGCTCAATAGTTAAGACGTATTGGGCCCAGTGGGACTCATTTATCATGGAAGATGGCTTGCTCAAACGAGTCCTGGAAAATGATGACGGTTCAGAGAAGAGAAGACAGTTGGTGATTCCAAAGAGCAGAATAGCCGAAGTACTTCGTCAGTTACACGACAGTCCATCAGGAGGGCATTTTGGTGTGAAGAAGACCCTTCAGCGAATTCGGGAACGGTTTTATTGGATGAACAGTTCCGACGATGTAAAAGACTGGTGTAAGAAATGTACTATTTGTGCTACGAGTAACGGGCCTTATCGAAAAAGGAGAGCTCCTATGAGACAATATAATGTTGGAAGCCCGTTTGAAAGAATAGCTTTGGACATTGCTGGGCCATTTCCAGAAAGTGATAATGGAGGCAAGTACATGTTGGTAGTAATGGATTACTTCACTAAGTGGGTCGAGATTTACGCACTTCCAGACCAGAAGGCGGCCACCGTTGCAGATAAGTTGATCCAAGAATATATCAGCCGATTTGGAGTGCCTTTGGAGATCCATAGTGACCAAGGCAGGAACTTCGAAAGCGATTTATTCCAAGGAATATGTGATAGACTAGGTATGAAGAAAACAAGAACTACGGCTTATCATCCGCAATCGGATGGTATGGTAGAACGAATGAATAGAACAGTTGGCAAGTATTTGACAAAGATGGTATCCGATCATCAGCGAGACTGGGACCAATATCTTCCGTTCTTCACAATGGCCTACAGATCTGCTGTTAATGAATCAACAGGCCAGACACCAGCCAGAGTCCTATTCGGACGCGAGATGCGACTACCTTGTGATCTAGAGTTTGGGTGTCGACCTGGAGAAGATGTAGCAGGTGAAGATTATGTGATCGAATTACGAAGAAGAATGGACGATGTACACGAGTTGGTCCGTTCCCATCTCCAAATCGCTAGTGACCGAATGAAGAAACGGTACGATACACAAGCCGAAAAGGGGTGTTTTAAGAAGAACGATAAAGTCTGGCTTTATAACCCCAAAAAGCGAAAAGGTTGTTCTCCCAAATTGCAGCAGTTTTGGGAAGGTCCATACCTCATTATGGAGAAGATCAATGATGTTATTTACCGAATAAGCAAGATTCCGAGAGGAAAGCCGATGATAGTACACCATAACCGGTTGGCGTCTTTCGAGGGTGACCACGACGTAGATGAAGAAGTGGAAGTAAACCAAGTCCAAGATGTGTCTGACCTCACGTTTGAGGAATTCATGGGTGCCTATGGAGGTACCGGTAAAGCAAGACATGGTGTTACCACTGAAGAAAGGCAAGATCTACTCGCGCTTCCCGATGACTACTCACTGGCCCTTACCATCCCGGCCAGTATCAAAGATGCACCAGGGTTGGCATCCGTCTTTCGAAGGAAGTTTGGTCGAGTTGCAGAACTTCAATGCCAAGTGCCAGCTCCTGGTAAAACCTTGAAACTTCAAGATGCATCACGTTACCTTTTCTACCTGGTAACAAAAGACACTGCCCGTGACCAACCTACCTACCGAGATGTATGGGAAGCCTTACTTCAGTTGAGAGAGCACGTACTAGAGTCCGACGTGCAAAAGTTAGCCATGCCAAAGTTGGAGTGCCGCCAATTAGATTGGAGGGTTATACGAAACATGGTGGAGGAAATCTTTAAAGACACCGAAGTCCAGGTGTTAGTCTGTTGCAATCCGCATAGTTACTGCTGCGGAGAGAAAACCGTCCCTTGTCATTTCTATACAACTGGAAGTTGTAAAAGAGGGTCCAGTTGCCGATATCAGCATGTCGTTCAAGTTCCAGTCCCGACAAGGTTCCAGGAGGAACCATCTTTTAAGAGGGGGGCAATGTTACGATTTTAAATGTTATGGCATATAGAACTGTAAATATTTTATGACTAATTCTTTTTTATTGATTCTCGTAATTTGTAGGTCAAAATATACCTGAGCTTCGCTACCAGTTGTTTACAGAAATCTCTAGACACTAATTTTAGTGAGTCATCCACGTCTCGAGGTTGAAAAACGAGTCGAGCGCCTTCACCAAAATACGAGATTATTCAGGAAGTTTGCCGAAAGTTCCAGATGACAACAGTTGTGTATATAAATGAAAGATTTTTGTATTTGAGTCAGTCATAAGAAGATCGGTAAACGCGATATTTAAATGTAACGAAACGTGAAATAAATACATTTGTAAAGTTATTTAATAAATTAGTAATTAGCTATCGTGAGTTTTAATAAATTAGAATATAGACAATAAATTAGAATAAAGACAAATAAATTAGAACTATATAAACGTCACAATATCTTAGGGTGTGGCTTAGCTGTTATTTTAATTGTTCTCAGTTTTAAGATTTGGTATTGATATACGACAGTATTGGCTTAGTTTCATTTAAAAAGATATTTTTTTATTTGTAAATAATGTATTTCTGCTACCAGTTCTGTAAGTATTGTAGTATCTTCAACTTTAAAAGTTTGATAGGACGTAGTAAGTGTTTTTCCTTTGATATTTTGGTATTTATCTTTGTAACTATTTATATGGTATTTTTTTGTATTAACTGTTTTATAACTGTTTGTGATAAGATAACAATAAATGTTAAATTTTTTCCCTAAACCAATTTGTTTATTTCTTTTGTTAATAAAGTTTATAACCTCTTTTGTGTTTTTTTATGAAGGAAGAGCCATCTTTCATCCAGCAGGAATTTTTGTAGTTGTTTTAATCTAATCTCCTTGTCATTCACTTATCCACGACCCAGTTCTCCAAATAAATCCCGAGTGGCCGTTCGCCTAAGTTTCGATTTGTTTTGCTTGACTTATCTCTACCCCAATAATTTCTGTCCCCAATTTTGAATCCCTTATACTAATGTCACCTCGGGGGAACAAACAAGGGTTTATCCACCTTCTGTAACCTCCGGGTGTTCTGTAGAGGACTTTGGAAATGTCAGCAATAGCCTCTCTACTTAATTCCATTTCCAGGGTATGGACTTGTGAATGTATTGCCTCGTGTTGGCTCATCTTGAGAAAGACGAGATATTTCTTACATGATAATACTACATCGAAATAAACATCAGGTCGTCGTCTTCAGTGACTTGCCTTAATAAAGGCAAGATATTTCATACATGACAATGGGGTAAAGTCGAAATAATAACTCCAAATATTCAGTCGAATAATACTTAGTCACAGAGTATGGGAAAGCTAAAAACAAGAAGTAGATCCCCGAGAGCACTAAGCTCTCGGAGAGCCCAGCTCTGACCGTGAGGGACTGACCTGGTTGACCTGAAAATCGCCAATATTTATATCCGCTGTTCGAGCGATAAATAGGGATTTCCAGGTCAAGAACCAATGGGAAAATTCGAGGCGGGGCGATGCGCATCGAAGTGCGTATTAGTCTTGCGACTATGGCACTCGATGACACTAATACCCTATATTGTAGGCAAAATATTCGTTATAAAATGATATTTTTTTTTTATACTTTTATTGGAAATATTTTTCCTACGACTCACAGATTCTTGGTAAATCGTTTTTTTTTTCCGTTTTTTTATTACACGGGATGGTGGTTTTAGGGGACAGCCGGGGGTAAAAATAGTAAACATTTTGCATATTTTTTTTGGGTCCCAAAATAAAAAAAACATTCTCAAAAATATTTAGATTGTTCGTATTATTTTTAGAGGTTCGGTGGCATTTTCATTTCTGACGACTGGTATATGAATAAATAAACCTATTTATAACAAAACTAAAATATCTGACATTTGGTAATGCGTTTTTTAGATATCTTATTTGATTTACATCGGAATAAAAAAATAAAAAAAATTACTTTATTTGTTGTTTGTTTGTGTTTAAATGACTGCGGACACTAAATCCATTCGCCAATCTTACAATTTGAGGTGTAGTGTGTGTGTGTGTGTGTAGAGTAATTGTCTTGATACTTAGCAAAGTCGACGTCATTGTCTTTGCTAAGAGACGCTAATTGTATCCGAACGTCTGCGGCCCTCCGGTGTGTACCGATCACACAAGGATAGAAATTATTTTCACTTATTAATTTTTTTTTAATAAACGAAAATTTCCACCCAGGTGGGATTCGAACTCACGACCTTTAGATTTAAAGGCAGGCGCTCTTACCACTGAGCCACAGAGGGGGTTAATTACTTTATTGGAAGTCGAGAAAATTATTTTTTTACATAAGTATACCGATTTTGATATTTAAAATTTAATTTTTTTTAACCTACTTTTTTTGTTATTTTTCATGCACAATTACGATAGTTTTTTTTTATTACATGTGAAAATTTTTACGAAGAAAGAGCTCCGAAAGACAAAGATAATGTTTTTACTTAATTTTCCTGAATAAATTTGTTAAAATATAGGCCCACCCAAAGTTTAGATTGACAATGTTAAAAAAATATTAAATTATTCATCTAAATTACGATTTTTTCGATGGCATTGTATGGATATTATACAGTATCAATATGAGTACAAGAAAAAAGTAAATAATTATTGCAAAAGTCAGATACAGTGGAGAAAAAATTGATCGTTTCAGAAAGTTCTAACTATTTATCAAGTTATGAATAATAATTTTAGCACGAAAGAAGATACATACCTGTCTGTGAGAATACCAAAGTCACAAAGACGCTCAAAACAATGCAGAAAACCAAAAACTTCATTTTCAAAATTACTTTTGCGTAACTCAGAGCTAGAACAATAGTAAACAAAACTATAATTGCAATATTTATATAAACAGATTTTAGAAGTAATTATATACAGTATTTTTCCGGTTAACGCTTTAAATAATTATTATCTATTCTTTTAGTAGACTTAATGTTAATTTTTTTGTTATTTACGATGTTTTTGGTATGTCTTATCGGATAATGTAATGTATACCTATAATAAAGATGATAAAAGTATAATAGATAAATAGTTAAATAGATTTAAAATATTTACAATGCAAAGACAACCAAACTCACATTTATACAAATACAGCATTAACTACAAGAACTAAAAAGATATAATCTTATGATCACTGCTCTTCAGGAGACAAGATGGCTGGGGAAAGGTGTCAGGGACACCAAAACGCACACAATTCTATATAGTGGCAAAGAACAAGGAATCAAAGAATGTGGAGTTGCATTTGTGGTAGATAATGATTTTAAGTCAAAAATCATAGACTTCCAGGCAGTGAATGAAAGGATATGCAAACTAAGAATTCGCACCCACTTCTTCAACCTTACTATGATAAACATCTACTGCACAACAGATGAACAAGAGAAACATACAAAGGAAAGCTTCTACCAACAGCTGGAGATAGTATATGACAACGCGCCAAAAAATGACATTAAGGTTATAATGGGTGATATGAATGCCAAAATAGGCAAGGAACCACAGTTCTATGGCACAACAGGAAAACACTCACTGCACAATGAAACAAGCGAGAATGGGGAGTTTTTGATAAATTTTGCCACCAGTAAAAACATGGTTATAAGCTCCACATGCTTCCCACATAAAGACATACACAAAATGACGTGGATCTCACCAGATGGAACCACAACCAATCAAATTGACCATGTGATGATAGACAAAAGGGCAGCCAGTAGTATCTCTGATGTGAGAACACGACGAGGAGCATGCTGTGGATCAGACCATCTTTTACTGCAAACCAAATTTAGGTGCAGAGTTAACAGAGAAAGAAACGAAAGACAACAAAGAACAAACAAACTAGACCTGGAAAAACTGAAGACTCAGGAATGTAGAGAGAAGTTCGAGCAAGAAGTCACAAATGAGCTAAGGACACAAGAACTGCACTCCATAGAGAGCAAATGGAATAATATCAAAACAGCAGTGCTGACAGCAGCAGCGTCCACCGTGGGAAACAAGAAAAAGAAGAGAAGAGGAACATGGTTTGATGACGAGTGCAGGCAAGCGATAGAAGAAAGAAACGAAGCGCACAAAATGTACATAACAAGAAGAACACGGGAAAGACGAACATCATTTGAAGTCGCAAGACGGAAAGCAGACAAGATATGCAGAAACAAAAAGAGAGCTTATGAAAATGGACAAATAGAAGAAATGGAACAAAATTTCAAAAAAAAAACGAAATTAGAGGAGCTTACGAATACCTAAAAAAGATAAAAAGTGGATATAAACCTCAAACAAGCCTATGCAAAGATGAAAGTGGGCAAATAATCAGTGACCAACAGAAAGTCACAGAAACCTGGAAGCATTATTTTCAGACCCTACTTGGAACACAAGTAGATATGGAAGATGAAATGGGTACGAACCATGTAGAAGAGAACGAAGTTGAAGTAGAAGCTCCAACCATAGAGGAAGTTCTCGAAGCTATTAAGGCCCAGAAAAACAATAAAGCCCCGGGAGTTGACGAGATTCCAGCAGAACTGTATAAGGTAGGTGGCAACCACCTATCAAGTCATATCCACGCGCTTATCAAAGAAATATGGCAAGAAGAGAAAATACCCGACGAATGGAAGAAAAGTATAGTATGCCCAATCTATAAAAAAGGAGACAAACTCCAATGCAAAAACTACCGTGGAATTTCTCTACTATGTACAGCGTATAAAGTCCTCACGTATATTATAAACCAGCGACTCCAACCACTAGCAGAAAATATTATTGGAGAATATCAGACGGGCTTCAGACGGGGAAGATCGACAATGGATCAAATATTTACAGTCAAGCAGGTCTTGAGCAAATCGTGGGAACACGACATTGATGTTCACAACGTGTTTGTAGACTTCAAACAGGCATACGATTCAGTCAAAAGGGACAGACTATACTATATATTGGCAGAATTAGCAATACCACATAAGCTAATTAGACTCATTAAAGCCACAATGGATGAAACTCAGGCATGTGTACGAATACAAAACAACCGGACAGACTTTTTCAAAATCTCGCAGGGACTAAAGCAGGGAGATGGGCTGGCACCAACATTGTTTAACCTGGCACTGGAGTATGCGGTCAGGCAAATGCAAACTGGACGAGAAAACCTACTGACCAATAAAACGGTTCAACTGGCTGCCTACGCCGATGATATTAATATTATGAGTAGAACATCAACAGGAGCACAGGAAGCATACGCAGAGTTAAAAACACAAACGAAAAGGCTAGGTCTGGAAATTAACACAGAAAAAACAAAAATAATGGTACAGACGAGAAGAAATATAATCCCACAAAACATTATACATGAAGATGACATTGAAACGGTTGGAAAGTTTACATACCTGGGAGTAGAAATATATGCCGATGGAGCAGAGGATGGAGAAATACGAAAAAGGATAACGCAGGCAAACAAAGCTTATTTTGCCCTCTCCCATATATTTCGGTCTAAAAGTGTCCACCGAAATACAAAGATGAGAATATATAAAACTTTAATTCGGCCAATAGCATGTTATGGCAGCGAAGCATGGGTCCTGAAAGAAACATCCAAAAACAAACTCGACACATTCGAAAGAAAAGTACTGAGGAGAATACTAGGACCTGTGAGGGAAAACGGAATCTTCAGAATTCGATATAACAACGAGCTCTATCAACTGTATAAGGAAACACCCCTGTCAAACTTCATTAGAATACAAAGATTGCAATGGGCCGGACATGTGATACGAATGGGAGAGGATAGGCTACCAAAACGAGCACTGAACGCCAGAATGCAGGGAAAGAGACCAGTTGGAAAGCCAAGAAAGCGCTGGGAAGACACAGTAAGCAGCGACGCACAAGCACTTTTAGGAGTCCGTGTATGGAGAAGAGCAGCCACAGACAGACAAGGGTGGAGGCAAAAAATAAAGGAGGCCAAGGCTCATTTTGGGCTGTAGTGCCGTAGAAGAAGAAGAAGAAGCATTAACTACGGAAGCTTTTTGTACCAGTCCGATTGAAATTATGCAACGTTTACCGTAAATGAATTACCTGTAAAATTCAGAAGATTCAGTAAATGCCGGTGCCGGTCCCAAGCCCGGATAAAGAAGGAGGGTTGAGGCGATGGGCTAGCAACTGATCCCTTGTCAAAACAAATAAATGCTAAAGATTTCGACTAAAAGCCCTGAAATACTAAGCATGGATCAAAGCAAAGACGACTAATGGAAAAAGGAAAATGATATTGGCTACGTCAAACTTCCCAGCTGAAAACAACTGACGTAAGGGAATACTGTGGATTAGAATGTGGATCCGACCATCGTTTAGTTATGGCCAACGTGATAGTTAACTATCGCAAAAACAATAACACTCAGGTACAGAATATAGAAAAGGAACAAGAAGTAACATCCCCTAAATATAGAAAGCTTAAAAGAAGATTCAAAGAAATTTCTTTACAAATTACAACTGGCCACAAAACTACAAAACGTAGATCGAGAAAATATATCAGCGGAAGAATTATATTATTAGAAGTAACCGCTAGTGACGCTCTAAATTTCCTTTTTAAGGTATGATGTATTGCAGATTTAGCAGCAACAATTTCATTTTACCATAGTAAAAAAATAAGTATTCCACTTTCCAATCCTTGTGGAAATGATAAATTTTCGATTATTTTGGAGCTGGTCTTTCAGACACCTAGAGAAGTAAACAATGGTGTTAGTAACCACTACTAGAAACCAAAACATATTGTTGTTGATTTCTAATATAAGAACAACACAATATTAATGCAAAATGTAATTTAAAAAAAGTAGCTTTATGTATTAAAAAATATTAAATACCTTGCTTGCTGCTTCATTAGAAATTGAAGTTTCTCCTGGTTGTATTTCATTTCAACCACTTATCCATAGCGTGAGTAAAAATGAAGCAAAAGTCTTATACTTCTAATATCGCAGAATATCCTCACTCCAAGTCCAATAATATTCTCCTCGATATCGCAGAGTTACTTTTGTCGCTATCATATGCGTTACTTTATAAACACTCACAAAACTATTAAATTTTTGTCCACCCTGTACCAATTTGAATCAACATGTGATACATTTTTGGAATCAGCTCAGCTAGAGTAATCCGAAAATTGAAACAAAATGGGAGTGTTCTATTCAAAAAAATTACAGTGACGTCATTACTCGAAAGTAATTCACCCTGTATATTAAAATAATATTTTAAAATACGGTAAATTAAAATCAAAAATAGAGGTGTTACAGGATTATTTCTTAAATTTTTGCTATTAATACTTCGTTCTGTTGGATTCAAAATAAACAACCTCTAAATAAATTAAAGGTACTAAACTTAATTAATTCCTAACGATTTAGGTAGCATCGGACCAAGGATGAGTTTTTGATCATAAAAAACTCGGTAAATCACAATTGGAGAATCGGTACTGTACTTACAGTCGGCGGTAGTTAGTTACAGGTAATGACGTTCTTTTATAGAACGGTCATTGATCAAAGCACTTGACAGGTTGCTTCCGCGACAGATTTAGTGGTGCGTCACCTCGGGGGGAGTTATTAAGGGTTTAATCACCTTCTGTAGCCTCTGGTGCTCTGTAGAGGGCTTCAGAAACATCGTGAGCTCCTCTACTTGAATCCATTTTCAGGTTATGGATTCAGTCCAGTTTCAGCGACTTGCCTTGAAAAAGGCAAGATATTTCTTACATGACAATTTTTTAGGTTGTCGAAATAAAACACCAAAATACAGTATAAATAATACTCAGCCACAGAGTATGGAAAAAGCTAAAAGAGAAGCAGAGCCCCGAGAGCACTAAGCTCTCGGAGAGCCCGTGAGGGACTGACTTGGTTGACCTCAATCAATCAATCAGTGTTCATTTCTTTTAGGAAAGGTAAGGGAATATCTTTATTTCGAGGGGAGAATGATTTGTGTCCGTTTAGGGTCGGTTGACCCTCTTCAGACTAGAGTTGAATGTTTTGTTGTTGTTCGTACAAAGGCAAACGCCCGGAAACCACCGGCGCAAAGATCTTCTCCGTTTTCTTCTGATGTTGTGGCACCTTTTTCGCCTGGAGGAATTGACTTCGGAGAGCCAGAGAATCAGAGAGAGAAGGGTTTGTTGTAGAAGTTTTGTCTTTTCAGATTGTCCTTTGTGTGTTTTTGAGCTAGGTACGACAAGGCCGTGTCGTACCTAGCAATCATCAACCATGATGATTGCCAACCTTCGTCGCGGAGATGGCACTTAAAGAAGAAGATAGATTGAAAATTAGAAATTAAAGGAAGATAATTTTCGAAAACCACCTAGCTGCACCTTTGGTTTTAACGGCTTTTGTAGTTATCTCACATATCGTTAAAATCCATTAGATTTTATATCCATATATATATATATATATATATATATATATATATATATATATATATATATATATATATATACAGTCCCAATTTTTTCATTGACTGACCTATGACACAGCTCTCAAATCAAAACAAGAGTAGCCGTTCGTAAACGTTCCACGTTTGTTTTGCTTACCCTATCTCCACCCCAGTAATTTCTGTCCCCAATTTTCAACCCCTTATAAGTGATCCCAATGTGGAAAGCAATACAACTGTTACTAATTAAAATAAAATAATTATTTACTGAAAAATAACAATTATATGACATTTATAATGTTAAAATTCATTTTTAAATTTTACAACTAAGGTAAATAAGCAAATTATAATGTTCCTCGTATTTTTTGTACTAATTCAAGGTTGTAATGTGTACTAACACATTACAACCTGAATATACCTTTGTTTTTGCTATACATATCAATAGTTACGTTGATTAGCATATGTACACTACTAGTAGCGGATTATTTGATAGAACAGAATGAAGATAATTTTTGCCTTATTAATTCTGGTCTTTACCGATACAACAAAGTCTTTGGTGAAAAGATCTGAGCCTGGTAAGTTGATATTAAGAATTATTATGGATTCAGGTCTGTGAAATTGTTTGACGAAATAGGGTTGTTGGACAATTATGTTTTTTATTATTAATTTATAAAGTTTATTTAAATATTTTCGTGTTGATTTCCCTTGCCAAATGCGAAGTACCTATTAGGGTAGACGAAACTTGAGGCTCGCGTCTATAATTTTGTGTAAAGTAAGTTATCTATTCATCAAAAATAGCAATAATTGCTAACACATTTTATCATTTCTCTGTTATTTTTTTATTAAGATTTTATAAAGATATTTCTGCTATCCAATAAACCAAAAAAAGGAAATTATCTGCACAGATATTAAGAAATAAATATTCTTTAATAGTGGAGACCATAAAAGACTATTTAGGGTAGGGTTTTATGTTAAAAAGAAAATTATTGGTGAACTTTGAACCGATAACAAGCAGATTATGTCAGTTAAGAATAAGGGGAAAGTGCAAAAAAAACAACATTTATAAATGTACAAACCCCAAAAAAGTATGAGGATATTAAAGACTATTAATAAGAACAACTTGAAAATCTGAAATACCATCTTATGATATGAACATAATTATAAGAGGTTTTAACACAAAAGTTGCAAAAGTAAGGAGAATACTTACAGACAATAATCGGCGCAAAGAAAAAATAATCTCCAGACGCATATATGCATGGCAAAACACTGTCGTTTTTAAACGGGCACTACAAACCATCAATGAGTTAAAGGATGCCGTTAGATTCTTCTTCGCAGACTTGAGAGAACCTTTATTCCATATTATTACGAGAAATCTGGAATGTTGATATGAAGTCTGTCTTGAGAAAGGAGAAGCTCATTTAGAACATGTTATAAAGTGTCAAACATATGTATGTTTTAAAACAATAAAATAATTAAAAGTTCAGTAATGTTTATTTTGGGCTACAACCCCGTAGTTTTTACAGTCCGTAACATTTTCTTTTTTCTGTATTGGGCATAGTATGATTTCTCGTCACAGTTTTGGTATTTGCTCTTTGGTCTACATACTACACGTATCAACTCTATGATTTCTTCCTGTAGGCTTTGGGCATTTTCCTTTATGAACTCTGCTATGATGCCATTTACTCTAGGTGTTTTATTGTTTTTTAAACTCTTTTCTATTTCAAATATTTCTACTTTTGTTGGTATTTCATTTTGATTTGTTTATTGGCTCTTTAAGTGGCTGTCGTGTTTAACCTTCGGAGTACGAAGACTGGGTCAAGCGTGACCCGAAATTCACTTATTTCTTAATATTTCATGAAATAATTTTTTTACAAATCTGATTGTTCGTAAGTTCTCCTTATTTGTTTCAATCTATTTTTTCGTGTATCATTCGTCAACATACAAATTGCAGTTTTTCCTCTACGTAAAATCTATGATGTCGGGTCAGTCCTGACCCGGTCTGCGGATTTTGAAGAATTTTTCAACGTGTTCGTAGGTACACGTAAAACGCAGCCGTCTCTGTTTTCCAGTAAACGTATTCAAGGAAAAATGATTGTTTGTAGAAATATTAGTAGATAGAAACCTTGGGAGTAATGTAGTGTTTGCAGGTACACGTAAAACGCAGCCGTCTCTATTGTCCAGTGAACGTATTCAAGGCAAAATGATTATGTTTGTAGAAATATTAGTAGATAGAAGTTAACCTTAGGAGTAATGTAGTGTCTAATAGGCATATTCTATGGGAACGTCCGAGACGAGAGGTCTAACTTTGGTGTAAAGCGGTATTCCACGTTTGTTGATCAATTTAATTCAAGCATCGATCTTGAAGTGTGCAGTATTATATCAAAATGTGGAAAAAGAATAAACCTTTGAGTGAAGCTGAGTTGTATGCTTTACCTCCTATCAGATAGTGAAGAAGATGATGTTGCAGAGCTGGATAAAAGCAATAGTGAAGCGAGTGATAATGACGGTTGTGAGCCAGAAGCACATGAAGGTAATTTATCAATTACTGAACTCGAGAATGAGGAAGTTTTAGCGACAACTTCTGAAAATATAGATAGTGAAAGATCTAGCGTATCTGATGTTTTGTGCGAAGGACGAACATGGCGTTATTTAGCTCCAAAAAAGGGTAAGATATTGGCATGTAATTTATTACAGAAAACGTAGGTCTAACTAAGAAAAGTCAAAATATTGAGACATAGATGCCTTCAATTTATTTTTTTCTGATAGTATAATGTCAATGATTCTTGAGTATACCAATAAGAGAGCTATTGAGTTCATAGCTGCGTATAACAGTAAGAACGAGAAAAAAATGAAGGATTGGATTGAAGTTGATCTAGTCAAACTGCGTGGTTTTTTTGGTATACTTATATTATGTGGAAGGTTCAGAGAGTTCCATGAGAAGGTGCATAATTTATGGTCCAATACAAATAATGCATTTACGCGTCCTATATATAAAGCATCTCTATGCGGGGATAGATTTATAAGTATTTTGAAGCATATTCGCTTTGATAATTTGGAAACGAGAGCAGAAAGAAGAGAACGAGATAATTTAGCTCCTATTCGAGAAATCGCTGATCTATTTGCCCAAAATTGTAGGGAATCATACGAACCATCTGCTTTTGGTACTATTGACGAGCAGCTTATAGATTTTAGGGGACGTTGTCCATTTCTGATTTATATACCAAGTAAACCAAAGAAATACGGTATAAAGGCTTGGACCCTATGTGACGCTGAAAATTTTTATTGCTGTAACTTTGAGATATATACTGGAAAGATTGGTGATCAATCTGAACGTAACCAAGGAGTTGTCAAAACACTTGCAGAACATTGGTATAGGTCTGGTCGAAATATTACAGCTGACAACTTTTTTTACCGATATTGCTTTATCTGAAGAACTGTTAACCAAAAGTTTAACTCTTTTGGGTACTATCAGAAAAAATAGAAAAAGTTTACCCAAATCATTGCTTGAAATGACAGATCGCTCACTGTATTCTTCAAAATTTTTGTTCACTAAAAACATTACCTTAGTTTCATATGTAACCAAGCCTAATAAGTTTGTTGTATTATTATCGACCTTGCACAATGAACATGAAATTTCTGATGAAAACCAAAAATTTAAACCAAAGATTATTTTGGATTACAACAAAACCAAAAGTGGAGTCGATATTTTAGATAAATTAATCAGAGAGTACACATGTAAAAGAGCAACAAGAAGATGGCCCTTACGTATATTTTTTAACTTTTTGGATATTGCGTGCTACAATGCTTACGTTCTCTGGAATACGAAAAATCCTGAATGGAACAGCCAAGTAAATATAAAACATCGCAGAAAACTATTTCTGGAGGAGCTTGGAAAACAATTAACCTCGTCCAATATAAAACGAAGAGCGGGAGCAATACAAGAAGAACCCACCGGATACCCTAAATCCGTAATCGTTGCAATAGAGACCATCGGTGTTAGTGTAAAAAAGCAAATCGAAGTGCCGAAATCTGCAACAAAACGAGGTCGTTGTTATTCTTGTAGGGGTAGTGACAATAAATATTCAAAAAGGTGTGACATGTGTAAAAGATTTGTTTGTAATACTTATTCACAACGCGAAGAAGTCCATATTGTCAAAATTAAATGCAACTACTGCCAAAAAGACCACGATGGTGAACCATCTTAAAAAATTTAAATACAAAAATTTGGGATCATAATTTTTATGTTTCTTTGTTTTTTTTTTGTTGAATTAAAGATACTGTTTAATAATAATGACTATTTAAAACATTCTTATAAATAGAATGAGAATTGGTCACGCTTGACCCATCTTCGTAATCTAAGTAAGTCAAATACTTTCCGTACCCCGAAGGTTAAGGATATTGTTCTTCATAGGTGTTTAATACTTTTTAAAAATATCTGGCCCATCTGCCTAATTTTTCATTTATTTCTCCTACCAAATGTCCATCCTCATCCTTATAATATTTCGGTGGGGTTTTATATTGATTTTGTTTTCTTTTAATTTCTTGGTCGAAGTTTTTAACTTTGTTATTTACAAAATTATTAATATTATTTAATTTATTTTCCAGGTATAACCATCTTTTTTCTGCATATTTTCTTTGCCTCCCTTCTCTGTTCATAATATAGTTCTCTAATGGTTAGTAGAATTATTCTTTCTTATGCTACTGATTCTGGCTCTATTAGTCTCCTTAATCGCTCTCTTACAATCATTATTAGACCAATATTTTTGTTTTCTTTGGGAGTCGTTTCTCTGAGTCGTTCCCACCTACTGTCTATGTTTTATGCTACTTCCTGTCTCGATAGTTTTCCCTCTACGTATTCTTGTATTTTTTTTTCTAATTTCTTCGTTATGCACAGTATTATTTTACCCTCTGGCTATTCCTTCTAGTATATGTGAGTATCACTTGTTCCATTTTTACTTTTACCAGGAAGTGATCTGAATTTGCATCTGCTCCTCTATATCTTCTACTGTCCTTAAAGGCCTTCATATGATTCGCTTCAAATAATATATGCTGTATCTGATTAATTTTTTGATCATCTGGTGATATCCAAGTACCTTTATAAATCTCCTTATGGTCAAAATATGTGCTTATAATATGCATATTATTTTCAAAAACAAATTCAATCAATCTTATACCATTTAGATTGCTGTCTCTGTTTTTGTGCATATTTTAATTTGTGCAACAGGTTTTCATCAATACACGTTTATATATCAAAATGGTCTCAAAAAATGTATGACACATGCTGAATAATTTTGAAGCCTTAATTATTTTCTAAAACCTGCTTAAGCTTTCCCAAAACTTTTGTACCAATGTTCCCTTTTACTTTTTGGCATTCTTTTTGAAAATTTTAAATTATATCCACAAAATCAACTAGAAGTTGCGATTTCTTTTCTAGTAGCGTAATTGTTTCCAGGATAAAAATATAATTGGTTTTAATAAATATCAAACTTTTATGCGCCTCCTTATTATCGAAAACTGCTTTTGATGATATAATAGCCTGTAAAGATTCAGATATGTCGTTTATAACATCCTTTATTTTATCATAATTTTGAATTTAAAAAATAGCTGCACTTAGCCAAGTCCCTTATCGAGTTATTACAGGTTGGGGAGGTAACGGTACGTCGCGAAGTCTCTTTTTCTAATAATTGAACTCGCAAAGGAGCCTTAAGGAATACTTTCTTTAACACTTTTGGCTCCAATAATCCCTGCAACTCTGTTAACTTCATGAGCTAAAACAAGTAATATGAAAAAGATTCTGATAAAATATTTTTAAATTTTGCCCCACCTACACCATATATGGTGCAGCATCCGACAATAAAATGACAAATTTATTTAATGGAATGGCATCTGATAACAAGAAGTTCATCAAAGTTTGCCATTTTCAAGTTATTTTGAAGACATTAAAAATGAGTTTCTTGGTCCATGTTTCTCTATTGCGCCAATTATCAAATGAACAATATATCTTCAACAAGCAACTGTAGTTTCGTCCACAATAACATAAAAGTAATTACCACGCATGACTTTTCGTATTTGGGTCATTGTTGATTTATATATAAAGTCATCACTTGATTTCTTCAATGTGGATTAATCCGGGATATTAAACTTGCAAGAGGACATTATTAAACTTTTTTCCAAAAACGATCTTAGATTAACGTTATTCAGTTTTTTTAATGAATGTTAGAAGCAAAGATTGTAATCTATAAAGTTTACATAATCTTAAAAAAATTGATGTGTTTTGGTAGTCGTAAACATTGTTGTACTTTGGGACATTACGTTGGTTGTACCTTTGGCCTAGCCAGAGGTACAACTAGCAATGGCCAAAGGTACAACAAGACAAAACATTTTACTTTTTCTAATTTATCTGTAATTTCACTGAAAGTAGACACTAAAGTAAGGCAAAATCGGCACTGACGTGTGTTTTTAATGCATAGGCAATAAATAATTTTCAAATCAGAGGAAGCTCAGTGGTCTCTTTGCTTTAATATGCACCGCGGCATTAAGGCAATTTTTATCGCTCATGTGATTTATTAACCTCACTGCACTCGGCTAATAAACTCTACAAAATTGAACTTTAATGCTTTTTTACTTAAATAACAAGTAAACTGACACCAAACTTCTTTACAGAAAAAATGCCACGAAGCAAAAGTGGAATAAAAAGAGACAAAGTGGATGTAGGTGCTTTGCAGAAAGCTGTCGAAGACGTCCTCGAAAATAAGATTCCGGTTCGACAAGCTGCCAAAAAATATGATATTTGTCGATCAACCTTATCTAATCATATTCGAATTCATGTAAACTCCGAACGTCCTACATTCGAATACAACGCGAACAACGATGTTAAAAAAGTGTTTTCACTTGAACAAGAGTCACAGTTGGAGCAGTACTTGACACAGGCAGCGTCGCTTCATTATGGACTCACAAAAAAAGATGCAAGAATCTTAGCATTTCAATACGCACGTGAAAACAAGATAAAAACACCAGACAATTGGACTTCAAATGCAACTGCAGGCAAAGAATGGCTAAGACACTTCATGAATCGGCATCCATCATTGTCGTTAAGGAAACCCGAGGCTACAAGCCTGGCAAGGTCAACCAGTTTTAACAAAGAAAATATCCAAGCTTTTTTCAACAATCTTAAAACAGTAATGTCACGCTATAAGTTTTCCCTGCCAATATCTATAATTTAGATGAAACCGGGAATTCTTCAGTCCATGCCTCACCTAAGATAATAGCCTTAAAAGGTGTAAAGCAACTGGGTAGTATGACATCCGGAGAAAGAGGGATCAATGTAACTTTGATTGCTGCGGTTAATGCCATCGGTAACCATGTGCCGCCCATGTTGATATTCCCTCGCGTGTTTTTCAAGGACCACATGTTACATGGTCACCAGGTTCATGAGCCAATCAAGATGGTCAAACGAGAAGCTTTTTTTACACTACTTGCAGCATTTTATAGCCCACGTTAAGCCGAGAGAGCAAGAAAAAGTGCTACTAATACTCGATAATCACGAGTCCCATATTGCAGTTTCCGTGATTGATTTGGCGAAGGAAAATAATATTGTGCTATTAACGTTGCCGCCACACACCTCGCACAGAACTCAACCTCTTGACAGGACTGTTTTTGGACCATACAAAACCTACTACAACACCATAGCTAATGAGTGGATGATGACCCATCCTGGACGTCCTATAAGCTTGTATGACGTAGCTGAACTCGTAGGCAAGTCATTTTCAAAAGCATTTACCCCTGCAAACATTGTCAAAGGATTTGAAAAAACAGGATATGGCCTGTTAATGAAAATATATTTGGCGACCACGAATATCTGTCGTCCTATGTAACAGATCGCCCAAATCCAGAATCAGAAGAGAATCCTAATACGCATCTTGCTCATCAAGCCTTCAACTATCCGCAAATCCATCAACATCAAACTTGACACCGGCACTTCCACTGCAGTCTAATGACAACAAGACAAATAACGCTGACTTCAAAAGCCCGTTTGTAGTGCGCCCATTCTCCAAAGCCGTAGCTCGAAAGACTTCTCAAAAGGGACGAAAGCGTGGTAAAACAAGAATTTTGACAGACACCCCGGAGAAAGAGGAACTATTGCAAAGTAAGGTGAAAAAACCAAAGTCAGTCAAAAGAAGGTTCTCTGCGATAGTTCAGATAAATCTGATGAAGAGATGAAAAATATAACAAAGGATTCAAGTGACGAGGATTTAGAAACTTTTCTGGCAAACGAAAATGAAAATTATTCATTAGAGCAACAGGAAAGTGAAGAAATACTGAGCTCTTCTAAGTTAAAAGAAGGTGATTTTGTTCTCGTAAAATTGGCCAGTAAAAAGAATATTGCACACTATGTTGCCAAGATAGTTGAGGTTTTAGATGACGAATACATGGTCAAATATTTAAAAACAGTTATTGGAAACAATAAATTTGTCTATTCAGATGAGGAAGTCTCTTGTGTCTCCGAAGGTGACATAATAAAAAAACTGCCTTCACCAGATTTGGTTGGAACATCACAGCGCCAACAAAATATGATGTTCTTTAATGTTAAATTTGATAGAATAGAATAGAAATATGCTTTATTGTCACTGAAAATTATTGAACAATTTTATGGACAAAGCTAAAAAATAAATTAGTCAAATAGTACAAAAAGTATAAAACAAAAACAAATATAGTAAAAAACAGAATAACACAATTTTAAATTAGTAAAATTATTGTATAACCTACATAATTTGTACAGACAACAACAAATGAGACAAATTGTAGCCACTGCTTGAGACACCCAAATGTAATTATAAACAATACTAATTTTGTTTCTTTGTTATACATTAAGAAACTCGTCAACTGAATAATATGGTCTTTCTGAGAGATAGATTTTTGTCACCTTACGAAACTTAATGAAGGATGTTGCGGATTTAATTTCTCTTGGAAGGTGATTATAAAGTTTCTTTGCACGATATAGAATAGAATTCTTTACTAGCTGAGTGGACGGGATCGGCAAATAAACGTTACAATCCGAATTTCTAATGGAGTAGCCATGGTCAGGTCTATCGGGAAAAATGTTTAGATGCTTTCGAATCAAACAAACCGTTTCCAAAATAAATAAAGAGGGAAGCGTCAAAATTCCGTGATTTTTGAAGTAGGTCTTGCAATGAGTTGTTTGTTTGAGACCAAATAGATAACGGATTGCTCTTTTTTGCAACTTAAAAATAGTATCAAATTGGGCCGCTGTACTAGAACCCCAAAATGGAAGCCCATATCGAAGATGGGACTCGAACAATGAGAAATATGCCATTTTGGCAGAAGATAAATTTAGTTCCTTCGAAACAGATCTTATTGCAAAGCAAGCTGAGGCTAGTTTCTTCCTTAAGGAGTCAGTATGCAAGGACCATTTGAGATCACTGTCAATGAGAATACCTAGAAATTTCACGGAATTTACGATATTGATTTGGCTCTCATTCAAAAGCAAGGGTTGCATGACTCCTTTATAAGATAATGCTACAGTCTTATCCACGTTAAGCTAAGTAAGTTGGAATCTGACCAAGCCTTGATTATAAGTAAATCAGCGGATACATACAATGTAAAAGTAATCATGTTTGTCATCTTATAATTCATGTAATAAATAAGATTCCGTTCGTTTGTGTGTTTCTTTTTAATTGAAGGTAATTTGTTCTGTGACCACAGGTACAACATAATGTGGACAAAGGTACAACGCAGTGTCGTACCTTTGGACGACCTGTCAAAAAAATTTCAAATTTTTTAAAAGGTAACTGAAACGAATCCATAGACCTATACTTTGTCATTTATAGATAAAGGTAGTATCCACTTCTGAATGCTTCAATGGTCGCTAAAAAGCAAATTTTAAACATTTTGAGCAAAACGACATGATATTTGCCCAAAGGTACAACACTCTCCATATATATATTTTTTGAACCTGAGTTCGAGTAGAATGCTGTCAGTGTTTGAGTAGTGAAGATCTGTTCTTCTATATCTGCTGGTTATTTTCATATATAAAAAAGAGGTTAAATATTTGTAAATGGGTATATTTAAAAAATCCTTAAAAGGGCTACATAAAATTAACACGAACGTTTTCGGAATAATAATTCCATCATCAGGTTAAAAATGCAGGTTAACATGCCTGAGCCACTAAAATATTAAGGTAATCTAGTTCATATATAATATATCTTTACGGGATGTTGTTTATAAAAAGTTTCAGCTATTAAAATATGGATGTTTACAAAACATTGTATAAGTGTAGATCTATTCATATGTTTATATTTTGTAATTATCGTAATAATTTTAACAATAACTTATACCTTATTTGCTCATTGATATCTTTTTCAGCTATAATACGATACACTAACATATTTTAATTATTTTCGTTTTGTTTTTAGAGAAATGTGGTCCCAACGAAACATTTACAATATGCGGATCTGCTTGTTCAGAAAAAAATTGCGAGGACGTTCACAGCACTTCATTTGAACGAATTTGTTTGCAAGCATGTAGTGTTGGTTGCTTTTGTAATCAGGGATACTTTAGAAATACATCAAGTGGGAAATGTGTAGAAAGGTGTTAAGCATATATATATATATATATATATATATATATATATATATATATATATATATATATAATTTATTGCTATATGTATCTAACAAAGGTTGCAAAATAAATGTTGTGAAGTTTAAATACCTTTTTTTTAATTGACCATTGTTGACCACTGTTGAGATTAATGAATGAATGTAAATTAATTGTAAATCACTTTCTCTTAACCGATTTATTAACCGAATTTTTTAAGATCCATTTTTTAACATGGGTATGGCCTCTTAATGGCCTATTAATTTTTATATTTCTTGACACCTTTGGCTTGAACTATAACCTCACTAAACTATTCGTATTCCAGTCGTAAGATACTAAAATGACACTCAACCTCTAAATTTTATACGAACAAGCTGAATTTTGCTGAGTATTAATTTTGGGACTTCAAAAAAGATGCCACAAAGTTGACCACTTTTACTCCAGGGTTTCCCCCCTAAAACTCCCTTCGTAGTGGGGTAAAAACGCAAAAAAAACGATTTACCGAGAATCTGTATGCCGCATAAAAAATGTTTCAAATCAAAAATGTCAAAAAATCAAAACCAATTTTATACAAAAATGTTTATTATCACTTTTTGTGTAGAATGAACCGTTCTCGCAGAAACAACGCTTGAAACGACCATCGATTTTGAATGTCATTTACGTGCGTGAATTCAATGGTCAATAAAATTTGTATCAGCTCAACGGTAAAAATTCAATATCTTTTGATCCGA
Organism: Diabrotica balteata; assembly: GCA_918026665.1. Lineage (NCBI taxonomy): Eukaryota > Metazoa > Arthropoda > Insecta > Coleoptera > Chrysomelidae > Diabrotica > Diabrotica balteata. The sequence goes on along the minus strand of OU898276.1, from coordinate 63,770,185 downwards.
GTGTCTTATCGACAAAAATAAAGTTCTATTTTGATGGTAGAGTTTAGTTTTCGGATGCAATTTTTGTATTTTGCCGTAACTAAACTTGGATTTTATAAAAGTGTTAAATAAATAAACCACGCTCGATTTTTACCATTTTGTATGATTTTCATCAGGTCATTACCTTCTACCCTTTTTACTGACTGGCTACTATAAAGTTTCGATAACTAGAGCCTAACCTTCAAAACAGATAGCACGAAATTTTAATTTTGAGTATTGACAACAAATGTGACGCATTTGAAATAAGCTTAAAAAGCGCTGGATTCAAACTTTCACATTACAAACAATCCAAAACGTTTAAATTTTTTTTTATTTAAACTAATACGTTTTTCAAAAGAACCAAACTTTTGCTATACACTACTCCCAAAACCGCATTTTTGGAGGCATTTCCCATGACGTGCAATCCTTTGAAATTAAAACATTAAATTCTTAGTTTTTATGTTGTTGCCACAACTTAAAATTAAAATTTCATGTCATAGGTTTTAAACAATAATCTCTAAAAATAATTTTACTTTGACTGGTCAATGAAAGTGATAAATTTTATTAATCTCACCAGATTTATTAAAAAATTGCAAAAATCGCGTCAAGTTTTTTTTTATTTACTCCTTTATAAAACTGAGTTTATTCGCGGAAAAATACAAAAGAATTCGCGTAAATCTGCACTCTTTAGCTTTACTTTACCTTTTCGTGTCTGGACCCGACTACAGTTTTTCTGCCCAATATCGGGCTACGGCTACACCCTTTATATTTGCGAGCCATAAATCATCGAGGGTGCACTGTGATGGGCAAAGTCTGCATATTCTCAGGTGCTCTACATTCTGTATTTCCTCACATTCACAAAGTGCGTCACTATCTGTCTTGATGGTCCATTTAATGAGAATCTGTTTAACAGGGGCAACACCTGTGCGTATGCAGTTGAGTGTCCGCCAGGTTCCCCAGTCCAGGTTCATTCCATTAAGTCGTTCTGGATGTAGGGTGGTTCGAGGCTGACATTTCTTATAATCCTTTTCCATGATTTAAGTCGGCTGATTCCTGATGGTTCGTCAAACCCGTATAATTGGTGCCTTTCATCGAAAGTTTGCCTGAACTTCTCCACATATTGTGAGGCGCATCTACGGTCGTCTGGTGATGCGAATCTAGCTACCCGATACAGTAGGGGTAGAGGGGTAGGCTTCATACAACCGGTAATTGTTCTACATGTTTCATTTAACTTCGTGGTGACTTGTTGGGCGTATCTAGATCTACGCCAGACGGGACAAGCATATTCCCCTGTTGAGAAACATAAGCCTCAAGTTGACCCATAAGCAGAAACAGTCTACAGATATATCTATACAGATATATCTGTAGACATATACTGTTGTTTTATTGACTTCCAAAAGGCATTTGATCGTGTTAAGCACTCTATATTGATCGAAGCTCTAAAAGACATTGGCTTGGACGTCAGAGATGTTCGAATAATTGCAAATTGATATTGGAATCAAACAACATCAGCTTTAGTAGATGGTGTGAAATCACAGGCTCTTAATATTAAAAGAGAAGTACGGCAGGGATGCCCCTTATAACCCCTGCTTTTCAACGTTTACTTCGAAAGAATTTTCAGAAAAGCTCTTTTATTAGATATATAATTAATTGCCCCGATATTAAATTATTTTCATCTAAGCAAGATAAATACGGAAACAAATTTATAAAACATCTATTTTCAAGAGATCGATTTTTACAGTTGCTAAAATTCTGGTATTTAAGTGTGCGGAGTTGGTAAGACCAGGCAAAGACTTAGTTATAAATGAAAGCATGGTGCCATGGAGAGGTCGCCTCTCGTTTAGTTAGTATATTTCTCTAAAGGCACACAAGTATGGGGTTAAATTTTATAAACTTTGTTTACCTAATGGATACACATGTAACACCAAGGTTTATGCAGGAAAACAAACAGGAATAACAAATAATGAAATTGGCCATGCTGATCAAATTACTATCGATTACTTGCGACTTTAGACAAGGATGTGTTCTCTATGCAGATAATTTTTAGAGTAGTTTACCTTTATTAGAAATTTTGTGGTACATTTCGATCCAACAGAAATAAATTGCCCAAAGATTTTTTGAACCAGAAACAAAAACGCGGCCAAGTTTCGGGCTTTAATAATAGATCTGTGCCAAAGATTATAAAATGGACCAATAAAAGACAAGATTTTGATATGATAAAAACTGTAAAGGATTATTAAAGGTAAAATGATTGAAATACAGTGCACAAAAATACTCGTGCTGGTGATCCAATAAAAAACCAGATTGCATAATATTCATATAATGCTACCAAAAAGGGTGTAGACATGTCAGACCAGCTAAGTTCCTATTACAGCACTTTGAGAAAAACAGTTACGTGGTATCGAAAATTAGTTATGGAATTGCTTTTTGGTACAATGATGGTAAATTCATGGGTAAGACAGAAAGGTTTTTGCCATAATAGAACAAAAATGTACCTCCTTAAATTTAGGGAAAGTATCATCGACGCATTGGTCAATAATGTTCAAAGTAGTCGGCTTTCGAATACACCTTCCAGAAAAAAACACAAACTGGGTGGTTGGTGATAGGAACAACAACAAACACAACAAGATGAAACTCCAAGCAGATCGAAAAACAAAAAAAGTATCAACCTTTTGTGATACTTGTGAAAACAAACCTTATTTATGTCTAAATTGTTTTAATATTATCCATAATTATAATTTTTAAGTATTTTCAATTTTTTTATGGTATCTAATATAAAATTGTAATAAAATTTCATTTCAAACTGGTTTGTTGTATTTTTGTGAAATAATTTATTCTGTATTGAAAAACTGTGCTAGCAGTCTCAATATTGATATATAATATTGCAACTTTCAATTTTTAAAATAAATATATTGTAACCTCGGAAACCTTTTTTTGATGGTGCTAGAAAGGTTGCCAATGGAGACACTGCGGACGGCAGCCAGATGGTTGGTGGAGAGCGAGTGGTGGGTTCGAAACTAGATTCTGGAACCGGGAATGGGTCCAACGGACGAAATAAGTAAAGATAGAACAAGATAAGGTATATTAGAAAAGATACAGAAATAAACAAAAAGATAGATGGGTGAAATTACCAAAGATACGATAAGATAGAAACAGGGCGCCACTCAATTTTTTTGGGGTTTAAGGAGAAAATTAAGAAACCTTCGGTAGCTGAATGTACACACAAGTAATAAAATACACCATCAATTACTAAATGGTGGTATACATATAAAAATAAGCAGTAATATGAATAATAAGTACCTTTACAAATACAACAATATAATAAAGCACAGGTTCAATTATCAGCGAAGAGAGTCTAGTGCTGAGTAAGAAGAAAATTCAACCAAAGTTAATTAAAGAAAGGCTCTCTTTGCTGTTTAATGGACATACCTAGAGATATTGGGTTAAAAATCTATTACAATTATAGTAAACAACAAAAATTAATCAAATCTAAATTTACAAGAATACAAAAAGGTTACAGAAATAAAAATTTAACCAAACCGCAATTGGTGGCTGGTATCTATTTTGCACTGTTATTTAATGATTGAGAAATAAATGTTCGGAATTATTATTTATTGAAATTTCTTAGTAGCTAGAAAGTTCGTAAGAAAATATTAAATGTTCTTTAAATTGAATACAAAAATTAGTACCTACTCTCAACTACAGGTGAAGCAATGGATGACTTTAGATTCGTCCAGATAATGGAAGATGATATGATACCATACCATATTATTCGCCCAGATAATTGAAGATACTATGATTACTTACTAGTAATACTATAGACAGTATAGGTAAAAGTTTATGGTCGGTATGGACCTTACATGAGATGGAGTGAGAAACAACTGTTTAAAAAGAGAGAGATATATTAGGTGTCCGCCTTTTATATCACCGAACATAAATGAGTGGATATGGAGTGGATATAATAAAAAGGGGAAATTCAACGTTGCCAAACTTATTGGTTTTATTTGACCTGTTGTCTTTTTCGCATTTGAACAATGCTCCAAGATAATGAAATTTGGGCGAAATGGATTTAAATGGCAGCTTATTGTTTTTTATTGGGAATATGCCACAATTTTACTTTACAATAAGTGTAATATAACATTTTGATTTATACTTCGGAAATCGTTTTATATAAATAAAATTTATTAATGTTTGGTATTTTAAAAACGATTTCCGAATTAAAAATCTAAACATCAAAATAAGCTTATTTTAAAGTGACATTATGCCTTATTTCCAATAAAAATATTAAACTGCATATAAATAAAAAAGCTTCCTACAAAACTATTTGCCAACGTGGCGTGCCGCGTGGTCAAATCGCCGAATCAAAGGGTAAACAGGTATTTACGAATAGAGGTGGGTCATTGACGTCGCAAAACCGATTTTCGTAAACAAGTAACTATGATTTTTTAATAGTAGTTTCAAGTAAGAAACTACCTACATAAACAAACATAATGGCTATTATCGTTTATCTGTATATTTATTGAAGTGAAGGAAACTAATAAAAGATTTTATTATAACTTGAAAACTAAACTAAACAATACAAATAGTAAATCGTACCTACGTTTACATTACACGTTATTATTAAATCACGAATCGTCTAAATTGACATTTAAAAACATAAGTTTTTTTACTTTACTTATTATTAATTGTGTTTTTCTTTTATTTAAAATTAAACCTGATTTTGAACATGTGTTCACATTTACAATACTTTATGAATATAGTGGTTAAGTTAGGAGATACATGGCGATGGTTTTTTCACCATTGTAATGGACTCTCGCTACAGGTGTACGTTTAGATGAGTCATGTCCAATTAATTGGTCAAAAATACACCATGGACTTAAGTCATCTTTATCGGTTTCTTTTACTTATACTGGTTGATTTTCAATAGTACAATCTTCTTGTTCTTTAATTATAGAAGTAACCAGCTTCTTAACTCTTTCTTTTGTTTTTTAGCGTCATTTTTATCAGAAAATCCCTGCACTTTAAATCGTGAATCCATAAACGTACATAATGACAATATGCCACTGTATTCTATCCCTCTAAATCTTTTTGCTAAACCCGAGATTAGTAATTATCCCGTAATTAGTAATAAAAACCCGTACTACGTCGGATACTAACTATGGATGTAAGGTTACTGTTTGCTAAAATTTTATTGCAAGATTTTTGCAGGCAGCGTACCAGAACAATCACTGAACTATCATTCAAGTATTTTTGGCCACTCATTGTACTTGTTATTTCTTTAAAAGGCCGTAAAATTTAGGACAATTACGAAAAAATAATCCAGTCTTCATTATTTAGATTTGGTCTAAGTCTAAGTCTGTATTAACTGATACCAATGTGGAACGGATTGCCTCTTCTAACTCCGTCATTCTTTCTAACATGTAATAGGTGAAGTTCTACCTAGTTTCCACGTCTTGGATTGGCCGTTTGGGATCTTTGTTATGTTGTAATTGATACTTTATAGGCGTTTCTGAAGATAAGGTACTTTTTTGAAATGTGTTTTTTGCCGAATTGTCGAAAAAAAGACTTTTTATTTTATCTATTTGTACACGACAGCATTTAAGTGCGTCCTCCATCAATAAATTTAACGTATGAGCAAAACAATTTAAATGTTTTCATTCCAAAGCATATTTAATAGCTATGACCATATTTGAGGCATTATCAGTTACTGCAAAATTTACTTTTTGTTTTAGAACCCCTGAATAATAATTTCACTAATTTTAAAAGCGATGTTTTCTTAATTATGGTTTCCAGAAAAATGGCAGCAGTCTAATTAAACCGTGTTAAACTCTAAATTTTCGGTTAAATTCGTTAAAATCAACTAGTTGATGGTTGAAGCTGGTTACTTCTATAAAAAAAAAAAGAAAAAGAAGATTATACTATTGAAAATTGACTAGTACAAGAAAAAGAAACTGATATAGATGACTTAAGTCCATGTAAATGTAAATACTATTTGTATTGTTTAATTTATTTTTCAAGTTATAATAAATATATTCTTCGTTAGTTTCTTTCACTTTAATACTTATACACATAAACTATAATAGCCAATATGTTTGCATACTCGCTAATTTGAATACTGGTAAACAATCAACTAGTTACAGTTTACGAAAAACGGTTCCGATAAAAATTTAAAAAACTAAAGGACCCACCTCTAGTTTCTTAGCTTTATGAGGATCGGAACCACAGAATATGTAAAATATCTCTGATCGGAACTAATCGTCTCACTAACAGGCAAAATGGGCGTAAAGAAGATTTATGGAGGGGAGACCAAGGGGGAATATGATTGTTATCTTTGTCTATTCGCTGAAAATATGATTTTATATCTGTGTTAGATATCCTGTTAAGTTTTACCATACCGACCATAAAATTTTACCTACACTATCTACTATACTCTAATACTTTACTTGTATCTAACACTGAAGTTATTCCTTCTACAAAAATTTTACCAAACTACCCACAAAAAGGTTAGGGTATCTCCCACCTAAAAATTATGCGACAGTATCCATTTCCAAGAAAGTAAAAGGCTCTAACGAACATCGAACATAACGGTACCCTTCTAGCTAGGAACGTAATAAAATATAAATTCCCTAGGATTAGGTTTTTATATAGAAACATTACAACGTGAGTTCGACAATAATTACCAAATTTATGAAAAAGAACCTAAGAATTAGCCAAACCGGCGTCTTTAAATAAGTAGGTAGGTAGATTCGTTCTTCGTATTTCGGTAGTTTCCAATAAAATTTAGCTACCTATTTTCGAATACGACCATGAGCATATCATCCACAGGGGTAAAGGCATTAGAAATAATTTAATATTTTAATTATAAAAAAAAATGTTACAATATATTCGAAATTTTCGTCATAATTATTTTTTTTATTATACGATTCTCGCGACCCAACGGTGGACCGCATCGTCTGTAGGAGCTAAAGACCTGTCGACCCACCGGTGGGTCGCTCCGCGGTTACGGACAAACTGTTAGCGACCCACCCATGTACCGCTCCGGCTTGAACGTGTTAAATATGATTCTGCCGCAAAATAAAATTTTGGCGCTTAATGTGTTCATACACTCCGAATTTATTACAGCTATAACTTTCGCTTATAACAATGTAAAGTAATTTTTTTTATTTTTAGAGTGATGTGGGTAAAAATAATTATTTTTTTATATATTTATGTTTTAATTTACTGATAGTGTGGATAAGGGAATAATTGTTTTTGTAATATATAAAAGCAGCCTGACTGATTTGTATATTTGTGTTAAGTGTAAAAAAAATATTAACGTCAGTAATATGAAATCAATTGTAATATTTCCTTTTCTAATTTTCGCCATTGTACAGATCCAGTGTTATCCAGAAATACCTTTGCCTGGTGAGTAATCTCTGTATTTTTGGTTTTTGTTATTTCTAAGGAATTTGCTGTCATTTTAAGAATGGACCAAATGGAATAGAACAACTGAGAATAAGATCCTATAACATTCTCAATAAATAATACGAGGAAAACAAAAATACTATACATAAACCCAGACCAATCAATACCATTAATTGTTACAATAAATAAATAATAAAAAATTTTATGTATAGTCCTGAAAGAAATAAATGGTAAAAAGAGAAAACGGAAGAAAGACAAATAAGCGGCTTTAATTAGGTTAAATAAAACCACTTCATCAAATAATCATCAATAACATATCGAGGATACATAAGTTATCATAATAATACATAAGTATCGAGGATACATAAGTATCATGAGATCTTTTCCTGGTTTTTTCTTCATGATTTAGTATGGGATCCCGAACAGAAGAATTTTACTGTCATCATCATGGCATGTGGTTGTCTTTTTAACGGCAAATCACATGCTTTGATTTTTCTGACTGGTCAAAGTTTATTCTTATTAAAGTTGATTTCATATAATCAAATGAACTATTTAAAAATAAAATCGTCCCAGGAACGCAACTCAAAATTATTGACAATATTATTTTAATATTGTTCTGAAGCTATTTTCTTGTGGCATTGTAAATTAATTACTATTAAACTGGGAATAAGCCACAATTAAAGATAAAAATACGTTTATTGACGTTGTCGTATTTTGAGAACGATTTCCGAAGTGGAAATTGAAACGTCAATAAACGTATTTTTATCTTTAATTGTGGCTTATTCCCATTTTAATAGTAATTAATATTATTTTAGTCATTTACTTTATTTATTATAATGTTTTTTTTTTAATTTTTTTTTTTATTTATTTACGCTGTAACCACAAGGGTTATTAGCGATCTAAAAAATATAATACAGGTAAAGTTAGAAAAAATTATAATAATTGATACAGTATTGAGTCTTTACAATAACATATTGTGTTTTTAATGTTCATGTTTTCTCCTAAGGCTTCCTTTATATTATTTGGGATAGTGTGCTTCTTTCTTGCTGCTTCATATGTTTTACACTGGGTTAGTATATGCTTCACGGAGAGTGTTACTTGACAATTTTCACACAGTGGCGGTACAGATCGCGTAAAGAAGTGTTTATGTGTAAAGTTGCTGTGTCCTAGTCGCAAATGTGTTATTCTCACTTGGTCGTGTCTATTCGCTGTGGGTTGGAGCCACGGTTTCACTAATTGTTTGATTTCCTTGAGTTTATTTTGTGATGCACTCCACTTATTTTGCCACGCACTTAACACTTTATATTTTATTTCTTGAAGCCATCTGAAGAAACCTCATTAATAAGAATGGAGTCCTGGCTGAAGGATGCTAAGCGGGCTAGTAGTTCATCTGCTTCTTCATTTCCTTGTATACCTGAATGTGATGGAGCAAACATGAAGTCAAGTCAACAATGATCTTTTTATTATTTAGAATTTTTATTTCTGATTGGGTATGTGAGGCAATTGGAGCATTGTCAATGTCGTTTGATGATGTGAAGTTGGTTTGGTTAATGTCCTGTTCGATCTGTTTGGTAAAATTTCACCAGCATTTTTAATATTCCACTTTGAGATAGGCGATTCGATATTTGTCGTTTTCTGATACGTTAAAGAAATTATAATGGGGTAGTGGTCACTAGCATATAAGGAGGGTAGAACGTCCCATGTACACGTAGTGGACAGAACGGGGTCACACAGAGAAATAACAATTGACGATGATGTGCCATTTTGTATGTTGAATCTGGTTGGTCTTCCGTCGTTAAGTAGATTCAGATTTTGGGATGTTATAATATCTTATATAATTCGTCCTTTCAGGTTAAGTTTTATGGAACCCCACATCGGATTGTGGCAGTTAAGATTACCAACGATAATTCTAAGTGAAGGAATTTGTTTCAAAATAGCTGTTAAATCTTCTTGGGATATAGTTTGATTTGGTGGGATATACATATTACATATATTAATCGTTTGAGGTATATTTATTGAGATAGTTATTGATTCAATATTATTTGAAGTCACTGGGTACTGTGTGCTCATGCATTTTTCATCCACGTAAATTGCTACTCTTCCACTGGCAATGTTTTGCTTTAATCTGTTATTATAGAAACATGAATCATTACGAAAGTTATATACATGGTTTGAATTTTTGAAATTTGTTACCTGTAGACAGATAATAGATGAGCGTGTTTCACAGATAATTTTTCGACTGTTCTAACAACCATTCAAATTTCGTCATTTTGTGTCATGTGGAACAATTTCACCCAATCATGTCAACATTAGACTGATAATTGCATTCAGTGCAATTTTCAATCCCTATGACAACACGATCGAGTTTGACAACTTCATCCAAATAAATTTCAAAATCTCACGTTTCTATAAAACCATACTTGAATCTCGATCAAGAACACCACAACAAGATTATAAATATTATGCGTGGTAATAGATCTTCTATAGTAGAGAACAGCAACGAATCTAATGTTAACTTAAATTTTAATAATTGTACTTTCACTAACTGTACTTTTAATAAATAAATGTTTCGTTATGTTGAGTTATGATTTTTTTTTCGAAAAATTATCCGCCAAATATCCCTCGGACATTGATGAATGCCTCATAATTTTATGACCAATTTTTCAAGCTCGTTGCTTGGTAATAGCACTCAGCTTCGGCTTCGTGCTGATACCAAGGAACGAGCTTTCGATTGTCATGAAATTATCTCGTCTGTTATCAATGTCCTAGGGATATTACTATTGATAATATGTTTTAGTTTTTCAAAATGGGTATAAAACCCATTTAAGTTCCATTGAAGCAGAGAAGTGAATGTAATTATTCTTTAGAGGAATTATTTACCGATGAGTCGGAATCTTCTTCTGACAATGAAGTTTTTACTGCAGGAAGTGAATCTATGTGTTTGCCAAGTTTTCGTATTAATTTGGTGCTTTTGGTTTTCATTCTTTTGTCGATGTAGTATGGATGTAATTCAGTTAAAAACTTTATAAGTGCATGAGAGTCTTCTGAGTACAATTTTGTTACGTTGATTATGTCTTTTGATCCTTGTATATTTTCGAATAGATCCACTACGTGATCGAAGCTTAACAATTGCTTTTCCCTTTCTACATATTCTTTAACTGGTTCTAGTAATGTTTGGAGATTTGGTATCTCATCTCCTAAGTTTTCGTCATCAGTTTTGGTTTTTTTCTTTAATTGAAGCTTAGGTTTTTCAAAGTTTTCTTCAGCGGGTGGTGTGATTGCATCTTTTAGGGTTCTTTTTCCGGTTGTTTTGTTAGAAGTTATCTGGGGTTCGTGAGAATTCATATGTGTATTTTTATTTGGAGGTAAGTGTTGACTTGTTTCGGGTAAGGTTGATTTTATTTTTTTTGTATTAGAGGATGACTCAGACGGTGTAGGTGTTGCGATTGTAGCGTTAACTGAAGAAATGGTCAAATGTATAGATGTATTTTGAAGTGAGCATTATTAGGTTTGGTTTATTGATAAATTTGGGATTGCTACTGCTTGTAATGTGATTTGAGAAGACGTAGTAAGTGTGGAGGGACTGGTATTTGAGATTGTGGGAGTATTTTGTAGATTATCTTGTTGTTTATGATTTATTGATGAATTTTGTCTCATTTCTGTTTGCATTGAACTATTTGCACATTTGAAACATGTTTCGTTTTGGGCTATAAATATGCGGTATGATGTTTGTTCCAACTCAATGATAAAAGATTCGGGTAGAACAAAGTTGCCTGGAAAAGGTGAAACGAAAAATTGTCTTCGGAAGCTTAGAATATGACTGAAGGCAGGGTAACTGAAGCAACTGACGCCCGCACTTTAGAAATAATTTCAGTATTTCGTTTCGCAATAGCTGGCCTTGTTCGCAAAAAAAGCGGCAATCACTTTTTTCCTGGTTTATCGTCAGTAAAACTAGTAATTCTGTTACAGTCTCTTAAAATAAACTTGACTGCATTTTGTACCTCGTTTGGACGCATGGGAAAACCAAGTTTTGCTTTTGTAATTATCCAGTCCTCTAGTCTTTTTTCCTCGTCTTGTGTAAGTGAAGCATTGGGTCCCATTTTACGAATTAGTGGAGTAATATCTCTTATTTTGTTATTCAAAGTTGCTTTTGGTATTCCAAATTTTATAGAGGCTGCGTTTTGGGACAAAGTACTCATTCTAATTTCATTTCAAGAGCAAGTTGTAGCTGGTTTTCTGAATATCTAAATCTTTGGTAGGGCTTCTTTGCGGATTACTTTGTTGGTGTTATTGAACTTTTACTTAAAGCCCTGTTTCGTAGTTTACTATGTAGAGTAGCTGTAAAAATACTGTATTTCTTGGCTGCTCCATTTTGGCTACAACTACCACTTTGAACTTCTTTGCCCATCTACGAAAAAAAAAATCAAATTAGGTAGAAAAAAAACCGTAAATATCAGTGGTTCATTCACTGGGACAAGTTTGAAATCCATGGCACCAATAAATGAACGAAGGGTAAACCCCCGTCCATTTACTAGATACGAATGTAAGATGTATTATAGAGAGATACAGTATCATTCAAGGGTAACCACTTGATGTTTTGGGACACAAATTCATGAAATATTCAAAATTGTTTGATGGTCCTAGTAAATGAATAACTGTTCATTTACTGAAATTCACAAAAATATTAAGCTCCATTGAATGAACACACAAAAATACGTTAAATTAACCTACAAAATGTAGCTACCTAATTAGAGATAGTGCAAGCATTCCTGACCATGGCGCAGTAGACAAAATTTGGTTTAGTCCCCATTTCTATGCGAAACGCATTGTACGCTGCACTGTATAATTCCACTTACAATAGAATCTTTCTTTCTTTACGTAAATTTTGACTCCGTCTTCGCGCAGTTCCATGGTCAGGAGTGTTTGCACCATCTGTAACAATTTCAAATTTACACTAATTACAACTATTAAACACTATAATAGACGCGTCTTTAACAATAGCAATTACTAAAATCTAGAAAATTTTACAGTGGTTTGTAGTACGTACCTTATTAGCCAGTGTTCACACAATGCCGTTGAGTATGCACATTAACAATCCGTCATTATAGTTTTTAATAATCTCGTGCCAGGTTTAAGCCAATCAATGTACGTCATAGCAAAACCCTAATATATACAGTGTCCATAAAGCTTATTTTAACATTTCATTAACATATATTTCGAATTTTAAGAATTTGATATTTCTGTGTTCATGTTTATTCATTGGCGCGTGTCTATTTACTGGTACCTTTACCTACCTATTTTATTTTATTTACCTATTTTAATTTAAAATAAAAGAGTTCAAATTAAAATAGTATTTACGCTTAGCTAACTAACCTACTAGGTACATACCAGGATAACGATAATAAGAGTATAACTTGTTTTAGGTATAGGAAATTGTGGTGAACACACAGAATTGCATGAATGTGAGTATTGTTGTGATGAACCAACGTGCGAAATGAGGAATCCACCTACATGTGGTTGTCCTAAAATATGTTTCAGGCGTTGTTTGTGTCAAGAAGGATACATAAGAGAGTCGAAAAATGGGAGTTGTATACCGAGAGAAAATTGTTAAATAACTATATATTAAATATTAAACATATATATTACTGCAATTAAACTATATCACACATGTTAATTTGTTTCATTGATATGTATTTTTAATAAAAAACCAGTTGATTAAAATAAATTTTTATTTTTACCCGGAAATGAATGCAATAAAATGAAAAATACATGGTAGTGAGTAGTGTTTTTAACTCAGTAATTGCCGACTTAAATCACCGATCAGAAAACAAGTTATTAAATGACTATACTTTGTCTCAAAGTGACTAGTCTGTACAGGGTAAGATATGAATGCTAACTTTATGGGAATTTTGCCAAGAAGTTGTCTATTGTCTATCTTTCAAAATAAACGGAATAAACCATAAGTTCTCAACAAGTCCTCACGCACAATTTTATGTAATTTACAAATATCGTTTGCTAATAATTTTATATAATACTATACATTATTTGTTTCTAATACTAACTTATCAACTTTTATCTTTTATTAGTAGCAGTAGTAAGGTAGGTTGACCAAATAAGCCCCACTTAATGTTTGTTAGTTGTTTTTTGATAAATAAAATCACGATATAAATCTGAAAATCACAAAGAAAATAAATCACATATTTAAATTTAATATGAGATTGTTAAATTTTGATAAAAGGTTTTATGAGTTGTTACTTTTTAGTCTTTAAAAAATAGTTGCTTCTGGGCCTAATTAGGAACACCATGTTCTTAATAAGGCCCACTTTTTAAATGTGACCATTATGCCTAATTGCACAAACATATCTTCAGCTCCAGTTTAGCCCAGTTCAGCTTATGTCGCATTGACGTTCCACGTACGTCTTAAGCTTAAGGTCTATTGGTGCAACTATACATTAATCAAAGTAAACAAATGTGACCTGTAGGACATTTATTTTGTAAAAAATAATAGGTACTTAAAATAATTATTGCAAACAGTCTGGACATATGAAAACTAAGTCTTTATCATCTGCTGAAAGTCCTACACACTCTTCATGGATATATCTTTTGCAGCTGTCACAAAGTCTCATATCCGTAACGACATCCTCATTGCAGACGAAACAATACCAACTATCTTTTCGTTCTTCTTTGTTTTTTGAGGTTTTAAGTGAGCTGTGTTTATTTTTCTCTTCTCCTTTTTTTAGTTGTTTTTTGACCATTTTTCCGTTTGCCAAGTTTTTTCCTTTTCTTTATTGGTTTTTAGGGTCATTTAAATCAGCTTCATCAAACAATGATTTTGTGACTTCCTGTGCTCGATAGTTCAGGGATTTCTTTCTAGCACATTTGCGTTTTCCAGTTTCCAATTCTGGTGTTATTAATACTGCGTTAAAACTTACTGACATTTTGTTTTCTTCTTCTGAGCTGTCATGTACTGAAAATTCATTGTCAGAACCGTCAGAACTCTCAGAGCTATCTTGCGTATTTTTCTCCTTTAGAGCTTTTATTTTCTTTTTTCTGTCTGGAGTGGAGCTGCCAATAGGATTATTCGTTGCGAAAGTCGAAGCTAATGGAATAGCAGAATCTTCCGAGTCTAATTTATTTTCTGTTATTTCTGATGGGCAAAAAGCTATGTCAGGAATGACACTCGGATCATACGGGTATATTCCCGTAGCACGAAAACCTGCAATAACATTTGATGCTGTAGTTGCTTTTGGCCATACTTTTGAGAAAATTGTGCCAAACGAAAATTTATTGATCGTTCGATCTGGTTTATTTGTCCAGTAGGTGATAACTTCGTCGTCCCAGGAAGATTCGAAGGCTTTAAATACCGCCTTGTCCATAGGTTGCAGTTCATGTGTGCAATTACTTGGCAGGCAAAAAAGCGTAATTTCATGCGACTCGGCTTCATCAACAATACCTGCATCCAGATAGGACGATGCTCCGTCAAAAATAAGCAGTATTCTTCCTATTGGCTTGTACTTAGCAAAATGTTGTACCCACTTAATGAAAACTGGCGTAGTCATACTTCCTTTCTCGGTCATTTCAATAACTGTTCCAACAGGAAGATTGTCATACCATTCATTCTTATTTCTTTTTCCTTTGAACAAGATCATAGGTGGAATTATTTGTCCTACAGCATTTCCACAACCGACGATTGACACATTCTTAGCGTGCTCTTGCGAAATCAAATGAACTCGTTTGACACCTTTACGAGCATATACCTGTTGTGATTTATGAAGGTTTAGGCGGCAACCTTTCTCGTCAATATTAAAAATGCGTTGAGGGCTTTGCAGGATATCAAGCTTCAACATAACTTCGCGTAGCTTTTCAAAATAGTCATTGACTATGAATCTGTTTAATTTGGCGGCTCTAGCTGGATTCATGAATTGAGATTTTTTTTTAACTACTTCAGGATGTCGATTTAAAAAAAGTTTGAGCCATTTTCGACCAGCTAAGTTTTTATCGATAAAAGGTGCAGATATGCCATTTCTTTGGCAATATTCATGGACAGAACGTCTTATCACTGTTGATGTCAGAGGCATTCCAACGTCAGCTAGCCTAAAAATTCTTCCACACAACTCAGATTCTTGTTGGGGGGTTAAACATGAAGGACGCCCAAGTTTCTTTTCCGCTTTTCCACTAAGCAAATGATTCCTAAGTGTTCGACGGGCAATATTAAATTCTTTGGCAGCTGTTCTTACTGACATCCCATTTTTAACTGCTTGCAAGTCCAAAGCCATTTGTTCTTCAGTCCATAAAGCTCTAGTCATCTTAAGCTTTTTAGTATTCTTTCTGAAACAAAGTTAAAAACTTATAAAACGTGTTATTGTAGTGGTCTTAACAAGGCCCACATGTAGTCTTATTAAGGCCCACCCGGGCCTTATTAGCAATACTGTAGGTGATCAATGTTTTTAGAAATTACCATTATTTACGTTTTAATAAACATAAGGTAATTCAGGTACTATAAAAGTACAACTAATAAGTACACAAATGTCATGCAAAATAAAAAAAGTCGCACTCATAATCGTATTAAATTACAAAAGCATACTAACCTCAATATTAGATTGGATGTTTACCCATTGACCACTGTAAACGAATGATCATATAAAAGCGACAGTTCGCGTCGCTGCTCAACTTAGTGTAACAATTTGCACCTAGATGGCTCTACTGCATCTGTACATTGCAGCATACTGCCATCTACTCCATCCTGAGGAATATGGGCGAGTGGGCTTTATTAGGAACCGGGCTTTATTTGGCGAACCTACCTTATAATGAAATGTGCATTAAATAAACATTTGTTTCAAAGTTTTTCAAATACTTTCGTCTAAGTTATTTAGTAATTAAGAAGTAATTAGAGTAATTCTTGTACAGAATATGTTTAAAAGCTTGATACATCCAGGGCCTTAATTAGTCTTTATTTGTTGTTCAGAGCGCGTAAACATATTCGAGTTACGATTGTTGTTGTTACGATTGTACCATCTTGGATGTACTGTTACTGTTTTGTTATTGTTATTATTTGTTGGTGGCTGTTGTTGGCTATTGTTATAATTGACGCAGAATTTTTACCGCAAAATGGATGAAATTGTTCAATGGAAACGTGGAAAATCTCTGAAACTTTCAGAGAAGCAGATAGTAATGAATATGATTAATTATCATCTTAATCAGGATAACAACGATTCTGTATGAAGTGTAATTAGGAAAGTGTCAGAAATGAGTGGTGTTTGTAAAAAGACTCTGTTTCGCATACGACAGGAATATTCATCACCTGCTGGATTACAATCTCCAAAGAGCAGGCCCAAAAAGCGAAAGGTTGGTAATTCTCATGACAACAAGTACGATAAATGTGTCAGGGGCCTTGATGTGTGTCAAATTGATGAACTAATCGTAGAATATTTTTTAAGCAGACTACCTAAAATGCGAGTTACTTGACGTAGTCAAGGCCTTCAAAGCCAAATATGACAGGTACATAATAGAAGATATTGCCAAAAAGCACAATGTCAAGATTCTAAGGCTCCCACCCTATCACTGTGAACTCAATCCCATCGAAATGTCAGGAGTGAAGTGAAACGGTATATAACTGGAGGCAATGTGAATTTTTAAGAAGCTGAAATGAGAAATTTAATTACAGCAGCGTACTAGGTCATTACGCCAAAGAAATGGGAAAACTACGTAAACCAGGTAATAGCAACAAAAAAAATGTGGGAAATTGACAATTTGTTGGATGATATCGAACCAGTTATTATAAATATAAATAACGGAGATAGTGATGACAGTGACAATAATAATAAAGATAATGGTAGTTAAGCAGAAACTAAATGTAACAGCGATTCACAGAAAAAGGAACTAAATATAACGGTGTACACAAAAGTAAATACAATGACTTCTTTTATTTTCAATTTATTTATTAGTTTTATTTTCGAATATTTCTACGTTTTGTTACTGTCAACATATACAGTGCGGTTTTAAAAGTCCTTTCCCCCTTAATTTTTGAACGGAACATACATAAATAAACGTTTCTTTATATTTTAGTTTTATTTTATTCGATTTCATTTAAATCTAAAAAATTTAAAATAAAGAATTAATAACAAACTGCTTATGTGACATAAATAAAAGGCACTTCTTAACCCATTAGTGCTCAGAACTAAAAAAGTTTGAAAGTTGTAAATTTTTTTATAGATTTTATTACAAATAGTGTTACATATTTACTAAAAAATACATAAAAAAATCAAGGTCTGTCAAAAGGTTGTCAAAATGAGTGGCAACTTTAGTTGCCACTGAGCGCTTACGGTTTGGTAATAACTAAAAATTTTCTATGTAATAGAAATGTATTAAAAACTAATCGTGCTTTAACAAAACTAGAGATACATATTATGGAAATTATTTATGGAAAGTTTCAAAGCAATTCACATGTAGATGTACATTACATTTATTACACAAGTATGTTGTTCTTCTTTGACACATTTTGCATCTGCGGTACTTTGAGTCTTCTTTCGCAATAATGTGATTTTTCTTGTCCGTTCTTAGATCTTCTAAAACAGCGGAAGTGGAAAACGACGTATGCGGCCCGGGTTTATGGTTAATGGTTTATGGCCTTTTGCCATAAATTGCACGTATGGTAATTCGTGACCTAGAAGCCTATATAGAAGCCAACCTTGAACACAAAATTCATCCACAGATCAAGCATAGAGTGGCCACCACCATTTTTTATTGCGAATTTTGCATCTATATTGAGCAGTGAACTGATCATTTAGGTCAACACCTCCCATATTAGAATTATAGTGGGAAATGACATCAGGCATTTTAATCATCATCTTCTTTTTTTTACGTTTACTAAACCGCTGAACATTTTTAAACGGCACTTCTGTGTGGCAGTTTGATAATACTGTTACAACAGCATTGTCATTCCATCTAATGGCTATTAGCTTTCCATTAAATGTGGAATGTGTCGTCCCTCTATCACATTTCTTGAAAGATTCTTTCGTAGGTAAATTCATCCATTTTGCTATTCTATTTTCTCGCAATGTTCCAGTTCCTCCCAAGTCTCGTTTAGACAGTTCTTCAAGTAAGGACAAAGAAGTGAATAAATTGTCAAAATATAATTTAGTTCCGCTAGGAACGTTGGCATATTCAGCAAGTCCTAGTAATACATTTCCTCCTTGTCCAAGTCCAGTATCAGGAAGCTTTGTATGTGCACCGCAGTATGGTTCAGCATGAGACACAAATCCATTAGGGCTTGCTAAAACCCACAATTTAAACCCAAAACGAATAGGTTTGCCCCGTATAAATTGTTTTTTAGGATGATATCCATAATACGGGACTATGCTCTTATCTACAGCAACTGAATTTCCAACTGATACTTGCTTGAATGAATTATTTAGATAATCAAACATAGGGCGGACCTTGTAAAACCTGTCAGTGTTTATCTTCGAGTTATCATTTAGATGGAGATACCGTAATATATCCTCAAATCGACGTCTTCGCATTGCTTCTGCAACTATAGCTACCATGCAGTCAGGTTTATTTTGCCAATACATCCGCTTACTCGGCAGTTGGTGGTAACCAGATAATAAGATTATTCCCAACAAGACAGAAATTTCATCATAACTTACATTTAAACTATCCATTCCCCTTTGTCCGGCATAAAGATTAGTTTGTGTAATGATATGTTCAAGTAGAGTATCAGTAAAAAAGCATTTGAAGTGGAGAATTTACTGAGTTTTTCAAAAATTCTATAGTCGATGGTCCAGAGGGTATAGTAACGGCAGGTAAATTCCAACTGTTTTCTTTTGAGACCAAACACTGTTTGAAGATGCAATTACTTTTCGCTTTTTATTTCCAATAGGTTTTGAAGTATCTGGCTGTGGCCAATCAATATTTTTCTTATTCAAACAGATATTTATTGTACTGTTTGAATGATTCTCAACAATTTCTCATCCAACTCAACAATTGCTTCCAATCTGAGGATTCTACCTGGTAAATGATTTGGATTTCCTTCAGTTTCGTCATCTGATAAATCTGAATCTTCGTCAGTATCAGCTTCAGCAGATTCTATAGGAGAAAAAACTCCTACAGACCTGATTCTTCTAAAAAAACTTGATCTGTAATTTTCTTCACAAGCTTTCATAATTTTATCTACGCTAAACGTATTATCTTCAGACCTAAAAGAAAAAAATAAATCATTCTAGTGCTCAGTGGCAACTAAAGTTGCCACGTGAATTTAGGGTACCATAATTAGGTTATAATTCAATGAACAGTTAATTTTCTTAGATCATTATATATAATAAACCTTTGGTTTAAAATGAATTGGGTATGAACACAAAATATTATAAATTAACTAAAAAATATTTACATTGTTTAGGGCTAAGTTTGGTTGCTGCAAAACTCTAATATTGAAATAAATACTAACGAGCACCTAACAAGTTTATAAGCAAATTTGTAGGTTATAAATACATGTGGACACGCTAAAAATTATATATCACTTAAAAATAGGCCACACACAATACACAAGAGATTTTACGGGTGTTGAAAGTCACTGGCAACTAAAGTTGCCACTGAGCGCTAATGGGTTAATTTCGATTTTATTTTCATTTAACCCAAGTATGTCGTAGCAAATATTATTTATGTTTGAGAACCACTGACAGACGGAAGCCAGACAGGGTCGTTAGTGGGGATTAGTACTTAAGCTACCCTCAACACAATAGATAGATTAGGCTAAGTAGTAAGAAGTGACGTTTATTTTAATACAAGTTTGCAAAGAAGTATGGCATAGATGTTGTGCATTTACCCTGTACAGACTAGTCACTTTGAGACAATCTATAGTGACTGGTTCTTAGCAACACCAATAATACCAAGTATACGTTTGTTCAATTAAAACTCATCTTTGGTCAAGTTAGCCTTAGAAACACTTAAATCACTCAACTGGAATTCTGCAATGTTAGTTATGTTTGTAAACGTCACACTGATCAGTTCCTAATATTTATATTTGATTGCAATTTTATATGTAGTGACTTCAAATTACTAAAGAGAGATACTAGAGATCAGAAGACGGCAACACGTTACCAGAAACCGAACCGAATGACGACTAATCTTAGAGCAGGCCACAAAGGATTGCTGAGCTATAGATGATGATGACGATGACGTTAGCAAGCACTTTGGGCATTTGTTGTTAATAAGCAATCCAAATAAAATCGTGGTGTGGTACAAAAACAATTTTTTTAATCACAAAGGATACTTGCTTATAAAGTTTACATAACCTAGAGATCGTACAAACGCAAACGTGTATAATGATACCAGTGGAGTAGCTGGGGCCCCGTATCAAAGTTTGTCCCGGAGCCCCCTTCCACGACTGATATATGATGGTGCTAAAAAATGTTTAATAAAAGAAGCAAAAACACTTATATTGAACAAAATATTTATCAAAAATATTCAATAAATATACAAATATAATTACAAATACAAATGCTTGTGTGAGCCAATAATATGTTACCCAAACAATTTTAAAATGATTTTTTCCCGCCTTTTGTTCGGCAAACTCATTTATTAAAGCGTTCATATTTGAATATGAAGAAAAAGATTTAAATTTCTCTAGATTTTCGGTTTCTATAGACAATAACGACAAGTCTGATAGTCGTTCCTATTCCATAAAAGTTCTGAGGTAGTTTTTGGTTAATTTTAATTTTAAAAAACGTATTTCAGTTTCTGCAGTACTTACCGAAAGGGTTAAAAACAGAAAACGTGCTCTTATTACCTCCTGGAAAACTGGATGGAAGGGTATTATAGTTTTTCATTGATAATAATTCTGTAAGTTTTTATAACATATTGAATATATATTTAACATATTGAATTTTCTGAATTTTAGTTTAGTTTAGAATAAGGCAAATGAAATGTCTTAATCGTATTTAGCACTAAGTCGTCTTTCGACTTGCTTTTTTATAATTATGCCGTAAATCTAAACAGCAATAATATATACCTGTTGGCCATAAAGTAAAATTCCGTGTGAAATCCTCTCATCTTCTGATTCCTCATCAAAAAATCGCTTTGTTGTTACCTTTACTTACTTTGTGTCTTTAATTTCTACAAACAGTTTTTACTTTAAGATTGTTAAGCAGTAAATTGTTGACTTTAGTCAGTACCTACTATAAACATCCTGGGTTAACCGATAATAGTATAAAAGGCACGGTTTCAAGTAAAATTTTAATATGTTTCCTGGTAAAATTGGGCAATATTCATTTCTTAATGTTGATTTAATTGCGTAAAATTCAAACATAATTTAATTATTACAGATAAGGCTTATATTGACGAAACTGTACTGATAAGAGGGTTTTTCGGACTCGATGGTAGTGCGCAACGTGTTTGCTAATCACCTTTTAAGTGATTTTTAGGTATTTATATAATAGTATAGTAATAGTACTTATATAAAGTTTACAGAACTTAACATCAACCAGTATTTAAATACGAGTTCTTGATACAATTTGTTTGTATTTGTTTTTCAAGGGAAGTGTTAAGTAGTATTACTCATTTTATTCATTTCGTTTTGTATCATTATGTGGCGTCTGTGGGATAATAATACTGGGGCTTTCTCTAGTGTTCCGGTAAAGAAGTAAAATTTATATGTAGAGGCATAGCAAATTGTAAAATCTACATACAGTACCTTACTTAAAAGAGGACTTGACACATCTTCCGTTGCGAGTGAAATATGCGATTTGGCGAAAATTCCTCTGACCACAGTGAAAAGAATTACATCAAATCCCATAGAAACAAGGAAAAAACGTAAAGATTCCAGTTCCACCAAATGTATGGACGAAGACGAAATAATACATTAACAGGCGCATTATTCTTTGTAACGGAAATATAATACCTTATAAAAGTTGAATTAATTGATGGATTCGACCGTTACTTGATGGAAATTCATTTTATGTAACAATAAAACACTGAAAACTTTGTTTTCAAACTTCCACAAAATATATTTTAAATATTATCACTACAGCTGTTTCGGCTGATTGCCTTTCTCAAGTGATCTATTTTGGCTTGGGTTTACAAATTTATAGTCTCTAATGAAATAGGTTGAGGAGGGGAGAACTGTTTGTCTCAAGTTGTTCATTCAGAATTATATCTGTGTTTTTTAATTTGTTGATTTCCATAGATTCTAACAAAGATAGCTTAAGGCCTTTATTTTGAATGTGAAGAATTTTAATTTTGTCATTAAAAGAATTATTATGATCTAGAAGGTGAAGTGCGTATGTCGAATCTGTTTTTCTATTCTTGAAAGCCCTTTTATATTCTGCTATTCGTTTATCAAAGTTTCTACCAGTTTGGCCGATGTAAGTTTTTGGGCAGTCGCCACATTCAAGTTTGTACACACCACTATTTAAGTGTTTTTTATTTTGGCTCTTGTTACTTTTAATATATTTGCCTAGGTTGTTATTTGTTCGGAAAGCTGGTGTTATTCCTTTCTTTTTTATGTGTTTGGCAATTTTTGTTGTTATTTTGCCTGTATATGTAATCGAGCAGAAGGTACTGAGTTTTTTCTCTGGTGGTGGAAATAAATTTTCACCTACATTTACCATAAAAAATACAATAGAACTAGTTAATAAAATACAACATTTTCAATTACCTAACAACTCCAGATTAATTTCATTTGACGTAAAAAATCTATTTCCTAGTATCCCTCTTACAGAAACTTTTATTCTAGTAAAAAACCTTTTAGACCAAAATAGTACAAATCCAATAATTACATCTGAAATTTTACATCTTCTTGAAGTTTGCATAAACCAGGACTACTTTAAATTTAATAATAAAATTTATACAAATAACAGTGCAGGACTTATAATGGGTAATCCTCTAAGCCCATTGCTATCAGATATTTTTATGGATCATCTAGAGACAAAGATTTCAAAACATCAAGTATTCAAACAGTTTTTATATTGGTGGAGATACGTAGACGACGTACTGGTATGTTTCACAGGAACTAACAGGCAACTGGACCAATTTTTATCATATATTAATTCACTTCATAGTCATATTGAATTTACAATAGAAACAGAACAAAATCAATCCATAAATTTTTTAGATTTAAAAATTAGCAGACTTCAAAACAAACATGACTTCTCCATATTTCATAAACCTACCCATACTGACACGACTATACACAATTCGTCATCCCATCCAACACTACATAAACTGGCAGCTTATCATAGTATGTTACATAGATTAACAGAAATTCCGATGTCAAAATACAACTTTGACACAGAATTAAATATAATTAAGCAGCTAGCAGTAAACAACGGATACAACGAACAAACAATTAATAAAATGTTAAATCAAAAACTACACAAGAAAGCCCTGAAATTAATATTTCCACCACCAGAGAAAAAACTCAGTACCGTCTGCTCGATTACATATACAGGCAAAATAACAACAAAAATTGCCAAACACATAAGAAAGAAAAGAAAAGAAACGAAAAGAACACCAGCTTTCCGAACAAATAGCAACCTAGGCAAATATATTAAAAATAACAAGAGCCAAAATAAAAAACACTTAAATAGTGGTGTGTACACACTTGAATGTGGCGACTGCCCAAAAACTTACATCGGCCAAACTGGTTGAAACTTTGATAAACGAATAGCAGAACATAAAAGGGCTTTCAAAAATAGGAAAACAGATTCGACATACGCACTTCACCTTCTAGATCATAATCATTCTTTTAATGACAAATTTAAAATTCTTCACATTCAAAATAAAGGCCTTAAGCTATATTTGTTAGAATCTATGGAAATCAACAAATTAAAAAACACAGATATAATTCTGAATGACCAACTTGAGACAAACAGTTCTCCCCTCCTCAACCTATTTCATTAGAGACTATAAATTTGTAAACCCAAGCCAAAATAGATCACTTGAGAAAGGCAATCAGCCGAAACAGCTGTAGCGATAATAGTGATAATAGTGATAATAGATGTAGTTTTATTGTTACATAAAAGTTGAATTAATAAATTCTGTTTAAACTGAAAAATATTTTCTGGTTCCACAAGGCAATTGAAAATTTCAGTTAAGAAAAATATGCTCCAACATTTTTTATAATAAAATAGCCCAACTTTTCCTTCTGTCTCCCTGATGTCACCAACGTTTTTTTTAATACTAAAATAAAAATAAACTATAAATTTAAATGGTATATTACAGAAATATTACAAAAATATGGTAAAACAATTCTATTTGAAGATGTATTCTGATTTAGTGTTAAAGTGAGGCATAGTTTTTCTGGAATCAATTCGCGTTTTTATAAATCCATCCCTCGAATCTGGTTCATCAGAAGCTTCTGTCACAAGCTTGACATATCGTTCTACGATATGTCACATATACTACGCCGCCCATTTCATACAAATACTTTTGATCTGTACTAAGCTCTTTTAAAATACCTTCTGAAATCGTGGGTAAATTATCTTTAATTAGTTTAAACGCAACGATTAGCATTTGGTCGCATTGTAATAATTCCTTACCAATAGGTCCTGAAAATACTCTAGATCCAGAAATATCTCATTTACTTATAGCAGACGTATAAACCACTGAAGCGGCTTTGGAAGATGTTCGTCTAACAGTCGTATTAAACCACCTTAACGTCAGTATTTACGACTGTTCCGTTACATCCCATCGCTTTAATTTCTTGTAATGCGATTGAATTTTATATTAGGAATTGAGTTATGGACGATCTGATATTTTCGGATGTACCATACAGCGGAGAAACCGGTCTTAGGTATTTTGGATGTCCCAAATACTTGCATCCTGACTCCTGCACAAGTGTTATGTGTTCTTCCATGATCGTTAGACGATAAACCTTTGCACGTTTTCCTATTTGAGCTAAAGTTTTGTCTTTGCGTCCATCAAAGTCCCAAATAGGTTAATCGTCGAGTTTTCTTGTAGTCTCTGAATATTGAGCGAGATTTAAACCTTTCTCTTCTAACTCTATTTATGCCGTGTCTGTCACATGTTTTTGCAAAATTTTTCAACCGAAGTCTCATCTGATTTTTGTTGATCTTTAGAGGTTGAAGGTACAGAAACATCATCTTGAAACGTAACATTATCAACATCATAAATAAAGTTATTTGATTCTGAACTTGAAGAAGAATCGCATTCAGATACTGGATTAACATCATTCTCAATAACTACGATACCTTTCTTCTTTTGTCGTTGTTTTCTCTGAAGATATATTCTTATTCTCTTTCTGTCAACCGAGTTTATCACCATTTTCTCGGACCTCTTTGATCTAATAAAAATTTTCGTTCATCGAGAGGCACGTTTTGAGATTTGCTACAAAGGAAATTCAGTAGAGTATTACATTTGCATGCTGTAAGATCAAAAATAGTTTTACTTTTCTCCTGAAAGCGTAGAATTTTATTTTGGTAAAACTTACTGTTTTGCCTGCCTTAAATGGTTCCTTAAGCTTGGTGTATTTGTCGTGATAGGGTTTAAAAGTTGAGTTATTCTTGTACCTGAAACTATTCGAATTGAAGCATTTTTTCCATATTTCCTCCATTTTCATGGCAACCTCTTCGGCGATAACGGAAACCGCTGGTTCTTTCTTGGTTTTTTGTTTAGCCTCTTTCAAGCACAAAATTCCATCACTTGTTTAAACATTGGTAAGCCATTTTCAGAAATATTTGAAGGTTGTCCAAAAATGGCACAGTCCACAGCACATCTTGTTTTTATTCCCGACAGTCCTGGCTTATTATTCCCTAACTAGACGTTTAGCTGGTGTAACTAGTCTTCTAGTACTATGGTCTACGTCTCCTACGCGAACAACAGGATTATTTGTGAGTAATAGGTCGACACATTCTATATTGTTTAGGTAAATGCACAAACGGTTGTTCGAGATTCTGGAAGCGAAGCTAATGTTTTTCGGCCCAATAATATTTCCAATTGATTTGACTTAATCAAATAATTTAATATTGTTATCAGTTTTATGGAACACTATAGCCTGCTCTTTTTTTGGACAGGTAGTTTTGGGTATTGATTTGGCAGCAGAAACATACGAAACTGGAGGGCTGTTACTTTTCACTCAGTTGTATTTCTGTTATTTGCAGTTGGAGAGTTCATCTCGCCCCTGTAGTCAGAAGCGATAATGGCTTGATCACTAATATTTATTGGTAGTGTTTGCTATAGGCAAGTTTAAATACGGCATGCCGTAAAACTGGTTGCCTATACGAACCAGGAAATTAGCGACTATTCTGATATGCCATTATCACAGAACAATGTTTATTAAAAATTGACAGAACTAGTGTATTAGTTGGTTATGTCTTTTAGATATTAAAGTAAATTAACTTATGTATAAGTCACTTTGAGACAGTTATAACATCATTTCCCGATTCAATGTGTTCCATTAACTATATGGTTCAAATTTTAGGTATAACAGTTTTGTTTATATCCAAAAAATTTGACAAAAATTCGGCACTTCACACACAAAACTCGTTCAGTTCCCGTTGACAGTTTTCGAATAACCGAAATAACCGAATCGAACCAACTTAAAGAAATACACAATAATACGTTTCATTTAATTTGTTTAAATGCATTCTTCTTCTTTGGGTGCCGTCTTCAATGAAGGTTGGCGATAACCTCAGCAAAATCATTTCTGTCCCTGGCTTTTTTTTATTAAAGATTGAGAATCCAAACCAGTCCACTCACGAATGTTCTTCAACCAGGACGCCTGCCGTCTACCAGGACCACGTTTTCCTTCTACCTTCCCCTCTATAAGAAGCTGCAGTAGCTGGTATTTCTCATTTCTGTATATGTGTCCCAAATATGAGGTTTTCCGTGTTTTCATTATTTTTAAGAGTTCTCTGTCGGTACCCATCTTGTGTAGGACCTGCTCGTTGCTCATATGCGCTGTCCAGGGGACTTTCAGCATCCTTCGAAATAACCACATTTCAAAACTTTCCAAACGCCTGAGTGAGTTGATTTTAAAGGTCCAGGCCTCTATTCCATATAGTAAGGTGCTGTAAACGTAACATTTCAGCATTCGGTATCGGATTTTGAGATTGAGTGTTTGGGACGTAAACATTTGTTTCATTTTTAAAAAGACATTTCTTGCTTGTTCAATTCGTGATTTTATTTCTATGTCTGGATCTATATCTTTCGTTATCCAGCACCCTAGATATCGAAATTTCTCGACATTTTCGATAATGTTACCATTCACGTTTAAAGCCATGGGTGGATGGATGGATGTTTTGGAGACAATCATTGTTTTTGTTTTCTTGACGTTAATGCTGACGCCGTATTAAATGCATTATAAAGCGTTTTTATGAAGAACATTTGTTCGGAACACACTGTAACTGTAATCGAACGAAGGTGATATTTTTACATAAATTGGTAATACATATTTGACAGTTGAAGTATTGACAATTTTTGTACTTTATTATTTTGAATTTTAAAGTGAATACTTCTTGTTTTATATTTTTACCTATTTAATAAAATCTGGTCTTTTTAGAACAAAATTAGTGTGCTTTATTTCAAAAATGTCACGTAAGAATTAAAATAGTCGTTGTAAAGAGATGGTAATACTTTTGCAATAATTAGTCAGCATTTTCTTATACATTGGCAACTATGTCATCTCTGCATCTCTGTCAATGATAATGACGTGCAACGTTAAGTAAATTAGATGAAGTATATGTCCTCGTTTATATCCAAATGAATTTATAAAACAATTTTTACAATGTTATAAAAATATTTAAAAAATAATAATAATATTCTTATCCTATCGAGGTGATCCTAGAGATATATCACTTTATGCAATTAACGAGTCAAAAATAGAAATAATGCTTAAAAACAATTTTTTTCAAGGTTTGGCTATTAAAAAAAAAACAAGTGGTATAAAAAAATTGAAGGGTGCAATCAACAACACTCGGAAATTCGATCATTTAGCTACTAGATTTTAAGGTTATTTATTTAGAGTCAATAAAGTGGAAAAATATTGAAAAAACGACTTTTTTTGAAATTTAAGAATTTTTAAGTTAAAAATGATTTTTTTAATAATAACGATTCATAACCCGTAAGAAAATAGATGAAAAAGCATACATATAACTATCTGATTTTGAGGTAAGGTAAAAAAAGTGCGAAAAGGGTAAAAAAGTGGTATTTTCAAATTTTTTCTTTATGACAGAGTTAAATGGGGACTTTTACAATAGATTTTGATAATGTGGAAGAAAAAATGTTGAATTACCAACTGAGTTTTGAGGTTATGTACAAACAAATTAGTAAAAAAACAGTTTTTTTGATTTTTCGATGCTTTCTGCTTAGGAATTGAAAATTCTGCCTTGTCCATTTAAAAGAACGAAAAAAAAAAAGAACATAAAGAATTACTATTTAAAAGTTAGCCAAAAAGTATTTACATATTCTAAACAATTATTGAAAATTTCAATTTCATGAATTTTTTCAGATTTTTTAAAGCAAAACTGCAACCAGTGATGGTCCAGTTGACAAAAAGTATGCACCCATGGAACAGTACAATGTTGGTCGTCCTATCAAAAGAATAGCAATCGACATTGCAGGTCCATTTCCAGAAACGGATGATGTAAATAAATATATTCTGGTAGCCATGGATTAATTTACGAAATGGACTAAGGCCTATGCCATACCGAATTAAGAAGCTGCTTCCGTTGCAGAGATACGTGTTAAATAATTCTTTAGCCGATTTGGTGTTCCCTTGGAGATTTACTCTGACCAAGAACGAAACCTCGAGTCAACCCTTTTCCAAAACGTTTGTTAATTGATTGGTGTCAATAAAACCAGAACGACACCACTGCATCCTCAATCAGATGGAATGGTCGAGAGGACGAACCGAAACAGAGGGTAAACACCTATCCAAAAGTTTTATTAGAACATCAAAGAGATTGTTATCACTACATCCATTTATTACTAATGACCTACTACTGGGCGGTGAATGAAACTACAGGAGAGACTCCAACATTCATGAACTTGCCCTCCAACACATCCAGTTAGCCAGTGACAGAATGAAAGATCAATATGATTTTAAATGCAAGTGTTGCCGAGAGGCGTCGGCTAAGGCTCTTTGGTCCATAACGGGCTCGACGAGCTTCTTACGGTCCGGGTAACTGGACCTAGTGCCCACCCTTTTTATTCTTGCAGTTCCTGCAATATTACAAGTCTTAGGGTATTAAATCTCAGGTGTATGCTCTATAGCGTGACTATCACTAAAGCTATAATAAACTAAAAGAAAGAATGGTGTACAAGGTAATGTGCAACAAATATCAGAATAGATAAAATTAAAAATGACTCGGATATTCGGCTTACAAGCGGAGATATCTCGAGGAGAAGTAAAAATGCAATATAAATATATATATATATATATATATATATATATATATATGTATATATATTTATATATATATATATATATATAAACAAATAAACAATAAAATGGTACAAAACAAGACAGAAAATGTATACGAGAAAGTATATTATTCTCTAAAATCGAAATATCGAACAATCAAAATGCAACAATATATATATATATATATATATATATATATATATATATATATTATATATATATATATATATATATATATATATATATATATATATATATATATAAAATGGATACGTTTCAGTGCAAGCAGAGATTCCGCAGAAACAGTACAACAATAAAATTCACAAAAAAATATTACTAAAATATCAACAATCAAATATAGAGTCAGAAAATATGGTAAAATAAAAATTCAAAAACTAGGTGGTGAAACCTCAATACTCCGGGAGTATTGGATTTTAGGAAGTGTAGAACTTACGAATTTCAGAGGAACTAGAAGAGAAGTGATGAAAAATACTAAAAATATGGCTAAGCTCAGAGGAACAAATTTAAATGGCCAAAGAGACACTAAATCTCAAATGAGTGTTCGGGCTAGCTTCAATGCACTGAATTGTGGCTTTAAAGATATAAAGCAGATAGCAAGGATAATGAGCTTATGAGACAAGAAACGAAATGAGACCTGTTAATATCAAACGTGATACAACTAAAGAAGGTCAATGGGAATAAATTTATAGAAAAAGGACGATAAGAATAGAAGAAGAAGGGTGCCAACTCAACGATAGTTGAGATTTTGAAGTAACAAATGACTGGAAACAAATAATACTGGAGATAATAACCTGAAATACTAAATACTAATCACGTCTTGCTATATTATATACTGGTTGGTAGAAACTGAAATAAAACTCAAAATAGTAACAATCAATGTATTTGTAAAAATGTGTATATAGATATATATGTACTAACAATTTACATATAATGCAAAACTAAATAACAGTGGTAGTGGGTGGTGTAAAGATACAATAGGACCTAATAGCCCCTCAACAAGCGAATAGTCACTACCACTGGCCAAATAAAGTGTGAAATATTAGTAAAAACCTAGAATAGTCCGTATGGTAGTCAAAGTCTTAACACTAAAAGTTAGTAATTTAATTTAACTTAGTTCTACTAGAATGAGATACAAGTGACAGTATGGTAAAGATATCAAAATTGATAAATCTAGTACCATTTATATCATAGATAAAAAGTGAGTTGTTACATATTCCTTATATAATGTTTTAAAAACCACATGAAATTTATTTCCCTCTCCAATATCAAAATTGTATTATATCAAAATGTATTGTATTAAAAAAAGTATTATATCAAAAAGTGAGTTTGGTCAGACTCTTTATATCCTATTTAAAAAACCTAATAAAAACATGAAATGTATTTTCCCTCCCCAATATTTTAGAATTATATTATATCAAAAATGTATTCACCTGATCATATGCATATGAAAAGTGTACACTACTAAATAGAAAGTAACAAAAAGGTTAGACAGTCAAACAACTTATCTTTACAGCACTTTAAGTCCATAGGAAAACTCCTCTTGGCACGGCTAAATCAGTTTGTTGCTGTAAAGGACAAATCGCAGGGTAGTCTGGGCACAAAACCAGTCACTGGTCTATCTGCTCGGAGTGACGGCAAAATCCACGAGAGTTGCTAACTATTTAAGAAATTCTGTTACTAACGAATATCCTTGAGGGAATATTCTTAAGTGAATACTCTCAAGTGACGGAATCTAAAATAATTATCAGATTTAATTTCTATGTAATTTAATAGGTGTAGCAGCATGGATTGACTGCACCAAAACAAAACATCAATCATTAGGTTAGGTCAACATGTCAAAATTTCTGAAGTTACTTCGTAGACATGAAAGGTTTGCGCCATGAAATGAAAATGCGCAGAATACATAAGGCTGTTCAATAATTGTAGAGCCTATTATGTTCCACCAAAAAAAGTTAGAGAAAAAAACGAAAACAAAAAACCCTTATGATACGTAGACTAAAACAGAATTTAAGTTTGACTATATAAAAAATTACCTTATGTTCTTTGCGAGTGAATCAAGGAAATTTTAAATTTAAATTATTTCGGAACTCAAAAATAAATCTCTAAAGAAATACTAAACTGCAATGATAAATTTGATTATATGATAAAGAGATAATACGTATGAAATTATTTACTTACATGGAGCCGCAGCACGCCAAAAAAATCTTCCTTTTTATGTGGAACTCTTATAAATGAATCTTGATTTTAAAAATTAATTATTATTATTATTTTATTCTTACCCCAGATTATCTTTCTTGTTCCAATTCCGTCTCTTTAAACGTGAGAAAATTTCACTGATTGACGTGTCTGCGCTGAGTTCTGACCAGAAACTAACGGCTTCCGCACAGACTCGACCAATCTTCCTTTCAAAGCGACTCCTGCGCGTGTGTGGAAAGATGTCGATGTAAAAATTGATCGCGGGCGGGTCACAAGAAGTTTCGTGAGGGGTTTTATTATTACAAATTTTAACTCTGATAATATTGCACTAAACAGTAGCGTAAACGCTACAGTGGATGACTAAGCACCGTACCTAGAGTCTTCAAGTACGAGAGAAAGCTCGATCTGGCCGATGATAGAAAATGCACCTTCTTTTTTAGACGAAAATCCTTGGTTCTTTAGGATTATTACGTAGTAAGATGCATTTTCTAAACATCGAACCAATAGGAAATTTAAATTACCGAAAAATTGGAACTACAATGATTTCCAATCAATGGGCAATTTTTCCTGTTTGTGGAGATGTGTCCGGTACGCTGATTGGCTAATGCATGCCAGCGCTTGGCGACACAATAATGAAAGCTATAAAGTAGGTTATCTCATTTGGCTATATAATCCACAACATTGTCGTGGCTTGTCTGCTTGACGTAAAATACAAAAACAATGGGAAAGTCTGTATAAAATTAAGAAGAAAACAAATGAGGTAATATCCCCAATTAAGAAGTTGACGAAAGGTAAATCAAAAGTAGTTCACATAAATTCTCTTGCGCCTTATGCTGGCTCAAATAAAACAGAAGAAGTTCGAACCCTTTAGCACGAAATCAAAGATGACTGGCGACCAAGCCTTAATGAATTTATGTCAAATTACGCAGGGAGAAAGAGTACTAGATTCGGCGTGACCACAGAAGTTCAGCAGGATCTTTTTAGTGTTCTACATAACGTCTCTTTAGCCCAGTGTATTGCCAAAGATCTTGGGATGACTAAAGGAATCTCGTCCGTAATCTATAAGAAGTGCGGTCGTTTGGACGTGTTAAAACATCAGCAGCCTAAAGTTAGAAGAGTATTGAGATTAGAAGATGGTTCTCGATCTTTGCTGTATATGGTGACCAGAAAGTCGTATACAAACAAGGCAAGCTACGAGTATAGATGGCATGCTCTAACTAATTTTAAGATAATTGTGTGCAATTATGATATCTAGCATTTGGCCTTACACAAGATAGGTCACGCACTAGAGACACTGGATTGGAAAATTGTCAGAAGCATGCTTGAAGTGATCTTTCGAGAAACCGGCGTACGAATTACTGTGTGTTGTATTAAACCGAAGAGATGGTGTCGTTCAAAGACAGTAAACTGTTATTTCTTTCTGAGAAGTTTATGCAGAGCTGGAGAGTTCTGTAGATTCCGCCATCCTGGGCCTTTATATAAAGTTGCTGATGGGACGTTCAGATCTAAGACGGGAGCAATGTAACGAAATAGTTCACCTTCGATGTATTTGTCACAATTCTTAAAAGGATGAATCTAGAATATTTAATCGTTGCGGTCTAAATAGGGCATGTCCACGATGCGCTCCCGACTAGAAGAATAAAGGTGGACTACTCCAGAAGATTCTGGAATAATTCTTTTGGTATATATTTATATGCAGCGCTGTTATGCATTAAGTTTAATTGATAAAATACTATCGTGCTGTAAACATATATATATATATATATATATATATATTATATATATATATATATATATATATATATATATATATATATATATATATATTTACATCAATTAGAACCGCTCGTTTGATATTTAAACTCACTACAATATTAAAATCATTTTCTGTACCAGGAACTTTAGGAAGATAATATCCCTAACAATTGATTTAGGTTTAATAAAATTCATAAATAATTTTATTGTTTTATAGTTTTTGCGTTGTTATTTTTTTACATCGATTTCTTATTTTTAATTAATATTGTGAGCAAAACAATAATTGTTTTTATTTACCTATAAAAGAAGCTTGATCAATTTAAATATTCATTTAATTAAAAGTGAATTACTTCCAGTATGAAAAAAATAATATTTGTCTGTTTAATTTTTGCGATTGCACCACTTCAGTGCGTTTCGCAATATACAAATGGTAAGTAATCGCTGTTTTCCTAAGTTTGATTTTAGTTGTCATCTGCAGTACTATTTTAGCAATTTTTTTTATTAATTTGATGTTCGATGGGTTCCGAATATAATTTTTTGTAAACTTAAAGTAAAAATTTTTTGACTATCGATTTTAAAGAATTTTATTTGCAATAAATATTTAGAACATTTTTGGAAGTATTTTTTTTCTCTTCCCATTTTTATTTTCATAGGTTAATAATGTAACTGTTTTAATATTTTTTTGTTTTTCATGGAAACCATTTGTTTCTTTCATCAGTCGTACTGCAGTCATTTGGCTCATTATGAAATGTACATCTTCCATGCCTTTATAATAACTATTCCAGGATTCTGGAACCCTCTATAACCTTATACAGTTCGAATGAGTAACTATATGTTTCTTGAGCAACTTGGTTTGCTCCAAAAAGTGTTTGCCGCCTGCAATTGAACGCCTCGCTGTCACGAAAAATGTGATTGACTGTTTTAGTTTCTGTGCTGCAGCGTCTGCAGATTAAGTCTTAATGTTAGGACCCTTAAGCTAACGGGGACAAATGAGCGAAATCCAATTTAACCTATGTAATATTTTTTCACAAATTTTTTACTAATTTATTACCACCCTAATAATTTTTCACCACTAAAGCACCCTTAATGGAAGCGATTCTGCTGGCTTAAGGTTTAAGCTAGCAGAATTCAGAAACAAAAACATGGCATATTTTTTTACCCATTTTTCAGTAATCTATTACGACCCTAATAATTTTTCACTACCAAATCACCCTTAAGGGGAGCGATAATATTTATGATATGCCACAGTGCTCTGCTAGATTTTTATGTTATTACCACACTAGTAATTATTCAATTCTACTCCTTATGGGAAGTCAATAATTCCGTTCGGTTAATATTTAAGGTAATAAAAAAATCTATTTTTACAATTTTACTGTACTCTTCTTGTAACTGAAAGCATAAATTGCTTGCCAGGTTTTTACTGAATTTTATTCACCCTCATAGTTTTTGACCCTTAAGCCACAGTTAATGGGAAACATCCAACAAGCTACGCATTTACGCTAGATAAATGCGAAATCTTTATGGAAATACAAAAGAACTCTGCTAGATTTTTACTATATTTTTTCCAGCCTAGAAATTGTTTTCGTAGATACCCTAATTAAAAAAATTCTGAAATGTTACTCTGTGCTAACTAGTATTTATTTTTTAAATGTTTAAATATTGAAAATATGAAAATACTTAATTACACAAATTATAAATTTTAACTGTTTTAAAAAATTAACTCTAATTATAGTAGTGAATTCATGGCTAAGAGAAATCGAATTGTGAGGCCCTTTTATAAGTATAAAATATCTGAAATCAAGTTGAGTTTTAGTAAGTACATTGGAATATTTCATAGAATAATATTTACGAGGTAAGAAATATCCAAATTGAAATAATTATGTCTTTTACATTAACTACCTAATTGTAAAGGATGGTAGGTAAACCTTGCGCACCTATTGTTAAAAGATTAAAAGATTTGTATTTATTGGGTAAATCCGTAGACCTGAGCGAAGTGTACTTCCAATCAAGTAGTGGAGGCTGCAGTCTTAATCGGATTTTAGATTGATACCGCCCTCTTCACTATTATTTAACTTTAGCAATCAATTGCAAATATAGCGCCTCTTTACTGTTTCTTTGTCTATTTTTATGCTGAGTAGAAAAGTTTTTGAGTAATTTTTAATAGTAAACACCAGTACACATTTATCTACGCACGATTGCGTCTCTACTTGATGTTAACTCTTGAAATGTGAAAACATGCAGCGTGTTAGGTGAAAAATATGTAGATAGCAAAAAATAGTTAAAAGGTTAAAGCAAAAGTACAATACAAAAAAAATTAATAAAAACAAAATGAAAAAGACAGCAAATATTCGATTTCACGCAAACAAATCCTATGTATCTGTTGATACGTATTTCGACCTAATAGGTCTCATCAGAACAGCTATTCATAGGAGTTCTCAACGTGAAAAATCAATATTTTCTGCCTTTTAAGAAGCAACATTAAAATGGCTTCAATACGGACGCGATAGCGACATCTAATACAAAATCCCTAAAATAGTTTCGAAACACAATTCAGATTTTTGCTTATAATCTGAGCCTTCTAAAAATTGCAAGGCAAACAGACGTTGATAAAAGATGTTAAAAGGGACATGGGGAATCTAAAATTTGCATTCCACGACATGTCTTTTACAACTAAGCAGAAATCCTTAGCGAATTGTGCTTCTAGTACTCACACAGAGTAAATCCGAAATAAAATGAAAAAGAGAGCAAATATTCGATTTCACGATTTTAACATCTTGTATCAACGTCTGTTTGCCTTGCAATTTTTAGAAGGCTCAGATTATAAGCCGAAATCTAAATTGTGTTTCGAAACTATTTTAAGTATTAAAAATAACTTTTATAATTTTGTTTTGTCAGTTCAAAATTCAACCTAGCAGGATTATTGGCTTTTAATAGAGGGGTAAACAATTGTGAAGGCGGTAAATGAATTGGAAACTTTTTATAGCATACAGCGGTATTTTAAAATTACCTTTTTTATTTTAACCCAACCTACCACGGGTTAGTTGAGAGGCGAAAAATTAATACAAATCGAGCAGAATCATGTGGTATTTCAAAATTTTTATTTGAATTAACTAGCTTAATACTCGAGCTTCCGCTTAATATTCACTTTACAAAAGGGGTAGTTAAGAAGTGAAAAATTAATAGGATCGTAATAAATTTTAAAAACATATCAAAACACTGTGGTACTTCAAAAATAGATATTTTATTAATTCTGCGGGCTCGAATATTAAGCTAGCAGGAACGTTTCCACATAAGATTGGTTTATTATTAAAAAATTATCATGGTGATCAAGTTTAGTCTAAACTTAACAGAACAGTTTTTTATTTCAGTTATAAGTAGAGGAAAGTGAAATTGTAAAAGAATATTTTTTCACCTTAAATGTTAAACTATCAGAATTATTGGTTTTCCATAAGAAATTATAATGAAGCTCTCCAAAAAATACCGAAATATTGAGTTTACTAGAAAAAACAAAGATTTTTAATAGAGACTACTTTACCTGTGTATTTCCTACGTCTTATATATATATATATATATATATATATATATATATATATATAAATATATATATATATATATATATATATATAAATATATATATATATATATATATATATATATATATATATATATATATATATATATATATATATATATATATATTGTCGCGGTTTTCAAAGAATTAGTTTGTAAGCACTTTTAAAATTATCTTTATTATAATTATTAGTAAACACACATATATATCTAATTTTGATAATATTTAAATATAAATTTAAAACAACCTCTCTTTAAAATGAAATTCTTATAACAATAATTAAATTATGCTAACAAAATTTGGTACCTTTCTGTCACTGAATGCCTAAATGAAATTGTTTTCCAAAATCCAAATCCAAATGAAAGGTTTTAATCGCCACTCAATGTATCTGCCTCTGGT
Source organism: Diabrotica balteata (assembly GCA_918026665.1). Classification (NCBI taxonomy): domain Eukaryota; kingdom Metazoa; phylum Arthropoda; class Insecta; order Coleoptera; family Chrysomelidae; genus Diabrotica; species Diabrotica balteata. The sequence goes on along the minus strand of OU898276.1, from coordinate 63,732,446 downwards.
TATCCTTCTTTTAATGAAATCGTTTTCCAAAAATATACCACAATGTTTTTCTTCTTATTAACATTTATAAATGGGTATAATATTCTGTCTTTTTTATTAATAATTTATATATTACTTGCTATACTTTATTATTTCTTGCTTTCTTTCTATTTTTTCTTTCTTTCTTCTATTCAACAAACACTTGACTTTTTCCAAAAATGAATTGTTACAGTTTGACTTAATCCTCCTCTAATAATCTTTTTCTCTCTTCTAATGTCTATATAAATAATATAATTATTAATCTCCCACTACGCTCGAAGTGACAGCGTATTTGTAGATATTTCAATGTTCACGACTAATCTCAAAAGAAAAGAGGTTAGATTCTTCTATTTTGTAGATATTTTAATGTTTGCAAAAATTCTCATACGAAAAGAGGTTAGATTCTTTCTATTGACTCTTTTTTTTAAACTTCTAGATAGTTCTTTACTTTTATATTGAGAATTTTCTGGAAATTTAGGTTTTTTCAGATCAGAATGTAAACTTATATATAAATTAAATATCTTAAATTAGTAAATAACACTATTTTAATCCATAATTATTATTTCAAATGTCCACTTTCTTTCAGTTTTATTCACAAAATGTCCCAATATAACAAATTTACTCATCTTAATCTATTTATAATATCATAACTATCAAAATAACTAAATATATTGCAAAATAAAAACTTTTTAAACAAACTATTAGGATAATTTCGTAAGGATGTCCTTATATAAATACTTTTTATAATATTCTCTCTCTCTCTCTCTCTTTCTCTCTCTCTCTCTCTCTCTCTCTATATATATATATATATATATATATATATATATATATATATATATATATATATATAGATATAATTAAATATTTACCAAAATTTTTTAATTTAAATTTAAATTATTTAAGGCAAACATTATATCTTATATCTACTTTGAGTTTAAGCCATATAACTATTTTTCTTGATTAAGCACGCATATTGATAACATGTATTTAACTTTTAGGTAAATGTGTTGAAAATTCAGAGTATCATTCTTGCAAGGGATGTTGTCCAGAGCCAAGTTGTATTAGGGAGAAGGATCCACTATGTAGATATTGTCTCTTAATTTGTTATAGGGGCTGTACTTGCAAAGAAGGCTATATTAGACAGTATGATGACGGTCCTTGTATACCCATAAACGATTGCTAAAATAATCTTTTACTACATAATCCATATTTTTGGTTAGGCTTTCTCAATAAAGGAACTGTTATTGAAAATAATTTATTTTTACCTCAAGATTCAACACTTTTTATTCTACAATCTATATTTGTAATCTAGTAAGATTTGAGAAATATACAATTTATGAAAAACTGGACTGAAATAGAGAAAATCAATTTTTTAATTCAACTTAGCTCAGAGGCAGATGCGTCCTTTATCAAAAAAAAAAAAATCAAATTAAAATAAACAAAATCAAAAGTCTACTGAACAAATATAAAATCCGCTTAATCACTTCGCGCGCACTAGTAGTTCACAAAGTTTCTTTGTAGCGGTTTGTAGCAGTTTAAGTGATTCCCCAGAAAGCTGGCAACTCTAGGGACTATTGTCTTAACACATTAAGTGCTACTTCTGTGCCTGACAATATTTCGTGGAAATAAAAGTAACAACAATATGAAAGAACAAATAGATCGGTAGAAGCAGGCTCAAAAATTATTGACACTTCTGAGTTTAAAAATTAAAATATTTCAGGAATGACCAGAGTCCACTTCAGTTGTAAGTTTGTCTCTTCAAATATTAAGGTAATCGATATCTCGAGCGGAACAAAATCTTAAGCGGCGTCCTCATTGAGTCGACGTTGTCGATCGACTGTGTTTATCGACACTCTCGACTGAGTGTGTACGCGGCAATCGACTTTGTCGATCGACAAAAGATGTCGATCGACGTGTCGACTGGTTTTCCGTGCTCTGTCGGTAAAATCAAAGGGTAGTCGAGTCGAATCGGAAGTGTGTACGTGCATTCGACGTTCGACCTTCGACATTATATAAAAATACAGTAAAAATAATTCAGCGTGCGGTGTAGTCTGCCTCATTTAAAGTCTCGTGTTTTGTACTTGTTGGCAAAATGGAATGGGAAAAAGAAAAAGTGATTGCATTTATTGAAGCTTATAAATTAAAAACAAATCTATGGAACACTAGAAGCAAATATTATAAAGATCGAAACATGAGGCACGATGCTTTGATGGAAATTGCCAGTGAATTTAACATAGAAAAGCAAGTGGTAGAACAAAAAATAAAAAATCTTCAAAGCCAGTTAGCAAGAGAAATAAAAAAAAACAAAGGATGGCAATAAATCTGGCACTGGCACGGATGATGTGTACAAAAGTAAATGGTTTGCTTATGAAAGTTTAAGATTTTTACGTGACAAAAATAAGACCAGAGAGACGTTGGATTCAGAGGTATGTATAAATTAAATATATTTTACACCTACAATGTCTTTTTTATTAGGGTACATAATATTAATACACATTTTATCACTTTAAGTATTGCCAAGGCACTTCTCCTTCTGGTGTCATAAAATAGTCTCTTAACACGTTTCTCACATGTAAAGCACTCAGTGCACTTATTCTGGGTATTTTTGCTAAGTTTACTAATACAGGTTGATTACAAACTTTACTTCTCCAGGCTCCTGGAATCAAGTCTGTGGTGTCAGAATAGTCAGCATCGTATGTTCCAGGAGGATTGTAAATATTCCTGGATGCGCTTTTTCTAAGAAAGTTGTGCAGATAACATGCTGTTAAGATTATTTTAGAAGCAGTAGTCGGTTCTAATAGCATTGGTTTGCGAAAAACTCTAAATACGCTAGATATTATGCCAAAAACATTTTCTGATAATCTCCGGGAACTGCTAACGCGATAATTAAATACTCTTTCACTAGAACCTTAAGGGTGAAGCCCTGCATTAGGTTTCATTATGTTTGTAGACAGAGGAAATGCATATCTGCCACAAAAATGCATGGACTTTTTACATCACTCTTTGGAAGCAGGTCTTCCGCAGGCAAATGCATTGTATTCTCTTCAAGAAATTTATTGAATACAGTGCTACTAAACACACCACCATCAGAAATACGCCCTTGGCATCCCACATTGGCATAAATAAAATTATAATTTGCATCGACTACGGCAAATAAAACAATACTGAAGAATCCTTTGTAATTAAAAAATTCACTGCCGCTATTTATTGGGGCTTGCAATGCTACGTGTTTTCCGTCCATAGCTCCGACACAGTTTGGAAAGTTCCAACGATTGTAATAGTCCTCTGCAATAGCTTTCCATTCTGCCTCAGTTTTAGGCATCTGAAATAAAAAGACCTATTTATTTTTATTATCTAACCTATTTAATTTCTAATTAATCTAATATATATACTCTTGATTACAGGTTTCAACTGAAGTAGATACTTTGAAAGATAAAGGAGATGTGAATGACATCACTGAAAATGATGAGAATAGTCACGATTTTATTACCACAAATGATTCAACAGAAAACAATCTATCAGAATGTAATAATGCAAATGCTGGAAATGCCGAAAAAGTTGAACGCACAAAGAAAAACACAAGTCCGAAAAAACAGTTCAAGTCACCAAATCTTGACCATGTGCATTCCAAGAAAAGGAAAGGTGATGACCTAATGGTTAATGATGCATACAGGATGATGACACAGGTGTTTTTGGACAGAAATAAAAAGGACGTCTTTAGCGTATTTGGAGAAGAAGTTGCTGTTACATTACGAAATTTGCCTACCGCTTATGCTCAAGCTACAGTGCAACACATGATAAGCACGATTCTGTTTGAAGGAAAATTGGGCAATTACAACTATCCAATATCACAACAGCCACCACCGCAATATTATCCTCAGCATCAGCTCCAGCAGTATCCTCTTGGTTCAATAACGACTTTAATACCGCAACCATCCCCAGAGCATTCTTCATGTTCTTCTTTTACTAACCCCTCAACTCCGGCAGAATCAGGTACTGAAGATGACGAAGCCATAGATAATTTAATTCAACAACTACAACGTCTGGGACGTGGCACTTCACAATAAGCACAGTAGATATAACCAGCATTATTTTTAATTTTGTGTTTGATACGTACATTTATTTTACGTTTTTTTACTGATTTACGTTTTTTAGTTGTGATAATAACAAATGCGGCACAAACAATAATGGCGTCATCTTCGTCACACATTTTCGTTTCGACTGTCGACAAATATTCTGCCTACCTGGTGTGGACATCGAAGCTTTTTCGATTTGTCGGACGACAGTGTCGATAGACAGAGTCGATCGACAATGTTAACTCAATGAGGACGCCGCTTTAATTATTATTAAACACCTAGTTCGACCTCAGAGACAGGAGATCAGGAAAAAAATTATCTGTTGAAACGTGGACTTAAGAAAAATCGCCAAAACTGATTTTTGTATTTAAAACAGAAAGTGGTAAATTTTGGTATTTAAAACTGGTACTAAATGGCGTGGACTAAGACTGGTAATAATTTATTCCTGCCTTTTTTTAATATAATTTATTATGTTTATAAGTAGTAAGCTTGTGGATTGTTAAATTATTTATTATTTAGTATTAAAAAAAAACGAAGACTCAAGCGGTTAGGACTACCAAGTGTTAATGTTTGTATTTTGAGAAAGATTTCCGAAGTGACAATTGAAACTTCAATAAACTTACTTTAACCTTCAATTGTGGCTTATCTCCATTAAAATATAAATTACTTTAAAATGCCACAAGAAAATAGCTTCAGAACAATATGAAATAATATTCACCTGGAGATTCGATATGAATTTTTTTATGTTGTAATCTGAAAAATATTCTCGCATGTTGCCCAAATCCATTTTCAGTATTATGCTTAGTATGATTTGGGCAACGATAATCAATCAAAACAAAGTGTAGGATTTTACAGCGACCGTTAGCAAGTCCAATATTCAGTTCGCAAAAGAAAAAAACATGAGTGATTTTGAACTAATGGGATCAATATACGAGCTGTTGAGAATCAGAGTGGTGTAAGTCAGTTTTTAATCAATTTGAGATTTTTAAGTGTTTGTTAGAACCTGTACAAAAAATCCCCTTATAGTTTAAAGCAAAAGAAATTACCTTTTTGTTATCACAAAGTGTTACTTTTTTTATTAATATAGGTTTTATATACCTATTGTTTACCATAAAAAAAATAAAAAGGGCTTAAATGACTTACACCACTACCATCCTAAACACAAATAGGGATTGAATAAAATAACTGACTTACAGTCTGTCCCAAACCCTTCTTTCAGTGCGTCACTAATTTTGACGTCATATAGGATTTTAAGAATGTCGAAAATTATTGCATGACATTTTAGTTAAATCTTAAAGTTGCTGGATCGTAATCGGCTAAATGTGAAAAGGTTGTTTTTTTTTTAAATATGAAATAAAAACTTTAACAATTCAATTTTTTTTTTAATTTACATATTAGAGGTCCCGTTCTGTATATAAATTTTTATTGCGCATTATATTGGAACGGGAGTTTGTCATAATTCCTATTCTATATATTTCAAGGAAAGTGCATAATTAGCTAAGATTTATTTATGTATTTATTATTATTTATTACAAACACTATGGAATTCGAATGTTTGTTTATTTAAACTATCGCTTCCTCCTAGAATCTTTCTAAGAGTTGACAGCGAGATAAAAATTTTTACTAGCAATTGCAAGGGATCAAGGCAAACATTCCTGTGATAAAATAGCATTAGACTAGCAAAATAGCAGCCTATTTTTATAATTGAAAATAATTTGATAATTTTAATATTATTCTTTGCTCTTTCTCGGTATATCCCGGCATATTTAAAATATTTTTATGACAATAAATACAAAATTAAATTTTCACTGTTAAATATCTGAAAATACTAACCTAGAATGACAATTATCATTTTATCAGTTGACATTGTGAAAGTACTGTCACTGTCACCATCTGCGTCAAATTATATTTATGCGCATCATTGATTGGATATCTATTAGTTTATTCTAAACTACAACCAATTATACATCCGTAAGTAGAATTCGCTTTAAAATGCAAGTACCTGTGAACGAAACATAATTTTCTAAGTTCTATGTATAATAATCACAGACTCACGTTTTTTCTGTCACTTCTAGCTTAATGCGTTAGAGAGAATTCGATCAACTATGACGTACTGAAAGAAGGGTTTGGGAAGGACTTTACCTTATTGAATAATAAACTGTATTGCTTAAAAATTGACTTTTACAAGTTAATACAGGTTACAGAAACAGTTTAAAAAATTTACTCTTACACTTTTTCAACACATTAAGTATTTCTAAAATATCTTTACTTGAAAAGTAATCAATTCTACATTCCAATCGAGTCTTTTTTAGTCCACAGTTTCATCTTCCTTATCGCTTTGAGGTTCAACATACGAAAGTGGGCCAATCTCCTCCTCTTCTTCATTATTTGCAGGAGTTGCTATGTTTTGAAAAAAACCCATGATAAACTGAAGGAATGAACTGTAGGAAGTCAGTCATATCCTGTTTCTTCTGCTCGCTTACAGGTCTTATTCTTGAGTAAAGTTTTTGCATGGGAACATTTTTCAACTGTACTGGCCCTCCTTTTCGTCCTGTTGGGGTGATATCCATGGTATCGAACTGTACCATGTCTTGAAAATTGTCTCTTTATACTGAATGCTGTAGGGTTTATACTTTTCATACCTTATCTATTTTTCTATTCATATTCCATTATCCTTACATTTTCATCCAAAGCTACAATCACAAGAAGTGCTACAAGGTATTTAAACTCAACGTGCAGCGACCGAGAAATCAGTTCTCCTGAAAACATCAAGACGAAGCAGAACTAATCTGACTTGACAATGGCAAGTGTGACCTTGCCGAAACGTCGTCAAAACAATGGTTTTTCTAAAAACCAAAACTATTTAACGCGGAGTCAAACCCGGAAAACAACTGAAATCATATATATATATATATATATATATATATATATATATATATTTTAAAAGGACAAATATATGGCCTAGGAGACAAATTCGTTAAACTTCCCGTGCTCGAATCGGTATCTCTAAAGTGTTATGATCATTTCGGATTATCCCAGCCATCGTCAGACACTTGGGCTGATACAAATTCAAACTCGGAAAGTAAAACGAATGTCTCCCAGAACTTCACTACAGCGCAGTTAGCTTACAATGGTGCTCCTGCTTTGGTGGCCGTGAACGAAACGATATGATAATATCATTTTCTGTATTTTTTGTGCTATGCGAAATGTGTAAAGATTAAATCTTTTAGCCAAAGCCGCTATTGGTTTATTATATTAAAAGGCCAAATGTATGGCCTAGGAGACAAATTCTTTAAACTTCCCGTGCTCGAATCGGTATCCCTAAAGTGTTATGATCATTTCGAATTATCCCAGCCATCGTCAGACACTTGGGCTGATACAAATTCAAACTCGGAAAGTAAAACGAATGTCTCCCAGAACTTCACTACAGCGTAGTTAGCTTACAAAGGCGTCCCCTGCTTTGGTGGCCGTGAACGAAACGATATGATAATATCGTTTTCTGTATCCTTTGTGCTATGCGAAATGTGTAAAGATTAAATCTTTTAGCGAAAGCCGCTATCGCTTTATTATATTAAAAGGCCAAATATATGGCCTAGGAGACAAATTCGTTAAACTTCCCGTGCTCGAATCGGTATCACTAAAGTGTTATGATCATTTCGGCCTATCCCAGCCATCGTCAGACACTTGGGCTGATACAAATTCAAACTCGGAAAGTAAAACGAATGTCTCTGAGAACTTCACTACAGCGTAGTTAGCTTACAAAGGCGATTCCTGCTTTGGTGACCGTGAACGAAACGATATGATATTATTGTTTTCTGTATCCTTTGTGCTATGCGAAATGTGTAAAGATTAAATCTTTTAGCGAAAGCCGCTATCGCTTTATTATATTAAAAGGCCAAATATACGGCCTAACACTTGGATCATCATATATCATATGGGTGCACTATAGATTCTATCTATCAGAAAAAATAAGATGATTACCGATCATTTTCTGACATTCCAGTCGATCCCTGGTAGAACCGCGTTCGTAATCACTTTTTGGTTTCGATACGTATTCGTATCGAGTTTGCCTTCGTTTTGTTTTGTGACTTCGTATCGAAATTTCATAATCCCTATGCAGTTATGACCATTCTTAGTCGAGTCAGTACTTCTATGCTTGCTAAATTTATTGTGAATGTGTATGTTGTAGTTTGCGTATTAAGTGGAGTTCACGGTATTAAAATATTTCAAGTATGTGTAGTTGGAGCCGTATTTTCCTGTCAGCTGTCTTCTTTTACCTATTAGCTCTTTGGTATTTTAGCTTAGTTTTCCTTTATGGTTGAGAACGTTCATAATGGGACAGAACATAGTTTTCAGTTTTTTATTGTTATATAACATGAACTTCTACCCCCACCCATGTTTGTCCCCAGTGTAAAAACACCCTACGCTACGGCACATGTAAACTTTAAAGTTAGGGTAAGCAAAACCCATGGACAACTTTTGGTGCAAATCGGTACAGGCTCAGAAAATAATGCAAGAAAATAGTCATTGACTGGACTACAGCATAAAAGCTTAAAATGCTCTTTCAATATACATATTTTGTTGTTCAATATTTGAAACATAAAATTTAATGCATTTAATTAAATATTTTTATTTCTTAAACAACAGGTATAATATATATTATATATATACAAAATTGATTGTTTTGAGCAATGTATTCTTAAAATTCAATTACTTTGTTCATTTTTTATGGTATAACAAGTATTAAAGAAAAGCTGTAGGTATCAAGTTATATTTAAATTAAATTGTATTAATATTTCCACGTTTTTTGCTTTTTTTCTAATGTAATAGCTTCTATTGTATTCAATTTTTATATTGTGCGTAAAAAAATAAATTAACTTGTTCATGATTGTTTTAAAATACATCAATTTTTGATTGCTTTTCTTAATTAAAATATTATTATCTGCTACTTTTATTAATTATTTTCCCATGTGTAAAGTATTGTCAAGTATAATAATTTCGAATGCAATTTTCTCCCATTTTATTGGTAAAAATACAAATCAAATTAATTTCTTTAATTGAATAGTCAAATTTAAACTAGGAAATAATTAATGTAATATCATAATTAATAAAATTAATGTAATAAAATGGATTTTAAAAATGGATAGATACAATGAAATGTGTTTGACTTATCAAAAGTGAAAGAATTGCATTGAATTTATTACTAAAAAAAGAACACAATAGCATTTTTCGGCCTATGACTGGTCTTAAACTGAAAAAAAAAAAATAAATCTTGAATATGTTGCCTCTGTGAGTGCATATCAAATAGGTTAAAAGAAATAAGAATAAGACTTACAATAAATTCATTCTACCACCAACTAATAAATATTATTTACTTGCCGGTACAAGGATTATTATTTAACGTTTAAGAAAACATAGTTGAAAATTGTTATGGCAAACTGATGGCAAGTGATCATCGGTTTTACTGCAACTATTTAACATATTAAAGCGAAAGTTCTTAAGGGAAACCGATATAAACAACTAGACTAGCAATGTAAGTATTGTGTAAATTGTTTCTTGAAATGAAATGTGATGTGATATATGTGTGATCGGCGGTCAAAAGCTGACAAGCCCAAATTTGAGTTTTTTCAGGAAGTGATAAGAACTATTTTAAAATTAAACGCACTTTATTTATTGACTATATAATATTACAGAGCAGTCAATGTAGCTGTATGTTTCTACTTAAGACAAAAGCCAACGTTATTTAAAATTGTGAAAATAAGTAAATTAATATAACAGTATCTGATACTGTTATATTAATTTACTTAATTTTCACAATTTTAAATAACGTTGGCTTTTGTCTTAAGTAGAAACATACAGCTACATTGACTGCTCTGTGATTATTTCCGTCATAACTTAACAATATTGTCATCAAATGTCATTGCCAATCAGTTGCACTCATACAGTCCTCGAAGACATACCGTCTCAGGACTAGCAACTTCAACGTGGAGTCATATGTCGCCATGTTACCAAATCCATCGGTAACTCTGTAATCCTATATCATTACAATATTAATTTAAAACTAAATGTAATTAAACATATGTAATCGGGTTTTTACCCACATATTTAATCTTGGTGGCTTCATTCATGTACTCCTAGTAAGTATTAACCACATTGTTCTTTAACCTTAGTCAAAATTTTAACTTATGTTCTTTTTAATTAACTGGTTAACTATTTTCTAGGACACTCATGATGGAACATGGTTTCCGAAAACGTTTTGTCTTTTTAACTTAGCCCGTTTGGGCCTAAAATATACCTATTACAAAGGATTTTTAATTAAATTTGCGTCATGTTGTCGGAAGTTAAGAGGTAATATTGGAAAAGATATTTTAAAAAAAATTGAAGCTACTATGGAAAAAAATAAAGGTTACCATATTCTTTCTGAAGTAGTCAGTGTTCTAGCTGGAAATATTTCGGAAACAATTAATTTAGAACCAAATGTTTTGGTTATTTTGAAAAATGCTCCCGTTACATCAGTTGATGTTGAACGAAGTTTTTCCATATATAAATATATGTACTCAGACAGAAGCCACAAGTTTTTGTTAGAAAATTTTGAACACCACTTGGTCATTTATTGTTACCATAATTCTAAATAAGTTTATTCATACTTAAAAATGATGTAGTTACTTAAAATAAATGTAAATCTTAATGAATAGTAGGAAATATTTAGTTATGTACACTTTTTTTTAAATAAAATTGTTACTATTTTACGATTTTTTTTATTTATTTGTATGAATATTTTGTAAAATATTTGCATATTTTCGGGTAAACACGTGCATATTTATGCGCATATTTTCTACATTTTTATTTGCATATTTGCCGAAGTCTACTGATCACAGTATAATTGTGAAAAAAAAAGAAAACTGACATTAAATATTTCACCCTCATAACTGGATGCAACTTGTACGTTCAAGTAGCTCTAAATTCACTGTTATGGAAATGTCACAAACAGACTTCTTTGATTTCTCATCTTTATTTGAAGATTGCATGGTACTAAGAAATAAAGACACTGATGGTTGTGAATTCCGATGACGGACAAAAGATAGTTTCGATATACGAAAGACACGGCAATCGTTCAATTCAAAGACAGACTTAATATAGAAGACTCATTTAAGACTATTGATTTCAACAGAAGAGGGGGTCAACTACCTTAGGAAGTTTCAATTATAACCAATCAACCAGTTCCTATTTCTAGAGAGAAAAAAGCAGGCATTATCTCGCTTCTGCCTCTAATTCCTATTTTATTTTACAGTTTTTATCAGGGCTTGCATACGAATGCTACAACTTGAAATACTCAACCCGATCTTGTAAATGATGAAGAAATAAATTAGTTTAAAGTTTATGCTTTTGTTCTTTTAAAATTGTGTGTTTTAATGTTTATTTCGTAATTACGATAATATAATATTTATGATTGTTTTTTATTTTAAAAATTGCACTTTATTTGTACCTTATATTATATAGTCAATAAATAAAGTGCGTTTAATTTTAAAATAGTTCTTATCACTTCCTGAAAAAACTCAAATTTGGGCTTGTCAGCTTTTGACCGCCGATCACACATATATCACATCACATTTAATTTCAAGAAACAATTTACACAATACTTACATTGCTAGTCTAGTTGTTTATATCGGTTCCCCTTAAGAACTTTCGCTTTAATATGTTAAATAGTTGCAGTAAAACCGATGATCACTTGCCATCAGTTTACCATAACAATTTTCAACTATGTTTTCTTAAACGTTAAATAATAATCCTTGTACCGGCAAAGTAAATAATATTTATTAGTTGGTGGTAGAATGAATTTATTGTACGCTTATTCTTATTTCTTTTAACCTATTTGATATCCACTCACAGAGGCAACATATTCAAGATTTATTTTTTTTTTCAGTTTAAGACCAGTCATAGGCCGAAAAATTTTATTGTGTTCTTTTTTTAGTAATAAATTAAATGCAATTCTTTCACTTTTCATAAGTCAAACACATTTCATTGTATCTATCCATTTTATTTTTAAAATCCATTTTATTACATTAATTTTATTAATTAAGATATTACATTAATTATTTCCCAGTTTTAATTTGACTTTTCAATTTAAGAAATTAATTTGATTTGTATTTTTACCAATAAAATGGGAGAAAATTGCATTCGAAATTATTATACTTGACAATGCTTTACACATGGGAAAATAATTAATAAAAGTAGCAGATAATAATATTTTAATTAAGAAAAGCAATCAAAAATTGATTTATTTTAAAACAATCATGAACAAGTTAATTTATTTTTTACGCACAATATAAAAATTGAATACAATAGAGGCTATTACATTAGAAAAAAAGCAAAAAACGTGGAAATATTAATACAATTTAATTTAAATATAACTTGATACCTACAGCTTTTCTTTAATACTTGTTATAACATAAAAAATGAACAAAGTAATTGAATTTTAAGAATACATTGCTCAAAACAATCAATTTTGTATATATTTAATATATTTTATACCTGTTGTTTAAGAAATAAAAATATTTAATTAAATGCGTTAAATTTTATGTTTCAAATATTGAACAACAAAATATGTATATTGAAAGAGCATTTTAAGCTTTTATGCTGTAGTCCAGTCAATGACTATTTTCTTGCATTATTTTCTGAGCCTGTACCGATTTGCACCAAAATTTGTCTATGGGTTTTGCTTACCCTAACTTTAAAGTTTACATGTGCCGTAGCGTAGGGTGTTTTTACACTGGGGGAAACACTGAAGATGATAAAAAGTAAAAAATTCAAACCTTGGATGCACCCAACGAATGAACTTGACTTTGAAAAATATACACCAGTAACTTACTCAGAAATACAACAAGAGAAGACGTAAATAATCTAAACAAAGAAATAGTAGATACATTAACACAAGCTCAGAAAAAAATTGGCCCTAAACATGGAAAAAAAAAACAAAAAATTAGTAAAGAAACGAAACAAAAAATGGAAGATCATAGACTGCTGAGAAGTAAAGGAAATGTTGACTCACAAGATATAAACAGCATCAATAAGGAAATCTCTAAAGCCATCAGACGGGATATTAGAAAATACAACAACAAAAAAATTATAAAAACTATAGAAGACAACAAAAGCATGAAAGCATTGAGGAGAAAAATGGAAAATGGCAAAAAAGAAATCTTCCAACTTAAAGACAAAAATGGAAATATTATCTCAGATAGACCAAGCATATTACATATAGTGGAAAGTTTCTATGAAACATTATATAAAAGTCAAGTTATTCCAGAGCTCATTGAACAACCAATACAAAAGGTACATAATGTAGGATCGGAGGATATACCAGATATATCACGAGAAAATTCAATGCCTCAAAAATATGAAAAATAGTAGAGCTCCGGGAGAAGATGGTGTAGTCATTGAGACAATTAAATTAGGAGGTCCACTTTTGATGTCCCGAATCCAAACACTTTTTAATCTATGTCTGCATAGTGAAAACATTCCAAGTAAATGGAAGAATTCGGTTACAATCCTCTTCCACAAAAAAGGGGATAAATCAGATCTCGAAAACTATAGGCCAATTAGTTTGCTTAACCACCTATACAAGCTCTTTACTCGAATACTGACAAACAGATTAGAAGCAAAACTCGATTTCTATCAATCAGAAGAACAGGCAGGATTTCGAGCGGGACACGGAACAAACGACCATTTGCAATGCCTTAAAACTCTAGTTGAAAAGTCTATCGAATATAACAGACCCCTTGCTCTTATCTTTGTCGACTTCCACAAAGCATTTGACACAGTCGAAACAGTTGCTATCTTAAAAGCACTATCAGAATGCAGAATAGATCACAGGTATGCAAATATTATTCGAAATATATACGAAAATGCGACAACAACCGTTAACCTCCATTGCATGACTGAGAAGATAAAAATTGGCAGAGGGGTGCGGCAGGGAGATACCTTGTCGCCAAAACTATTTATAACAGTTATGGAGTACGCATTTAAACGGCTAGAGTGGGAATCAAAGGGTATTAGCATCGATGGAAAGATATTCAATCATCTCAGATATGCCGATGATATTGTTCTCATAACAGACAACTTAGGAGAAGCCAGAGTTATGCTACAACAACTACAGCAAGTAATCCAGAAAGTCGGTTTAAAAATAAACTATGGAAAAACAAAAATGATGACCAATCTCGTCCCCAATGAGCTAATAGAAATCGAAAAGTCGCCCATAGAACTTGTGGAAAAATATGTGTATTTGGGTCAAGAAATAAGGTTAACGCGAGATAACCAAACATGCGAGTTACTCAGAAGAATAAGTCTGGGTAACAAATAGACCGATCCATTTAAAAAGAAAAACTTTTAACCAGTGCGTTCTACCAGTCCTCACATACGGAGCAGAAACCTTAACTCTCACAAAAACATCAGCCGAAAAATTGAGAAGGACACAACGAAAGATGGAGAGATCAATGCTTGGAATAAGCTTAAGAAATAGAATAAGAAACGAGGAAGTTCGTAGACGAACCGGAGTGGAAGACATTATCGAACATATTACAAGGCAAAAATGGAGATGGGCAGGACATGTTGCAAGAATGAAAGACGACAGTTGGACAAAAAAATTGCTTGAGTGGAGACCACGGGCTGACAAGCGAAGCCGAGGAAGACCCCCAACGCGATGGACCGACGACCTCAAAAGAATCGTGACCAATTGGATAGCAGAGGCGCAGAACAGAAGCAGATGGAAAAGTCTAGAGGAGGCCTATGTTCAACAATGGACAACTCAGGGCTGATTGATGATGATGATGATGATATTAAAAGCTATTACGCTTTTTCGGGTAAGTTAATAAATTCCAGTATTTGAAAATAAACACTAATTTCAAAAAAACGTCTGTTTGTAAACACACTTTTTGGGGCTATGCTTTTGTTTTCATTATGGGCTAGTGGCTCATATTTAGACGAATGTAAAATATACTTAAATTATTTCAGGATGCCAAAACAACAACTGAAAGAAGATAAAAAAAAAAATGGGTTGAGAGAGATATGGAACGTGCAATTATAGCTGTCAGGCAGCACGAAATGGATACGCTGAAAGCTGCAAAAATGTTTAATGTCCCACGTTCTACTTCACAACGTTCTGCAAGAAAACTTGAACTAAAGCCAATTGAAGCTGCTCAAATAAAGTTAGGGCCTAAAGCTATCTTAGGGAATGATCTTGAGGACGAGTTAGTTGGTTATATTTTGGAAATGGAAGCTAAATTTCATGGATTAATCAGAAAAGATCTTAGAAAGATGGCGCACGTCTTGGCTTCTAGGAACAATATCAAACAACCGTTTGAAGGTAGGCAGATCCTGGCTGAGACTTTTTCTGCAACGCCATAAAGAACTATCAGTACGACGACCAACGGGATCATCATATTCACGAGCAAGAGGCTTTAACAAAGAAAATGTAACATCCTTCTTCAATGTTCTGGAAAAAGAATATGACAAACGGTTTTAGTCAGCTGAATATATTTTTAATGTGGACGAGAAATGTCTTACATTTGTACAAAACAAGATTGCACAAGTAGAAGGCCGAAAAGGGAAACGACAAATTTCATCATTAACTTCTGCTGAAAGGGGCTCTCTGATAACCGTCGTAATAGCAATGGGCGCTACTGACCAATTCATCACACCAATGATGATATTCTCACGTAAAAATATTAACCAGCAACTGGTGAAAGGCGCTCCTCCAGGATTCATTATGGCAGTACATCCTAGTGGATGGATACAAAGTAGTATTTTTACAAGATGGTTTCAACATTTTATGACACAGTGAAACCCACAGAAAAATCACTAGTCCTGCTTAATATGGATGGTCATTACAGTCATACATGTAATATAGAAGTCATACATTTGGCTAGAGATACTCATGTCACTATAATTGCCTTGCTTCTCCATTGCACCCACAAACTCCAGCCATTGGACAAAACTTACATGGGTGTTCTTAAGGCTTACTACAGCAAAGAGATCAGGGTCTAGTTGCACCACAATAATCGTCCACTAGTGCATTTTATGTGTCAGAGATGTTTGAGAGAGCTTATTTGAAATGTCAAACTGAAGAGATTGCCGTTAACAGATTTAGAGCTACAGGAATTTATCCCTTGCATTTACATATGTTGATTTCATGGCAGCTGAAATTGATGCAGAAAATACTTCGACAGTCTCACCTGAGGATGCGAGTGATAAAGATGATAAGATGATCGTCGGTTTAACCGCTGCTGCCAATTCAAATCAAACCTACAAATTCTGACGACAACTCTATCAATTCTGAGAACACACCAGATTTTCATTCCAGCGACAATAATTTATCATCTAATTCTCCCACTCTTTCATCTGGGCCTAATAAACAGCTTGAAACTATTCCTAAAACTAATACACAGCTTGATGCTACTTCTTCAACTAGTTCACAGCTTGTAGGTATTCCCACAACAAGCTTATACAGAAAGTCTACCACGCCTTACAGAAGACCTTGTGCAGAGCTTGGTGTAAAAAGAAAATTAAGTAAGAATAAGCCCACTCCATTAATGTCTTCCACATCTTTGTCTTTAAGAACATCTCTATTAACATCAGATGATCTTTCTCCTGTGCCATTATTAAAGACAAAAACCTCCAATCGTGGGCGTAAGCCAAGTAAATGTTCAGTGATAACCTCTTCACCTTACAAAAATGAATTGATCCAACCTCTCAACAAAGACAAAGGAGAGCAAAACGAAGTAGGAAAAGGCAAAGAAAAAAAGATAAAGGAAAAAAATAAAAAAAGGAAAACGTAAGCAGGTTACCAAAGTCACAAAAAAAAAAGAAATCGAGTTCTAGTAGCGAGGATGAGGAGGAACATGTGCCTGCAGATGATGAGAGCGATTACAATGAGTTTCCTTCTACAACACCTTCACAAGACGCAGCTTACGTAACGTGTATGTTTTGCGAAGCTTTTTTTTTAAAGGATAATCTTCGTAAAATATGTCAAGTGTTTTATGTGCCATCTGTGGGCACATAATGAGTGCGCTGGGGCTGAAAAATAAGAGAATGTGAGTGACTTTTGCAAATAGTTTTTCCTAGTAAAAAAAAAGAAAACTTAAGATAATTAAACAGATACGTCATTGCATATGAGTTATTTGATATATTGTCTGTATTTTAGATATTAAAATATATTTGTCACGGATTTATCTCATTTCACACAAATTGAAGATACATTTTTCATTATTTCTACATTTAAAACAGTTATATATTTTTTAGTCAATTTGGACTTGGGACAGGTTATAAGTAATTAAATATAGGTATTAAGTACTTTTGGAATTTTTTTTTATTGAGTTAATGCCTCGACAACTATGATCATTGGTATGGTACAGTCAGGTACCTAGTGTAGTGTGTGTGTGTGTGTGTGTGTGTGTGTGTGTGTGTGTGTGTGTGTGTGTGTGTGTGTGTGTGTGTGTGTGGGTGTGTGTGTGTGTGTAGAGTAATTGTCTTGATACTTAGCAAAGTCGACGTCATTGTCATTGCTAAGAGACGCTAATTGTATCCGAACGTCTGCGGTCCCTCCGGTGAGTACCGATCACACATGGATAGAAATTATTTTCATTTAATGATTTTTAATAAACGAAAATTTCTCCACCCAGATGGGATTCGAACTCACGACCTTTAGGTTTAAAGGCAGGCGCTCTTATCACTGAGCCACAGAGAGGGGTGTCTTTTGGAATTGAAATATAATTTTTATTCAAATCATGAATGTGTTGCTTGTGTGAGTCCATTTTAAATAGGTAATAAAGAAATAAATAAGACTTACTCACAATCAGTTTAATTTAACTACCTAGACGACCTGAAGATGCTTTGCAAATTGTAAAAAGCGAAACCGGTCGTCTAGGTAGTTAAATTAAACTGCTTGTGAAGAAGTCTTATTTATTTCTTTTTTACCTATAATTATTATTATTTATTATTATTATTATTTTTTTATAAAAAATTTGCACATTTGCACCCTTTCCTCTGTTGCTATAAATATATTATAGCAACTATATTATTTTACGAGCTTGCCTTATAATCTTTACACCTTTTGCAATTTAGCTAATACAAAGCTGATTATTTCTTTATTTATCTTCTACTTCTTCATCGACATTTTCTGTATAGCATTCCAAAGTAGATAGTCTTTATAAATAAAAGGAATGGAGTAATTTACCAACTGATTTTGTTTCATTGGTTAGTAGGAGTACGTAGATAAACTTTTATTATTTTGTTTTTCATTTATTGTTAATAATTTTGTAGGCGGAATATAAATCTTTTTTTATAACTTTTATAGCGTTTTATAAAAGCAACCCAATTGATTTATGCATTTATATCATTACTATAGAGCGTTTCACGTTAAGAAAATAACATTACGCTTTTCAGAAGATCAGTGTTGCCAAAACTCTCAGGCATGCGTTGGTATTAGATTGTCGATATATGATTCATTCTAATCAGAGCCGTATTCAGCACTGTGTAGTTGTAGTTAATTAATTTCACTAATAAAAGGATATGTATAGTTGAATACAAAATAATGCATTATAAATACCTGTTTCTTTAATTGACAGATATAGGTATGCATTTATTATAGGTCTAATAAAAATAGTTAAATTTCACTATTGTTTAACATTACATATTGATTAACGCTTTAAATAAGATATAACTAAAAAAAAACAAGTGCAGCTTTAATTTATTTCATGTAAGTAATAACAACAATTACATACATAAAAATTTTTCCTTATATAGGTACAGGGTGAATCACCACTAACGGAACGAAAGATTACAGCAAAAGAGTAAAAAAATTAAAAAAAAATTAAATTATAGTTGTATAAAAAGCTACATTTTAAAATTATTTTGAAATATACAGGGTATCCCAATTACAGGGTTGTTACTCCATCTTTTGCGCGGTCGGCCGATACTTCTACCGATTATTGATTTATCTCTTGCTATTTTGACCACACGGGCCTCCCCCATTCTGCTTATGTGGTTATTCCAGTCTTTTTTCTACTTAGTGTCCATTCATTTATAAACTATACGTTATATATATATATATATATATATATATATATATATATATATATATATATATATATATATGTATTAAGCCTAGAGCTAAGATTTATATAATTATAAAAATTAATATTGAACTCACCAGTCTTCCGGGTTGAACCGCGTGGATATCCATTGGGCCGAGCTTTCTACATCTTCTCTGATGTATTCTTTATGGTTTCCGAGATTTCAGTCTCCCGAGTCCCCGGACACTACTACACTTATCACTAGTCACTTCACTATAAGACTTTTTGGATTTGGCACTTTGTGTCCGTCGATTTGCACACTATCACATAATTTACTCACTGCATATTAACATCATCCTTATCTTCTCTATCATCGCTATCACTTTCATTACTGTCACTGTCAACCGTCACATTTATTACCACAGGATCAATATCGTCCATCAACCCATCAATAACCCAAAATTTTTGCTCTTCCTTAATAGCAAGTTTACAATAGTTTTTCCAGTTTTCCACTGTTACTACACCAAATGCATTTCTTATTAATTGTTCCATAGCGGCGGTCTTAAACTCTGTGTTGTGTGAGGCAATATGTCTTTTGACTTGACTCCATACCATTTCAATTGGATTTAACTCACAATGGTATGGAGGTAGTCTCAGAATGGCAACATTTTTCTCTTTGCACATCTCGTCGATTTTATATTTTATGTATTTTTTTTGTATGTGTTTACGACTTCCATGAGCTCTGATTTTAAATAATCTTCTTAAAAAAATATCTTCCTCCAGCAACCACGTCTTAATTTGATCTTTATTGAAGGCTTGTGTCGGAATCACTTCTTCTCTCCTCGAATGGTACGAAGCGTTGTCCATCACAACAGTTTTCTCTGGAAGATTAGGAAGCAGCTTTTCCTTAAATCATTGTTCAAATATAGTCCGCTGAGTTTTTTTAGCTAAAAACCAAAAAGCAGCAACTTCTACAAAGCCCAATTCGCTACCTGCATGCACTATAACAAATCGGGGGCCTCGTTGTGTCGGTTGTTTTAGGCCTGTTGACAATCCCTTAACAAACGCATCCCTGGTTGACGTCACTGAGAGGTCCTTCCATTCTTTGGAAACACTATGTCCAACATTCACCCAAGTTTCGTCCAAATAAACGACGGTGTATCCTTGAGAACGAAATTTTTTTATTTCACGCAAATACTGATGCCATTTTAGAATATCGGGCCGTTCAATCATGCTTGACTTTACTCCTCGTTTGCAAAAAACAAAGTTCATTTCATGGAGTATTCTCCATATTGTTGTGCGTGGCATGTTTGCTAAATCTTTGTCTTTTTTAACCAGTGCAATAACTTTGTTTAATGTCGGCGGTAAATTAAAAAAAAAAAACGATGCATGATGGCACATAGCCGCATATGAACTACTGCATCGTAAGTGAACTTTCTGTTGTTTACTCTACTTTTGGTACGTTTTATTGTTTTTTTTTTATGACACTCCTGTCATAGCACTTAATTTATCGGTTAAATTTATAATTTCATCATGAAAGAAGCAGGTGAAGAATTAATAGGCATAAAACGTAAAATAAGAAGAACAATATAGAATGACTGTTTTGACAAAGAATATCGTTTATAATAGAGATACAAAACAGAGCATATTTAATGATGCAACACGGGTACAGAACCCGACAAGCAGAGAAGAAAAGAAAATACACCACAGAAAAAAGAGAGAAACTATAAACAAAGAACTTTAAGAACTACAAGATCTAGTAGCATAGAAACCAACTGACAAGTAAAACGCTTTAACAATAAGTAAAGAATAAGGGTAATATATGCAGACAGCAATAAAAACTAATCAGATGAAATTCCTGAATCAGACCGACCAGAAATCAATGTTTTAGATTATATTGATATATTAGATGTTCGTTTGCAATACTCCATTTAAACTTTACTTTTAATTATGTGATAATTCCTCCTTAAATCCACAATTATATCGAGAAATACAAAAATAAAACTCTACAAAACAATAATACGCCCAGTACTAACATATGGTTCAGAGACCTGGACTCTAACAAAAAATAATGAAAACATGTTAGGATGTTTCGAAAGAAAAGTACTAAGGCGAATCTATGGTGCAGTAAATGACGATGGAGTATGGAAAAGACGATACAACTTCTAACTTTATAGAATATACCAGGAAGACATGAGAAATATGGGAATATGTGCATGGCGGAGAAAGGCGATAGATAGGACTGGAGATAAATTCTTGAGGAGGTTAGGACCCACGTAGGGTTGTAAAGTCAAAATGATGATGATATTTACAACCTCTTTTATTGTTACGCGGCCTACACATGTTCTTGTTTTCTACAAATACCCAGCGATATACGTAGGCGATTTTAACAGTCCCCCTGAGATGTGGAAGTACTTTAAAAACGACAAAACTGGATTTTTAAAGTGGTTAGAAGAACATGGTATCTACCATCCTTTCAACGCCAAGGATAGAGACACTTTTAGATCTGTAGCTTCAAAAAGCGAGTATAACCTTGATCTTTGTTTTCTTACCACTGACGACAAAGGCCAACTTCTACTGTGAGGCAAAATACCCTCTCCAAATTACGATTGTAAAACTGAAAAACAAACCTTTAAACACATGCATACAAAGCTGTGATATAGCCATACGTTCAATAAATAAACAACTACTGTAAATATGCTACTCACACTATCCTTACCTACAAATTGTTTCATTTTCACCGGCAAGACCATAGACATGTGACGGTTAACTCTGTTAGAGAACAGACTTAGTAAAACGCATGGTAAAATTAAAATAAAAATGTATTTGAAACAAATAAATAATAAAATAAAGTTATGTTTAAACTAAATAACAAACTGCCAATCCTGCGGCTGTGATCTGTTTAATATCTGCGAAAATAGAATACAATTAATGTCATAAAATCCAAACAATAATTACGATGTGTTAATACACACGCCGCAAAGACAGCAAAGGACGGGTCATTGGAATAGATATGAAACGGGCCGATCAACACTCGGTGTGGCGAGGAGCGGACAGCGACTTATCAATACTTAGCCACGGAAAAGAATAAGTCTGTCTCAAATTAATAGTCTAAGATCTGGTACGGAACTGCTATTAGATCATTACTCTAGCAAAAGTGGTTTTACTTCTAGAATACCCAGGGCCAGAGGAGTTGTTATCAGATCTACACTCTGACGGAACTCGCTTTTCTCGTGCAGGGGCTGCTGCTTTTTACGGTTGTAGCACTTTCATCTCCTCTAGGGCACAACCATGGAAGAGGTGCTGCATATCGTTACATTTACATAAGTCATTATTAAATACTCATTAAATACTTATTGTTTTGGACAAAAAAGAGTTAAAATATATATTAATCATCTAGAAAATAATTGCATGTAGTAATAAACGGAAATGAACAAGTAGGCAAATTAGCAAACACAAATAAACTCAAAATTAAAAATACTCCATACATCGTCCTTAAAAACCTAATAAAAGCTCACTGTATGAATCGATTGTAAAACGGCTGGAAAGATAGAGGAACGAAACTAAACGAAATCTCTCCTCATGTGAACACTATTTTAAATATTTATATTAAATAGAAAAGACCAAGTAATAATTATTTGACTAAGAATTGGACATAATGCACTAACTTATAAATTATCAATCAAAAAGAATCCTATACAACCTTCTGGAACTGTTCTCTCCTGTTGGTATGAACTATATCTCGTTAACCGTATATTCTATAAGTGCCACGACCACAAAGGATACATTGGAAATTATGGAATTGTATTGATACATTACCACAACCACAATGCTTAATTTTTTAATTCTAAGTAAAAAATAAAAAAAAATGTGTTTTTAATGTAAATATTATACCTGGAAATTTTGGTATTATCGTTTACGTAAATAGTTCAAGACATTTTACATTATATATACGGTTTTTATTTTGTTGAATAAATTTCATTAAATTATCGTTGCATAAGCATAAAAAGGCGATAAGTTTGTTAGTACTGGGTAAAAATTCATATCAGTTACCATGAAAGGAATAGTATGCATTGCCTTTGTTCTTTTGTTCGTTACTGTAGTTTTTGGACAGGAAGGTGAGTTTATTACTGAGTAAGTTACTTAATTGAAAATTATGTGCGATTTATTTCCATCCCATTTTTAAATCATTATATAAGTCAAGATTTGAACCATTGATAAACTCAACAATTATCGAGAAAGTAGAGACAAATTCTGAGATACAAAAAAATTCTGTCAATAAAATCAATAAATATAATACAAATTAACTATTTTGCTAATTTACTCTACGAATCGAAGACTGTTGTGACATGCTAAATCTTAATCTTTTGTATTAATAAAAAAGAATTACCGAAATGTTTGTACGGGAATCACTTTCAGAATGACTATACCAAATTGGATATTTTTTTTGTCTGTGTTTGTTATTATCAGGAGGATCCTTGTGCAAAAACAATTTTAAAAAATTGTACGGAAAGACTTTAAAATTGTACGGAAAGACTTTAAAAGTTTTCCAGTGGCAATATAACTAATAGATGGCTCCATACTATAAATAACTAATTAAGCTGGGATTAACCAAATAAATGTCAGTATCGATAGATTGAGCAACAGCCATATCACACTGAAAATACTATAAGTAAAATTCAATAAGCGATGCAGGAAAATGTAAACATTAAATCGTGTCCGAACCGATAACGTCGCCAGACGAAATAAAGATGGACATTTCGGTTAGTTTTTAAATATTTTTGAAGAACTGTTACTTGCATTTATGCATAAAATATTCATTAATTTTATAAATCGGATTATTTTTTCACTTACTATGTATTCAGTGAATACATTAATTTATTTACTATGCAATAAACACGAATATTTGAGAAAAGAAAAAAATAATAATAAAGTGTCATAATTATACTGTTACTTATCGGAACGAGTAGACTCATTTGGAACACCTTTAACAATTATCTGTTAAATTTATCGTTGTTTATATGCCCTGCATCGCTTAATGGAATAAGGTATAGTTCTTGTTCGATCACCGAAGTCTGGCAGTGTCGGTGGCGGTTAAGATTTGGATGGGTGACCGCTTGGAAACACCGCATGTTGTTACCATGTGAAACCTTAATTATCCTAAACAGCTGGACAAATTTTTATGAAATTTTACAAATGTGTATTCTGTATATCAGGGAATAGGTTGGTATTTATTTTCCGTAGCCATAAGTGCTAAGGATGTTTAAGAACGTAGTCGCAAAATTTC
Source organism: Diabrotica balteata (assembly GCA_918026665.1). Classification (NCBI taxonomy): domain Eukaryota; kingdom Metazoa; phylum Arthropoda; class Insecta; order Coleoptera; family Chrysomelidae; genus Diabrotica; species Diabrotica balteata. The sequence continues at coordinate 63,708,000 of OU898276.1, read as the reverse complement.
GGACCAATGCAATTTAAATGCATTTATTTTTTTTTCGAATCCTGAGAAAATTAATAAATATTTATTTATTAATATAAATATAATTAATAAATATTTGAAAGCTACACATAAATCCAAGATTTTATTATGCTTTCAAACTACTTATAGTCCAGGAAATGAAGCATTTCACCTCGCAATTTTTTCGTCCTGCGTCGATTGATTTGAAATTTTAACAGAAGGTAGGTAATAGCCAAGGATCAAAATCTATATCGAACCAAAGTGCGCCAAAGCCTTGGGGTGGTTGCCACCCCATATCGGGGGTGAAATTTTTTTTACGTTTTAACTATAGGTTTAGATTAAACAAATGACTCTTAACAAAAAATGTTCTATACATTTTTTTTGTAAAACTGATATTTTTTAAGTTATTCGCGATTGAAAGTAACAACCTTTAGATGAAAAAATCAACCTTCAAATACAATTCATTTTTTAAAATGTTTTTGCGATATAACAGGAACCGAAATACGGCCTATCAATGTTCAGCGGTTTTCTTCAAATGCCAAATTTGAAAGATTCAAAGTCAAATATCGGGAAAATGATGCATTTTTGGAAGAAAACTCACAGAACCTTTTTTAAAGAGTGTAAATAGACTTATCATAAAAAAAGACTCTAGCTCAAAAATTGAGTGAGTTATGATGAAAATAAGGTCAATACCTCATTTTTTTACAAAAAAATCGATGAAAACAACCCCTAAGTAGCCCCATAATTAAAATCGATCTTCACCCTTCTGCAATTCTCTTTGTAGATGTATTGTTATTCCAAGAAATTTGACCCATTTAAAATGCTTAGTTTTAGAAAAAGTACAGCATAAAGCGAGAAACGATTTACAATTTCATATTTTTCACCCTTCTTTTTTTAAATATACCCGAAAATACTAAATATATGAAAAAAATAAAAGTTTATTTAATTGTAGCCTTTTTAATGACTAAAATTTATCTTTATTTAGATTTGATGTACAAGGAATATTTGGCGAGATATAACCCGTTTAAAGCATCGATTTACGATCAAGCACCATCTTTTTCGAGCCCTTTAAACTCACCCCATTTAAAAACCAAGGGTTCCAAAAAGATTAAATTTACAGATCCTTGTAGCTCTTAAGAACCTCTATAAAATCGTTTTTGAAGAAACACTATATCGTCAAAAATAAAGGAAATACGTTAAGAAAACCAATTAATTTTTTTCTGGAAAATTCCATTAGTATAGTACAGTATATTTCGGAGCATATTAATCTACAAAACCGGTATATTAGGTAGTGGGGCGTTATACATTCGAAATTTTAAGTGTTATTATTTTAGTCTCCCATACAACAGAATAAAACATCTGCTCATATGTCTATGGCTTGGCAATGAAAATATCAGAGCAACAGATTGGGGATGGTATTTCAAAGATGGTTTGTTATTACCCGTACGTATGAACAAAAAACCTGCACCCGATCAACTTTTGAAAATTATTTTTTGCCAATGCAAAAAAGGATGCGGCGTTTCATGTGGGTGCAGAAAAGTTGGTTTATACTGTAACTCTACTTGTTCTGGGTGCTCAGGTGAAGGATGCAATAATAGTCCACCAATAATTGAAGAAGATGAAGATGACATAGATCACGATGAAGATGTAATTGGTGACGAATAAAATTAATATTATAATTGTTTTACCTATGAATGTAAATATTTTCAACTATTTATGTAAATGTATAAAAATATATGGTGCCTATTTATGTTGATAATTTTTTTTGTATTTAATTCTACTTTTTTCAATTTATCTCCATTAGATTAGTTTATAAAAACTGCAATGTTGTAAAGGGTGATTTTCAAAAGTTGAAAAGTTGCAAAATTTTGGCAAAAAATTGTTTTCACCTATAGCACTCATAAAAATTCATTTTTAAGGGTTAAAAATGTATGAAATTGTATTTTATAGTATAAAAAAATCACTATTTAACTAATCCAAACCAAATTTCACTCATCTTAAGATTTGTAATGTTATTTTACAGTTTTTGAAAACTAGGGGTAGCTTTCACCCCTAATAACAATCAGGGTTCATCGGCATGACATAAACTATAAAGCAGAGGGTGAGTTGAGCTTAATTCCAAATTTTTATGCAAATCGTTCCAAGGCGAAATCATTTTCTTCGCATTACTACTTTTTTTTATATTAATCTCTAACAAGGTTCGCTTTTTAAGGGTTGAAATATTATAAAACTTTATTCAAAAGCACGAAACTATCATTATTTAATTTATTCAAACCAAGTTTTACCCATATTCAGGTTTAATATGTTATTTTATAATTTTTGGCAATTAAGGGTAGTTTTCACCCCTAAGAACAATCGGGGTTCGTCGACATGACATAAACTATAAAGCAGTGGGTAAATTGAGCTTAAATCCAAATTTTTATCCGAATTGATCCAAGGCGAAATAATTTTTTTAGAATTAGTAATTTTTTACATTAATCTCTAACAAGGGTTGCCTTTTAAGGGTTGAAATATGATGGAACTCTATTCAAAAGTATAAAATAATCATTATTTAACTAATTCAAATCAAATCTTACCCATATTCAGGTTTAATTTGTTATTTTATAATTTTGATAATTAGGGGTAGTTTTCACCCCTAAAGCGAGGGGTGAAATTTACCTTCTGTTAAAATTTCAACTCAATCCATGCAGGACGAAAAAATTGCAAAGTTTGAACTTTTTTCGAGCTTCATTTCCTGAACTATTATCGCTTCCTTTACGCAAACAACATTGTTACGAGACAGATAGTTGAACGATATTTTATACAATGTCTATACCCAGGTATGGATTTATTTTTGTCCAAGTTTTATATTGGTCCACTATTTCAAATGCAGTTCAAACAGACATATATTAAATTGTATGATCCGTTTTAAATTTGTTCAATCTGTAGATATTTCAATGCAGTTTACATTAAGGTCAACATTTTAAAAAACAAAACAAAACAAATTCAACACTTATGGTTAGTTATGTGTATAAAAATAATTATTATGACAGTCAAATCCTAATTTTTATAATTTTACTTATTACAATTTTTCAACTTGTCACGAAAGCCATTATTGATGAAAATTGTCTCTTTTTACTTAAAAAAAAAACTTAACAAAAAAAGTACCCGATTTCACTAAACAATATATCTCCTTTAAAGGTTTTGCGGCTGGAACTGGTTTTCTAAAGACTGCAAAATAACACAAATGCGTCTCACAAGCTTCAAAATGGTCTCGAATGACCAGGGACAAATAAATAGACGAAGGAAGTTGAAGTTGGGCTGGATCATCGGGCTTCGGGTTAAAAAATTGCAAACTTCTAAGCTTGGCTTTTCAAAACTTCATTAAAAATACGATGGCCTCTTATACCGTTGTAATACCTTACAAATCTTCCATTTAGGACATAATACAACACATATAACTTTCCATAAACAGGATCTGTCGGCTTTCTGAAGATTACACGCCTAACTCTTAACTGCCATCACACTACACATTTTCCCATTACAAAAGACAAAAAAACGAAAAAACATTACGAATTTGAAGAAAAATTCGGACTCCAACAAAACTATAAACGCTTTTGCCAGCGGCTTCACTGAGAGTAAAGAAATTATCTTTTAAAATTGATCGCATAACTTAAAATAACAAATTAATTACTATTTATTTGGGAATAACCCACAACTAAAGATAAAAATACGTTTATTAACGTTTCAATTTCCACTTCGGAAATCGTTCTCAAAATACAAAACGAGTCGTCATTTTTTAAAGTTTAGCCTTTCTTTAGCCTTTAGTTCCTCTTTGCTTATGTTTTGTTCAATTTTAGTAGATTTTTCCAATTCAAGTTTACATAACAAAATATAATAAATAAAATATTGATAAATATGGCATACAATGCCACAAGAAAATAGCTTCAGAACAATATTAAAATAACAAACACTTGACAGGAATTAAAACCCAAATTTCTTTCAACGCAGTATCGAGCGTCTCAAATCAAAGAAAAATATCGGAGAATTCGCGCCTGTGACATAAACAAATAATAAAATTCCACAAGGAATCTACGTTCCTGTAGTTGGCTGTATACCATATTAAATTATTAAAAAATTTATTAAAAATCCTTTGTAAAAGGTATATATTTATAAAATATTATAAAATATATACCTTTTACAAAGGATTTTTTATAAATTTTTTAAACAATAAAATGGTTTTATAACTCGGCGACGCTGAAAAGAACGAAATATTATTTGGGTTTTAAATTGAAAGAATTCGGTGTTTTAATACGTACAAATAGGAAACTAAAATAGAATAAAAAAAATATTCTGCGATTTTTCAAACATATATGAGGGGATTTCAACATATTACATACACGAGAGGATTTCAATATATATAAAAAAATCAATGAATTGCAAATGCTATAATATACTCATAATATCTCCAGCCAGTAATTGTTCAGTTCCTCTTTTAAACTCCCTATAACTAATTTATATTGTTACATGTGACACCTAATGTGGTAGGCAAATTAATTTGCTTCAAAACATTACATATAACATTTAATTTTTACCCTTTTACCACTAGCTCCTAATTTTTAATCGCTATTTACGATGCTTTTAAAACATACTTGTAAGAATTCACATCTGAACGAGCATGTTATCAACATAAATAGAGAAAATCAGTCATTTGAGGTTTGCAGATGCATCGCTTTTGTAACCGATCTTATGGATGATGCAATAATCATGTTTGAAAAATTATATCACGCTTCCTTGGAGGTCGGACTAAAGATTAATATGAACAAGAGACAAATAAAGACAAATCACGTGCTAAATCGAAATATTGCCGTTGATGAAAGTGATATTGTGCAAAGTAAATCGTAGTAGACATAAATACCTAGGACATGAAATTCGAATGGGCAGAGCTAACCAGACATGTGAGATTCCACGTCGCATAGGATTAGCCTGACGTTGGTCAATTAAATCTATGTATTCAATGTGTCTTAATTCTGTAATCACTAAGGAGTGGAAACATTAACATTCACAAAATAGGTAGATAAGATTCGCGTGACTCAGATGGCTATGGAGCGCCAGATGTTGTGTGTCTCTCTGAGAGACCGAATCCCAAACGAAGAAATACGTCGTAGAACAAAAACAACAGACGCAATCGAAAAAATCCGTCGTTAAAATGGAATTGGGCAGGACACGTCGCCAGATTAATAGACAACCGATTGACAAAACGTATCTTAGAGTGGAGACCAAGAAAAGAACTAATACGGAGCAGAGGACGTCCACCAGCTAGATGGACTAACAACCTGAAGCGTGTTAGCAATAACTGGAGGTAAGCCGCACAAGACAAAAACAGATGGAAAAAGCTGAGGGAGACCTTTGTCCCACAGTGGACGTATACAGGTTGATGATGATGATGATTCTACTCTGAATTTTTTTTTAGAAAAAGTTGATTTCATTGAAATGAGTAAAAACAGTTATAAATCAGAATGACGTAGTCAACTATCCTACAGAGTTTTTCAATTTCCATGTTTCACGCATGGGCAATTATTATCTTGTCGAGAAACCGTCATCATCGTATATTTATGTACCGCAAAAAAACAAATAAATTTTTTTTATCAGAAAGCAGTAAACTTATTAAACTTTTTTCGTGCATAATATGCTTGAGTGTTTTAATGGTTTTATTTTCTGCTAATTTTTTAGCACATTATTTAATTCTAAGGTGGTACGAAGTTTGCCGGGTCAGCTTGTTTATGATTATAAATTGATTTGAACATAAAAATAGTTATCAATACTTTTATTTTGTGTTTTAGCGTTATTTAAAACAATATATTTGCAAAACAGAGCATTTACACATCATTATAACCTACTATGATATGTATATTGTTTATTCTATGTTTCGTACATATTGAAATTGTTTGTTAATGAATTATAAATATATTTTTTAGATCAATGTGGCCCTAACTCACACTACGTACAATGTAAATCTTGTTGTCCTGAACCTACCTGCCAAAGTAGAATCGGTGGAAGATGTGGCAATTGCCCAGCTGTTTGTACTCCAGGCTGCTATTGTAACAGTGGTTTTATACGACAATCAACAAACGGACCATGTATTCCAGTAGAAAAATGTTTGTAAAATAAAAAGTTTAATTGTAAATTTCAAAATAAACTTTGTTACTTTTCAAATAAAATTTTCTGTTGTTACATTACATTACTTTAACAATCCTTTAATAGTGTCGTTAATACACACATCCAAATAATCTGGGGGACAAAAACAAAATGCGAGATTACCGAGGGATTTCAAATAATTTATTTCAAATATTTTTAATAAAAAGTTATAAGCAAGTGTCCCGAATATAAATTAAAAGACAACTCCATCTACCTATCTATCTATACAGCCCTAAATATCCATCCTTGGCCTCCTCCTCCTTCTTCCATGCCTCTTTATCTTGGGCAATTTGCATCCATTTTGACCCGGAGTGTTTCTTCAGGTCATCTGACTATCGCATTTGTGGTCTTCCCCTTTTTCGTTTGTGATTCCATGGTATCCAATGTATAATTGTCTTAGTCCATCTTTCATCTTTCTGCCTTAGGGTGTGTCCGGCGAACTTCCATTTAAGCTTTGCTACTTGGGTTGAGACATCTGTCACTTTTGTTTTATTACGGATCGTTCGTTTCTTTTTTGTCTGATAGTTTAATGTTCAGCATTTGTCTTTCCATGGATCTTTCTGTCTTTGCTATTTTTTCCATATCTTCCTTTGTAAACGTCCACGTCTGAGAGCCATATGTGAGGACAGGAAGTATACATTGATTGAAGACTCTCGTTTTTAGGTATTGGGGGTATTTTGAATTCTTTAGAATATAAGACAGTTTTCCGAATGATGCCCAGGCAATTCTTATTCTTCTCTTTATTTCGTCGGTCTGATTTTCTTTATTTAATTTAGTGATTTGGCCTAGTCTTTTACTTGTTCTATTCTTGTTTGTGCCACTGTAATTACTAGTTCTTCTGGTTGATTATTCATGGTTTTTGTTTTTCTGTAATTCATCTTGAGTCCAATTTTTGTTGATTCTCTATCTAGTTCTTCCATCATTCTTTGTAATTCTTCACTTTTTTCTGTTTTTTTTTGGCTTAGACTATCGTCATACAGCCAGACACAAAAGAACTAAGACAGTCATCATTATAATTATTTACCTAAATGCCCTATCAAGATAGAAGATTACATCGATATTAGGAGAACAGGGACACACTCTTCTCGCCTAGGGACCTATCAAGGCATTGATTTATATAAGACATAACAACACTAGGTCACGGAGAGGAGGAAGTTATACAAATGGTTTAAAACAAAGGTAACAAGATTAACTAAATAATTTTTAGAGAATTATAATGATAATCTGCTGTCTTTTAAAAATTTTATTAAAGAGTTGTAAATATCTACAGAGCCAAGTGATAATAATTGTAGCATATTCCAAGGAGCTGCTATTTTATATTTTAATAAATCATTTATAAGTTTGGATGAGTAGACTCTGTTTTTAGAACAGCCAAAAAATATATGATCTAAATCACTTTCCTCTCCACAATGCTCACATTTGTCATCATCCAAAACCTTTATTTTAAATAAGTGCTTTGGATAACATGCGTGTCCGAAACGTATTCTAATAATGGAAGTTATGTGCCTCCTGGAAGCTCTAAAAGACTTGTACCAAGGAAATTTGGGAATATCTGGCTGAATTATCGAGTATCTATTTTGGTTCACAAAAGAGTATTCCTTCCACTGGTAGCTCCACTCTCGAAGCAATGTTGACTTGCAAGAAACAATACTGTCAGAAAACGTTACTTTATGTAAAATATCAGTATCGGTTAAAATGCTTTCTTTGGCTAATAAGTCGACATATTCATTATGTTCAAATCCTGCATGTGCTTTAATCCAGAGACAATGTACATTGATTCCTTTGGTTAAAAGAGTTTGAATAATATGTTTAATTCTATAAATGTATGGGCAGTCTTGTAAGTTTGGTGGTCCATATTTACCAATGGATTTTAACACTGCCAAGGAGTCCGACAAAATTATAATATGGGCGAAATCAACTTCAGCTACATATAATAAAGCTTCATATATTGCAATGGCCTCTGCTGTATAAATCGAAGTTTCCGGGTTTAGTTTGAATTTCTTTTCTATATGATCCGATGGTATAAAAAAAGCGCATCCGGTTCCATCTGGAGATTTAGACGCATCTGTATATAGAGCTATTGCCTCTTTGTATTTGCTTGTTATAGATAGAACAATATTTTTATTTAAATATATATTTTCACTATAATTTGGTATAATAATATCTGTATGTAAAAAGAAAGAAGAGTAATTTTTGAATATGTAGTTCGTTCTATCTATATTTTTTAAAAGTGCTATATTTTGATTATACGCTTCGCAAAGTAAGGGAGATTTCTTTTTTTGCCAATATTTATTTGTCAGGTCATGGCAATTCAAAGTGACTATCTTTTCGTATAGAGATGAGTTCAGTAAGTATACTTTCATTAAATATTTTTTGGACAAAAACCTTCGTCTTATATTTAAAGGAGGTTCCAAGGCTTCCAAATATAAAGCTTGTACTGGAGTGGATCTCATGGCTCCTAAACATATTCGTAAGGCTGAGTGCTGTAAAACGTTGATTTTGTTTAGTAGTACATTACTTGTTGATCCATATAAAACACTTCCGTAATCCAAAATAGATCGTATGTAAGCTTTATAAAATAATAAACTTACTTCAACATCCGATCCCCACCAAGTTTTATTAATTGATTTAAGAAAGTTTAATCCCTTATTGCATCTGTTCAACATGTCATCAATATGTAACTTCCAGGTCAATTTCTGGTCGAGTATCATTCCCAGATATTTAATTGTGTTTTTAAGGGAAAATTGGTGCCCACCTAAATTGATTGTACTGGCATTAGGAAAGTTATGTCTGGTAAATAAACAAACTTGTGATTTACTGCAGGATAATTCGAAACCATTTTCTATAAACCATTTGTGATAGAATCCGTACACTTCATTCAGGTTTTCAATGGATTGCTGATATTTTTTGTGTTCTGTATACAAACAGAAATCGTCAGCATATTGTACAATATTAAATGCAATATTAGTAATAGTGATGTTGTGTAGATCTGCTGTGTAAATGTTAAACAAAATAGGGCTCAAAACGGAGCCCTGAGGTAATCCTTTGTTATTAAGTCTAGGTCCTATAAGAGTATGATTGTCTTTTAAATAAATTATCCTATTTGTGTACAGGTTCACAACGTTAGAAGCAAACTGTGCTGGAATATGAAAAAATTTAATCATTTTTTCTTGGAGAATTGTAAGAGATACCGAGTCGTAAGCACCTTCGATGTCTAAAAATAAAGCAGGAACATAACTGTTCCTGGAAAAACTATTCTGAATGTCTACAACAAGGGTTGTTAAGGAATCTAAAGTTCCATAACCTTTCTTAAAGCCATGTTGGTTAGCGGGTAAGGGACTTTGATCCCTTAGCCACCAATCTAACCTAATTTTAATCATCCGTTCAAGAGTCTTCAATATACATGATAATAATGATATAGGTCGGTAAGCTTCAGCTAATTTAGGGTTTTTTCCCGGTTTGGGAACAGGGACAATTATAATACGCTTAAAATCGATTATGCCTTTACCCTCAATAATTATCTGGTTAAATATATTTAAAAGTAATTATTTTGCGTTATCTGGCAAATTTTGTATCATAGGATATTTGACTGCATCATATCCTGGTGAGGTACTAACGCGATTATCTAGAGCAAACTCTAATTCAGCTCTTGAAAAAGGTGTTAAGAGAAAATGATTCTGATCAGATGAGAGAGTTTCAGATGGCATTACATCTATCTGGTTATTTACGTAAGGTGGAGCTATTTTATCAAAAAAGTCGTCTACCCATGAGTTACTTAGAGGCAGTGGAAAGTTTACTTTTTTCCTGTTCATTTTTCTTGCTTGGTTCCAGATAAGACTAGATGAAGTTTGTTTATTTAATTTTGAACACCATTCAACCCAACTTTGTTTGGCCTTTAATTTCAGGAATTTTTTGACACGAGCATTCACTTCTTTGCATTTACAAAAATTTTCAAGAGAAGGATTTTTTTTGTAGTTTACTAATGCTTTCTTTCTTTCCGCAACGGATTCATCACATTCCGAATCCCACCATGGAGGGGGAGTACGTTTACATTTAAATGATTTATATTGGCAGATTGATTGTTTAGAAGCTTCATTAATACAGTCAATAAGGAAATTATATTTTTCTTGCGTGACTGAGTAGGCGTGAGGGTTGTTAGTTAATAAGGTTTCAATAAACTGAGAGTATAAAGACCAATTGGCTTTTTTAATGTTCCACTTACTGCTGGGATAAATGATATTCGCATCAGTTTCCAAGATATCGATTACAACCCTTATAACGAAGTGATTTGATCTCAAAGTATCAGTATCTACAGACCACGAAATTTTATCAAAGAGAGAAGGTGAGCAAAAAGTGACATCTATCATGGAATCTGTGTTTCCTGGTCTCGTTTGGCAAGTTGGTTGTCCATTATTCATTACCACATAATCTAGATTCTGAATTGTCTTCACAATTTGATGGCCTGTTTTATCATTTTTAGATGAGCCCCACAGAGAATTATGTGCGTTCATATCTCCTCCAATGATACAAGGGTGTTTTAATTGAGTAAATAACTTATCCCAATCTTCGGTGTTAGTTTTAGCTTTCGGACACCTATATACAGAGAGTAAAGTTAAATGACTTTTGTTATAGTTGATTTTAATACCACAAGCAAGCAATTCTTTACTATAATTTTTTTTTAATTTTTATGTTTTCAAAGGGAATACCAGTTTTAATTAAAATAGCAACTCCGGAATAGCCGTCATCCCGATCTTCGCGTATTACGTTATAACCTCTATAACTATAAACAACATCCCGTTTAAACCAGGTTTCACTTATTAAAGCTATATCAATATCTTCGGTTATTAAAAAGTTGAGAAGGTTGTTTTTGTTAGCAACAGCTGATCGAGCATTCCATTGTATTATTTTGAGTTTAGCTTTGAAAGTAATTAGACTAGTTATTTTTTAAAAATATTATCTAAAACATTATTAATACCTTTGGCTAACAGATTTATATCAAGTGTTTTTGCCTCTTCGAAACAATTAATATTTTGAATAAAATCTGAGAAAAGAATTACTAAAGAATCTACTAATTTATTTTTATCATTGTCTACATTTGAAAAACTGTCCTTGTTTAAGGGTGGTAAAGGTTGAGATGGTCTAAATCTGAAAGGAATGTGAGGAGATGTAGGATATTCGGAAGTTGGAGATGATACTTTTCTTTTTTTATTTTCCCTATAATCAGTGCTTGATTTACTACAACTCGGTTGGTTAATATTTTTGGTTTTCTGTAAATGAGGCCTCAATAGGTTGGAATAAGCAGGTATATTAACTTCAGATGTGTTAGTTAATTTTGGAAATTCTTTATCTGAATTTGACAATATTTCAAATCTGTTATTACAAATAAGACCAGAAAAAGAAGAATCGTTCAATTTTTTTGCCTCCAAATATGAAATTTTATGTTCAATCATGATATTTTTTATTTTTTTTTGATGTTCGAAAAAAGGACAGTTTTTAGAAATCGATATATGCTTATCACTTTTACAGTGTATGCAATACATTTTTTTTTTCATCACATGTATGTGTATCAGTTTTAATTTCTCCACATCGTATGCAGTATTCCTGTGTACCTTTACATTGTCTAGAAATGTGTCCAAATTTGAGGCATTTATAACATTGTGTAACTTTACCTAACAATTTTTCAACTTGAAAATATACATAATTAATTACAACATAGTTTGGCAAACAATTGCCTTCAAATGTAATTATAACATTACGTCTAGGTACATATTCAGTATTTCCATCCTTTTCTATTTTCCTGTGCATTCTTTTATGTATCCATCTAATTTAGTTGTTAATCTATTTGTTAACATTTTGGTTAATAGTTTGTACATCACATTTAGTAAAGTTATGGGTCTGTAATTCTTTATATCCTTTTTATCTCCTTTCTTAAATAGTAACAGTGTTATTGCTTCGTCCCAACTGTTGGGTATTTGTTTTGTCATTAGTATTTTATTCATAAGTATGTACAAAACTTCTCTAGTTGTTTCCCACCATGTTTTAGCATTTCTACAGTCACCCCGTCCATAAGTCAAAAAGATAACTCCATAAGTCAAAAAATCGTAACAAAAAATAATAAAAAACTAATTTGTTGCCATTCAACTTATAACAAAAGAATCTTCATATTAATTTAGTATAGTGTATGACCTCCATGGTTATTGTTTACTGTTCTGCATCTGTAACACAAACTCATGATCAGATAGTCAATGTCTTGCTGCGGTATTCTGTTCCGTTCTATCGAAAATCTCTCAAACATTTGCTGTTTTGTATTAAAGGCAATATTTTTTCGTAAAATGCGTTTGCTCAATATGTGCCATACATGCTCATTTGGGTTTAAATCTGGCGATTGTACAGGCCATGATAAAAACTCAATTTTATTGTTTTCTAGGAATGTTCGCAAGACCCTGGCAGTATGCGTATGCACATTGTCGTGCATAAATTGAAATTGGGGACCAGCTTCTTGTGCAAAGTGTAAAAACTAGGTTCGAGAATAATATCGCGGTAATTTGTTGAATTTAAAAACCGTTTCAGACAAACGAGATTGGTCCTTACACGAAGAGTGATGCCACTACATACCATTATACTGCCGACTTGCTGTCTATGAACCTCCTGCACGATGGCCAAACTGGCAGCATTGCCAGATCGGCTCCAAATTCTTGTTTATCTTGCATCTGGTGCAAATCCAAATCGGGATTCACCTGTGAACAAAGTAGAGGCTCGCACAGCTTGTAATCTAATAAAACGGTCTTCAGTCTAGTTGGTTATACTTGTTCGGCCTGTATGACACTCATCAACATCACCAGTGTCTTGACACCTTAACCACAAATGATTAATAGCACTTCTGTTTGTGTGGAGGACCTCAGCAAGGTTTCTTTGACTTCTGCAGCTTGAAGCATCCCTATAGCACGCTACTGATTTTCGCGGATTTGAATTACGTCTCTGGATTATTGGCAATTGCCAATAATATAATAAATAAAATCCACATAAATATCAAAAATCAAGTAACAATAAAGAAATATTACTATTTATCTTATAGAGAAAAACGCATACTGAAGTTTTGTTACATTTTTTATAGCCATTCTTATCAGCATTACCCTCCAAGTTCGCTGAACACTTATTTGTCTAACTTAAACTAAATATCCAGAACTGAAGTCTTACAGTGCTAGTCTGACGTAAAAAATGGACGTTCAACAGAGTAAAAGTGTATTCGGTGAACTTACGCGGGTTTGGGATAAAATAAATAAACAACGTTCAACTAACCAATTCAAAAATATTATTTAGGTTGATGCTTTAGGTCAAATATGAAGCATAACTACGAAGTTTGTAAGACAACACAATATTTAACTTCTTCTTTATCTTCTTTATCTTCTTCTTATTGTGGGAAATTAAGTGGAAAATTCTAAAGTGTTTTCACAAATTTTTACCTTGGCTTTTGCTTGTCTGTATGTATGTATTAGCTAAAGTCTTATGTACAGTTTAACAATCGCTAAATTAATCAAAGCTCCCATTACTGGCTTGTAATATATAGAATCTAAAGCCTTCTCGAAATCAATAAGTTGATTTCGATCGTAACAAGAGGGTCTGCCTCTCTTTCTTCTTCCTATCGGGCTCCACTCTGATATTCTATTTATATACCGATTTTGGTCTGCTCTTCTAACATGTCCGTACCAGGTTAACCTCTTCTGTTCGATGTAGTCTATTATGTCGGAGTTCATTCCCATTCTCCTCTTAATCTCCATGTTATTTGATCTATCTCTTCTTGTTACTCTGCAGCTTCTCCTTAGGAATTACATCTCTGTTGCTCTTATTTTGTTTTTGGTTTTCTTATTTATTGTCCAATTTTCACACCCATAAGTGAGGATACTTCTTTTCATGGTATTATTTTCCCGATAGGTTTCGCAGTTTTTTCTATTTCCTTTCTTGTATATTTATGTCATATATGCTTGGGTCCATTCTGCTGGTAAGTCTCTGCCGGTATCTCTCCATTCAGTGCTCTCTTAAACATTTTGTGTATCATCCGGAATAACTTTTCCGATCCGTTTTTTATCAATTCATTTGGTATTCCGTAGGGACCTTCTGCTTTTTTGTTCTTTAGGGTTTTGATCGTTCTTTTTACCTCAGCTAGGCTTAATTCGATTTCGCCATGTGTGTAGATTTCTATTCCGTCTATTTCTGATTCTTTGAATTCGGGGTGGTCTTCGGTCTTCGGTTAGCAATTTTTTTATAGTATTCTTGCCATTCGTTTTCTTTGATTTGACCGATTTTGATTTTCTCTGTCTTATTTCTTTGGAGCGACTTTAAGATGCGCCGTGACTTTGAATTTGTCGTTCCTCCTATGTGCTGCTCTATCTCTGTGCATGTTTTTTCCCTTCTTTCATTTTTTTCATTTGCCACTTTCCTTTTCACTTCTTTATTTTTTTCCTGTATAGTTCCAAGTCCTCATAGTTTTTTGTGTTCAGGTATTTTATATGGAGTTTTTCTTTCTCTTTTATGTATGTTAGTGTGTCTTCGGTTAATTTTGTAGTTTGGTGGGTGTATTTTTGGTCCACTTCTCTAAGAGCTTCTAGGGCTGTTCTCTTCATGCAGGTTTTTATGTGTTCGTATGTTTGTTCTAATTATTTATACCGAAACTCTTCTAGCTTTTGGTCCAATCTTCGCTTATATAGGTCTTTTATTGAGTCTTCTTCTAATAAATTGATTTTGAATTTCTTTTCTTGTGTTGAGCACGTATTGACAGGTGTAGCCGGAGCGGTAGCTCGGCCAGACTCTCCCTGGTTCGGTTTCTGTTGGGTCCATATGAAGGGGAATTCCATCCAAGCGATTACTAGTTTTAGGTCTTTTATTTTTATCGAGCTTTCGTGGTTTACTATAACATAATCAATAATAGACCTCAATTTTCTTGTTTCGTGTGTCCAAGTATATTTGTGTATGTCTTTATGTTTGTAGAAGCCGTTTGTGATCTTTAAGTGGTTTATTTCGCATAGCTCAATCAATCTCTCCATGTTATCGTTTATTATATCTTCTCCAAATCTACCAACTGTTCTGTCGTTTTCTTTTCTTCCTGTTCTTCCATTTAGGTCACCGGCGATAATTATTTCTTGGTTCTTCTTTCTTTTTTCGATTTATTCTTGCAGTTGTTCTACGAATTGTTCTTTTTCTGTAATTGAGCTGTCTTCTGTTGGACCGTATACTGCTACTAAGATAATTTATCTTCCGTATACTTTTAAGTTAAGCTTGGCAATTCTTTCGTTTATTGGTTCTCAGTTTTCGATTGCGTGTTCCCATTTCTTTTTCAGTATAATTGCAATTCCAGCATTTGCCCTTTCTTTCTTATCTATTCCGCTCCAACAGTGAATTACTTCTCCCATTTTTTCGGTACCGTTTCCTTTCTTTTTCATCTCAGTCATTATCATTATATCTAGTTTCATTCTGTCGAATTCCGCTATTACCTCTTTGTCCTTTGTTCGCCATCCTTGTACGTTCCATGTACCGAGTGCGAGTTTTCTCTGGCATTTCTTTCTTGTTGTTGTTGTTTGGTTGAGTTTTGAAGCTGGGCTTCTTTCACTTAAAGCAAAACTGCCCCCCCCCATATCCGATGGGGCTCCCTCCTTCAGAGGTGTGGGTTACCACCCGGCGATTAATCTTTGTTTTTTTCATTTTGCCCTTTGTTTTTCAGCCATTGAGGCTTTTTCTATGTGCCAGGTTGCTAACGCCTGACGCTACAACCCCCTTTTGGAGGACCTAGTATTCAGCCGCCCACTCTTGGTCAGACGCTGTTCGTAGTCGTTCACTCTGGATCAGCCGCTACTATTGATTTTACACAATCCCTAAAATCCAGGGATGCCACTTCCGTCATCCACGTCGTACCGAAGATCTTCTTCTTCGCCGTGCCTACCGTCGTGGTCTTTACCTGTATCCCTAGGCAGGGGTCCGTGTTATACCCCACAGAACTGGGTCCCAACCTGAACTTAGCCATCTATTCACTCCGGCCTACTGAAGTGATAGATGTCCACCCCCGCAGCTTGGACGCGCCAAGTTGGAGTTACCCACGTGAGCGACAGAGAAGATGACTCTGTGCTCCGTGAGCCGAGTTAATGGGCATGTATGATTCTATATCCAAAGGTTAATTTTAGCGATATTTCATATTCTTTAGCTCAACTCATCAGTTCTTGCAGCGTATGGATATGATTACGGATATAGATACGGACTAAATCTACTTCTGAAGCAAGTTAGCTGTCTTGGCTATACAGCATCTAATGCGTCTGTTAATCTGTTGTTAATGATCTTTGTAAAGATCTTGTGTATGACTCGTACTAGACTTATGGTAGGTCTGTAGTTTTTGATATCCTCTTTGCTACCTTTCTTACGAATAAGAAAATTATGTTTGCTGTATTCCAGTGGTCTGGTATGCATCTTGATCTTAGGCAGTTCTTAAATATACCCTCCAAGATTTTTCAGGTTTTTTTGTTAGCGTATTTAAGACCCGCTTTTTACCGCTTTTAATATTCTAGTTCTTTCCGGAAAGTCTTCTGGTACATCTTCTTGGTTACTGATTGCTTCTTTGTGTTGTCAAGTGTTGCAAGGGCTTTGTATCGTTCGCTGTAGAATTGCAGTAACTTTTTTAGATTAATTGTAAATTGATAGAAGATTAAATTGGAATCTGTGTAATAATAAATTACAACAAGCTTGCGAAAGCCTGTTACACACATTTAAAATAGTATCTAATTAAGTTTAAGGTACCGCTTGTGAAACATTAGTTAACCTTTCTAAATTGCTTAGAAGTAAATTTGATTACGTTTGCATATGTCACGGTTCCGCTAGTAATATATCTTTTAAAAATAATCTAAACCCATTCAATTTACAGCTCTAAGATAAGCACTGGGTGCCTTTAGAACTGGACCTATTAGTAGCTTACAAGTTTTAGCGAGAAAACCACCTCTGTATATAAGACACCAACAAGTCTCCCTAAACTATATAGAAAAAATATGAGCACAAAAACAAAATTCAGCATTCGTCCAAATTTCCAGTCCTTAAATTGGTTTCATGAAACATACTAAAACAGCACTCCCCAGAACGAATAAAATTTAAATTAAAACTTTGATATGGATTAGCTAAACTGACCTTTATAAATATAAATTTTTTTCCATAGACATTTCAACCATTCGTTTGATGTCATATTCTCAACTAAACAACATTCTACTACTATCCAAAAGTTACCCATAACTTTTTGCGATTTAATTTGGTGCGCCAACAGTTGCCTAGTCTAATACCGGCTTTACCATTGAACTGAGCCTCAGAAAATCACACAATAGGCCAAGTAACTATAATTCCGATCAGAATAAAATAATTGTATAAGGCTATAGCCATTTTGCAAGTCATCATAAGAGACTTGTTAAGTACCCATTGTTTTGGGTAATAAAAATAAGTTTAAGATAATTGAATCATCTAGAAAAAAAAATTGATTTGGGTACCTTCTCATGTAGGAATATACGGAAATGAGAAAGTAGGCAAACTGGCAAACACAAAACAAACGCAACAGTCGAATAAACTTTAAAATATACAAAACAATTTAGAAACAATCCATAAATCGTCCTTAAAAACCTAATTAAAGCTCACCGCATGAATCGATTGTAAAAAGACTGGAAAGATAAAAGAAACCAAACTAAACTAAATATCTCCTTATGTAAACACTACAATTTAATAATTCCATTAAATAACCTCTTATAAATTCACAGGTCTACAAAAAAAAACTTTTTGAAAGATGTTTTAAATTTGACAAGTGATTTTATATAACTTTGGTGCGCTGATTCCAAATCTACAAACCAATTTTTTCTATCAATTAGATATTTTAGCAAATTAAAAAATTAAAAAAAAACACTAAATGTGCTTATAAATACATTTATTAACATATTTTAAAAATTAGAATAATGCTCTAAATAAAGAAAACTACATATTTTGTATGCACAACGTAATGAAATATTTTCCTTTTTGTCAAAAAACTGGGTTTGGTAGAAATTTGTCTATAAATTTTGTCAGGATTATCACGTTGTAGCATCCAACAGTAGTTTGTCTTCATGGATACGCTCCATTTACCCTGATAATGTCTTTCCATCTGCTTAATGTCTTAGTGGAAACGTTCCCCTTGCTCTTCGCTAACAGCTTAAAGATTTCCTGGAAATTGGTCTAGATGAGCGAACAAAAAATGTACTTAATAAACTCATATTGCATCCTGGAATACGAAAATTTTGTAGCATTTGTATGACAATGTTCTCATAGTCTGGAACTTTCTTATTTCCCAAGAACTTTTCGATAACTTCTTTAAATGAAGTCCACGCTTTCTTTTCGGTAAGCGTCATAGAATTTTGAAAGTTTTCGTCCTCATAAAATCTAATGTCGGACCAAAACTCCTTTTAATTTTGCATCGACAACTTGAATTTTAACAATATTTTAAAACATTCTTTGTTTTTGTCAATAGCCTTAACAAACTGTTTCATCAAACCTAATTTTATATGCAGAGGGGTCAATAAAATTCTTTCACGATCAACTAAGGCATTGTGTTTTATGTTTTTACTTCCTGGCGTAAGGTTTTCTTTTGTAGGCCATTCTTTTTGGGTCCAATGTTTATTTCGTGCTCGGCTGTCCCATTCACAAATGAAGCAAGGATATTTAGTATAACCTGACTGTTGCCCAAGTAGCATACACAGAACTTTTAGATCTCCACAAAGCATCCAGTTATGGTCTCGGTATTTAATTTTTTCTAAGAGAAGTTCCAAATTTTCGTATGTTTCTTTAAGGTAAACAGAATGAGCGACCGGAACAGAAGCCAGTGTATTACCATTGTGCAGTAAAACACCTTTTAGACTACTTTTGCTAGAGTCAATAAATAGTCGCCATTCTTCCTTTTCATAAGAGGCAGCTCCTAGCTTAATAACTAAGTCGGAGATATTGTTACAATATACTAAAGAATCTTCTTGAGTAAAATATGGACTCAGGTCCTTTTCTTGATTTTTGTAGAAACTGGTTGATGTACCTGGAGCCAGCAAATTTTTATCACGAAGTCTAGAGGCTAGAAGTTTTGAGGCATCTTTGGGAAGATTTAAGTCTCTTATCAAATCGTTTAATTCCATTTGATTAAATAGTTGTGGTCCTTCTTCTGCTTCAAAAGTAACATCGGATCTGTGGACTCAAATGTAGACTGTTCCGAATCAGACGATAACATATTCTCTAACTCCTTTGGTGGAATAGGTATGGGTACATCAGGGCCATGAGAAATAGGCCTAATAGCAGATTTTAGGTTCGGTTATAAAATACTTTTTTTATTCTTACCATTAAATCCTTTTAAATCGCAGGAGCAAAAGTAGCAATCATCAGAATGGTTTTCTGGCTCACGTTACACCATAGGAACTCCAAAACTCAATGACTTTTTTCTTCATTGTATCTAACTTCTTAAAGCTTCTATAGTCGAACAATTTTCAATTAAAGGTGACTAATTTACAAATTGAACTAAACGGTAGCGGCAACCATGTAAAATTTCATTAGTAAATTCTTACCGGGGTCATTTTTATTGTGTATGCTTCGCCCATGTAAGTATGTAAATTTGTAACCCATGTAAGATAAATTTGCCCCCGTAACAATATAAATTAATGCGATTCACGAGTGTATAGTGAGACAAGTTCATTGAATAGTTTGAAACATCCGTAAACTTATCAATATTTTGCTGGTCTATATATATTTACGTTCTTAGAAAGAATGTTAATGAGAGAAATATGATATCTTAGTTTATTCCTTCCAGATTATAAACATTTGTGCATAAGCGTAGTGTGTTATTGGGAATATATTTATTAAATAGACTTTATTATTAACTTTAAAATAGTTTTAAGGTAAGTAAAGTAAATTTGAGGCCAGTTTATTCTTTATATAGTATTAAACCCTTAACGGACGCTCAATATACAAAGAGAAATTTGACAATTAATTTATTAGATTCGATTAAAAATACATAAATTAGGACTGATTCACAACCAAAAAAATTTTTTTTTCTCATTTTCAAGGAAAACAGTACAATTTTTAATAAAGGAACATATTGTATCTTAAACGTAAATTTAATTTTAAAGTGAAAATTTTCGAAACATTCGGGGTGTAGATGCATTCTAAACTTTTTACATAAATAAATAGTATTACTTTTGTACATCCTAGATTTTTGCACTATCGTCTCTTTTTGTAATGTGGCCAATATTGTCGAATCTGGTTTCATCTGGTAAAGCAAATTTAGATTTACGTCCATGTACTAAGTGACACTGACGTAGCGGTTTCTTCATTATTATAAATTAAAATTATAAATCTATGTCGGCTCATGCTTTCTCTTATAATATGCACTTCTTTATCCTCATCCTTTGATCAATGCATATCAACTTAAAGCGAAGTGTAAACCAGATAATATACATATGCTAATAATTTTATTTAAATCTATGTTATTCATTTCAAAATTGTGACGGTTATTCTCAATTACTTTTTTATCAAAAAGGGTAAAAAAACTTCAATATATGACTTGCCTACATGGTTGGCTTTTATATTGTCTAAATATCAATCAGACTGATGTTGAATTACTACTGAGCACGAACGAATATCCGTTATTACAACTTGAGATAAATTTGGATTTACTATTTTTGCCTGGTTTTTTCTTTGGTCGTTTTATCTGTGGTTCAGAGGAATATCATAATCAGAATCGTCAGAATTCCCAATCACTTGTATTTCATATGTACCTGCAATATCCGATTTTATTGATTCTTAACAAATAATATTATCATCAATGTCTTCAAGGAATACAATAATATACCAGCAAACGAATGGGAAAGATACCCGACGGAACTGGTTAAAGCAAAGGAAAATAATAATCAACACAATAACGTACCTGAATTAAGACACGAAATAGAAATCAGTTTTCAGGAAGTAGAAATAGTCATAAATTCACTCAAAAATAGAAAGTCACCAGGACCAGACGGAATAACCAACGAGCTTCTAAAATACGGAGGAGAAAGTATGACCCTACAGATGACAAAGCTTATACAAAAACTAATATTGCACTGCAAGAAACGAGACGCATGGAGAAACAGCATAAGGATACCAATGTTCAAGAAAGGAGATAAAGAAGACCTGACAAAGGCTTTCAATCGCATCCAAGTCGAAGACGTCTTACACCTACTGTATAAAAGAAACATACCAATCAATATTATACAAACCATCGAAAGCATCTACCTCCATAATCGAATACAGGCAAAGATAAATGGAAAACTAACACAGTGTATACCAGTACAAAGCGGAGTCAGACAGCGTGACTCGTTAAGCCCACTTCTCTTTAATATAATAATGGACGAAATAATACAAGCAGTACGTAAAGGTCATGGCTGATGAATGGGGAACAAAGAAATCCAAATATTATGTTATGCAGACGACGCCGCATTAATCGCCGAGACAGAAGACGAGCTCTAAAGATTAACACATATCTTCAATACAACAGCTAAGAAATACAATATCATAATATCAGCAGAAAAGTAGAAATGTATGACAAACATTTAAATACCCACTAAATACCCACTACGGTGTAAAATCAAAATTGATGGGAAATAAAGCCGGAAGCAAGGTTTAGATATCTGGGAATAGATATAACTAGTTACGGAGATGTTGAAGAAGAAGTACGACAGCAAAGCTTAAAAGCAAGTAAAGCGGCGGGTTCTCTTAAAGACACAATCTGTAAGAACAAACACCTAAGACAAGACACAAAACAAGAGTCTATAAAGCAGCAATTAGACCTATATTAACATACACGGCGAGATAGGGAGAGAAGCAAGAAGATCATGCAATATAGAAGACATAAATGGATGAGTGACAAAACGAAAACAGGAGTGGAGCAGATCAGTAGAATGGCAGAGGATAGAATAGTACGAATAGCACGAGATAAGTCACCAAATGGACGAAGAAGTATTGGCAGACCAAGAAAAAGATGGTAGGATAATTCAAACAATTTAGAAGGCTAATATTGAAGAAGAAACAGGCTTTAAAGCCTACATACTAGAAGGAAGAAGAAGAAGAAGATCAATGTGTTCTACATCAGAAACTTTCTAATCTAATCTCGGCGGCAAATAAACCACATTAAGTGAGTCAGCATTTTCACAATCTGAGTCTTCTTCTAACAAAGCTATTAACTTTTTAGTAGTTAGTGCCATCTTCATTTCATATTTCGAGAATCTACTGAAATAAACAAATGCACTACTATATAAACATTCACTAGCATTCACCTAATAATAGTTTAGCTTACTTCATTTTAATTTATATGAACTTCATAATACATTTTCATATTTATATAAACAAATAAACACAAGGAAACTTTCAAATTAAGTAAAAAAAAACAAATATAACGTTTACAGCACACAGCCATTCTATAAATAGAGAATGGTGTGTAATGATGTGTTATTAAAATTGCAGATTGTTTTTAGTCTAATGAAAAAAAAAATAAGTATTTTCCAAAGTTATCTTTTTTTTGAAGTTTTGTATTAGATACTCGCTAATAAGAATAAAATTTTACTTTACTTTGTTAGACTATACTATAAGATACCTGTTAAAAGAGACATGATAATTTAATAATTAAATCGGTCTTAGATTTAATTTTTACGTAATTACTTATGTGTTTAAATAAATAATTAAAATTTTTTTTGGTACGCCTCTGTAAAATTGATAATTTCAATACGATTTCGTTGAAAAGTTATCGTTAAGGGCTTCGTTAAGTACGATGTTGCCAAGTAATCACCTTCAATTAAAAATTGTTTTAGTATACACAAACTTTACATACAATATGTGGTGCCTAAGATTTGTCTTGTTCTCCTATTTTCACTCCAAAGTAGGTATGATACACATTATTAACAAATAAGGTTATGTTATATTTTTGTTTTGTAACCACAAAACTACCACAAATATAACAAAAGCAGTCTGCATTTTGATCTGTTTATTTACGACTGGGAGAGGTGCAGCCGCTTACAGTGTTGCCACAATTCAGAATTTTATTCAAATATTTTTGGACAAGTGTTTGTGCCATATATTTACACTAAAAACCGTTTTTCTAATTTTATATGTAAACTTTTCGTATAATCAAGGAATTTTTATTGATTTTCTCGATTTGCGAAAAATTGGAAGGTGATAGAAAAAAAACTAATGTCAGTTTCGGATTTAGGAGGTCAAAATTACCTAATAAAGGATGTTTATTTTAAAACATCAAATTCATTGTTGACCTGTAATCTATCAAAAAACAATCCTCGTAGACCTGCAGGAACTGTTCTCTGCCGTTGACTGTAAAACATATTCTACTTGACTGCCAGGACTACGAAGAAAAAAAATGGAATCTTGATGATATCAAAATTATCTTGACTACAAACACCGACAATACTCGATTAGATGTTTTCTAAATAACGTTAGACGTTTTTTTCTGAAACTTAAATATAATCACCTCGTTTGTGAAATAGTATTGATATATAATACCGCAACCACAATAATTTATTTTTTAATTCCGAGTAAAAATGCAACAAATGTGTTTTTAGTGTAAATATTATACCTGAAATTTTGATATTGTCTTCTACGTAAATATGTAGTTTTATAAGAAATTTTCCATTAGATAGGTATACAGTAAATATTTTATATAAACATTCAATGTTGAATACATTACATTAAATTATTATTGCATGAGCATAAAAAGGCGACAAGCTTGTCAGTACTGGGTGACAATTGATATAACAATTACCTTGAAAGGTATGGTATGCATTGCCTTTGTTCTTTTGGTAATTCCTGTAATTTTAGGACAGGAAGGTAAGTTTTTTACTGATTGAATTATTTATTTAAAAATTTTGCACAATTTATTTTCTGAAACTGCTGCTCTGAAATGATTTGTGGATGTTGAGGTAAACTACGTATGTAGATTTTTTTTGGAAGGAAGGAAGTTCTTTTCCTTTTATTCCGATATACTCTGTATGAGTACTAGATACCAATTCGCTAACGATTTTTGTTTAGTTGAGAAGATATGTTATGGAATGCAAATTTTAGATTCCTCATGTCTCATTGACGTTTTCCAGAAAATTCTAGTGAGAAGCTTATGGACATTTAGGCTTCTCAGATCAGAATACACTATTATATATAAACTGAACATCTTAACTAATACATTATTACTATTTTACATCCGTAATTATATTTAAATTAACATCCCAAACTAATAAATAACCCCACTTCACATCCGCAACCATCCAAAAATGTCAAATTACACAGTGTATATTTGGTTGCCTATGCACATGGCTCATTAAATATATTTATAATAAAATAAAATAAAAAACTTTTTAAACTTATTCCTATGCTAAATTTTCAAAAATACCCTCATATAATTATTTTTTAATAATATTCGCTAGCATATAACTTATAAATTATTTCTTTAACCACTATTTAAGTAAGTTTATTAATTAAACATCATAATATTACTATGCTAATTTCTTGTATATATATATATATTATATATATATATATATATATATATTATATATCATATTATTATTATATATATATATATATATATTATGATATATATATATATTATATATATATTATATTATATATATATATATATATATATTGAAATTGTTTGTTTAAATTATAAATATATTTTTAGATCAATGTGGCCCTAATTCATATTATGAACCATGCAATTCTTGTTGTCCCGAATCTACTTGCGTAGGTGGATTCCATAGATGTGGCCTTTGCCCAGATGTTTGTATTCCAGCCTGCATTTGTAACAAAGGTTTTATAAGGCAATCAACAAACGGACCATGTATTCCAGAAGACACATGTTGGTAAAATAAAAAGTTGAATTGTAAATTTTAAAATAAACTTATATTTAACAATATTAAATTACTTATTAATAATATTATTGAATTACATTTCAAATAATATTTTCTGTTCTTACATTAGGGTTGATACATTACATAGCTTATTTCTTTAATAGTAACGTTATTAATATATTTATTATATTAATTTTATTCTAATAGTTAATAATTTTTAAATATAGACAAAGAAAGTACGATAGATAAAAATATATATTTTGGTTTATAGTTTATAAGGTATAGGACACTACTGATATATTAAGATATTTAAATCTCCTGGAGCCTCTTGTATCACCATGTGACCCCGGTTTTCACTATATAACTTTGGTAATATATTTTTTTTCACTACGTTAGGGCCTAAACCCGATTCAACGCTTCGGAGGTTTAGATCCTCTTAGTGATTGTTTTACTATATTTTTTATTTTTTTTTCTTTTTTTTTGTTCTTTTTTTTTTAATTTTTTTTTAATATATTTTTTTATAATTCTCTTTTTTATTTTTTTTTAATTAATTTTTTTCTTTTAAATTCTATTTTTTTAAGTATTTTTTTATATTCCTTTTTCACTCTTTTTTTTTTAATTATTTTTTTTTATTATTTTTTTCATGAATTTTTTCTAAACATAGGTTACAAATCTAACTAATTACAGGCATACTTTACTATCAGACAAAAATGTTATCAAACAACCAAACATTTTCTTTTCATTGAGTGATAGTAGAAAGAGAATATTAACAAGAAGTTGGATGTTCTTGTCTATCAGTCTTTTAATTAGATTATTGATGGGCTGTTTATACTTTTGACATTAAAAAAAGATGTGGTTTAAGTCACTTTCAATCTGACATTCTTGACAAATATCCGAATCTAATATATGTATTTTAAATAAATGTGTAGGATAACATGCATGGCCAAATCTAAGTCTACTGATGGTAGTTATGTATTTGCGAGGGAGGACGAAATTCTTATACCAAGGTTTTTTTGGAATAATTGGTTGTATCAAACTGTATTGTGTTGTTGAAATACTACAGTACTTTTCCCAATGTTCTCTCCAGTTGTTCATCTGTTTAGTTCTTAAACAAGCAAAAGCATCTATAACGCAAGGTTGATAGTTGGTTAGTCTTCCATAAATGATGGAATTTTAGGTAACTGGTCTACGTGTTCATTATATGTAATTCCTGAATGTGATTTGATCCAAATCAATTGTATTTTTTGGGTGTATTTATTAATTTCAAATAAGCATTTTAATTAAAATTAAAAAAATGTATGGATTAGAAGTACTACAGGGCAGTTGCGGTTTTTGAATAGCTGTAAGTACAGATAATGAATCAGATAAAATTACTGCCAAACAATACGATGCCAATTTAAAATAATTTAAAGCCTCATATATGGCCATAGCCTCAGCAATAAAAATAGAGAAATTTGTGGGCAGCTTAAACATTTTTTCTATTAATTTATTTGGAACATAAAGGGCACAACCAGTACCCTTTGAACTTTGAGATGCGTCTGTATAAATACAAACAGATTTTGGCCAATTTGTCAAATAGTTGTTTAAAACAATACGACTTATTAAAGGGTTCCTATGATAAATAGGTTTTATTATATGTACTTGATCCAGTAACTCAAAGAAATCTTTAAAATGTTCCACTTTGTTTGCAACTTTAAGTTCAGTATCTTTATTTGCAGTATTTCCAAATGCTTCGCATAACGTTGAAGAATTCTTGCGAGTCCACTATTTATTTGTTAAGTCGAAATAATTTAAAATACTTATATCCTTATATAAACAAGTGTTGTAGCAACGAACTTTAAGCAGAAATTTTTGACTGAGAGATTCTTTTCTAAATTTACTGGGCGGTTCCATTGTCTCAACATAAAGTGGTTTAATAGGGGTAGATCTCATAGAACCAATGCAACACCTCAAAACTTTGTTTATAAAAACATCTATACGACCTAAAATATTGTTACTATATAGCGGATGCGTAAAGTACAGAGCCTTAATCTATAATGGACCTGATATAAGAACGATAAAATAAAAGACACGTTTCAACATCTGTACCCATCAAGTTTTTGAAATTGATTTGAGAAAGTTTAGTGCTTTATTATATCTATCAAGCATAAAATCAATATGCAGTTTTCAGGTCAGTTTTGTATCCAAAATCATACCCAAATACCCGACTTACAGAGGGGAAAATAATTATCATTTAATTTTATTTGTTCTCCTTGGGGCAAGTTATGTCTAGTGAATATACAAATGTTAGACTTGTTGTTTGCCTACTCAAAACCATTTTTTTAAACCACCTACAGTAATGTTCATGAACACTTTTCAATGTGTTTAAGCCGTTATTGTATTTTTTAGATTGAGTATAGATATAGAAGTCATCTGCATATTGTATTGTATTAAATGAAATTGTTTCGATACTTATATTATAAAAATCGGCTATGTAAAGATTAAATAGAAGTGGACTTAAAACTGAGCCCTGTGGAAGACCCGAACTATTAAAACGTGGTCCAACGAGTTGATTGTTTTCCTTCCTAATATATATTTTTCTGTTTAAATAGAAATTGACAATATTTTGGGCCAGCATAGAAGGTATTTGGAATTGATGAATCATTTTTTCTTTTAGCATATCTAAGTTAACACTGTTATATGCACCTTCAATATCTAAACATAATAGTGGTACATAAGTATTGCGAGAATATGCATTTTGAATGTGAGTTACTACGGTAGCGAGTGCATCCAAAGTACCACATCCTTGTCTATAACCGAACTGAGAATTTGGAAGTAGTTTTTTCTCACTTAACCACCATTCGAGTCTTACTTTTAGCAAACCAAAAAAGGTTTGTGGTTAGATTTATAGTAAATATATCGTTTATAATTAAATAAAAAACACATTGTAAACTATGGATACCATTTCTACAACTATGTTTAATATATACATAGACAATACTTTCTTTGTGTTCAACCCAAGTTACTGAGTTACTTGCTAGAATTAGGTTTACTCTGATGATGTCAATAATCATTGACGAAAGCTTAGACCTTTAATTAAAAAGCACATCTAACGAAGCACCCTAGTTTTATTTTGCTTCCTCAGTTATAAAAGGGTACTTCCCAGTATTATCTCCTTTTCACTACATAGTACTCGTACCCGTTATCATCCTTTTGGTTATATATATATATATATATATATATATATATATATATATATATATATACATATATATATATATATATATATATACATAGACTATAGATTTATATATACATAGGTATATATAAATCTATGTATGTATTTATACATACATAGATTTATATATATATATATATATATATATATATATATATATATATATATATATATATATATTTAAATATTTACTACATATAAAAGCCAATATAACTACTTTTCTTTTAAACTCCCGATTATCACCACTACTCAACTAGGCAAAATGACTTCATCAGAGTACCAAAACATAATACAGCATGATTTGAAAAATCGCAGTATTATATGGGTATAAGACTTTTCAATCATCTTCCCAACAGTATTAAATCAGAAACGAATTTAAATAAATTTCGAGGTAAATTAAAATATTTTCTATTGCAAAATTGTTTGTACAGTGTAAGTGAATATCTGGGTGATGTAAATAATTAATCCTATGTACTTTTTATCTTTTAATTCTGAAATTGTGATGTTTTATATTTATAAGTATTTATATTTTTTTATTCGATTATCCTATATCATGTAAATAATCTTTCAGGATGAATAAATTATAATTATTATATTATTATTATTATGAAGTTTAATGCTAGCGGTCTTTCATATTCTTTGGTTCTACCCATTAGTTCTTGAAGTTTATGGATATGATTAAGGGTACTGAATCTACTTCTAAAACCAGCAAGTTTGCTATCTTGGCTCTGCACCATCTAAAGCGTCTGTTATTGTGTTGTTGATGATCTTTGTGAATATCTTGTATATGATTGGTAGTATACTTATAGGTCTTTAGTTTTTGATATCCTCTTTGCTACCTTTCTTAGGAAGGAGAAGAATTATGTTTGCCATATTTTAGTGGTCTGATAATTTTAGGCAGTTCGTAAATATATGCCTGCTAAGATTTTGCAGGTTTTTTAACAGCGTTTAAGTTTCACTGTTATTCCATCCATTCCAGCTGATTTACCGCTTTTTATTTTCGTAATTGTTGATTCTACTCCTTCGGAAGGACTTTTGGTACATATTGGTTACTGACTGCTTCTTTAAGTGTTTCAGTGGCTTGGTATAGTTCGCTGTAGGATTTAGTAACAAGTTGTACTATTTTGTTTCTATCTGTAATTCTGACGTTTTCGTTTGTTACAGCAACGATTTGCTTTTTTCTAATGATTAATGCTTTTCTTGTTTTCTTATAGTTTTTTCTATTTTTGATTGCATTTTTTACTAGTCTTTCATTATATTTTCTTATGTCTTCCTTAATCTCTCTCTTCAATCCTGACGTGTAGTGGTCGACGTGATGTCTTCCTTAATACTTTTCCTTATTTTCTTACAAAGTTCTAGGTATTCTTTGTATATTGCTACTTACTTTCATTTCTTATTTTCTTTTAGCATTACTTTGGTTTTATTAGACAGTTTACTTAGTTCATTTTGTTGTTGCGGTCCTCTGATTTCTTTGCTGTAATCAAAGATGGTTTTCATTAAATAAAAGCTGTCGATTTAGTAATGTCATCTTTCATCAATTGTCTTTTGGTAGTGATATTTCTTTTATAATGATAATATTTATATAGGTTATTGTTGATTTTGTGATTAATTTTATTCTTTATAGTTATAGATGTAGAACAATTTATGCTCTTAGAATCTATGGTCGCTGCCTGTTTAAAATTAATTTATTACACTCACCTCTTTTATTGTAGCTATTTTGTTGGTTAGAATGAGGTCAATTTCGTTCTTACTGGTTCCATTTAATGCTACGTAAGTCAATTTTCTGTTCGATTTTTTTGTAAACAGTGCATTTGCAGTAGGCATGTTTACATACTATGCAAACTAAACCTGTTGTTCGCCCCATTCATTTCTCTCACCGAGTCCATACTTTCCATTGATTTGTTCCTTACCGTTTCTTTTTCTTACTTTAGCATTAAAGTCACCAAAAGTGACTTTTATTGCTAATAAATGCTCCAGTGATGTTAATGGGACTTTCTCTATTTCTTCGTCAGTATGAGTAATCGTTGAAGTGTATATTTTTCTAATTTGTATATTATATCTCTTTGATAGATGCTAGGTTAAGGTAGCTACTCTATTCGAGATACTAGTTACTTTTACTCTACTCTTCGTTTCTATTTCTTGTTAAATAGTAATCTAATACCGCCTGTTCTGCCAGTAGCGCACCTAGAATTTTCCTCTGGGGAGTGAGGGGGGTTTTGGTTGGGTATCGAAATTTTTTTATGCTACCTCCACACCATTTTAAGTCCTGATTGTAAATAACAGTATCGGAATAGGGTCCTGAGGGGGTTTAACCTCCAAAACTCCCCCTGGGTGCGCCATGGTGTTCTGCCCATTCATATTTCTTGGTAGTAGAATGTGTTATCTGGAGGTAATTTCAATTGTTCTTCATCTTTTCGTCTTACTTCGCAAATTGCTATGACGTTTTATTTTATTTTTTCAGTTTCTTTCTCCAAGTCTAAATTAATGTAATAGTCAGCGGCAGTTAAATGACGCTATATGAAGCATTGTTTTACTTTGGTAGCGGTTTTGGACTCCACAGATTCGTAGCATCTTCTGCCCTCCTAGCTTGATTTAGGACCATTTGAGCCTACAGAAAATGAGTGCCATGATTTAAGCATTTTTTTATGTTAGGAGGTATGATGGCGAAAATTAACATGTTGTCTCAGTACAGTTGGTAAGGGTTTACTGGTGTGTTCCAATTATAAGGCGCCCAAAACCCGCTTTTCACTCTCTTCCTTCTGCTACATAACGTACTTACCGGAGATTTTAATAATTTTTGTAAATGAAAATGGAAATGGAAATTTTAATATATATATATATATATATATATATATATATATATATAGAAATTTTTATATATATAAAAAAATCTATATATATTTATATATAGATTTGCATGAAATCAACTTAAACATATGATGGCATAAACAATGGCATTTAGCAGTGCTGAGTGCTACAAAGTGTTGTGTTTTAAACCCTGTTCTTCATTGCTACAACTGCCAACTTAAATATTACTATGGTTATTTTAATTTGATAGTGCATTGGACAGCGGCTGATATTTTATAGCGGCCAAGACCATGATAATTATATAAAGGCCAAGGCAAATCATTACAACTTTTTACTGTGAAATTTTATGCACCTTCTTAATTATGACATGAATATGAATGTAATTTAATAAAATACCATTATTATTTATAGATTACTTATATTTAAACAAATAAGTAGTGACAGTTTTCTTAAATATGAAAAATATCATAAATTGGTAACAAACTAATGTTCATCAATGTAAAATATTTGAAGAGTAATATTAAAGTAGATTTTCGACGACAAAATTTGAACCAAGATATTTTTGATTTTGTTTATGATCAACAAAATAAAATTTGTACTAATTTATGGTTAGTATATTTATGTAATAAAATAATGCTAACACACTAAGAGATTAATTGGCATCGTAAATATTTTGGCACAGCTTGTGATGTTTTTTTGTGGGATTAGGATTATGGGAGACTCTGTACAAGTGTACAGTGTCCTTTTTATCCATTATATGAGGTTGGTTACTACGAGTTTGACGTACTTAAATAAATAAAGTGATCCATTTAATCGCAACATTTTTAAGAAAGGAAACACTGTCACCAAATAAACAATACCTATATATTTAAAAAAAATTATAGATAAAAAACTTCTTTTACAATAGATTAAGGCTAAAAATTGTCTTTCGTTAATTGTAAACAATTATTCTATGTTACTACACAAACAATTTTTAACGTGTTTGTCGTCGATGATAATACATTAAGTTTACCCTCCAATATCGATAAATGTAGATGAGGTGGATAAGTTTTGTTGTGATAACAATGTACAAAATATATTTCTAATTTGACAGACAACTACTCTACTTTGAAATTAGAATACAACTTACATAATAACCATGACATACAGTGACGCAACAGTTTGTGACCCCAAAAATGGTAACGGACAATTCGTAACGCCGTCATTTCGTAATGGCGAAACTTCGTAACATCGGCGGTTCCTAACTTCAAAATTATTTGTAACGGTATAATCCGAAACGCTAATATTTACTTTTTTTCAGCAAATTTATCATTACCAAATTCAGACAAAAATGCATTTTGCATACTTTCCTACACTAAAAATAGTGGTACTGTTTTCAATACAACTTATTTTAAACATATCATTTGTTTATGCGGCCGTACTGATCCACTTTTATATTGCAAATATGATATGTGGTGTAAAGTAACTTCTTCAAAAAGTCTATCCAGAGATTTCCATATTTTGGGATGGCTTGATGGATTGACATAAAGATTGAAGTAAATAGTAAAATACTTTTACGCTGCTGGTAGTCCTGGCCGCCAAACTATCTACTACATTTTGACGATGATTCCATCTGTCTGGAGTAAATGCCAGATCTCGCCTAGTCCATTATTTAATTCACGACTTCTTATATACGTGTTTTTAAAGTACTGCAAAAACTTTTTACTTTCTTCATTAAATTCAGGAAAAATTCTTGCGATTTGTAAATATACATCAGTAGACCAGGGAACTAAGCAGGTTCGATAAGTGTACACAAATATACATGTGAAATAATAAAAAAAGAAGAGGAAGAAAGACAGCTGGACCAATCGCAAATGTAAGAGGAAAAGATGCTGTAAGTTGAAGGTAGAAAAGTGATTTAGACTGTATCAGTAAGACTGTAGGTAAGGAGGAAATGTCCAGCTGGGAATGATGCCAGATTAGCAGCGATAAGAGTGTTCCACGCGTTACCTGGTACAGGTTTCCCCACAAAAAAAAACGCAGTTTTTGAGACCAAAGAAGTTGACACAGGGAAATGTGAGAGGAAGCCACCTTTCTGATAGTCTGTGGATTTAAAAATCATTATTACCTTTTCTAAAAATGCACAAAAAATTTTATTTTAGGTGAGAATAAGGACAATATTACAGATATTCAGCTTTACAAATTTCAGAAAGTTTTATTTAGTAGTTATTTTTTGGAGTTTTTGTATTTGCTCTCATCTCATTTACCATATTATTTGCATCTGCTGTGAAGGGTTTTGTAATATCCTCCTTGTTGCATTTATTGACGTAACCGACGAGAGATGGGTAAAAGGCGAGTTCCTGGCGCCTCAAAACTGGGACACATCGGCTAAGGGAAGAAACCCCTACAGAAAATCAAACGGAGCAATGGGCCTGCAACCCATTATCTGTATTCTTATACCGCAAAAAATCCTAATCAGCCTCGGAACAAGACGGAAAACTTAAGACGACAGCAACGAAAAAGGACAATGATTTTTGGTACGTGGAATGTGAGGGGTGTTAGAAGTAAGATGGAAGAAATAATACGAGAAATTGACAAAGAGAAAATAGATCTGATAGTACTAACAGAAACAAAGAAAAAAGGACAGGGTACCCAAAATATAGATAAGTATATACACATATATGGTGGAGTAAAAAAGGAAGAACATGCGAAAGGAGGAGTGTCAATACTAGTCAAAAAGAAATATAAGAAAAACATCACTAGCTGGGAAATAATCAATGAACGAATAATAAAGATAAACATAAACTTAAAATCACATCGAATCTCAGTTATTGGTACGTATGGACCCAACGAAGATGCTAGAATAGAGGAAAAAGAAAAGTACTATGAGTCTTTAGATGAAACAATATCACAAATAGGCATCACACGAGAAATTGTGATTTTGGGAGACCTTAACGCCAGAACGGGCAGCAAACAAAACAATAAAGTTACAGGACCTTTCGGTGAAAACGTCTTAAATGATAATGGTAACAGACTGATTGAAGTATGCCAACGAAATTCACTTAGAATCACTAATGGATACTACAAACATAAAGATATCCACACCTAT
This sequence comes from Diabrotica balteata, assembly GCA_918026665.1. Lineage (NCBI taxonomy): Eukaryota > Metazoa > Arthropoda > Insecta > Coleoptera > Chrysomelidae > Diabrotica > Diabrotica balteata. The sequence continues at coordinate 63,673,808 of OU898276.1, read as the reverse complement.
ACATGGACACAATACACCAGAAACCTTAGATCAGTAATTGACTATATGATCATTAAACAAAAAACACAGCTCAAAGTGAATGACATAAGAGTATACAGAGGAGCAGAATGTGGCAGCGATCATCATCTAGTTAAAGCGAAAATATACATACCTAGATTTAGAAATGATAAGCATCAACAAAATGGAGCAGAAAATGACGAAGAGCTTACAAATATAGATATACCACACTACAATATTAATAGCTTGGAAAATCAAAGCACACAATATTTGTACAAGAGCAGATTGGATCAAGCTCTTCCTAGAGAATACGAACGAGAAACAACGGAAAATCTCTACAGAACAATAATAAATGGAATACACAAAGCGGCACAAGAAACTTTAGGTATCACAACGAAAAAGCGAGAAGTTAGAAATTACTGGTGGAATGATCAGCTAGAAGAAATGAAAAAACATAAACAGGAAGTATACCATAAGTGGCTAAATAACAGAGAAAACGAACAAAAAAAAGTGAATATCAGCAAGCACGTAGTAAGTTCAAAACGGATGTAATAAACGCCAAAAATCAAAAATGGGAAGATAAATGTCAGGAGCTGGACACGTACATCGGAGGACGAAAATCTAGGGAAGCCTGGAGATTTATTAAAAATGTCAGAACTAACAAAAGAGAAGAAACTATGATAAACCCCATAACAACAATGAAATGGGAAGAGCACTACAAAACACTATTAGTAGAAAAAAGACCAGAATACAGTACCACATCACAAAACATAATCGAGATAACAGGACAGCCAATAAATATAAATGAGGAACATATCAAAAAGGCAATAACCTTATTAAAAAACGGCCGCGCCCCAGGTCCGGAAGGAATACCCGCAGAACTACTAAAAAATGGTACTGACAAACTAGCAAAAATAATAACAATATTATTTAACAGATATCTAAATGGAGAACCGGTACCACAGACATGGAAAGAGGGATGGATAACATCTATACACAAGAAAGGTAGTAAACAAGACCCAAATAACTACAGAGGTATTACCGTAACTAGCACACTAAGTCGACTATACGGAAGAATACTAAAAGACCTCATATGTGAAGAGTACCATCCATACGAGTCAGAGGAACAAAGCGGCTTTAGAGCAGGTAGATCCACAATAGACAACATTTTCTGTATAACCCAAGTAATAGAAAAGAGGCTGTCAAGAGCCCAAGAGTTGCATTTGCTTATGGTAGATCTAACAAAGGCATATGACACGGTACCCATTAATAGACTATGGGAAGTACTAGAAAAAACCAGCATAAATGTATCTATCATACAGGCGCTGAAAGAACTATATAGAAACTCGACATCTAAAATTAAAATTGGAAATAGAATATCCAAAGGTTTCCTCGTCACTAAAGGACTAAGGCAAGGATGCTGTGTATCGCCAGTATTATTTAATATATATATTGATGAAGCCCTGAGGCAGTGGAAGAAGAAGTGCAATGGAATGGGACTACCGATAGGAGATACGATACTCTATACGCTACACTATGCAGATGACCAAATTGTAATTGCACAGGACAAAGAAGATCTTGAATATATGACAAGGAAACTGATAGAGGAATACAGAAAATGGGGTCTGGAGGTAAACACCAAAAAAACACAATATCTATGTGTAGGCAGAGAAGAAACAGAGAACCTGAACCTGGAACAGGAGACAATTACAAGCTGTAAGGAATATGTATATCTGGGAATAAAACTAACGAGCACAGGACGAACCGAAGAAAATATTAAAGACAGAATAGTAAAGGGAAGACAGGTGATAGGAGCCCTGAATTCGGTACTGTGGCAAAAAAATATAAGAACAGAAAATAAAAAACGAATTTACAACACAATATTAAAACCAGTGTTAACTTATGGAGCTGAAGTCTGGCAATTAACTAAGAAATACAAGGATAAATTACTAGCCACTGAGATGGATTTTTGGAGAAGGTCAGCAAGAAGATCTAGATTAGAACACATAAGAAACGACGACATTAGACAACAAATGGAAATAGAAAGAACAATCATAGATGACATTGAAAGACAACAGCTAGTATGGTACGGGCACGTAAGACGAATGGAGGAAAGAAGAATCCCCAAGAAAGTGTTAGAATGGACCCCCACAGAAAAACGAAAACGAGGAAGACCAGTAACCACATGGATGAAAGGCATCTCCAAGGCAATGTCGGAACGAAATTTGAGAGATGAACACTGCCATAATAGAAAAGAGTGGCGATTAGGAACGGAAAGGCGTAGAACGCTATAAAACCGGTTTAATATATATATATATATATATATATATATATATATATGCATTTATTGATATCCTCACGCGTCAACTAACTTGAATTTTTGGTATATAAGAGTACGTTTTCCACGCGAACTAAGATTATACATGTTTGCTTGCGATTTTGAATGTCTTACAAATATTATTCAAAAAACTCTAACCACTAGTTAAACGCTCAATAATGTTTTTCAGTGTTTTTTTTAAGACATTTCTCCTATTAGTTTTAACCAATCACAAGCTCATTCTCATAATAGGTAATAACACCATTTCCTTTACAAACTGTTTACTATAAAAACTTTCACAACTGGAAGTTTGGAAATTTCTTAAGATGGTTATTGGTCTAAGGATCGCACTAATTACTTTACTACTACTTTATCTAGGTACCTATATGGCAATTTAAGGAAAATTAAAATGGGAAAACTTTAATTATAATTTCAAATAAAACTGTAGTGAAAATTGGTCTATGTTAACGAAAATACACAAAACAATTCAATTTTGACACTACGAATAATTCCATAACAAATAGTTGTAGTTACGGATTGTCGATGTTACTAACTCCATGCATAACTATGGTAGGGCTACCTCGAAAGGATGCCAGCGTGCCTATCGGCGATATATATGACAAAATTGGACGTATCTTTTTATGCATAAATTTTATCAAAAATGGGTGCAAATAAATATTACGTATTTAATTGTGCTAATATTGTCAAAAATAGTGAGTGTAGTTCTTGTTAGGTTTCCAAAGATTACATATAAATTAGCAAAAAGAGGAAGATGGATTCGTGCTCTTAATATTAAAAAGAAAATATTTTTTCTTTTTAATATTGTTTTAAGACATCATGTCTTAATCACTAGGCAGGCATCATCAACCTAGAAAAGGGAATTGAAATGCTTTTTATACAATTTTTCTACTTTTATGCATATCTTTTTCTAAAAATTTAAATAATATAGGTACCTTTAATGGTGTTTTATAAGGCTTCAAGCTAACTGCAGCCTGCCTGATAACTTAAGCTTTTATTTCATAACTTTTACTATTATTGTTTTTAATTACATGCCCTTTCACATGACAAACGTTATTTGCCCGTAATATATTTTTCCCTTTATTTTCCGTTTGGAGTTAAAAAGATAAATTATAAATTATTAAAACCCAGTTCTTTTTACTACATCCATTTCATACATAAACTGGAAAAAAATATAATTAAAAAACTAGTTATTAATAATTGTCACTTTCGTATGTATTTATATATGTTTAACCTCAAATAATGAGGTCCAAAACTGTTAGATGAAGGCGGTAGGTGTCGCGTCAGTCACACACGGTGCGAATACAGTGTCGCCGGTACGAATTGATGGTGGTACCAATTGTCTTTGTGGGATTACCAACTGTAGAGTTAGGAAATGTATTGTCACGACATAATATTACAAAGTAACTTTTTACACCCGCACTCACATAATATTATAAAGTACAGTTCGATTTGTGGATAAACCCAAGCGCATTTAATTGGAAATAAACAAATGTTTACCAGGTTCGCCTTATGTTTTTTTGGTTTTTTTAAATTCTAAGTTGAAATGGTATTTTTTTTCAAAGACTCAAATAATCGATTGCAATCTGCTCGTCATAATGGTCAGCTGCAAAATGATTAAAAACTTTCAAATTCAAAATATATTAAGATGGATTAGCTTACGATGGACAACGGATGTCAATGTGATTTATTCAGTCAGAGAAGCAATTTACATGTATATATAAAACAAGTTAATTATAAATATATATATAAACAAATTTATGCGATCTATGCAATATAATATTGCAGAGACTTTAGTAAAAAAAAAACAAAGAAGGGAACATGTTAAATAAAACAAGAAATAAGAAAATTAAATCCAGATTAGATAAAAGTCTAAAACGTCGTTAGACGTATCTTGATTCATATACTCTGACTTATTATGATGATAATGCAGCTGAAATTTAAAACCAATTTTGCATTAACACTGAATATAGTTATATTAGACTACATAGCTACAAACTACAAAACTTAATAATTAAACCAATAGCTACAGTTCTAAATTCAAGATTTTGACAGAGCATACAACAGTAATATTACAGTAATATCAATAAAAAACTTATTTAAATAAACCTAAAATTTGTCACTAACAACACATTGTTCTTTAATACAATAAAATAATCTTAGTTGTTACAGTAAAAGGTACACCTGGTATTAAAATTCATTAAATGTTTGTAGTTTTCCAACTATTCTCGCTTGACTTGCTTCATAATCCACAATTCACCGTCCGCACGTTGGTAAATTTACTCTGAAGAATGCATTTAATTCTATCAGGCTGGCCAAAGTGAGAAAAACTGCGTACATTAACAAACACACCCTGCCAACTCTTTTATCGAGCTGAAATTTGTTTAACGCAAAGGCGATGTACAACATCAGTAACGTAGAGAGAAGTGAAATAGCGCTGTATTCAATACCAGCTGAGTTAATACCGACCTGAAATAAAAAAATAATAGATATAGTAACAACTAAATATTGTAAATCAATTACAAATAACACAGTGTAACCAAGTTACAAATAAGAAAACAGTGAGTTTCCCGTGCATCTACACTCTGTACTTATATCTGTAAACTAGCTTTGCATACTATTGTATAAACCATATTTTGCTTAATATTGTTCTAAAGCTATTTTCTTGTGGCATTGTAAATTAATTACGTAATTAATTAAGTAAATTTACTGTTTGTATTTTGAGAACGATTTCCAAAGTGGAAATTGAAACGTCAATAAACGTATTTTTATCTTTAATTGTGGCTTATTCCCAGTTAAATAGTAATTCATATTTTGCTTATTAAGAATCCCTCTGCTGATTCAGAATCGGCCGACTATAAAATAGGCACTCTTATTCGTTTTCTTTGCGCTAAAAGCCTAAATGCAGATATAATTCACCATCAAAATATTAAGTATAAAAAACTATGAAGGACTGAACAGTAAAAAATGAGTTAATACAGCCGTTATCGTGTTCCTGCTACTGAAGGACCTTTTGGAAGATCGTTGCTAAATTAATGTGTTGCAGGCGGTAAACTTCTATGATGACAGATTCCAGAAGTTCGTTATTTAACGTGGTAAGTGACCTATTATGAAGGACAATTTTGTGCAAAAGTAGTTAAACTATAGATTTTCATTAAAAAATAAAATTGTTTTAAAAAATTGCCTTAGTTATTTGTTATATTAAAATCTAAAAACACGACATATTATTTTATTGTTTGTAATAACAAAATATTTACCCAATGTCTTCCTGCAATGGTTGGCATAAATGTTGCTTTGATAAACCAAGGTAACCCTAAACAAAGTAGAATATCAAACGTATTAGACCCTATAGAGTTGCTAATTCCCATGGAACCATGACCTAGAAAATATGGTTAATTATTCTGTGAATTTAAGCAAAACTTATAGTAAACAATAAATAGAAATAGGTACATGCAAATAGGCAAACATTATTTTAATTCACCCTTAATTTATTTTTCATCCTACTTTTGTTTAAGTTCAATGATTAAATGATCATTTCATTTATAGATAATATTATAGATCATAACTTGTAAGCACTTAATATAAATTTAATTTGCAAGTTTGCAAGTTCCGAAGAGCGACACCTAGTGGCATACATCAGCGAAGATGTTAACACTATGTGTTCATTTAATACAATGAAATAGGATGCAATAATAAAAACTGGATTCTAGAAAATAAATCATAAAATACCTTTTCAACTAACTATCATATCTACTGTAAAATACAGTTATTAATTATAAAGTACAATTTAACTAATGTTTATTTTAGACTACATTGTATAGCTGTATCTTTTGTCAATCCAAACCATTCAAAGGAAACTTACATCACATTTTTTTTAATCATTAATTTTTTTTTCTGTCAACTTTTGGTTTGGGTAATCCGAACTTAAAGAAATGTTTAGCATTATTTTAAATTAAAAAAAATAATAATAAAATTGTAAACAAACTGAACTTCAATTTAATGATTACGTCAAACAAGAATGCAGAATTCGGGTTATGTTAGTTACTTCTGCTTTATTATGATATATATCAACTTTTCTCGTTGCATTAATTTGTGCTTAGAAGTTGGAAATCGATAGGACTTGAATTAACTATTTTTTGTTGTATTTTTATAATTTATAATACATCATTTGCGAAATCCCATTTTCTTTAATAGCTACTTATGAAAAATGCTAACAAAGATTTCACCCCTGTATGTACACGATCGTTTCTCGTATCCCCTCAAGTACTTGCACACAGGTAATAGATAATATGTCTTTTATATATGAAGACATGAAATAAATAATGTGGTAAGTGCTATTATTACGTACTTAAAAAATTCTCAACAGAGTGCGTGTTTGTCAATCACCATTACGTCGCGTCGTCGGTAAAACATGTGGTAAATGCCAATAAATATGACAGTTTCAGTACTGTTTTGATGTTGTATTAGTAAAGTTGTTATTGTTTATCTCGTTCTGTATTAGCTTAAAATCATATAAGAATGAATGCTGGTGCTACTTCGAAAAAGGGCAATAACAAAAGAAAGCAGAAAAAAGAATGCTGAGAGTATTACAAAGAAAAATAATAAAAAAGTTACTGCCAAGCAGCCTCCTGAAAATAAGGTTAGTCGAATATTGTTTTTATTTTTGGCAGTAGTTATTCAGAAATTAAGGTTAGTCGACTATTGTTTTTATTTTTGGGCAGTAATTATTATGAAATTTTGTTTTAGATATTTTGCAAATGCAACTTCAAGTGTAAAGAGATGCAGTATGAACAAAAATTGAGGCTTTTTAACGAATTTTATGGTTTGAATGATAATGTACGGCAAAATCGTATACTATGAATTTTATCCATGCGTGTGCTATCAAGAGAAGAAGGCATGGAAATTATGAGAGACCAGAAGAGAGTTAGAGACGTTACGCTTTCCTTCACATTGTCCAACGGAAAAGAGAACATTTTACAGGTGTATAGGAAGACATTTTGCGCGGTGTTTGGAATAACTCCAAGACAAATTGAAACATGAGCTAAGTTGAAAAAAAAGCAGATTCAATTTATAAGGAAAGGAAAGGTAACAAACTGCAATTTAGAAAGTTTATGCCGGAAAATAAATCATTGGTTATCCAGCACATAAACAAATTTCTGAGAGACGTTTGACATTACAACCGTTTAAAAAGCGAGAAACAGTATCTGAGCTCTGATATCAATATAAATATACTTACTTGGCGTTTAAGAGAACTCATTTTGATTCAGAAGCGAGCTACCGTTTTTATTTTCAAATTTAAAAAAATAATTTTTCCAATGTAAGCTTTCGTAAGCCTAGAACGGATACATGTGCTACCTGTGATTTACTCCAGATACAAACAAAAGATCCTACACAGAAAGATGCTCAATTTAAGTTAGAACTTTACCACCGAAAAGCTGAAGCAGCTGTAGAAGCAATGATAAAAGACCATCAGAATTGTCAGTAACCCACGAGTGACACCATGACAGTTTCTATGGATCTACAGCAGGTATTATCATTGCCAACTATAACTCATAGTCAAATGTATGAGAGAATAAAATTCCGTCGTGTGTGTTGAAAGCATTCACTAATATACGGATACAGAAACGAAAAGTAACAATTTGGAGCGACAACTGTGTCGGACAAAATAAAAATAAAATGTTATTGTTTTTATGGATTTTTTAGTTGTCCACGAAGGGTATTTCGATAAGATAAATCACAAGTATCTAGTATCGGGTCATTCATTTATGAGTTGCGACAAGGATTTCGCCCAAATTGAAAAGCGAAAAAAGCAAGATAAGTGTGAGGTACCTATGGATTTGGTAAGAATGATGACAACAGCTGTAAAAAAACACCATTTCTTGTTACATTAATGAACCGTGAGGCCTTCTTCGATTTTAAAGTTGCTTCTGAAAGTTCAATCAGTACATCCAAGCTTCAAATTTCAAAAGCTCAATGGATCAACATTAACCGACAAAATCTGGGATTAGTTAAAATACGGGAAACTCTGGTCCTCTATTTGTAGAAAGAAAATAGAAAATTTTATGAAGACCTATTTTATCCCAATACTCCTTAGAACTAACAAGTTTTGTGTTTTTCATTATTACTTACCCCAATATTTTATATTTTTGTGATCGCACAATATTTTTTTACAATTATTTTACAAAAAGTTCGCAAAATTATTTAATGCATAAAAACATAATTCACTTGAATAAACCTATGTTTCATTTTGAGAAAGTCATTTCTCATACATTCATTGAGGAAGAAAAATTCGATTATTTCGAAATAATGATTTTTGCACTTATCACATTATTTATTTCAAGTCTTCATATAATTACATCTGTTTTTATTATACTTTGGTTAATATTCACAATTCCTTTGTATGATATAAAGCTTTAGAAAGTTGGTACATAATTATTAAATAATTTTTAAGTAATGATCGCATTATATTCTATAAATCCGGTAAATTTGTAGATATAAAGACTTTGAAATAAGTTTAAACAAAATACTTTTGTAATATATTAATAAAGATATATAACATAATTTACCTTGTTTTGCAACAATAACGCTAGAAACAGCCTCCGGGACGCTAGTCCCAGCAGCTAAAAACGTTATGCCCATAACCGAATCTGGGATTTTTAAGGTGTCACCTAAAACATAATACATGGAAAATATATAGTAATTATATTAAAGAGGCGTATGAGTAAATAGTAGTAACTTCTAGCTTATATACAAGATATGTGTAAGGTTAATTAAAGTTTATTGCTAAATCTAGAAACATAAAAAAATGGACAGGCATAAATATCACTGGCGATCTTTTGCATGCCGCCAAAGACAGACGTCTGACCTTAAGATAATTCGCCAACGCACTATAGGTACACGGCACTATAAGAAGAAGAAGCTAAATCTAGATCAGTGAAAAAATAAGGAACAGTAGTTCAAATAAACTTCCACAATTAACAAAAATATTATTTTTTTTAATAGTAAAATTAGTTCGTTCCTTCTCCATTATTTCAGTATTTTATAATTTTATTTATTAATTTTATTAATTGTTCTATCATTGTTACCCTAAAACAGTATTTTATGAACTCCCTGTATATTTACCTATTTATATAAAGTTCTTTATTTGTGGTACTTTCTTGCTTCCGATACTGGCGCCGTATATTCTTCCTCTGCATAGACCTTTTAAGGTAGTCAATTCATGTATCCCTTTCTATGAGTTTTAGTTCTATTAGTTCCTTTACCTTCGTTCTTTGATCTGTTTTAAAGCACCACATTTTCTTTTAGAAACCATAAAAATCATGTTCCATTTCTTTCAAAAAGCATTTCCAATGATTATTTTTTATTTTATTACAAGTGCATTTATTTCGTTTCTTATTTCCTTGTAATTATAGTATGCATCTTGTGTTTTGTGACTGAAGTTTACCTGAAATACCTTTGTGAAATTGAGAAATTAAAGTAAAGATTGGACAGCTTCTATTTGCATAAAAAAATTAAAAGAATTACCAGACCGAACCAGAATTTACAGCCAAAATATACTGCAAGACTCTAGTGGTAGAATTTAAAGTGATATTAACGAGAGCTGCACTGAATGGGAAAATTATATAATAGAATTATTTAAAGATCATTCAAAAATCTACCAAGAAGTAACATCTAACCAAGATACTGGACCAGCGAAGTTCAGAGTACCATCGATCAAGCGAAACGAATGAAAGCTTCTGGTCCTGACGAAATAACTGCAGAATTGTTACAACTATTAGATAAAGAGAGCGTTAAGATTATCACCTCCTTCCTTAACAAGATATAAAGCAGCGATAAATTACCAGAAAGCTGGTTAGAATTAATATTTCTAAGTATTCCTAAGAAAAGGAATGCTAGACAGTGTAGCAACTATCGATTTATCAGTTTAATGAGTCACACTCTCAAAATTTTTATCAAAGTAGTGCATTGTTACATATATAAACTTTGTGGGGGGATAACTGGTGAAGAACAGTTGGGTTTCGTAAACGGTATGGGTACTCGGGAGGTTTTTTTTTGTAATCCAATACACTTACAAATAAGCATTGCTTATTTGTGAGTTTTATAAGTTTCGAAAAAACCTTTGATAGAGTATCACATACTTAACCAGTATTTCAATGCTTGTACTCAGTTGGCCTAGACACGTATGACATTAGATTGCTCAAAAATCTTTAAAACAATCAGACCGCTTGTATTAAGGTAAATCAATAAGTTTTAGCTAAAGAATATCTATTAAGCTTGTTGTCAGACAGGGATGTTAAGTCACCGATGTTCTTTAATACCTACATTGAACCAGTTTTTAAGATAGCATTAAATAATAGTCGCGAAGGTGTTAAAATCGGTGATGAAATTATTAATAACATCAGTAACGCATATGACACTGCCATAATAGCAGGGAGCCTAGAAGACCTATGAATCTTATTAAACACTGTAAATAACGAATGCACTGAAAAGAGCTTAACAATCAACGCATAGAAAACAAAGTGAATAACGGTCCGAAACAATAATATCCAAGACTAAATACTAAAATTAGATAATGAAATCCTGGGAAGGGTAGAACACTTTATATATCTGGTTAGTTTGATTGAGTGCAGGGTTAGAAGTGACAAGGAAATTTCGACCAGAAGCAAAAATGCACGACAAAGCTTTATTAACTGGCGTTCTGTATTATGTAGTAGAAGTCTGTCGTTGACCATACGTCTAAAAGTATTGAAGTGCACGTCTAGACTGCTTTGTTCTATTGATGTAAAAAGTGGACAACAAAAATAAAAAATCCTTATAAATTAGAAGCGTTCGAGTTGTGGTCTTATCGTCGCATGATCAGAATATCGTAGTCAGTTCACATATTTAACAAACGTGTGCTAGAGACGATGCAAAAAGAGCGAGAATTGATCAACATCATGAAAGTAAGAAAGTTCCAAAACTTTGGCCATACAATGAGAGAACCTAAACATTAAAGACATTAGAAGTCAAAGATCGAAAGAGAAGTGAAGACATTAGAAGAAAATATAACTTGCAGTGTAAATACAAATGGACACTAAATAGAAAATAAGAATGGAACAACCACATAAGCAGAATGTTGGAAACTCGTATCATCAAAATAGCAAGAGATAAATCACTAATAGGTGGAAAAATTATCAGACGACCACGCAAAAGATGAAGTGACAACCTTCCATTAAGCTAGTAATCCCCCAATGAACAAGCAGAATTCCTTATAAAGGGAAAGAAGAAAGAGAAGAAGAAACGATGATTTTAAGAAAAAACTTCTAACAGTAGTAGGAAGAAACTTGTAGGTAAGCATGCTGAATCCAGTTGTATTGGGTGCCCTTGATGTCGTCTGACCACCTTGTTGGAGGACGTCATGGATTGCAATAAGCATCGTTTTTAGGTCTCCATTCTAAAACTTTCTTTGTCCATCTTCAATCTAACCCTAGCGACATGTTGTACTCAGTTGCATTTCAGCGTTGTAATTCCGTTAACTGTGTCTATAACACCAATTTTTCTCCTATTTGATTTGAAACTCTGTCTCTTAGGCTTATATTTATCATTGGTCTTTCCATTGCTCTCTGTGCCACTTGTATCTTATTGATGATTTTTCTGGTAGGGATTAAATGTTTCTGCTTCATACGTTAGGACTGTATACATTGATCCACGATCTTTCTTTTTCAGCACATAAGAATATCTGATCTTGTCTCTGATGTTAGTCCTATTCTCCTGTTTAACTCTGTTGTTTGATTCTATTTTCTTAATTTAATCTTGTGGCCCGATACTTATAGGTATAAACTTGTTTTTCGTGCCATTAGTTAGAATGTTTTTAGCCAGTACAAGGATGTTCAAGTATTGTTTGTTTTTAATATTTGACATATTGAAAAGTAAAAAAATATCTTTCAAAACTGTGTCAAATTGTGTCAAAGAAATTGACACTTGTAACACGTGAATTTATTAGTCAATTAATTAAAATCTTTTTAAAGTATATCACAAAATATATTTAAAAAATATTTGCCGCACATAATAACGACTTATTTTGTCTTTCTCTAGGACCCTATAGATTGTCTCAAAGTGACTAGTCTGTACAGCGTAAATGCACATCGATACCATACTTCTTTGCAAACTTGTATATCAAAATAAACGTCTCTTCTTACTACTTAGCCTAATCCATCTTTTGTGTTGAGGGTAGCTTAAGTACTAATGCCTACTAACGACCCTGCCTAACTTCCTTCTGTCAGTGGTTCTCAAACATAAATAATATTTGCTACAACATTAAATTAAAATAAAATAGGAATTAAGAAATGCCTTTTATTTATGTTACACAAGCAGTTTGTTTTTAATTCTACAGTATGTGCTAGCGACACAAATCATATTTGTTTATAGATTTAAATATAATCGAATAAAATAAAACTAAAATATAAAGAAACAATTTATTTATGTATTGTTCCGTTCAAAAGTTAATTGTCATTGTATTTAATTTCGTGTGTAAGTAATCGTAATTGTACACCATTATATTTTAGTTAATTCTTCTGTCAATCGCTGTCACATTTAGTTTCTGCTTAACTATCATCATCATCACCATTATTATCGTCACTGTCATCACTATCTCCGTTATTTATATCTATAATAATTGGTTCGGTAGCATCCAACAAATTGTCAATTTCCCACATTTTTTTTCTGTTGCTATTACGAGGTTTACGTAGTTTTTCCATTTCTCTGGCGTAATGACCTGGTACGCTGCTGTAATTAAATTTCGCATTTCAGCTTCTTTAAAATTCGCTTTGCGTCCAGCTATATACCGTTTCACTTCACTCCAAATCATTTCGATGGGATTGAGTTTAGAATGATAGGGTGGGAGCCTCAGAATCTTCACATTGTGCTTTTTGGCAATATCTTCTATTATGTACCTGTCATATTTTGCTTTGAAGGCCTTGACTACATTAAGTAACTCGCATTTTAGGTAGTCTTCTTCAAAAAAAATAGATCCTTTGACAGAAGCCATTCTTGAATAAAGATTGAAGACAGTATGATTCTGTCTCCGGTTTCCATACATAATGTAGCTTCGCCTATTTTTAAAAAAAATTTAAAGTGTTTGTCCTTATGTAGTGTAGTGTGATGTTTAATTTTATGTTTATAACATTTTATTCTTGTTGGATCGGCCACAATTGACGAAATGTCCCTGAAGATGCTCTAGGAAGGGAAAGTACTTGGGCAAGGTTAAATTAATAAAACTGTGCTCGATATCTGCCTTTTATTTGATCAAAGTTTATTCCGTTTATACTGAAAGATAGACAATAGAGAACACCATCGCTCACTGCATAAAACTGGCAACGTCTTGGCGAAATTCCCATAAGGTTAGCATTGCATATCTTACTCTATATAGACTAGTCACTTTGAGACAAAGTATAGAAAAGTACTTTTTGCGCCCTTAGTTCTGACGATCTAGGATTCTGAATACAAGTGACCTTAGGCTCAAAACATACATAAAAATGTAGTATATATATATATATATATATATATATATATATAATATATATATATATATATATATATACAAACAGATTGAACCAAATTAAAACGGAACATACAATTTAATACATGTCTGTTTGAACTGCATTTGAAATAGTGGACCAATATAAAACTTGGACAAAAATAAATTCATACCTGGGTATAGACATTGTATAAAATATCGTTCAACTATCTGTCTCGCAACAAAGTTGTTTGCGTAAGACAGGTTTGTCTAAGGAAGATAGTTCAGGAAATGAAGCTCGAAAAAAGTTAAAACCTCGCAATTTTTTCGTCCTGCATGTATCCAGTTGAAATTTTAGCAGAAGGTAGGTGATAGCCCAAGGATCAAAATCTATATCGAATCGAAGTGCGCTGAAGGGTTTTAGGGGTGAAAACTACCCCTAATTGTCAAAAATTATAAAATAACGTATTAAACCTGAACATGGGTAAGATTTGGTTTGAATTAGTTAAATAATGATTATTTTATACTTTTGAATAGAGTTCCATCATATTTCAACCCTTAAAAAGCAACCCTTGTTAAAGATTAATGTAAAAAATTACTAATTCTAAAAAAATGATTTCGCCTTGGATCGATTTGGATAAAAAATTGGATTTAAGCTCAATTTACCCGCTGCTTTATAGTTTATGTCATGTCGACGAACCCTGATTGTTCTTAGGGGTGAAAACTACCCCTAATTGTCAAAAATTATAAAATAACATATTAAACATGAATATGGGTAAAATTTGGTTTGAATTAATTAAATAATGATAGTTTCGTGCTTTTGAATAAAGTTCCATCATATTTCAACCCTTAAAAAGCGACCCTTATTAGAGATTAATATAAAAAAATTAGTAATGCGAAGAAAATGATTTCACCTTGGAATGATTTGCATAAAAATTTGGAATTAAGCTCAACTCACCCTCTGCTTTATAGTTTATGTCATGCCGATGAACCCTGATTGTTCTTAGGGGTGAAAACTACCCCTAATTTTCAAAAATTGTAAAATAATATTACAAATCTTAAGATGAGTGCAATTTGGTTTGGATTAGTTAAATAGTGATTTTTTTATACTTTAAAATACAAATTCATACATTTTCAACCCATAAAAATCAAATGTTATGAGTGCTATAGGTGAAAACAATTTTTTGCCAAAATTTTGCAACTTTTCAAAATCACCCTTTACAACATTGCAGTTTTTATAAACTAATTTATAAGATATAAATTGAAAAAAGTAGAATTAAATACAAAAAAAATTATCAACATAAAAATGCACCATATATTCTTATACATTTACATAAATAGTTGAAAATATTTACATTTATAGGTAAAACAATTATAATATTAATTTTATTCGTCATCAATTACATCTTCATCGTGATCTATGTCATCCTCATCTTCTTCAATTATTGGTGGACTGTTATTGCACCCTTCACCTGAGCACCCAGAACAAGTAGAGTTACAGTATAAACCAACTTTTCTGCACCCACATGAAACGCCGCATCCTTTTTTGCATTGGCAAAAAATAATTTTCAAAAGTTCATCGGGTGCAGGTTGTTTGTTCATGCGTACGGGTAATAACAAACCATCTTTGGAATACCATCCCCAATCTGTTGCTCTGATATTTTCATTGCCAAGCCCTAGACATATGAGCAGATGTTTTATTCTGTTGTATGAGATTTCAAAATAAGAACGCTTAAAATTTCGAATGTATAACGCCATACTAGCTAATATACCGGTTTTGTAGATTATTATGCTCCGAAATGTACTGTACTATACTAATGGAATTTTCCGGAAAAAAATTAACTGGTTTTTTTTAACGTATTTCCTTTAATTTTTAACGATAGAGTGTTTCTTCAAAAACGATTTGTAGAGGTTTTTAAGAGCTACAAGGATCTGTGAATTAAATCTTTTTGAACCCTTGGTTTTTAAATGGGGTGAGTTTAAAGGGCTCGAAAAATTTGGTAATTTTTATTTTTTTCATATATTCAGTGTTTTCGGGCATATTTAAAAAAAGAAGGGTAAAAAATATGAAATTGTAAATCGTTTCTCACTTTAAGCTGTACTTTTTCTAAAACTAAGCATTTTAAATGGGTCAAACTTCTTGGACGTATTAACAATATATGTACAAAGGGAATTGCAGAAGGGTGAAGATCGATTTTAATTATGGGGTGGTTAGGGGGTTGTTTTCATCGATTTTTTCGTAAAAATGAGGTATTGACCTTATTGTCATCATAACTCACTAATTTTTGAGCTAGAGTCTTTTTTTATGATAGGTCTATTTACGCTCTTTAAAAAAGGTTTTGTAAGTTTTCTTCCAAAAATGCATCATTTTCCCGATATTTGACTTTGAATCTTTCAAATTTGGCATTTGAAGAAAACCGCTGAACATTGATAGGCCGTATTCGGTTCCAATTATATCGCAAAATATTTTAAAAAATGAATTGTATTTGTCTTTTTAAAAGCTACAAATTTGTTCTCTACAATTTTTTTGATAAAATGCACCATTTTCGAGTTATTCGCGAAAAATCGATTAAAAACGTGGATTTTTTCGTCTAAAAGTTGTTACTTTCAATCGCGAATAACTTGAAAAATATCATTTTATAAAAAAAATGTATAGCACATTTTTTGTTTAGAATCACTTTTTTAATCGAAACCTGTAGTTAAAACGTAAAAAAAATTTCACCCCGGAGATGGGGTGGCAACCACCCCCTAGGCTTTGGCGCACTTTGGTTCGATTAGATTTTGATCCTTAGGCTATTACCTTCTGTTAAATTGCAAGTCAATTCACGCAGCACGAAAAAATTGCGAGGTGAAATGCTTCATTTCCTGGACTATAACTGGTTTGACAGCATAATAAAATCGTAGATTTATGTGTAGCTTTCAATTTTTATGAGTTCAGAATCCAGCAGCCCGCTGAAGTGTGGGACTTTTATAATGTAATTATTTGACAATCTTTTGTTGGCCAACCACTTACAGCAGAATTGAGCCGAAATACATTATATTCCTATGTTCCGAATTTATTTCGTTCAATCTGTATATATATATATATATATATATATATATATATATATATATATAAATATATTAGATTTACCTATTATAGTTATCATCCAAGCGACTGCATAGGACAACGATCCAATCCAAACGATGCACATTACAAATGTAAGCGGAAACCATTTCTTGAATCTCTTCGCTTCGCAGTCGGGAATTGTAAACAGGAATATCAAATATATGGGCCATGTTATTATCCAAGTTGCCTGCAAAAAAGTATGTTTCGTATTCAAAGTATGCTTCAAAAACAGTTATGCGTTTTATAATGAATGTTTTGTATTTGGTAAAATGAACAAAAATAAAAGTTTCTGAGGTAATACATGGAAAATCGAATATTGCTTTATTTACATTTTTTATATTGTTACATCTGAGAGACTTGAGTTTACCTTTTATATTGGTTTTCAATAGATACACATATGTTTATAGATTAATTATTAAGATGAATCAAAATAATCAAACAATATTACGTTGCTTGCTCTTCCACATTACAATTTTAAATTAAGTGAGAAATAATACAATAAAACAATATCAGGTATCTTCCATAAAATATTTGGAAGCAAATATTAACATCACACCACAGTTACATAAGCAGTGTAATTAAAAAAAAATTCTATCAAAAATCAAACAAGCGAGTATGTAAGGGTATATAAGACTTATGAAAATGAATATCTTTTATAAGATCAAACCTTAGCCTAGAGCTCATTAACTGAATGACCAGATATAACGTTTTCTATATCTTGCTATATAAGAGCGAAAGTTAGAAAATGGACCCAAAAACAACAAAAAACAGGTGTGGCAGTCCAGTGGGAGTGCCGGTAGAAGTTATACTTCTATACACGCGTTCGCCTTTACAAATTTATATGGGAGTCAATCTGCACAATCATTAAATATGTAATGCTACAGGTAAGAGAGAGCAGAAAGAGAAACATAATTAGGTATATAGGTATTTTATTATTAGTATAGTAGTATATAGTAGTATTTTAGCTGTAATTCGAATATAGTAAATGAAGAATTGAATCAATATTTTGAAGAAAATGTATATTTTTATTTTCATATATGCATGAAACGAGTTGAATGCAAAAAAATTTATTTACACATACTCTGCAGTAAAATTCGTTGTTTATTTTGTTATTAATATAAAAATACAATACAATACACTGCAGCATAATTAAATATATTGCAACATAATTCAATATAATAATACAATACAACTAAAAATGCAACATTCATAAGTATTTAAAAATGACAATATACATAACATACTTAAGCATAGGTTTAATTTACCATAATAATAATATTAATAAAATAAAAATGTTGTTTTATGATACACTTATCAATTTCTCTGACATTGACAGATATAAAATTTAATTGTTGTATTTACAAGATATTTACAAGTTTTAATTTATAATTTAACATGCCTAACGAGGCTCGACACAAATCAGAACAGAATGTAAAAATAATAATATCTAATATTAAAAAATATTAAATATATTTACAAAAGGAACATTTTTATTCTCGAGAGAGAAAGAAGAGAGAAAATATATCTTCTGTCTCTCTCTTACCTATATCTTACATATCTAATAATTTTGCCGATTCACTCCCGTACAAATTTCCAACGTCGAACGCGCGTATAGAAGTGTAACTTCAAAAATAGAAGCCTTTGAGATGTATATACACTGTGTGTCAGGCAAATGGAATAAATTAGCTAATAAATAAATGAGAGATTATTCGAAAAAACGGTCGAACACGGCGATTAATATTTATAGTTGTGCATTTTTTTCCGTTAAAACTTTTTATACGGGGTGTATCAGATAACGGTGACCAATACCAACTTGCTTATTTTAAATAGAACACCCTATATGTTAATTAATTTTTAGATTCCTCAAATCACTTTAGACGTTTTTTAAATACAATGTCGTATACCTATCTTTGACTGTTTCGGAAATATTAAGTAAAATGCAAAAATCAACATTAAAAAAAATATTTATTTATTAAAAGTCGCTACCACAGTCTTAATACTTCTTGCCCATTTATGTCTTGGTAATGATAAAGTAAGCAAAAACTATTTAAACATTCCTTTTTATTGATATGTTAAAAATAACAAAATATTGTTTACTTTGGTTTGTAACGAAAATATTTTGCCTACCACATGGGGTATTAATACAAAAGGTAGAAAATTGGGGACTGAAACTAATGGGGTGGAAATAAGGCAAGCAAAATAAACGCTACTTGTGCGAACGGCACTCAGGATTTGTTAGGAGAGCTGGGGTCTTGGATAAGTAAAAGATAAGGGGGTTGGATTGAGGCAACTACAAAAAAAAAATGAAAATGAAATAGGAAACACCTCTAGTAATTTAATATAGGGCGCCACTTTGAGGTGCCTAATTATACCTACTACAACCACTAGTTGTAACTAGGGAAATAATTATTAAATATAAAAAACATATCTTTTTAAAATAAAACTCAAAAAGGGTTAGTTCAAAAAAATAAACAAAATGTTAAGAAAACAAAATTTAACATGTATTGGTGTCTTACCACAAACAGTTACAAAACATAGAGAATACACGAATACTCAAAACAACCAATATAAAAATATGACCACTATAGTTGTAAAATACAAAAAACTTACATGTCATCCATTTACAAACTCTAGGAGTTGGAGATACTACAAAAAACTTACAAATGTTACCGCATAGAGATTAACCTTTTTTTTTTAAACAAAACAAATGAAAATCAATAATAATAAAGCTAGTTGTCATATGTTAACAATAAATAAAAAAAACTAAACACACAAATTGACAGCTAAAGTCAAAATCGAAAATTTACCATATTAAATATTACTATTTTTAAATTTTAACGAAAGCAATTATTTATTAAAAAAAAATGTCTGTCTTTACTTTAAAGTTTGATCAAAAAGATACCTAGATTTTTCACTAACAAATTGCACTAAAATTTGTGGAACCAGACACCACTGGAACCTCCGAAACCATAACTGGAACTGGGGGCTTCACTCTCTGCGTAACGAACAACTCCATCTCCAAACTGCCAAAAAGCCTTGAATGACAAACAAATTCTGAAGGAGAAACAAAACGAGGAAGTCGAAGTCGAAGTCGAAGTCGAGGAAACGAGGATTCTTCCAATCCTCACTCAAAAAAAATTAATTGAAGCATTAACTGCCACAAAACTACTTTTCACTGCCACATATTTCAAAAACAGAAAACTACAAATTCGTCGAAAGAATTTGGATCCATAATTAAGCCTACAACGACCCAAGTAAGAATCTATTTGAATCCATACCTGCGCCTACAACGACCCAAGTAAGAATGACGAAATTCTCTTAAGAATTCGTTCACTTAACTTGGAATAACAAACACTTGACAGGAATTAAAACGCAGAAGATTTCATTTCTAAGACGTACAAAAATTATAAGGCGACTTCGAATAAAACATTAAAAGAAAATGCCGAGAAAGTGGCATCTTTAAAATAATAAACAACTCTAAAATGGTTTTATTACTTACGACGCTGAAAAGAACGAAATAATATTTTGTTTTAAATTAAAATAATTCGGTGTTTTAATACATACAAATAGGAAACTAAAATAGATTAAAAAATATTCTGCTATTTTTCAAACATTTATGAGGGGATTTCAATATATTACATATACGAGGGGATTTCAATATACACCAAAAAAATCAATGAATTGCAAATGCTACAGGTTTAAAAGGCCAATGTTTTATTGTTCCGTGACAGAAGTAGTTGTCAGTGATATAGTCGTTTGAATTTCATTAACCGCAAGCCAGAAGATTGGTTACAATTATACAGATGATTGGCCATGGATATAAGACACCAGCGCAAATGGACGTAGCTCGTTTATTTCACGAAGCATTTCCTGATTGGCCGCACATATCTCAAGGGACAATTAGTATAATAGAGAAGCAATTCCACGATCTGGGCCATGTTAGGAACGTGAAAAAAGAAGCTGCCAATGCAATAAGTGAGGATACCAAATTGGCTGTTATGCTTGAGTTTAAGGTACACCCACATACATCTATTCGAAAAGCAGCCCCAGTACTCGATATTAGCTATTCATAGGTTATTCGACCACTACAAGAAAACAAAATGCATCCCTATAAAATCTCTATAAAATTATACACACTCAGGAGCTCATGGAAGATGATTTTGACAGGAGAACGTATTTTTGTGAACAAATATGGCAATGTTAGACAGCAGTGTAATCCAATGCGAACATGTTTTGTTTTCTGATGAGTGTACCTTCATTCTTCACGGTCATATTAATCGACAAAATTGCCGCTATCGTTCCAGAGAAAATCCTTACTGGATGAGAGAAGGAAATACTCAATACCCTGAGAAGGTTAACGTGTGGGCAGGAATTATTGATGATCAGATCATATGTCCCTTTTTTATATATATGGCAATTTGAATGGCGACAATTATTTAGCATTGCTCCAAAATAATATAGTGCTAACGTTGGCCACTTATATCCTGATCCAGGAAACCCACAAGTTTCAGCAAATATGATATGGTTTCAACAAGATAAAGCACCACCCCACTACCAAATCCATGCCGGCAGTACCTGAAACAAATATGTTTAAATCGGTTGGTAGGGAGACGAGGATCGATGGTATGGCCACCACCATCCTCCGATTTGACGCCATTAGACTTTTTCTTATACGGAATTGTGAAAAGTATTGTATACAAAACTAAACTTACTGACTTAGCTGACTTACGAAGACAAATAAAGTTTGCGATTAGATCGATCACATCTGAAATGTTGAGTAACGTTAGAAGAAATTTCTATTCACGGTTAGGGTGTTACCAAGACGTTCGTGAGGAGCATTTTGAACATCTTCTACATTGACAATATTGTTTAGATTTGTATTATTTAGAAGTTTTTCAATATGTTGTAGCCAATTTCGGCAAATAGATAATTTTTTTTTCTAAATGTGAATTTTTGCATTTTACTTAATATTTCCGAAACATTTAAAGATAGGACATTGTATTTAAAAAATTTTTAAAATGATCTGAGGAATCTAAAAATTAATTTATATACAGGGTGTTATATTTAAAATAAGCAAGTTGGTATTGGCCACTGTTATCTGATACAGCCCGTATAAAAAGTTTGTATGAACAAAATGCGCAACTATAAATACTAATCGACGTTTTCGACCGCTTTTTCGAATACTCAATCATTTATTTACTAGCTAATTTATTCTGGCTGACAAACAGTGTATATATATACACAGACAGATGATGAGAATTTTAAGCGTACAAAAAAATAAGGTACTTCGGTGCATGAATAATAAACAAAAGGAAGTACCAAGCATAATCAAAGAAAGGAAAATATATTACTTGGCTCATGCGTTGAGAAGTGAAACATCAAAATTACTAAGAATTATATTGGAAGGTAAAGAGTAGAGCAAGCTATCAGTTAGAAGACGCCCGAACTCGTGGCAGAAAGACTTAAGCAGATACTTTGACCACTTATATGCATAAATCTTTCATGTAGCAGTTTCCAACTCTTTTTCATCGGCAACCTTCGAATAAAGATGGCGCAATAAGAAGAATAAACGCATCTCCAAACATATAGTAGGATGTGTTAGACGTATAATATACATATGATATATTATATCTTTTGGCATAGTCTTAGGATATATTCAAAGATATAACATCAGTAGTTCATAATTAAATAGTTTCATTTCTTTTGTGGAATTATCTCTTGTATGAAGATATTCTTTAAACAAAAACATTAATAACAATGATTTAAAGAAAAACATGAAAAAATTAAAAACAACTTCCGTTTATTATACGATAAGTTATACTTCTTTTTGGTTAATAAAATAAAAAATTAAATGTTTTCGCATTTAACCTTTATATCTTCGAACATAAATCATCTTGTATATACCTTCCAATATTTGCAGAAACACGTTAGTCTTTATCTTTCTAATAGAGAGAATTAGGTACAAAAAGAATAATTTATTAACCTCAGACCAATTCTCCAGAGAGTTGCCTTTATATCATCTTAATTTATAGATCCTATAATTCACCGGTTCCAAAAAACTGTCCTATTTTATCCTACACGCATCTAAAAATAGGAGATTTCCTGGATAATCCCGCCGTCATAACCAGCATCTAATGATAGTCCCTTATACGTTTGGGGAGACTGAATATCCAATAGTAATTTATGTAGACTTTATGAATGTAAACAAAAAAATAAATCATTCTGATAAAGAAAATATTCTATCTAAATTATTATATAAGGATATGTTTTTGTATACTTTGAATAATATAATTATATTTGTATACTGTTTGAACAAAAAATATTTAAATGTGTGTGCAGTGTCGTTTTTAGCGTTTTACTATTATGGAGGGATTTAATTATTTTGATTTAGATTTAAGCATGATAAGAAGATTGGTACATGATATGTACGATGTTTATTCCAGGTCGGAAAAGTGAATAACGTAATTAAAGAAACGAGAAGACTCAACATTGACATACTTGTATGCAGTGAATTTAGATGGCCCAATTTAGGACAGTGCGAAATAGCACACACAATACCACCAAAAAAACCACACAATATACTACTGTGGAGATACTACAACAAGAAACAAAACCGGAGTGACTTTTATAGTAAATAAAGAAGGTACCAAATGTGTACTGAGTTTTATAGGAATATCAGGTAGAGTTGCAGTACTCAAAGTTATTGCTAAACTATTTAACATAAACATTATTCAAGCATATGCTGCAACTTCGGAAAGCTAAGAGCAGGAAATAATGATATTCTATGAACAATTGAAAGAATTCTTAAAACATACCAAAAAACAAGAAGCGAATATCCTGCTAGGAGATTTCAACACCAAAGTAGGCAAATTAGGTGTTGACTGTGGGACACTTTGGACTAGAAACGCGAAATGATAGAGGAGACCGCCTTGTTTAGTTCTGCCCGGAAACGGATAGTGCAATAATAAACACCTTTTTCCAATTACGATTATCCAATACGATTTCCAATAAACGATTCAGAATTCCGTAAAATCTGCAAAAACATATCCGGGAGCCATCAGGCCATAATCTCTTACTAGGACATTTAAACCCCACATGAAAAAAGTACATAAAAAAAGCAAAAAAACGTCCGGACATTCAGAAGTAGAAAGATAAAATCAAAAGAGACGAAGTCAAAGACGAGATCAACAACAAAATAAACAGCATGGTAATCTCAGATATTAATTAAGAAAACATAAGTGTGGATGATATATGGAATAAACTCAAAAATATCAGTAATTCAGTGGTAGATAATAAACTTAAACCAGGAAATAATATAATGCACCAGCCGTAGATGAGACGAGAAATATAAGAACTAATAGAAAAAGAAAGAAACAACAGAAATAAAAATGAGAAAAGGTACAAAGAAATAAACAAAGTCATTAAAAAAAGATGAAAGAAGCACAAGAATCATGGCTACAAGATCAATGAATAGCAATAGAATCCCTAGAACAGAAGCAAGACACTTTTAACGTACATACAAAGATTAAAAACTTAACGGGAGGAAACGGATAACGAAGTTCTAACTTAATACTAAACAAGCACAATAATTTGCTCTACGAAAACGAGAGAATACTTAACCCGGCGCCAGTATGGTCGAAAATTACAACATGTATGGTATGGTGAGGTATGAGATACCCCGTTTGAATATTTATTATATTCTTTTATATACTACAAAATTACCTGAATCAATGTATTATTTATATTATTAAAACAAAGTTGAGCATGAAAGGAGATTAAGTATTACAAAACATATCAGAATATGATAAAAATTTACCGATAATCCTAGAGTAATCTTAACTTGGACACTAAACGTATATAAAAGCTTTTACATTTCATACATATTTGCTCTGAATGTTCCATGCAAACCCACTGCTCACAAGCAGAACAAGTTAGATGAGATTTTTTATCTTTTGACCGTGGACAGATACAACATCTTTCCATTTCTTTTATTTTTTTGGACGTTGATGGCTGATGTTCATCTTCGTTCTTGCGCTTCTTTGATGATGTTATTATTTTCTTTCTCAACACTCTGAGTAATTTTGAATTTTCTTTTCTCTCATGAAGGTGGTCTGTAATCAAAGATAGTCCCAACTCTTTCAAGAAAAAAACGTCGCTTCATCCGTTTATCCACAGGATTGTTTGCAATAAAAATTACCATAGCGTTAATTCCAGCGAAATTCAGTAATGAATAAAACATGGCTAGCGGCCATCTCCTAGTATTTCTACTCACACTATAGGTACCACTAAGCTTGTCCACCACGTCTACTTCTCCTTTAGTGAAGTTGTAAAAACTAATCATCTCTGGTTTTTCAGCTTCGCCAGTGGCTGGATCTATTTTGTCATCATGATGGAGGGAAGAAAGAAGTAAAACATTCTTTCCTCTCCGAGGGATGTATGACAGCAATGTTACATCATGCGTAAAACCGAAAAGTGAACTCCGTTCAGGTCTCTTCTTTGTCTGAATAAAGCCAGGAGAAAGCTCCCTTTTATTTTACGTCAGGTGCAAACAGCTGTCAATCGATGCTCTTTTAGGTATGTGTATAGCAGAGGACAACTGGCAAACCAATTGTCAAAAGTAACGTTTCTGGCAGTGCCACTTATGGGTGCTATTAATCTAACAACAATGTCTTCTGGTTTGTTACTTATTTGAAACGGACCTTCAGGTTCTTTTCCGAAGTACGCCTTCATATTAAACAGGTAAAATCTTCTCGCATCTACAACGGCAACAATTTTCAAGCCGTATTTTGCCGGTTTATTTGGCATGTATTGCTTGAACGGGCATCGCCCGCGAAAGGACTCCAGTTTTTCGTCTATAGTGACGTATTCTCCAGGAATGTAGTAAGCTTTGCAATTTTCGGTAAAAAGATCAAACATTACTCGAAAAGAGGCAAATTTATCTAACTGGCGTCTTTCATTTCTGGACTCTTTATTATCAAATCGCATGGAAGATATAACGAACATAAAACATTTCAGTGACATGGTTGTTCTAAAAATATCCACGCCTAAGCCATCAGTACTCCATAAATCTTTTAAATTCATCCTATTGGCACGAAATACACCAGCCAAATACAGGAGTCCAAGCACCGCCTTCATTTCGTGTATTGTTGTTGGTTTTACGAGGTATTGCATATTCTTGTTATAAGCTGTTGCTTTCTGACCCATATTCAGATTCGTATACTTTACAATATCTGCCAACATCATATCGTTCAAAAATAAATTAAAACACTCAAGAGGAGTTTGCGCATTTCAAGCAACGCCCTTTGGTCCCGGAAGATGGCTTATGATATTCTCGCGTCGTGTGCGTACTTTGAGGTTACCACAAGATTTTGACCACTTAGTTTTTCCATCACGTCCTATAAAATATTCTCTTGTATTTAAGGATTCATCGTCTATTGCTGAGTTGGTGGATATGTTTTCTGTCATTGCTTCAGGCACTTCTGGATCCACAATTTCAGAATCTGATTCTGACATTGAATTTTCGCTGATATGATCGGGAAGTTCTCCCTCAGATTCTGAACCAATAGCGTGTTCATCTTGCGATTCTTCCCACAATTGCAGGAGCCTTCTTTGTTCTTGTTCATAAGACATTCTGTAATAAAATATCACTAAAACCCTGCAAATATACAATAAATTTCAATATATTACCTTAAAAATATATAACACTACCGGTATGGTGGGGTATACAACACCCCAACGCTGTTTACACGAAAATATTTTACTACTGCTTCACTCGACGGTCGCGAACAAACTGCTGAAGACAGTATATAACCTAACTCGAAGGTAGGCGGGGTTTAACTGTTTGATGTTTGAAGTTGCGCAAACGCGGGCGTTTTAAATTCTCGTGGGGTATGTGATACCCCACAATACCGTCGCCGAGTTAAGAGATGGAGGCATTACATGGAAGAATTATTCAAGGAAAAACAAGAGACATAAGTTAGTCTTTCTGGATGTTCAGGACCAGAAATAACGCTCAGTGAAGTAACATATATGCAATACTAAAAACCAACAAAGCACCTGGACCTGCTAACATATAAGTTGAAATATTTAAACCATTTGAAGACAACCAATTCAAACTCCTAGCGAGTATACCAACAAAATCTATGAAACTGTAGAATTTCCTACAGATTGGATAGCTTCCACCTTCATCCCTCTCCCCAAGAAGGCAAATGCTACCAGATGCTCTTATTATTATTAGCTTAATGAGCAACGCACTCAAAATCCTTCTTTCTGTTATTTACTCTCGCATATTTTGGGTTTAGAAGCGGACGGACGCAAGAGGCCCTATTTTCCATACAAGTAATAATACATAGAGCTCGAGAAGTAAATTGTGAAGTCTACGCATGCTTTATAGACTTTGAAAAAGTATTTGACGGATATGCGGAGCATCTGCAAACATTAATAAACCGTGTAGTGGAAGCCTGTTATAGATACGGTATGAAATTAAACTGTAATAAGACTAAAATTCTTGTAGTATATATCTTGGATGCAGCCTAAATAAGGAATGGGACCACTCACAGGAAATAAGATGTCCTATAGAAAAGGCGAGAGCTGTTTTCAATCGCTTCAGGAATATTTTACGTAATATGCACCTGAACATAGATATAAGAACACGAGTCTTGAGATGCTATGTATTTTTTACCATTTTATATAAATTTGAAGCCTGTACCTTGACGGAGGCAACATCCAAACGATTAGAAGACTTCAAAATGTGGTGCTACCGCCGTATGCTCAGAATTTCCTATATTATCCATCATGTTACAAACAAGACCGTGGTCCAACGTATGAATAAAGGAATGGAAATTATGCGTATCATGAAAATCAGAAAGATGACATAGTTAGAGCATGTCAGGACACGTCTAGGGTACCTACTTAGACATTTTTATATGTTCATCACAAATAAATAATGTATAAGTATTTAAACTAACACCCAGCAGGTCTGTGTCCAACACATATTTACCGTAAAAAAAATTTAAGTGCATCTATGAAAAGTACTTAATAAAAAAACTTTACTACTTTACTTTAATATTTACCTGCGCCAATTTTCCGCTTTCTCCTGGCCATCTCCATAACGAATGACTACGTTCATGGTTACTAAGAACACTCTCTTCCTTTTTAAAATGATCTATTCCTTTGTCTTCGATCGCCATAGGTAGCTTCAAAGACCCATTTACATGCGTAGAAGAATTAATGACGTACACGCCATCATCTGGATCGGAAAAGTTGTTTTGGAAATCGATGTTTTTTGTACCAGTATCCTTCAATTTTTCAGTTGGTTTTTTATCGGTTTTGTCTTTCTCTGGATGAATATCTCCGCTAGTTATTTTGATGTTGAAGTGAATGTCCAAAGCATCTATAAAAAGTTTAAACCATAAACACAAAAAAATAATTGAAGTGAGGAAAGTAGTGACAAGTATA
This sequence comes from Diabrotica balteata, assembly GCA_918026665.1. Classification (NCBI taxonomy): domain Eukaryota; kingdom Metazoa; phylum Arthropoda; class Insecta; order Coleoptera; family Chrysomelidae; genus Diabrotica; species Diabrotica balteata. The sequence continues at coordinate 63,645,416 of OU898276.1, read as the reverse complement.
ATCGCAATAGCTTGAGCAAACTTCCAAAGTGTTACAAGAGAAACTATCCACGTAAACACCAATGAGATATTCGGATAGTACAAAACCAGTAAAATGTATAGCAGAGCAAGAGAAAAAACAACGCTTTTAGGCAAGTATAAATACCATACAAGATAATAATGATGAAATTATAACAGATTATTGTAAAGTAATTAGAATTTGGACTATTTATTTAAAAAAAAAACCTATAAACAATTAGCAAAAAATAAGAAAAGTAATTAAATTAACCAAAATTAGTATAACATCGAATGAGCACCAAAATAATACAGAGCTCCTCAAATTTAGAATGTGCTAACATAAATTTCACATAACTAATGAGCAAATACGAATCAACATGCAACTTCATGTAAATAAAATGTTGGTCTAATCTGTCCAATACATAATAGACATTATAAATCAAAATGTTTTTTTTTTTTTTTATTTTTTTTATTTTAATTAACGTGTCTGGACTACGAGGTCATTGACACGATGACAGTATAATACAATATAAGGTATATACAGTTTTACATTTGACAATACATAGTACAAAAAGACACATAAATTACAAATTTAACCGTTACACATAATTATTACAATTTAGAGTTTACTAAGCACTTGAATGTCTTTTAAATATTTAAACAAGTTTTCAAATTTCTGAGTTTCACTCAATATTTCTTTAATATTATCTCCCAATTGGTATTGTTTTCTTTTAGCAGAAAGAAGCGGACATTCTTTAAGGAAATGTCTGACTGTTAAGGGACTGCTGCAATGGCCGCATGCAGGTGGATCGGTAGATGCCATTAGAAAGCCATGTGTAAGACGAGTGTGTCCAAGTCTTAATCTTCTTAGAATAACTTTGTGTCTTCTGGGCATAGATGGTAGCTCTAAGGAAGGTATAACTGTTTGTATATCGTGTAAATGACTCGAAGTTGTGTTCCAATTAGCTTGCCATTTGTCATATATACGCTTTTTAAACATTTTTTTAATATCATTATGGAACTGGATATTTGATATAGGTATATCCAAAGTAGAAACTTTGGATTACTACTGGACAATTACTCCATGATCAAGATTATTGTATATGTCATGTATTAAATTTACCAGAGGATGATCTGAGAACATGTTTTTAATTACTTGTATTGATGATAAGGAGTCTGTGCAAATCGCTACATTGCGGTCAGTTGGTTCCAACATACGAAAAGCCTCGACGATACCGTATAGTTCTGCAGTGTATATACTACAAACGGCAGGAAGTTTGATTAGTTTTGTAGTGCTAAAAGAGGAAACAACAGCACTACCCACCCCTACATCATTTTTAGAGGCATCTGTATAAAGAACTTTATGAAACTGATTTCGATTAAGTATGTCTAGGAACAATTGTTTAATTATAGCTTTAGGAGTATCATGTTTATTGAAAGAGTAAAGAGAGGTGTTGACATTCGGAAGTTGCTTATGCCACGGAGGGTGTGTAGAGATATGAAAGGGTGAAGTTGCAGAAAGATCAAAACCGTCGAGAATAGAATTTAGTATGTAAGAGAGGGGTTGTGCAGCTCTAGTGGTCTGAGAATGATGAATGAGATTATTTGGTTGTATAAGTAGTTGATAGACTGGATTTTGTGGATTGGCTGATAAGCTAGCTGCATATGACAAAAGAAGATGTTGTCTCCTTAACCAGAGTGGTGGTTCGTTAGCTTCACAGTACATACTTTGAGCTGGGCTAGATCTGAAGGCACCTAAGCAGATCCTAAGACCCGTATTGTGTACGGAGTCAAGAGCTTTCAGATGTGACTTGGAGGCAGACATATAGACAAAACTACCATAGTCTATTTTGGAGCGAATAATGGATCTGTAAACTGTGAGCAATACCTCTTCGTCGGCTCCCCATTGAAAATGTGCTAAACTTTTTAGGATATTAATATTTTTTAAGCAGTTGGCTTTCGTTTCCTGTATGTGTGTATTCCAAGTAAGTCTGGAGTCAAAGGTCAGTCCTAAGACTTTATGATGATCAATAACATCTAGTAATACTCCGTTGTATGTCAAAATTGGATTATCTTTTGTCGTTTTTCTGCTAAATTTCATGATTTTAGTTTTTTGAGATGAGAAAGAAAGCCCAATATGCCTCGACCACCTTTCTATATTATCAATAGCTGTTTGCATTAGTCGACAGGTTGTTTCGGTATTCTTTCCTCTGCAAAAGAGTATAAGGTCATCAGCGTATAATGCGTATTTAACTGGAAGATGAACACTTTTGCCTACATCATTAAATGCCAAACTAAATAGAGTTGTGCTTATAACAGAACCTTGTGGTACTCCGTTATGTTGAATACGAGTAGATGACAGCTTTCCGTTAACAATAACTTTAAAAGTTCTATCATCTAAAAAATTCTGCACAAAATAGTATTCCCACCCAGTCCACATTGTTGAAGATTTTGGAGGATTACAGATTTTTGAACAGTGTCAAAGGCTCGTTCTACATCAAAAAAGGCTGCTAATAAATCTTGTTTACAGGCCATAGAGTCGGAAATATGTGATTGTAAAATTACCAAATTGTCTGATGTAGAACGATGAGATCTAAAACCAGATTGTGCAGGTGAAATAATTCTATTTTTTTCTAAAAACCAGACCAATCTTTTGTTTACCATTTTCTCCATTAATTTGCACATGGTGCATGTCAGCGATATGGGCCTATATGAATTAGATAAACTTTGTGTTTGGTTGTGAACTTTTTTAATTGGTATAATATATGATTCTCGCCATCGCTTAGGAAAATTATAACTTTTCCAAATACAGTTGTAAAATTTTAATAAAATAATGATGCAAGGTGTCGATAATTTCTTTAAGAATATGAAAGGAATGTCATCTGGACCAGAGGCTGTGTTTTTACACAAATCGAGTGCCATCATTAGTTCCTCTAAGGTAAATGGTGTGTTAATAGGATCGATTTCTTGTACAGTTTCTATTGTGGAGGCCTCTCCAATTAATGTGCCTGATGATATGTTAGATGAGTATTGTCTTTTGGATTTTTGTTCAAACGTATCAGCTAGTAAATTGGCAATGCGTTGTGTGTCATTGATAACGGTGTTTTGATAACTTATATTTTGAATACCAAAACTTGTCTTACGGCCCTGCATTTGTCGTATTTTCGTCCATACTTGGGCAGAAGGTGTGTTGGTTTTTAGTGATGAAGTATATTCTCTCCATGAAATTTTCTTGCTTTCTTTTAGCACGTATTTTGCTCTGGCCTTTAGTTTTTTAAATTGCACAAAATCTTCATCATTTCGAGTTCTTCGATATCTGTTTAATGCTTTTTTGCATTGACGAACTGCATATTCACAGTCCTTATTCCACCATGGTACTTTCTTCCGTGTATAGGTCGTAGAAGTTTTGCCAATATGTAGTTCAGCTGCAGAGATAATGCAGTGGATAAGAAGGTTCAGAGATTCGTCTACGTCATCGGAAAGAGACAGAAGTGGAAGTTGTTTTTCGAGATACGAGCAGAAGCCAATCCAATCTGCATTGGCGATTCGCCATTTGGGTACATTATAATTGCTAGATTTATTCTCGCTATTTGAAATCAGAATTGGAAAGTGATTGCTATCAAAGAGACTGTCGAGGACATGCCAGTTTAATAGAGATGATGACTTTGGATCAGAAAAGCTCAAATCAATTGCTGAAAATGTGCCAGAAGATATATTGCAGTATGTACTTGATCCGGTATTTAATAGGCAAGTGCTAGAACAATTTAATACATTTTCAATGACTTTTCCCCTTCCAAATGTTTTATCAGAGCCCCACATAATATTATGTGCATTGAAATCACCTACAAGAAGATAAGGAGTGGGGAGTTGATGAATTAGATCATACAGTTCCTCTTCTGAAAGTTTGTAATTAGGTGGTACGTAAATGCTACATACCGTAATTTTGCTGGGACACCAGATGGAGACTGCGATTGCTTCAATGCCAGTAGTGAGTATGTGATGTGTAGAAAACAGATCTCTGGAAACAAAAATTGAGGTGCCGCCACTGGCTCTCAGGAAGTCCTTTCGTAGACAATGGTAACCTTCGTAATTTTTAAGTTGTCCAATTTTGGTATCTTTAAAGTTTGTCTCTTGTAAACATATAAAATCTGCTTCTGTTTCTGCGATCAATTGTTGGATTCTTTCATATCTCGGATAGAATCCGTCACAATTCCATTGAATTAATTTGAAAAGTAACTAATTAATTAAAAGGTAGATTTTTGGGACTTTTGTGATGTATCTGAGAGATAATCGTCGTCAGTTGATGATTGTGATACTTCAGCGTTGCTATTATCTGTGGTTAAATATTTCTTTAATTTTTTCGTTGTTCTAGTAACTCTACCCTTAACAGATCTTTCTGTTAGAGAAGGATATATCTTATACATATCGTCCAACAGGACCTGTATATCTGTAGTAATTTGCAGAGCTTCGATTATTGGGTTGCCGTTGCCAAATGAGTTCTCGAGGAATGCAATAATCTGATCAGCTGTTAATGAATAGTCATTCGGATTCTATATGAATATGATTCTATATGCGATATTCTCATACTGTATTAAAAGTGACGTTTGAAGCTCGTAGTTTTCAGTGGCTGGAATGACATAGACTTTACGTCTGAAACTCATAATATGCGAGTACTCATCTCCTGGGATACCTGCTTTTAATAGTGATATAGTGTAGCATTTTAAATTTGATTGATTCTTTGAAGTATATTTAAAGTCGCCTCGTATATGAAATCGTCTTAATAAAACGAAGAATGTTTTCTGTTTTTTAGTTCGTATCTTTCGAAAAGTGTTTTCAATCATTCTAACGTCGTAGAGTAATAAATCCATTTAATTGTTGTTTATTTTACTGCGGCGATTTCTTTTCATGTAAATGCGTTTCAAAGGATATCTACGTCGTTCGTTGGTTTTGCTATTTCAGCAGTTCGTTGATTTTCAAGTTAAGCGAACAAATTTTTAATTTCGTCACTCTCGGTGGAATCGCTGCCAAAGTCAGTCGGTTTCATTGTTTAGTCCGGATTTTCTTTTAATTCGTTATTGCATTTTTGTTATGGAAAAATGTGTAAATAGTAGCAGTGTGGAGTAAACCGAGACAAAGAAAACAGTCAAGTTTTGGAATTGAGATTCGGAATAGCTTGCGGGTGTAGTCTTCCAAGCCGGATTTTTTTTTAATTTGAAAAGTGAATTTTTACTCAAAATGCGATCTGGCAGTTTTTTTGTTGAGTTAACCACCGATTTGTTCGTGCAGTGTTTTATCTGAGAGATTTGTAAAACGGCGTTTCCAGCCGTTTAAGAAGTTCACATGATTTTGGGAGGAAATTGAGTGGGCGAGTTTTGAAGATTGCAGTTTTTTGTCATTCAGGATGATCCGAAGCCGATTCCAGTGGCCAACTTCCAAAGAATTGTCTATTTGTGTTCATAAGTCACTTCAGACTGAATTGCAGCTTAAGTGGGACACAGTTGTATATTTTGCAGTGTTTTGGTTCAATTCCGATTCCAAAATTTTCTTAAAGGAAATACATCAGTCAGTGATACCAGGTACTTTTAAAATTAAAAATTACTTTTCAAAGTAAAAATAAATAATTTTTCAATAATAAAAAAATTTGCTTTGATGACAAACTAAAAAATTGTAAATAAATGAAATTATAAATTTTATGGATTAGCTAATTGTCCTATTAGTTTTCTTTTAAATAAAGTTGACTGCTATAATTAAAATTAATGTTTCAAAAAGGTTTAATATTTCATTTCGATATATGACAGTTAGTATTATCCTTTCTCGACATTAATACATAACCATAAGTTTTGATATTTGTGTATTTTGTGACTGTTGAATATTTTTGTATTCCTCCTTATAACTGTTTGTGGTGACATAAATAAAGGTTAAATTTTGTTGTCTTAACTTTTTATTTATTTTTTTGAGCTAACCTTTATTGATTTTTATTTGAAAAAGATATGTTTTTGATTTTTTTTCTAATTATTTCCCTAGTTACAACTAGTGGTTGTAATAGGCATAATTAGGCACCTCAAGTGGCGCCCTATAATCAAATTTCTTGAGGTGTTTTCTTGTTGATTTTTATTCTGTTTATCCCAAAAGCCCTTTATTTCTTTTTGTTGTAGTTGCCCCATTCTAACCCCCATTTTACTTATCCACGACCCCAGCTCTCCTACGAAACCCTGAGTGTCCGTTCGCACAAGTAGCGATTATTTTGCTTGCCCTATCTCACCCCTAGTTTCTTCCCCAATTTTCTACCTGTATTAATGGCCCCTGTGGTAGGCAAAATATTATCGTTACAAAAATGGCTCCCAACGTGCGAGGCTTTTGAATATTCCTTAATTTTTAGATTTTTGACCTTTTTCCCAAGCCACATATCTTTTTCAATTTTTCTGCCATAGTTTTCTGCCATTTTTATGAAACCCTGTCTTCCAGGTAGTGCCCCGGTGTCCCACAAACAGTTTGTTTATTGTATTTGTATCAACATATGTATTGTTGTTTTTTCTTTGTATGGTATTTGTATTAACATATGTATTATTGTATATCAACAGATGTATTTGTTGTATATTGACATATGTAATGTTGTTTCTTTTATTTCGTGTACTGTAGAAATTTTTCTATATGTATTTTTGTGTATTGGTAAATGAAAGCAAATATTTTGAGTTTGAATATTTAAATTGAATTTTAAATAATGTTTTGATATTGAGAAGAATTTTAAGTTATTTACAGTAACAAATTAAGTGTACCGTTATTGTGCCATTTATTTTTGATTGATTTGACATTTCTTACAGAAAAATCGGTTTTTGTAATTTTGTTTTGTCCGGTCATTTTGAGTAAATGTGTTTATTGTTTGAGTGACTTTTCTTTGAGCTGATGAGTATAGTTGTGTTTTGTTGTTTGTCCTTGTCCTAAGACATTTCATTGTTTCTTCTAGGCCCTCTCTGACGGCGTTTGTGTTATGCCACGGGCTAGTAGGAGATTGTGAATGTGAAGAGTAGTCCCCTGTGTCCCCTGTTGTTCCCTAATTAACCAGCTTTGACGGCGTATGTAATGCCACGGGTTAATAGGAGATTGTGTTCCCCTGAGTCCCCTTTTGTGTTTCCTGTCTTGTATCTGAATGATGACAAGTGTTATACTCGTGATCGGAGGTGCTGTTTAGTTTTGCCTAGGAGCAGTCTCATTTAGTTTTCAGAACAAGAGCAAGGTTTTTTATTTTCTGTTATTTTGTGAAGCTCATTGAAAAGTCAAGTTTTCAATATTGTTAGTATTTTTGTATCACCCTGTTTGTGAAGTTTATCGAGTATGTTGTTTTGTATACATTGTGTATTTGCTTTCACCCAATCATTGTTTCAGTATTTTTGTCCCACCCTGTATGTGAAGTTCGTTGAGTTTGCTTCGAACCGTTTTTTTTTTCTGTTATTTTGTGGATTTGTTTTATCCAGTTTTTCGTTAAATCAAGTCTATTCCTGTCCCAAGTTAACTGCTACGATTTCCATTTTCTTCTATATACAGTTTTCGTAAAATTATGTAGAAATAATTTTCGTCTATTTCCTTGTGAATTAAAAAATACGTATTTGGAATGATGTCATTCCTTATTTGCCGGTATTTTAAAATGTGAACGATATCAAGTTTGTTTATTCTTGTTCGTCTTAAGTATCATCCCATGTCTGAGAAAAGAATTTTGTTTACGTTAACGAAATAATTTATTTCGTATGTAGACGCTGTCCTTTCTTTAAGTGTTTATAAGTTATCTATTTCGTCTTCTTATTGAGTCTTTGCGTTTCAGAAATCAGCTGTTGTACGAAAAATATAGGTCAAATTTTTTCGTATCTTTAAAGTTTAATAGTCCAGGCAATGTGTGAAATTTTTTTTAAGCCCCGAAAAGGAAATTGTTTCTGATTTTACAGTCCATGATCAGTCCGTGTGTTTTCGTGTTGTCTTTTGTTTTATAAGTAGGAGGAAGTAATAATACGATTTCGTTTGTCCATGGCTAAGGCCGATTTGTTAGTGACAAAGCGAAGTATTGTTATTTGCCTTATGTTTGTTATTTCCGTGTTTCCCCGTGTTTTCTTTGTTCCTATTCTGTGTTATAAGTAGGAGGAAATGATGATACGATTCCGTTTGTCCTTGGCTAAGGCCGATTTGTTAGTGACAAAGCGGAGTATTGTTATTTTTCTTTTGTCTGTTAGTCTTGTGTTTCTCCCTAGTTCTTTTTTGTGTACAAGTAGAAGAGAGTGATGATACGACTTCGTGTATTCCTGGCTAAGGCCGATTTGTTGAGAATACATAGCGAAAGTATTGTGATGTTTTTTCTGTCTGTTAGTTTTGTGTCTTTCCGTGTCTTTGTGTGGTCAGATGTTGTAGTGGAGATATGTTGATGGTCTAAAATGTATTAGTTTGTGATTTGAGTATTGTGTTGTTGAAATATCATATAGGACGTACAGGCATGTGACCTGGATTTGTGTTTCCTTGGATATTTCTGTTGTTGTGTAAGACTGCGTAGCAGCATCCCCTTTCCGTGAATTAATAGAAAGGATAAGCCTTTCTATGTGTTGAAGTAAGACTATTGGCGATAGAGTCTCAATAGCATTCCTTCTTGTTGTAGTGTTTGTGATGTAGTGTTTTTGATTTGGTAGAAGCGGAGGTACAAATACTTGCATTGTCCATTGTGACGTTTTGATTTGCTGAGGTGAAAGTACCTGGCCGCCGTTTATTGTGAAAATATTGTTTATGTCGATTGTGAGACCATGTTAGTGAAACATCTGAAGTATTTTTAGTACTACCGTTGAATGACCCACTTAGAATTCCCCAGTTTTATGTTGTGACCCTGTTCGAGTTTTGTTAAAGAATAGTGAACGTTTCTTTCTGATTTGTATGAAGATGTTGTATTCAATTATTATCCGTGAAATGATGAAGTTTATTTCTTGATGTTGCCCTTTATTCCCTTCCCAAACTGTGTCTTTGACCTTATTAGTTGTCATAAGAGGAACGGCTAGGTCGATGAGTTTTGGATTCGTCCGCCAGGTGACCTGTTGAGCTTTTAAGGAAGATAAGCATTAGTTTTTGCCTTGTGTATATATATATATATATATATATATATATATATATATATATATACTCTTCTTCTTCTTCTTCTTTACCCTTCTTGCCCTGCTTTTGAGATTTGTGTACCCAGTTGGAAGTTTTATTGTTGATGACGGACTGTAATGATTTTTTTGTTCTTTTGGAAGATTATAGTGATTCTTCTGTCCCCTTGGAGATTTGTAATGATGTTTTGTTTCTTTTGAAGTGTTGTCGTAACTTTTTTGTTTTCTTTGGAAGACTGTTACGATTTTTTTTTGTTTCTTTTGGAAGTATTTAGTTTGAGACTGAACTGATTGTGTATTGATTATGGCTTGTATGCCATGTGCCCCTGTTCTTTCTTCTTTTCCAAGATTGTGTTTTAGCGTTTTGGATTTATTTTCTTCTTTTGTCCTTTTGGGAGTTTCCTGACTTGGAAATTTTTCGCTGTGTCGATCCCAGAGGATATTTCTATGGAACTATTGGCCATCCTGTTTTCTTCTTGTTTGTGTTTGATTTTCAACCAGTGGTTGAAAATTCATTGCTTGACTGTTATAGTCAAGTTTGTTATTGTTTGATATTTGTTTTGGTTATCTATTATGTGGATAACCATAGCGAAGCTTGTCTAAGCTGTGTTGTTGGCCACCCGCCTTTGTTGAGCTGGAAACACCTTTCTTTTCGCTTCCAGAAACTTCAACACTGGTCTGTTCCACGTTTTTGGTTAGGCTAGAGCCATTTTAGTAGAAATCTGCCATTGTGTCGTTGTGCTTAAGAGCCAACGAACTGTACCTGGTGCCGATTCGTCAAATCGAGCATCCAGTTTTATTTTGTATGTTATTATGTTAGAACCATAAACAGTTATGATGTGTAGTTTTGGTTATGATTTTTGTTTGTTGTTTTTTGTTCTGTTTGAGTTATTGAAGTCATTATGTGTTGTTGCAGTAGTTATAAAATGCTACTGTTGTTCCAACCTGATTGTTGTTCGCCCTAAACGAAAACTTTTCCTGTTAGTCCAGTTTTCGCTCTTACGTGGGGGTATTGTAGCATTTTAAATTTGATTGATTCTTTGAAGTATATTTAAAGTCGCCTCGTATATGAAATCGTCTTAATAAAACGAAGAATGTTTTCTGTTTTTTAGTTCGTATCTTTCGAAAAGTGTTTTCAATCATTCTAACGTCGTAGAGTAATAAATCCATTTAATTGTTGTTTATTTTACTGCGGCGATTTCTTTTCATGTAAATGCGTTTCAAAGGATATCTACGTCGTTCGTTGGTTTTGCTATTTCAGCAGTTCGTTGATTTTCAAGTTAAGCGAACAAATTTTTAATTTCGTCACTCTCGGTGGAATCGCTGCCAAAGTCAGTCGGTTTCATTGTTTAGTCCGGATTTTCTTTTAATTCGTTATTGCATTTTTGTTATGGAAAAATGTGTAAATAGTAGCAGTGTGGAGTAAACCGAGACAAAGAAAACAGTCAAGTTTTGGAATTGAGATTCGGAATAGCTTGCGGGTGTAGTCTTCCAAGCCGGATTTTTTTTTAATTTGAAAAGTGAATTTTTACTCAAAATGCGATCTGGCAGTTTTTTTTGTTGAGTTAACCACCGATTTGTTCGTGCTGTGTTTTATCTGAGAGATTTGTAAAACGGCGTTTCCAGCCGTTTAAGAAGTTCACATGATTTTGGGAGGAAATTGAGTGGGCGAGTTTTGAAGATTGCAGTTTTTTGTCATTCAGGATGATCCGAAGCCGATTCCAGTGGCCAACTTCCAAAGAATTGTCTATTTGTGTTCATAAGTCACTTCAGACTGAATTGCAGCTTAAGTGGGACACAGTTGTATATTTTGCAGTGTTTTGGTTCAATTCCGATTCCAAAATTTTCTTAAAGGAAATACATCAGTCAGTGATACCAGGTACTTTTAAAATTAAAAATTACTTTTCAAAGTAAAAATAAATAATTTTTCAATAATAAAAAAATTTGCTTTGATGACAAACTAAAAAATTGTAAATAAATGAAATTATAAATTTTATGGATTAGCTAATTGTCCTATTAGTTTTCTTTTAAATAAAGTTGACTGCTATAATTAAAATTAATGTTTCAAAAAGGTTTAATATTTCATTTCGATATATGACAGTTAGTATTATCCTTTCTCGACATTAATACATAACCATAAGTTTTGATATTTGTGTATTTTGTGACTGTTGAATATTTTTGTATTCCTCCTTATAACTGTTTGTGGTGACATAAATAAAGGTTAAATTTTGTTGTCTTAACTTTTTATTTATTTTTTTGAGCTAACCTTTATTGATTTTTATTTGAAAAAGATATGTTTTGTGATTTTTTTTCTAATTATTTCCCTAGTTACAACTAGTGGTTGTAATAGGCATAATTAGGCACCTCAAGTGGCGCCCTATAATCAAATTTCTTGAGGTGTTTTCTTGTTGATTTTTATTCTGTTTATCCCAAAAGCCCTTTATTTCTTTTTGTTGTAGTTGCCCCATTCTAACCCCCATTTTACTTATCCACGACCCCAGCTCTCCTACGAAACCCTGAGTGCCGTTCGCACAAGTAACGTATATTTTGCTTGCCCTATCTTCACCCCCTTGTATTAATGGCCCCTGTGGTAGGCAAAATATTGTCGTTACAATAGGCGACACCATTTGAAGTCCGAAATCTTTGAGTGCCTGTTCTATGACCTCATTAGGTATGGATGGACAGACATTTGATATTAATATTCTCTTAGCTGGAGAAATTAGTCTTCTTATACTCAGCTCAATGGAATTTACAGTTACAGTGGAATGCTCTAATATAAGTTGGTCTACAAGTTCGGTTCTTGATAAGTAGATACACACTCGGTTGTTTGATATTTTCGATGCAAAACAAACATTTTTGGGATTAACGATATTTCCAACTGCTTTAACGTAGTCCAATAACACAAGATTGGGATGAGAATGTATGATAATTGCTTGTTCTTTTTTTGGAAAAATAGGTTTAGGTCTTGTTTTGGCTGCAGCAACGTATGAAGTTGTAGGTGTATTATTTTCTCCGTCATTCGTTAACATAATGGATTTAGTTACGTTTGAAGTAGTTTGTTCAATTTTGTTGCCCTTGTAGTCAAAAGCAACAGGTTTAGAATTATCCATAATGGTTGTAATTATTGGCCAGTATCAAGATAACAGCAACACACCATGTCGTATTACTGGTTGCCTATAAAATTGGCGTAAAGCGAAAGGCGATTTGGAAGATATTAGTGTTTCACTAATGAGCACAAAAAGTTCAGAGATAAACAAAATAAACAGTTCAATGCAGCAATTATAGTCAGATATTAAATAATACCTTTACGCTTACTCGTAGGCCAGAGTTAACATCAGTTTCCAATACACTACACCTTTATGATTATATGTCCAAAATTTAATAAATTTACAATCCAAATATTCACTATAAAACTTAAATAACGATTCTCAACATACAGAACGACCTTTACACGTTCAGACACCGAAATCGAATCCTCAAAATGTTTTAAATATAGAGAAATGAGCTTATTTAATATATTCTTCTTCTACGGCACTACAGCCAAATTAAGCCCTGGCCTCCTTTATTTTTTGCCTCCACCCTTGCTTGTCTATAGCTAGTCTTCTCCATACACGTACTCCTAAAAGGGCTTGTGCGTGGCTGTTAACTGTGTCTTCCCAGCGATTTTTTGGCTTTCCAACCGGTCTCTTTTCCTGCATTTTAGCATTGAGTGTTTTTTTTGGTAACCTATCCTCTTCCATTCTTATCTATTATCCAGCCCATTGCGATGTTTGTATTCTAATGAAGTCTGACAGTGGTGCCTCTTTTAATCTATTTATCTATAAAGTTAATAAAGCTCAAAAAGGAAAAGGCAGTTAAGACATATAGTGCGTCTGTGTATCCGCTAATGCGTATTTCTGCCTGATAGGCCTCTTTAGAACGGCAATTCACAGTCGCTCTAAACTTGAAAACGAAAAAATCTGTATTTGGTTTCGAAAATTGGTTTACCGATTTTAATAAAGCTCGTTGTTGTATCGACTTCTGAAGATTCCATTTTCCCTTACTGGTCCTAGTATTCTCCTCAGTACTTTGCTTTCGAATGTGTCGAGTTTGTTTTTAGATGTTTCTTCGAGGACCCCTTCTTTACTGCCATAACATGCTATTGGTCGAATTAAGTTTTATAGATTCCCATCTATTTCGGTGGATATTTTTAGACCGAAAAATATGGAAGAGGGCAAAATTAGCTCTGTTTGAATGCGTTATTCTCTGCCGTATTTCTCCATTTCCTGATCCGTCGGCATATATTTCTACTCCCAGGTATGTAAACTTTCCAACCGTTTCAATGCCGTCTTGATGTATAATGTTTTGTGGGACTATATTTTTATCTTGTCTGCATCAATATTCATCGTTCCTGTGCTTGTATTAATGTTCTACTCATAACATTAATATCAACGACATAAGCGACCAGTTGAACCGTTCGGTTGGTCAGTAGGTTACCTCTTCCAGTTTGCATTTGCCTAACCGCATACTGCAGTGCCAGGTTTAACAAACTTGGGGCCAGCCCATATCCCTGCTTTAGTCCCTGAGAAATTTTGAAAAAGTCTGTCTGGTGGTTTTGTATTCATACACGTGCCAAGTTCCATCCATTGTGGCTTTAATTGAGTTCCTAATTAGCTTGTGTGGTATTGTCAATTCAGCTAATATATTGTAGAGTTTGTTCCTTTTAACTGGATCGTATGCCTGTTTGAAGTCTACAAACACGTTCTGAACATCAATGTCATGGTCTCATGATTTACTCAAGATCTGTTTTGACTGTAAATATTTGATTCAATGTCGATCTTCCCGCCGGAAGCCCGTCTGATACTCTCCAATAATAATTTCCAATAGTGGGTGGACCGGCTGGTTTATAATATACGTGAGGACTTTATATGCTGTACATAGTAGAGAAATTCCACGGTAGTTTTTGCTCTGGAGTTTGTCTCCTTTTTTATAGATCGGGCATACTATACTTTTCTTCCAGTCGTCGGGTATTTTCTCTTCTGGCCCTATGTCTTTAAGGAGCGCGTGGATGTGACTTGCTAGGTGGTCGCCACCTACCTTATACTGGTATTTCGTCAACTCCCGGGGCTTTATTGTTTTTCTGGGCCTTAATAGCTTCGAGAACTTCCTATATGGTTGAAGCTTCTACTCCATTATCTACTTTATTCTCTTCTACGTAGTTCATACCCATTTTATCGTTCATATCTGCTTGTGTACTAAGTGACTCTAAAAATAGCGCTTCCAGGTTTCTGTGACTTTCTGTGGATCACTGAATATTTGCCCACTTTCATCGTTATCTAGACTTTTTTGAGGTTTAAGCTCACTTTTTATTTTTTTAGGTATTCGTAAGCCCCTCTAATTTGTGTTGTTTTTTTATAGGCTCTTTTTTATTTCTACATATCTTGTCTGCTACTTCAAATGATGTTCATCTTTTCCGTGTTCTTCTTGTTATATACATTTTGTGTGCTTTATTTCTGTCCTCTATTGCTTGTCTGCACTCGTCATCGAACCATGCTCCTCCTCTCGCCTTTTTCTTGTTTCCTAGGGTGAACACTGCCTCTGTTAGTACTGCTATTTTGATATTATTCCATTTGCCCTCTATGGAGTGCAGTTCTAGCATCCTGAACTCATTTGCGACTTTTTCTTTAAACTTCTCTTTACATTCCTGAATCTTCAGTTTTTCAAGTCCAGTTTGTTTGTTCTTCGTTGTCTTTCGTTTCTTTCTTTGTTAACTCTGCATCTAAGTTTGGTTTGGAGTAGAAAATAGTCTGATCCACAGCATCCTCTTAGTCGCGTTCTAACATCTGAGATACTACTGGCTGCTCTTTTGTCTATCAGCCTATGATCGATTTGATTGATTGTTGGATTGGAACATCAGATGGTGGTTCCATCTGGTGAAATCCATGTCACTTTGTGTATGTATTTGTTACATTCTACGGGATATTGAAAAACTTTTTGTGAATTTATTGGATCCATTGGATGGAAGGTTGATAATAGATAATAAGGCATAAGAAAAAAGGTCAACAACATATCAGACATCGACAATACGTTCTTACTAAATTTCAGTAAATAAATTATAATAACTAAGAATTTCGCAAAAACCAATAAATATTATTAAAATGGCCCTAAACAAAACCAAATGTGAGATAAACCTTCAAGAGAATTCTGGATAGATTTAAAACATAGTCTTATGCAAGGCATTTCTTTACCTTCATATTATTTAATTTAAACCTGAAAAAAACTACTAAGAAATTTTTAAGAAACTCTGAAATTCACAGTATTTAAATATATTTGACCATTCTGATTGAAGAGTTTTGTAACATTTTAATCAACCAATTAGACGTAACACCAAGCTCCGCTTGGTACTTGTCCCCCGTAGTATATTATTCCAAAGCGACCTAACTAAATTATAAATATTTTTAGTAACTGTTCCAACCTATATAAACCGGTAGAAATCTTTATTCGCTTTTTTTTCGACATATCACTACAATCATTCTACAATGAAACATTTTTCACACACACTGGTTGGTGTCTTAGCCGTATACACAGCCAATCTAGAGTCTAGATTATAGCAATAGTCTAGATTATAGATCAACAACCCCCCTTAACCCAACCAACAACCACCGCCAGCGGCTAACTTCCACAAAGATCGGAATCCTTCTTGGAGAACTTTGAACGACTCCTTCAGAACGAACTAAAGCTGAGTACTTTTTTATTCTTTAATTATTTTATACTGACAACCGGCAGAATCTTTGAGTCTCAGTTTAAAAATTTATTTTTGTTTCACATTCATAATATGAATTCTGTGTATTACTTTATTAATATATATATATATATATATATATTATATATATATATATATATATATATATATATATATATACCTTTACTATGACTTTTGTTTTTTTTTATTTCCTGTTCTGGGATTCGTTTGGCGAGAGAATAAACAGGAAACGAACCCAGGACTGAGCAGTCGGGCAGAGCACCATTCTGATGGATGGATCGGTGGGCGGTTTTCTCTTGAATATCCTTAGGAATATTTGAAGAAATTCTCCCCTCGTTTCTTCCAGCTGTGTGACGTTGCTCAACGCCCTGATCTCAATAAGATTCAGACAATACAGTTTAAGCAAGTTAGACTCTTTGGTAACAAGGGGAAAACAAAGTATATGGTTGGATAGAAAATATGTGACATTCGAATAACTGTCGTAGTCAACTAGCTCTGGAACGTACTTCTGAAGAGAATGAGTACAATGCGTATATTAGCGAATATCAGAGGTAAGACTTCTAGGAGGTAGATTAGAAGTTAAGAAGCTAGGCCTAAATAATTAATCAACGAACAGAATAGCCGGGCTCCATAAATGACAATTATGCTGTTATTGAAATAAAGTAAAATACAACAATATAGCAGTAGCAGTCGAAGGAGAAACTACACCGTTTGAATTAGAGAAACAGATTATATTCTTACTCTATCTTATTTCGTAAGCTTGCTGAATGGTTGCGTACTCACTGTCCTAACTATACATGTTTTTATTATCCTACAAAACAATTATCGTGCAATACCTACAATTAAAGTACCAAAGATATCAGCAAAAGTTTTTTTAGTAGCTTTCTTCAGGCAATATTAATAGCAAGCATGCAATACTTTTAGCAAACATAAATTAGCTTTATTTATTCGATCTTTACGTTTTTTTTTATCTTGTTTAGGCTATGGTGCCTCTTTAAGGATGGGGTTTGTAAATTGGGAAATGTCAATCTATGTATTGTCGCTCTCCTTGGGCTTATGTGCTAGTTACAAATTAGTAAATGTCAGAGGTATTTTCCAAATTTTTGGATGCCGGTTGGACCAAGCCCGCTACTAAGTACAAATTGTATTGGATCAAACGCTTTTTTCAGATTATTGGCCTTTTCTTTTGTTCGGTGTAAACGCGTAGAGGATAGCTGTGGCTGTGTTCTCACCTAGGATCAGGTGTCGCTTCACAATGAGATTGAGAAACCACAAAAAACTAATCTCCCCCTGTCCTTGTGATTTGAATTACGAATCTTAAGGACTGCTCGAGGTGCTCACTGTGTTGTCTTTGGTGTATGTGGATATTGTATATGATTGGCTGTGTTGTTTCTTGTTTTGGTGTTTGTGTTTTTATTGATTTTTGAGCTTGAGTAATTGGCCAAATGTATGTGTGGGTAAATATTAAGTGTTTATGTGCAGTTTGGTTGTGCGAAAGTTTGGTTTATGGAATTGTTACAACAAGAAGTAGATATGGCATACACATACAATGAATTGAACATTTGGTTTAAATATCGGATTGTGTCACTTTTATTTTCAGGGAAGACATTGAATAGGATAATGGATGTGAAGTGGATTAAGGATATCATGTCTGAGGATAGGTCGTATGAAGAAATTTGCTTGGGAATGTGTACGCGTTGTGTTTGTTTTGTGTGTATTGGGCCTTTTGATTTAGGTTTGTACCCTAAATTAAATGTGATATTTATGTGACTATTGACAGAATTCACCATCTGGCTCAAGCGACCCTTATACTACTTATGAATAAAATGAAAAATAATTAAAAATATGAATTTCGCTCACGAGTAAAGTAACTTTATATTTCAAAATATCTTCTTGTTTCTCTCTGTTTATGGGGAACGTTTGTCTTTATATTGGAGAACCGTCTCTAGCCCTCTTGAAAACTCTATTTATTATTATTTGTCTTATATAATCGTTCCATTTTACTCTTTTATTTCTTAGCCAGTCCTTTATGTTCTCCACTATGCATCTATGTCGTATATTAGTACTTCTATCGTTCTCTTATAGTGTCTTACTATCAATTGGTCTTCCAAGAGTTTTCAGCTAGGGTGTTTCTAATATTCTTTTAGTCTTCTTTATGTCAAGTCGTGTTTCCACCTCATATGTCATTATTGGTGTTTTGTAAACTTTGCCTTCCATTTTTTCCCGATATTATTTTTCCAACTTTTTTCATTCAAGCAAACTGTGGGCTCCGTGATTATCTCGATTTTCCACTGTTTTGAGCTTTCCGTAGCTAGATGGTGTGATGCCAAGATATTGAAATTCGTCCTATTATCTGACCTTCCTACTCCAATTTACATCTTGATAAATTTAAAGTACAAGTTCAAGTACCTGGGATGTCTGATCAATAGCAGCCTAAAGCCTGATCTAGAAATAAGATCTAGAATAGAACAGGCCAGAAAATCATTTAAAAAAATTAACAGACTACTATATAATTCTGCAATACAATTCGAAATTCGAATACGTTCATCAAAATGCTACGTCTGATCGACTACTCATTATGCAGTTAAAGCAAGTACCCCTTAAAATATTACCCCATTATTGTTTAACAAATTAAAGACCTTTCAAATTTCCAAACGAGAACTTTTTAACACAGTAAAAGTAGGCCAAACATATCAATACCTGCATAGAACGGCTGTTGCACACAAACATAGTATATTAACCAACAGATTAAACACAACAGCCCTAGCTAAACATTCTCTAGAAAATAGCCATTCCCTTGATTTTGAAAATGTACAGATATTGGAAAAAGAACAAAATTACAACAAACAATGCATATTGGAGGTGATTCACATAAAAAAAGATCTAAAATCTATCAATAATAAGACTGACATCAAAGATCTTTCCAATATGTATCATATTTTAATAAATTGAGTTGTTAAATACATCATGGCAGATATTTAAGATACGACCCTGAACTCTCGTGTTTTAAGATATCTGCCAGATGGCATCTGTCACTGTCAGATACCAATTTCTTTATCCATGTTAAACTTCTAAAGAGTGTAAAAATGAAATATAATTGTATAAAATATAATGCTTATTTAAAATGGCAAATAGCCGAAACGTTTATGTTTTAAGTTATATTAAAAATTAATTAAAATTTTTTATTCTGCCAAATACCGTCTTTGCGCCTGCGCAATATTTTTAACTCAGATATACTGTTAGCAACAACATGCAATAAAAAAATACAATTTGTTGTTTCTCTAATCTTGGGAACTAATAAAGTTGGTTAACATGATGATTGTTATTTTTTTTTTTTTTATTTCAAATTACATGTCTCGGCTGCTGCGGCCATTAACACGAGGAACTGTATTACAGAATAACAATAAAGTTACATTAATTCAATAAATTTCAATACAGATGATATCAAAAAAAAATAAAGAAAAAACTAGCGGATGGTTACAAAATTGAAATATAGATAGATGATACAATTACAACAGGTGATATAATTTACAGTTTTTAAGGAACTCTATCACATTACACATATTGTTTTTAGATTTTAAAATGTCACATAAACTTCCGTGGATACCATGTTTGATCCGTGCTGCTGCGTACTGGTTACATTCCACAAGTATGTGGTGTACACTTAAACGGGAGTTGCAATATTGGCAGTTTGGAGGTTCTTCGGGAACCATCAGATATCCGTGGGTTAGCCGGGTGTGCCCAATTCTGAGCCTTCTAATGATGGTCTTCGATTTTCTTTCCATTGTAACAATTCTAGGGCCTAAAATGTTTGGTTGGATAGACTTTAGTTGGGTAGTGCACCTGTTCCATTGATTTTGCCACATTGAGGTAGATAACTTTTTAATTTCAATTATTATGTCTTGAAACATTTGGACTTTTTCATCTGTAAGGTCAGAGCGACGTGCTTCATTTGCTGCATGGTCAGCATTCTCATTTCCTTTAATACCAACATGTGAAGGATTCCATATCATCGAAACCGAAGTGTTTGATTTAGCAAGTGCTGTACATCTTTCGTGGATCTCATTAACTAAAGGATTTGATGTGTAGATTTTTCTAATTGAATTTATGGATGATAATGAATCTGTGCAGATTGCTAAGTTTTTGGTACCCTGCATTGGAACCTCTAGAGCTTTAAGTATAGCGTAAAGTTCTGCTGTGAATATACTGGTCATCTTGGGTAGTCTATACATTGCTAGTATGTTATTTGTGGAAGTAACAGCACATCCGACACTTTCTTCGTCTTTAGATGCATCTGTGAATATTATGTTATCAAACTTGCCTCTATTAATTATGTCGTTAAAAGTTTGTTTCATGAGTGTCGTGGGGGTTTCCATTTTCTTATATATGCACAAATTTACGTTAAAGTCAGGTAATATTTTTAGCCAAGGTGGAGTATTGGGCTGAATAATGGGGGTGGTGAGATTTAGGTCAATATTTTCTAAGAGTGGCAATAGAAATTGTAGTGATGAATTGGCAGTAGCTCTACTGTGTGCTCCTGTTAATTGAAAATTTTTAATAAGTTGGAAAGATATATTATTAGGGTTTGCAGAAACCTTAGCAAAATAGGAGTTTAGTAGACGTTGTCTTCTAATATTTAGAGGGGGTTCACACGATTCGACATATATGCTTTCTGTCGGGCTAGATCTGAAGGCTCCAAGACATATTCTTAATGAAGTGTTTTGAATTGTATCTAGTGATTTTAAATAAGTTTTAGGGGCAGACATATATAATATAGATCCGTAGTCTAACTTAGATCTTATTAGGGCTCTGTATAAACTTAATAGGACTTCTTCTTCGGCTCCCCATTGTCGATTGGCTAGTGATTTTAAGAGATTTATATTTTTTAAGGCACTGGCTTTAGTTTGTTCTATATGTCTCTTCCATGTTAACTTTTTGTCGAAAATTACCCCTAAAAATTTGTGATTTTCAACTACTTGTAGTGGATGCTCTTTTAATTTTATGAGTGGAAGAGTTTGTTTATATTTTTTGCTAAAGTTAATCACTTTAGACTTTGTAGGCGAGAAGCTGAAACCAATTTTGTTCGACCAGTGAGAGATGCTATCAATAGTATTTTGCAAAAGAGTGCTAGTGGAGCTTGTTACTTTACCCGAACAGTAAATAACTAGATCATCCGCATAGATATTATGTTTGACAGGGGGTTGTACTAAGGAACTAAGGTCGTTAAGAAGCAGTAAAAATAAGGTTGTGCTGAGGACTGATCCTTGAGGTACTCCTGTCTCCAGGATATATGAGTGAGACATTTTACCATTTGCAGAGACTTTGAAACTTCTGTTAGTTAAAAAATTTTCAACAAATATATATATGTTTCCAGATAAATTAGACTCTTTAAGTTTTTCTAGAATTGCCGGCCTTGATGCTGTGTCGAAAGCACTTTCTATATCGAGTGAGACAGTTATAAGGTTGTTTCTATTAGAGAATGCTTCTATGATATCGGATTGAAGAGTGATAAGATTATCCA
This sequence comes from Diabrotica balteata, assembly GCA_918026665.1. Taxonomy (NCBI): domain Eukaryota; kingdom Metazoa; phylum Arthropoda; class Insecta; order Coleoptera; family Chrysomelidae; genus Diabrotica; species Diabrotica balteata. The sequence continues at coordinate 63,624,041 of OU898276.1, read as the reverse complement.
TCGTGCAACGATTTGGACGAAATCCTGATTGAGCGGTATTGATAATATTATGTTTTTCAAGATACCAGAGTAAGCGTTTGTTAACAATTTTTTCCATGAGTTTGCAAAGTGTGCAAGTTAATGAGATGGGTCTAAATGACATAGTTGTATTGTCAGAAGTGTCATTTTTCTTGAGTGGAATTGTTATAGCTTGTCGCCAAAGTGATGGAAATTGGTTACCTAGCCATATGTTGTTGTAGAATTCTAGTAACTTTAATAGTGTATCTTCATGTAGATGTTTTAAAAATATCGATGGAATGTCATCCGGCCCTGCAGCACTGTTCTTTAGGGAATTAACAGCTTCGACTAATTCATCGATTGTTAGTGGGAGATTGACAGGATGATCATTGGAATTTGGATTCTCATGTACAACACATTTATTTGTTATGTTTGTTGGTCCAGTACAGTTGTTATCATGTTTAGTTTTATTCAAATAGTATTTGGCAAGTGTGTTTACAATCTGCTGGTCATCAGTTATGACATTGTTATCTTCTATTAGGGCTGGAATTTTGTATGTTGTGTATCTACCTTTCATCTGTTTTATTTTAGTCCATATTTGACTAGAAGGTGTATCGGAAGTTATGCTACTGATGTATTTGTTCCATGAGTTCTTTTTGCTTTCTTTCACAATTCGCTTAGATTTAGCTCTTAGTTTTCTAAAATTTATTAGATCCGCTTGGTTTCTAGTTTTACGATATCGGTTTAATGCTTTTTTACAATCTTTTACAGCTAGTTTACACGATTCATTCCACCACGGAACATATTTTTTGGAGGGATCAAAATGGTATTTACCGATGCATTTTTCGGCGGAACTTATAATACAATTAATCAACATGTTAAGATCTTCATTAGCGGAATTCATAAAGGAGATTTTATCTGTTTGTTCCTTGACAAGTAAATTAAATAGATCCCAGTCAGCGTGAGCAATTTTCCACTTAGTTTTGCTTTGTCTTTGTGAGTTATCATTGTTAGAAATTAAAATGGGAAAATGGTTACTTCCATAGAGACTTTCCAGCGTTTTCCATGTAAGATGAGTAGATAATTCTGGATTACATATGCTTAAATCAATGGAAGAGAGAGTACCTGTTTGGATATGAAAGTATGTGCTGCTTCCAGTGTTTAGAAAATTAAGGTTGGAATTGATTATGATATTTTCAATCATTTTACCTCTACCGAAAGTATTACTGGAGCCCCACATAGTGCTATGTGCATTAAAATCTCCAACTAAGATAAATGGTTCAGGAAGTTGGTTAATAAGGTTTGTAATTTCGATAGCTGTTAGGGTGTAATAGGGAGGAATATATATGTTGCAAATTACGATTTTATTTGGACACCAAACAGTAACGGCAACGGCTTCTAGAGTTGTTGTTAAGTGAAATTCTTGGTGGAATATATCTGTAGAAATAAATATAGAGCTCCCACCACTAGCTCGTGCGTGTGATGTTCGTATAAAGTGGTAGCCAACGTAATTTTTAAGGTATGGATTATGGTTTTTAGAGAAATTGGTTTCTTGCAAACAAATGAAATCGGGTGAAGTATCAGCAACAAGCAGTTGGAGATTTTCTAGATGGGGGTAATACCCATCACAATTCCACTGGATTAAATTGAATAGGAAGAATATTAGAAGGGGGGATTTTTCAGTGCTGCGACCTTTGGGATCGATCGGAAAGGCACTCATCGTCAGTTAGTTCGCTTGATGAAATTGAGTCTGATAAACTTGTGGCTTCAGAGGATTCTAGTTGTAGTTGTTTTTTAATCTTTTTACTTAACCGGGTAAATCGGTTTTTTAGGGATCTATCTGAAAGATGTGGATATATAGTATGCAGGTTCAAAAGTAGACTTTTTACATCATCCGTGAGCTTTTTCGCTTCCGAATAAGGATCAGAATGTCCAAAACTATTTTCAAGGAAGAAAAAGAAATTGTCTATGGGTATTTTAAAGGTTTGTGGATTCTGTTTGTATGCTTCTTGGATTGTTCTCTTGGTGGTTTCGGTTAATACTAATTCTGTTGGAGTGTCAGGTTTGTGCTTTTTTTTCTTAGCTTTGGGACCTTTTTTGGGGGAAGCTGATAGAGGGGGAGGCATATCTAACAATGGTTGAGCTTCTTTCTCAGGAATTTCAGGGCTTGTTAGTTCACTAGGAGTTTCTATTTCAGAGTGTCCTCGTTTTTGAGATAATTGTGTTATGGTAATTTGGTCTGATTGTGTGGTTTCAGTGTTGGAGTCTTTATTTTCGATTTGTGGGTCTTGGGCATTATGTGTAGAGGAAGATGAAATTTTTACGGATGAGTTGGGACTTGTTGGTATATATTCGGTTGGGATTGTATTGTCTGTTGGAGGATTTGGACAGTTGGAGGCTATATGTCCTGTTTGTTTACAGATAAAACAATGTACTTTATCTGTAGAAAGAAAGATTCTGTGTTCATTCCCTTCGAAGGAAATAAGTACTGAATGGGTGTAAAGAGAGTTCGCGTCTGTAGTAGAACACTACACGTGCACCCTGGGTAACGCTAAATGAACTAGCACAAAAGGCGCCAGACAATCTTGAATCTCCTGGCAATTCAATCATTACAGAAAATATTTCCAGAAATGACACTTGTAAACGGACCTTATCAGGACCATTTGACCAAAGAACTCGGACCAAGTATACGAGTTTGCCATTTTAACATAGAAGGCATAAGCAGGGCAAAATGTCAAATCCTGCACAGACTTTTAAAAGACAACGAAGTTGACCTAGTAGCACTTCAGGAAACGCACACAGAAAACGAAGGTCAACTAAGCTCAAGAGGAAAAATCCCCGGCTATGATCTTTTGGGCGCTACCTACGATAGAGCTTACGGAGTGGCAACATATGTCCGTTCAAACATAGAAAATGCAGCATTAATCGCCACTTCTACCGAGAACAACATCCACGAGGTAACTGTGAAAATAGGCAATGTCATAATAGCTAACATATACAAACCTCCTGCTATTACCTGGCCTGTCCAAGTTCTTAATTCCTATGAACATCCAGCCATATACGTAGGTGATTTCAACAGCCACCATGAGATGTGGAAATACTCAGACACTGACAGAAATGGCACATCCCTTGTGGAATGGGCAGAGGAACATGGTGCCCACCTTCTATTTGACGCCAAAGATAGAGGCACTTTTAGATCTGCGGCCTGGAGGAGAGAATATAACCCTGATCTCTGTTTTGTTACCATTGACAACAAAGGCCAACCGCTAGCAGCATCACGAAGGGTTATGTCTGACTTTCCACATAGTCAACATCGCCCCGTCCTAATCAAGATCGGTATCAGCATTCCGATTATAAGATCATTCCCACGCCCCAGATGGAACTTCAAGAAAGCTAACTGGTCTGCTTTCACCAATAACCTTGACAAATGCCTAGGATGGATTCCACCAAAGAGCCAGAACTATGGGAGACTAACAGGAGCAATAATCACCTCAGCAAAAGCGACAATCCCTAGAGGATACCGCAAAGAATATATCCCTGGTTGGACAGAACAGAGCGAAAAACTGTATGAAGAATATTGCGAAGATGGAAAGCAGGAGATTGCAGACGAACTACTCCACAGTATTGATGCTGCCAGGCGTGAAAAATGGACACAGACAGTAGAAAACCTAGACTTCCAGAAGTCAAGTCGACAAGCTTGGTCCCTACTGCGGAAACTCGGAAGTAGCAACCCACCCGCTCGCCAAACCAACCTAGTAACTCCAGACCAAATAGCCACGCACATAGTATCAACCTCTAGGGCACCTCAAAATCGTTTACATACAATTAAAGTTAAAAAAGACCTCAAAACCATAAAATCTAGTCTTGCACAGTCAACAGAATATTCCAACCCATTTACGCATGAAGAAATATCGCAAGCCCTAAATGAAATGAAAACAGGAAAAGCACCGGGTTTCGACGCCATTCACGCTGAGTTCCTCAAACATAGCGGCAGATTCACTAGGCAATGGCTCGCAGAATTCTTTTCTGACATACTTCAAACGGGAAACGTCCCCCACCAACTCAAAAATGCAAAAATCGTCGCCATTTTAAAACCAGGGAAAAGTAATAATTCACCGAAAAACTACCGCCCCATCGCACTCTTAAGTATGGTGTACAAATTGTTCGAAAGACTGTTGTATAATAGAATCAGCAAAACCATATTCCAACACTTACCAGTGGAACAGGCAGGATTTCGGCCAAACCGCAGCTGCACAGACCAGGTACTCGCCCTGACCAATTATGTGGAATCAAACTTTCAAAAGCAATCAAAAACAACCGCTGTCTTCATCGATCTATCTGCTGCTTATGACACTGTGTGGCGACAAGGGGCAATATATAAATTAATGCGAATAATCCCATGCAGAAAGACCACTGAGGTTATTAACGCCATGCTATCCAACAGATGCTTTAAAGTTATATTGGGAGACAAGACTAGTACCCAAAGAAAACTGAATAATGGACTTCCACAAGGATCCGTGCTGGCTCCCATGCTTTTCAGCCTCTACATAGCAGACATGCCAGAAACCACATCAAAAAAGTTTGGATACGCAGACGACTGGACGCTTGCCGCAAGTCATAAAGAATTCGAGGTCACTGAACGCATTCTAACAAACGATTTAAATGCCCTAGGGAATTATTTCCGCAAATGGAGATTGCAACCCAATCCAACTAAGACAGAAGTGTCCTGCTTCCATTTATACAACAAGATGGCCAACTATCAACCTCAAATCAATTTTGAGGATAGACTCCTTAAATATAATAAACACCCAAAATACTTAGGTGTTACACTTGACAGAACGCTGAACTTTAAAGAGCATCTTACTAAGACTGCTGCAAAACTCCGAACTCGTAACAACATCCTGCAAAAGCTCTGCGGCACTACATGGGGCTCCTCAGCACCCACACTTAGATCGACAGCATTAGGACTGGTATACCCCGTAGCGGAATACTGTGCACCAGTATGGATAAACAGTCCACATACTCACCGTGTTGATGTCCAACTCAACCAAGCCATGCGAACTATATCGGGCACAATCAAGGCCACGCCCACTTACTGGTTACCAGCTTTGAGTCATATAGCCCCACCACATATCCGCCGGGAACATGCCCTTGTCAGAGAATTTAGAAAAATCAATACTGATCCTGAGCTCCGCTCCCATGTCGGAACTTCCGCCAGAGACATAAATAGGCTCCGTTCAAGACACCCGCCTCTACAAACAGCAAAAAGGCTAGTAGATCAAAACTTTAATGTAACTGAACGGTGGAGAGAACAATGGGAGAATAACGCTGCACCAGCTAACTGGAACATGCCATGTATTACAAGCAAACCTGAGGGCTTCAACCAACCGAGACGAATTTGGACCACACTCAATAGAATAAGGACGAACTGTGGCAGATGTTCCGACTCACTTTTTAGATGGGGAAAAATACAATCACCAAATTGCGACTGCGGCGCCGAAAGGCAAACAGTAAAACACATGGTAGAGGAATGCCCGATTAGATCCTATAATGGCAACCCTTCAGATTTCCTGGCTGCTACAAAAGAGTCAATCGAATATATTTATAATTTAGATGTTTGTTTGTAGAATAATATTTTTATATTTACTGTTGTTTGTAATTTATATAATTTATATTTATATATTTATATTTATATGAACCTGTGATGTAGCCATACGCTAAATATAAATAGTACTGAAGTTTGTAATTCAAAATCTTCGGAGGGAGGAAATACGTAAACTTGGCGTCTGAAACTTAATACATGTGAATATTCGTCCCCAGGAATGCCTGCTCTTAAATAGGATATAGGAGATGCGATGCGAAGTCCAAGATTTTTAATGCTATTTTCAACTATGTCATGTGGTAAGAACGGAGAAACATTAGATATAATTATTCTTTTAGCAGGGGAAATAAGTCTTCGGATATTTATAGAAACATCTCCTATCTGTATTATGGGATATGAATCTATGAGCTGGTCAACAAGATTAGTGTTAGAAAGATAGATACAAATGCGATTGTTTGATATCCTAGATGCAAAGGAGACTTGTTTAGGGCCTATTATATCACCTATAGCTTTAACGTAATCGTACAGTTTCAGATTTTCTTCGGCATGTATCACAATGGCTTGATGTTTGCTTGGAAAAGTTGGCCGTGGAATCGTTTTCGCTACTGATACATAGGATAAAACTTGGTTTTGTGTTTGAGACATATTTACTGTTTGGATATTTGGTACGCCACTGCTCATGTAGTCAAAAGCAATTGCGTTTTTAGTTGAAATTATAATTTAGCTTCTATGTATTATGATAAAGTTTCAGCTTTTTATTCATTTTAAAATAAAAATAGATTGCCGGTTGTAAGGCAATCCTGTTTAAATGTTTTCTTTTTCTGATTTTAATCAGTTGAAACAAAAAACAAACCTCAACTAGTAATGAGTGATTTATACATACATTTATTTATAGTTGAAGGTACACTTATGTTCACTGTTTTTGCACTATGTTTTACTAAGCACGACAAAATATAAAACGATGTTACTCGTTCGACACCTCGTAGTGGAATCATGATTGTTATTAGCCACCACATTTTATGGGAATAAACCCATTGGAATTTGAAAAAGAGATATTTTCAAATATTATTTATTGATATTAAATATACTTAATACATAATATCATATAATACTTATCATACATATCAGCTTTACGCAAGCATTTTTTATAAGCCAAGCTTACTAGCATTTAATATTACTCAGCAAATGCTTAAAAACTTAAATTGATCTCACCTGGATTACCTTTGGAACTACTACGTCTTGATTTAGGAATAGGAGGTAAGTTCATTAACCCTAGTAGATAGAATAATAGTAATAGTACATTGCTAGTATATCAAAATCTATTAAAAATACACAAAAAAGAGGTTTAGTTCGATTTAAAAACAATGTGCTCGTAGTCTGCGTTTACGAGACAAGACGAGATGATAAACGAAGTGTAAGTGGAGGGTATATTCCTATCTGCCACAAATCCACTTTTAATATTCACTGCATGACATACTGCCATTAATATTCCGTGTAACGTTGACTGGTATTTATGTGAAGATTGCTTAAATTTCGCAAATAATGAAGATTAGTGTTCATATTTGTTTACCTTAAATTTTCTAGCATATACACGGTGTTTCTTAGGTAATTGTACAAAAAAAAACCGTAGATTCTATACTTTAAAATATAGCGATTTAAATCAAATTGCTTTAATAAAATGTTACAATATTATAATAAATACATTTGCACTTAACTTTGTTGCTCTTTAATTTACTGTTTTTTGTGATAAAAAAATATTAAAGATACATTAGTTTAACAAAAAAAGATATACTTGTTAATAACTTCAAAATCAACAGTTTTCGAGATATTCGCATTTTACAAATCAACTACATAATTCAGATTTAACGCAATTACTCCGGGCAACGAAAGAAAATTAGACAAAACCATCAATACTTCTGAATTTTGGTATAAAATGCCTTTAATAAAGTTAATAGTTAACGAAATATTAAATAGAATAAATATATCAGCAGGATAATTTGAAATAGGATTTGACAAAATAACAGATTGATTGGATTTTACATTTAACATTTTACGTTTTATATTAAATTAAACTCATAACCAAAACATTTTATTTACAAACCAAATGAAGAAATAGATAAACTAAATAACATTAAACTTTTTGTAAAAGCAAGTGTTCGATATGTCCACCATTTTCTTTAATTTACTTGTCAATACATTCTACAGGAGATCGTCTCATAAATAGCATCATTGGTTCTAAAGAAACTGCTGCAGTATTTATTATAAGTATTATAAGTATATTAATAAGTAGGTACTGTTTTGGGTTTTTTTATGAATTAAATAATTTTTTTTATATCTCACGACATGACCAAGGAATACGACTACCACGAACAATCCAACATTCAGGAAAGTTGTATTTAAGTACACTTCATCTAATTTATATAACGATGCACGTCATCGGCGTCATAGCCTGTGACGTTACATGATACCAACACAAAATATTTAGGGTGTAGGTGTGTTCTTTTTTAGAATCACTTTACCGAGTACACTGGCATTACAGCCACTAGACATATTTTATTATATACGCGTAGAAATAATATTTAAAAATTTCTATTAATGTTAACTTAAAGAAATACACAATAATATGTTTCATTTAATTTGTATAAATGCATTATAAAGCGTTTTTATCAAGAACATTTGTTCGGAACACACTGTAACTGTAATCGAACAAAGCTAAAATTTTGGCATAAATTGGTAACACTTATTTGACAGTTGCGGTATTGACACTTTTTGTACTTCATTATTTTGAATTTTAAAGTGAATATCTCTTGTTTTATATTTTTAACTATTTAATAAAATCTGTTCTTTTTAAAACAAAACTAGTGTGTTTTATTTCAAAAATGTCACGTAAGAATTTAAATAGTCGTTGTAAAGAGATGGTAATACTTTTGTAATAATTATGTAATCTATTTGATTTAAAATGGAGTCAGGATTTTTTTAAACTTTGGCAACTATGTCAACTTCGATCTCTGACGTAGATAATGACGTAAGTCGTTATCTAAATTAGATGAAGTATATGTTCTCACTGCCCTCTATCTATAATGTGGTGGTGTACTATCTTGCATAAAACACATGTTTCGCCTTAAGTTTGATGACAATTTTTTCAATAAATCAATAAAATTGTTTTATAAAAAATTTAAATAAATCTCATTCAAATTACAAGGTAATTCGTATGTCCGTAAAAAATAATTACCAATTATTCCAAATCATACATTTAACATTCATGTTTAAAATGCATATCGTATGGTTTGGTACCATTTGTAATTATGTTTTACGAATATGCGAATCTTATAATATACTAAAAGGCTAAGCCCTTTTCTTGTGCGCAATACTCCTCCTAAACGGTGATAGATAGGAGAATAATTTTTTCGAATAATTAAACAGATTGTTGAGTAGATTCCCCCTAAGGTTTCAAATTTAAAAAAATTCGAACCGGTTTAAAAATGGCGGCCATAAAATGAATTTTTCCTATAGTAAAGTATAGGAATTTTACAGGTTTCATTCTTCAAAATTTACAGTCCTAATTTTCAATGTATTTTTAAAATATGACCGCGTCTACTTTTTTCCTATACTTACTGATTGAATTTAGAATTATGAAACCGGAAGTATTTACTTCCCTACTTCCGGATTTAGTTTTAAAAATTATGGTTTCTTTCACGGTGTTCCAGAGCATATGGACGGTGCTGCGAGTTCTCAAACCAAGTTCTTTTTCTTAAACGTGGCATTTTACAATCTAACATATGCAAAAAAAGTTACTTCCAGTTTTACTTCCGTTTTTTATTTAAGAGGGGCGGAGTCTAACAATCATATTGTTTCCGTTTCCTAATGTAAATCTTCCTGAAAATCCTAAGAAACTACTGTATCGATTTTCAATTTAAAAAAATTGGCGTCGATACAGTTTATTTTTAGGATTTTTGGAACATTTACACCAGGCGACGGAAACGATGGATCGTTAGACTCCGCCCCTCTTAAATATCAGCAAAACTTACATCAAAACTCGATGTCGATTTATTTAAAATTTTCATAAAAAGATTTTATTGATTTCTTGGAAGAATTGTTATCAAACTTAAGGCAAAATATGTGGTTTATGCAAGATGGTACACCACCACATTATAGAGAGAGGGCAATGAGAACATACTTAAATACAACTTTTCCGAACGTTGGATTGTTCGTGGTAGTCATATTCCTTGGTCATTTGGTGAAATATTAATATAAATATTTAATTCCTAAATATCCCAAACGAGTACTTTATTATTTATTATTATATATACTATATAATAAATACTGCAGCAGTTTCTTTAGAACCAATGATGCTATTTAATATGAGACGATCTTTTATGGAATGTATTGACAAATTAATTAAAGAAAATGGTGGACATATCGAACACTTATTTTGATAAAAAGTTTAATGTTATTTAGCTTAACTATTTCTTAATTTGGTTTATAAATAAAATATTTTGATTATGACTTTAATTTAATACAAAACGTAAAATGGTTTGATGTAAAATCCAATCATTCTGTTATTTTGTCTAATCCTATTGCAAATTATCCTGCTCATATATATTTATTTTATTTAATATTTCGTTAACTATGGACTTTATTAAAGCATTTTATACCAAAATTCAGAAGTATTAATGTTTTTGTCTAATTTTCTTTCGTTGCCTGGGATAATTGCGTTAAATCTGAATTATGTAGTTGATTTGTAAAATGCGATTATCTCGAAAACTGTTGAGTTTTGAGGTTATTAAAAAGTAGATATTTTTGTGTTAAAATAATGTATCTTTAATATTTTTTATCACAAGCACCGGTAACTTAAAGAGCAAAAAAGTTAAGTGCAAATGTATGCCACATATGCAGCGTCTTCTATCAGCTAAATTAAAGTATTCATCAAAATATAATTCCTGATGTTTAATAGTATCCAGTTATGAATTTTAATACATAAATGTTCACAAACATGAAAGTTATAGCGAAAATTAAAATTTTATATTTCCACTTTACCCTGTATCACATTTTATTAAAGCAATTTGGCCTTAAATCGTAATATTTTAGAGTGTAGAATCTACAGTTTCTTTTTGTACAGTTACTTAAGGACCACCCTGTATACACCTACATATGTTTCCAACATTTTTTTTCAATGTTATAATTTTTATTCAAAGGAGTTTTTAAACCCACGTTTAGCTCTCACATATTCTTATTTATTGATACTTGGAATTTAGATTCTAATCTTTTCATTCCGGAATTTTAAAATTCTCATACGCTTTCCTTTCTTGCTTGTGTTTCAATGAGGTAGTTTTAGTCAACAAAGATTTGTCCAGAAGAATACTTCGATTATTACCTCATCTCGTTTTCAATACACGCAAATGTGTCTTGAAATAAGTTGAAATAAGTGCAGACCACAATCTATAAGCTCAAAAATAGTGTAATATTCGGTTAAGTTCCAGTCCTATTTTTACATAAATTACAACCATATGCTACAAAATAAAATAATACGTAAATTCTCTATTACCTCTGACACAATTTTGGATGGATTTATCAAAGTACATGATAAATATATATACTGTATATAAGAGAACAAGGCACAATGCTTCATACCATTCCACTCTTTCATCGTGAATGATACAAATTAAAATGGACACTGTTACTCCGTAGGCTAAACAATCTCTAGTGAGTGGCCACCAATCCAATGGAACTATCTTCGCACCGCTCTAAAAATAAGTAATTTTATTTAAACATACGAAAATATTAAATAAAAGATAAAAAAATAAAATATGTTATAAAAATGGAATAGAAATATGCTTTATTGTCACTGAAAATTGTAGTATTTTATGGACAAAAGCTTACAAAAAGGCAGAAAAATAACAATAACAATTTAAAATTTACTGAAATTACATATATATCGGTAATGTCACAAAATAAAAGAAAATAAAAATACGCAATACATTGCATTTTACACAAAGGTACTGTAATTTCTTAGTTATTCACTCTATATGGTTTCAGGTCTTCCTATGCTTCTTGGTGTCCACCTTGGCCTCCATTCTAGAGTTCTCTCTGTCTACGCCCAATGCCATTTAATTTTTGTTATTCATTTAAAGATATAGCGGGTCTTCCTTTACGCTTTATCTCGGTGTTTAATAATATTGTCTTTCAGAGAGATAGGCATTTGTCATTTTACGGAACTTAAGGAAATAAGTTGCAGATATACGTTGCAAAGGGAGATGGTTATATAATTTTTTTGGCGAAAATAATATAGAACTCTTTACTATAGTCCTTTTCCATTATATTGATAGCACATTATGTATGCAAATCCTCAACAGGTCAAAAAACCATAGGCGTCACCCTATACTTGTTTTGAAATAAATAAAAAAAATTAATATTTTAAGATGCCGTCAACAATTCATTATCTTTTAAAAAATCTTCTGTAAAATAAGTGTCCACTAATCTCACTATACCTTTTTTGTGCGTAAAAAACGTCGGTATATATGCTCACACGATTATTGTTAATTATACACGGGTGATTAACGAGAGAATTCAATGTTTCACGAAATAAATTAATGTAAACAGTAATTTAAAGGTGATTATTGTTTTCTATACAAGTTATCGCCTGACGCAAAAAGAATACCTTCTTTGAACGATTACCTGGAATTACTGATAAGGCTTCACTAATGATAGTTTAAGTAGTTTTTATGCCACATTACAGCTTATGCAGTAATATAAATTAGAAATTGTTTGCATCTTCCATTTAGTTTGTAGATGTACATTGTTCATGTCTTACCTACCTACGTTTTTGGTGTCGATATTTTGTTATTTGCATTTAAAAATGACGTCGACAACAGGTTTTATCCTGGTTAAGTGTAGTTTTAAAGGTACCTTCAGTCTAAGAGAGAAAAATATAATATTAAATGTACACGATGCACTTGTACATTAACGCCCTTTAAGTAATGTTCGTGAAATCGTTAACATGTGTTCAAATATGACAGGGGTTGGAGAAGCAACAATTTATAGATTCCTAAAAGAAAGAAAAGGAGGAACTGTTTCATCTCCCAAGAAGAGTGGAGGGAGTAAACCATTGGAAATTGAAGAAATACATAAAAACATGATAAGACGCAGCGTCCATTCATTTTTTTTAACAAAGAATAACCAACATTGGACAAAATCCAAACATTAATTAGAGAAAAGGAAGAGTTACCAATCATAAGCAACAAGAAATTATGGGGACTATTGAGAGAGATAGGATTTCGTTGGCAAAAGAATAGAAGAAAATACGTTTTAATTGAAAAAGATATCTAAGATAATCTAAGTATGTTGGAGACGAGATTATCTAAGAACTATTAAAAAGTACCGAGAAGAAGGGAAAAACTTTTTTTTATTTGGACGAGACTTGGCTAAATGAAGGTCATACTGTACCATATCTATGGGTTGATACAAATGTGAAAAGTTCCCGTCAGGCATTCATCGAAGGTGTATCTACTGGAATAAACAATATTCCCGTTGGAAAAGGACGCAGACTCATAATAACCCATATTGGAAACGAATACGGTTTTGTCAATGGTGGATTATTAAGTTTTGCCTCAAAATCAACCAAAGATTACCACGAGGAAATGACTGCTGACGTTTTTGAAGAATATTTTGAGCAAATGTTGGATTTAATTCCAAAAAATTCTGTCATAGTCATGGATAATGCTAGTTACCATTCAAGACTAGCAGAAAAATTGCCAACAACGGCATGGAAAAAAGGAGAGATAATCGAATGGTTGGATAAACACGCAATTGAGTACAAGTAGAATTCGACAAAAAAGGAATTATTACCTATTGTAAGGCAACATAAAGCAGCTTATAAAAAATATATAATTGATGAAATGGCATTAAACCGTGATGTAATTATTTTACGTTTACCCCCATACCACTGTGATCTGAATCCGATAGAAAATATATGGTCTCAAGTAAAGGGTGAAGTCGGACGCAACAACAAAACTTTTAAATTAGAAGACTTACAACAATTATTAGAACATTCCTTATCAAAAGTAACTCCAGAAAATTGGAAAAATGCTGTTAGTCATGCTCACAAGGAAGAAAATAAAATGTGGAATTTGGATAATATGACTGATGCAATGCTGGAACCGGTAATAATTAACATTGGAGTTGAAGATTCCTTAGATTCTGAAGAAAGCAGTGAATCTGAAATGGAATTTGATTAAAATAATATTCATTTTTTTACAAATCGGCCCCTGTTACGACCACAAATTATTTTATATATAACCAATAAAATAAACATCTTACATTTCTTGCAAATTCATTAGTACCTGTTAATCTCCATCACTCCGACACTGGCAACTTTATTTAGGGATTAGTAACCCTCAAAACTATTGTATTCTATTCTGCTTCAACCTTTATACCTGGTGGTCATACTCAATTTAAAATTGTTTTCCTATATACTTCTGTAAACTTGTTGACAAATATCTATTTTTCATTGAGTCACCCGTATCAACAGTTTAGGGATTTGCATACATAATGTGCTATCAATATGATGGAAATGGACTTTAACTAAGTGGACGGGATCGGTAAATATACATCAAAGATTTAATTTTTGGTGGAGTAGTTTTGATTGTCTTGGTGGAAAAACATGTAGATGTTTGCATGTAGGTGTTTGCAAAAGGAAAACCATATCGAAAATAAGACTCGAACAAAGAAAAATATGTTATTTTGGAAGATGCTTAATTGATTTCCTTCGAAACAGATCTTATTGCATAGCAGGCTGAAGTTAGTTTCTTACTTAACAAATCGATATGAAGGGACCATTTAAGGTTGCTGTCTATAAAAATACTAAGAAATTTTACAGAATCAACGATACTGATCTGGCTGTTATTAAGAAGCAAGGGTTGAAGAGCTCCTTTATATGATAATGCTACTGTCTTATCCACGTTAAAAGAGAGTAAATTAGAGTCGGACCAGGTTTTTATTTTAAGTAAATCAGAAGTTATAATTGCACGAATTATAAAGTAAAATTGTTCCATCGATTTTTAAGTTAGTGATGTCATTTATAAAGATAAGGAAAAGTAAGGACCTAGTACTGAACCTTGTGGTACTTCACATACAATGCTTTTGTGACTAAGTCAGTATCATTTGCTCTAACTAGTTGTTTCCTATTCCTCAAGTAAGATTGGAACCAATTCAAAGAAATACCTCAAATTCCGTAGAAATTTAGTTTTTTATCAAAATGTCGTGATTTACACAATCAAAAGCTTTGGCATAGTCACAAAAAACAGTGGCAGTATAAAGATTATTGTTTAGTGCTTGATAGACCTCATGTAGTACAGAAAACATACCATCGCTGGTACATTTATTAGATAAAAAGCCGAACTGACTTTGTCATAAAATGTTGTTTTCAACCAGAAAGGACATAAGTCGGGTCTTTATGAGTTTCTCAATAATTTTGGATAGGACTGGTAGTAAGGCAATAGGTCTATTGTTGCAGACATTCGATTTTTCACTCTTATAAAGAGGAATAATAATGACTGTCTTTAGGCACTCTGGAAATATACGTTTTTCAAAAGAATCATTCATTACTGAGACCAGAACTTCCAACACTTTTTTGGGAGATATAAAAAATCTTTTATGGATAGTCCATCAGTACTACAGGAAGATTTGCTTTTGTGATCGAATACTCCAATATTAGTAGTAACTCTCTGAAAAGTTCGCATACAGGATACTGATTAGGGTCAGTTTAATTTTAAATTCGGAGAACTTACTTATTTCTGAATTCTCATCTGGTTTTACTCTTCTTGTCTTTTGTTCAATAAGTTGAATGAATTGCAAGCAGGCAGCGCATGCCTGTACCAAGCTAATTCTATCTTGCTTAGATCTCTAAAACATCGATAAGGCAACACCTTTTCCCCTGTCTCATGCATATCATGGGCATGATAGTGATGCACATCGGGAATAGGGAGAACAACACTAGTCCACAAATCTCACGATGTAATAGTCAGCAGTAGTGCGACTTACCTATTCAGCAGAGTGTAGTTGTAGATATGCGTATGTATATTTTGTGTGAGTATTTATTTGATCCACGGGTATTTATCTGAATACACTTTATTTACACCGGTGCCATGGTCCTATGTAGCCATAAGATATTACCTTTTTGTTATTATTACTTGGCGTATAAAAGATAAGAACTTTTTCAATCAGTGATGTGCTATTCGTTTAGTGGAGATAAAAGACTCCCAGTCGCAGATAAGCACGGGATAAAAAAGTGCTAACTCCTTGTTCAGTAGTTTGATTACCAGAATTTTCTTTATATGTTGATCCCATAAGAAAGTATCTTTGCTTTGATTTACCAGTTGCTCAAAAAAATATTTCTAGTTTAAATCTGCCAGCAATTTATAGTTAAACTCTTTATATTTTTAAATACTTTCATTAGCAATAAATATTTTCTCTGAATTTTGGAGTTGTTTTATTACTCTTAAATATAACAATGTTTTATAAGTAAACTAAGGTATAATAAAGAAAGACCTTTACTGACCGTTTCAAAGTCTAAAATTTGTCTGACATTGTCTAATTTAATACCATCTAGCTAATAGCTATAAAAACAACATAAAATTCAGTTGATCGGTTAAGTTTTTGGCTGTTTTAGCTATTAAGCAGAATGTACTTGACCCAACTAAGTGTAAATTGTTATACCTCGAAACTAGTCAATAATAAATAAACAGATTTTGAATAAAGAACAATCATGATAATGAAATAGATATATTATATTCCCAAATAACCTTACTATTGTTAATATTTACCGTGAAATATTATAGTTCTTTGTGCTATTGTAGTAGCACAATAAGAGCTAGGATAGAAATAGCAAGAAATGCGTTTTGAAAACTGAGAGTAAGAGTACTGAGATGCTACGTGTTTTCGATACTGCAATATGGAGTTAAAAGCTGAACATTGAAGCAAAAACAGATAAATAAATTACAGTCCTTTAAAACGTGGTGTTACAGGAGGATGCTTAGAATAGCATGGACACAGAAGAAAACTAACACTGAAGTATTGCGAGAAATGGACAAAGCATGCGAAAGCATGACTTCACTAATAAAACTATTAGCATAGTTACCATATCTTGGACTACGTTATCTAGGATCTTGTATCAGGGAACTATCATGAGGAGAAGGAGTATATCAGAAGGAAAGTGTCATGGTTTGAACGCATTTACAGGGCACTGCGTTCTAAATACAGTTCTATAGAACTCGTTCATGAGCAGCAGTAGATAAAGTTCGAAGATTGTGATCATGATATCCAGACACCTCTTGATTCGCCAAGACGCGCATCTTTCAAAGACAGAAGATATTTCATAATTTAGGTTAACAGTCACTAACCAATCTTCCTGATATTTTTTAATCAATAAATGTAGTAAATGGGGATACATCTTTATTTTATGAGCTGTTTGTTTGTAACCATTAATACTTCTTTATGAATAAGTCTTTGTCTTCACTTTTTATCCTGCATTTTGATATTAAAAGTTTGCCGTTTCAACACTCCACATATTTCTATCCTAACAATCACCTTCTCTTAGATCTTTTTCAATCATCGCATTTCCTATATGTGTTTTTTACTTCGTAGCTGGTTTTTCGCTTTATTATTTTACTGGAGATTCCAACTTCATTACTCTTTTTGACCATCTATAGCACATGACTGTACCATTGTACTGCTTTGCTTTTCATTTTTTTTTGTTATTGAGCATTATCTTTCATCTGGTTCCATATTTCTTATTGCCTTATTTTTTCTCATCTTGTAATTTAAAGACACCTTCTTATAAAAATGCAATTCGACCGTTTTTATTTTTTAGAGTTCTTTATAGGGAAGAACTATTTGTCGCAAGTTGGTCATTCAGAATTATATCTGCATTTTTTAATTTGTTATTTTCCATTAATTCTAGTAAAGATAGTTTAAGTTCTTTATTTTAAATGTGAAGAATTTGAAATAGTCTGGAAGGTAAAGTGCATACGTAAAATCTGTGTTTTTTTTATTAAAATCACTTTCCTCTTTAAAATCACTTGATTTTTGATATACGTTTGTTACAAGTTCTATCAGTTTGACCCATGTAAAATTTTGGCCAGTCGCCATTAAGTTATTTTTCTTTTGGATCTTGTTGTTCTTAATAAATTTGCCTTCTTAATAATTCTTAATTTAATACTCCTTTTTTTTTTTCGTGGTTGGCTATTTTGTTAATATCTTGCCTGTATATGTAATCAAGCAGAAGATACTTTCTCTATTGGTGGCAATACTAATTTCAGCGCTTTTTTTGTGTAGTTTTTATTTGCAAATTTTGTTCATTGTTTGTTCGTTGCAGCCATTGTTTCCTGCTATTTGAAGAACTTGTTTTTTTTAAATGTTTGTTTTTAAATTAGCTTACAATTGGTTTTAATTGGCAGCCTACCATATTATATTACATAGATCAATAAAAATTATCACCTTAAAACAAAACTTCGAGATAAAATTAAATATGGCTAAGCAAATATGAGTTAACAATAAATAAAACGGAGAAACAATAAACAAAATTAAAAAAAAAACACATAAGAAACCCTGAAGTTAGTATTTCCACTACTAGAGAAAAAATCCAGTTCCTTCTGCTTAATTACATATACAGGTAAGATATCAACACAATAACCAAACATATAAAAAAATAAAAGAATAACACCAGTTTTAAGAACAAACAACTACTTAGTTAAATATATCAAGAACAACAAGAGCCAAACAGCACTTAAACAATGGTGTATAAATACTTAAATGTGGCGACTGCACAAAAACTTAAATTGGTCATACTGGTAGAACTTTTAACAAACGTATAGCAGCACATAAAAAAATTTCAATCATAAAAGCCAAAGGCAACATAAAGGAATTCTTATTAATAATGTCTCATATTTTTAAGTAATGTTAGAATGCAATTATCACTTAGTTACTCCTGCCAAATACCTCGAAATTGCCATATTATTATTAACTTGAAAGAGTTCTTGTATGAATAGTACATTTTATTAGGATCAGCTTATGTAAAAAATTGGCTTTACAAGATTAAGCTTAAGACATATAACAAACGCTTAAGCTTTATTAGAGTACTTATCATTTGAAGAACCAATACAATTTTTTGCACATACTTTATAATGTTTATTAAAATTAAGTCAGCTTTTGTTTTTACCTCATGCTGTGCTGTTTTTTTTATGTTTTTTATACTTACCATACCAGCGCCAATTCCGCAGCAGGCCGCTACTGCCAGAATATTAAAAACTGCCGATCCGACAATAGTTCCAACACCGATATCACCCTCCGTTATAAATGTTCCAATAACATTTACAAAAAGTTCTGGTGCGGATGTGGCGGCAGCCATAAAGGTAGCTCCGGCTACATCCGCTGTCATATTTAACGCTACAACAACAAAAACGTTACGTGTGAATGAAACAAAACTGTAAATGAAAGTATTCAAGTACTTGTATATACAATAAAAAACACAAATGAGCGTATACGACTAAAAGAGAAAAGAAATGCGAATCTAACAAAAATTACTTTATCTTTCCGGAATATGGCCGGTTTGCGCCTCACGTGAAGTCGACCGTTTGCGCTTTGCAATTTTCATAATAGAAATATCTAACTACTATAGTTTCTTAATCGGCCGATTTGCCATCTCTTACAATATAATTTTAATTTCATTCTACAATAATAGTCTGGTGAACCTGCAATGAACAAACTAACATGTCAAATAAACAGAAACATCTTTTTCCTTTAGATTTGAAAAAAAAAAATCAAAAGTCAAACTATAAAATTATTAAATTTTTCTAATACTGTCGAACAACAGAGTGTTCTTTAATCTTTAATACCTCTGTTTATAATCCTTCTACCTGGATGTTAATGTTAGTTTAGATATAATTAGTAACTAGAATTCCCAAAATGAGAGATGGCTGGAACTAACTTTCCTTTCTACCTGATAATGCGAATTGGTAAACTAACTTAAGTCTAATTAACAAGGGTATGGTAACAGAAAAATTACCTGAAAATTCTACGTGATAATGACCATATTGATGGTCAATCATTTCTATTGCGTTCTTTGAGATAGTAAGATCAAGAATTATTGTGAATCAGTGTGAGTTAGTGTGAGTAAGTGTTTTAAAAATGGATGTGCAAATTATTGAAACTTCGAAGGTGAAAACCATGTGCATTGTTTAAGGGTACAGTTTTCGTATAAAAAAAAAACAAATAAAGATGGTTCGGTTTTTTGGAGTTGTTTAAAAGAGAAAACTGAAAAATGTCGAGGCCACATAATTATGGATAATAATGTAACCTCGGAAATCTTTTTTGGGTGGTGCTAGAAAGATAACCAATGGAGACACTGCGGACGGCAGCCAGATGGTTGGTGGAGAGCGAGTCGTGGGTTCGAAACTAGCTTTTGGAACCGGGAATGGATCCAACGGAAGAAATAGGTAAAGATAGGATAAGAGATATTAGAAAAGATACAGAAATAAACAAAAAGATAGATGGGTAAAATTACCAAAGATAAGAGAAGATAGAAACAGGGCGCCACTCAATTTTTTGGGGTTAAGGAGAAAATTAAGAAAACCTTAGAAAAGAAAAGAGATAAGAAAAGATATTTAGGTTCAGAGATCAAACCCAAGGAAAGATACCAACAGTAAATTATCAAATAAATCTGGTCAACGCAATATATAAACAAATAATAAATATATTAAGTATTACACTTACTTACCTACGAAACTTAATCAGCCTGATCTTTCTACAGTTCAAAAGCATAGTAATATTTAAAGATAGTAATTGTTCAGAGCTATTATTTTATCAGGGAACTTGTTAGGAGCCGACAAATAAAATACATGCATAAAACAATAACAATATATTAAACACAAAATTATGATGCTGCTAAATGCAACCCAGGTAATAAAAATACACAACTATGAAATGGTGTTATATATGTATAAAATTAAGCAATAATGTAATAAGAAAATACCTTTACCAAGATATATAAGGCAATCATATACAAATATAGTTTGGCGTATCTCGAGATATCATAGGAAAGATAATGAACAAAAATTATAGGAAATACAAAAGATAGCAAAAATTACTTAACTCTAAATTTACAAAAAAAAACAAAAAGGTTACAGGAATGAAAACATAAACCAAACCGCACTTGGTTAAGTCAATTAACTATCTCGCACTATTATTTAATAAAAAACTGAGACTTGTATGTTCATAGGTAATATTTATAGAAATTTCTTGAATGGTTCAATTACATTCAAAAATCGGCAATCTACAGGTGAAGATATAGATGATACGTCCAGATAATGGCAGGTGATATGGTACCATACCATATTACTCGCCCAGATAATTGTAGATAAAGATTACTTACAGTAGATCTTGACGAAGGCAGCTTAATTCACTGAATTTAATACTTTTCTGGTACTAAACACTGAATTTAATAACCATTAAAGGTAGTGTAGAACTATATATAATTTAATATAGTCTAAGGAAAGAAAACTCAAATATAAAGTGTATACACACTTAGAAAATAATTCACAAAGACGATACGATAAGAAATAAAGTGAGCAAAGCGTAACACGAGATATTGGCCTTAACTCAACAACGGCCCACCAACAAGTCTCACGAGATATTACCTCACTCAACAACTGCCCACCAACAAGTAAATTGGTTCCACTAAAAATTTCACCAACTGTCCCTGAAAAAGGAAGAAGAAGATATATCCCCCACTCAAAATGATAGGACAGTTGTATGTGTTTCTCAGAAGGTAAGGCCTTAACGACTATTGGAAAGTTTGAGGTAAAATAATCGGTATTAACAATTGGACATAAGAAACAGACAATACTTGGGATTAAGTTATTGTCAAAAGAAACGGGCCTTCGACGAAAATTACCAATTTATGAAAAGGAAACTGCATACCAAAAAGCATTATACTCTTTTCATAATGAATATTATGACGGAAGGATTAAAAACCTTTCTTAATTAGGGAATTCCATTTTAGCTTGGTATCTACAATACTATTTTCCTATCGTAAACACGGGGATTCCTAATCATCGGCGTATCGCACGGGGGTAAAAGGAATTAAAAATAATTTAATATATTAATAATAAAAAAAATGTTACAATAACACAATAATAAAGGAAGCCGAACATCTGTGTAATCCGAGTGTTGCAGCGACAGAAGTGAAGCAGTGTGTCTTCAATGCTCGAAAAAGAGCTAGGTAAGACAATAGTTATTTGCCGATGTCAAAAATATATCAAGATGAATTTCAAACATTATATAGTCAAGGACTGGATTTCGTGACAGACATCCCAAAATGTGCGCGTGGGCTGCTCACAGATTCAGCGGTAGCATCCGAAATAGTATTTCCAGAAGAAGTTATTACAATGAGCGACAAAACCAAATTTTTATTTATCGACAAGACCACTCCCTCGGAATACAGAATCTAGGTGTTTGCCAGCAACAAAGCTATGGGAGATTTTGGTTAACAGTAAGAACACTGTATTTTATGGATGGAACATTCAAAAGCTGCAGTAAGCAATTTAGTCAAATATATACCGTTCATATCGATATTGGTAGTACGTCAGAGGAGACAAATACAATTCCATTGATATTTGCGTTACTTCCTAACAAAACCAAAGAGACATACGATATGTTATTTTCATCAATGAAAGAGAAACTACCAAATTGGAAACCATCTCTTATAAAACTGAATTTTGAACAGGCAGTGATTGGTGCCTTAGAAAATTATTTTTCCGAAGCCAAAATTTCTGGTTGTAATTTTCATTTCAATCAATGTATATGGAAAAATGTTCAAAATATTGGACTTGTTTCTGAATACACTGACAACGAAGAAATACGTTTGCACATAAGAATGTGTGCTGCGTTAGCGTATCTACCCATAGAAGATATCGATGATGGCTGGTTATGCATTTAAGAAACCTCTCCTATTTCTGAAAAAATGAACAGTTTTATGACTACTTTGTCAAACAATGGTTAGAAAATACTCACATTACCAAGGAAATGTGGAATTGCCATGATCAAAGACATCGCAGTAATAACGTTTTAGAAGGTTGGAATCATCGTCTGAATACATTAATAAGACCACATCCCAATGTATTCCAATTAGTGAAGTGCCTGTTAAAGAAGCAGAATATTGTGATCACCTTTATGATCGATTTACTTTCAATCTAGAAGGAAAGCGGCGCAAGAAAACATATATTAATCTTGATGAAAGAATATCCAAAACTTTACGAAATATATAAAGATACAAGGGACTTAAGGTTGTGTTTAAGGACATTGGCATATATCCAGAAGCTGCAATAAATAGACAATTTTTTATTCCCAAGAATTTTTTGTATTTTACTGTATAAAAAGTTTGAAAAAAAAACAACAAAAAAAAAAAAAAAAAAAAAAAAAAAAAATTAACAAATTAAAAAAAAACGAAAAAAATAAAAAATAAAAAAAACATCTTCTAAACACGCCAATGTTTATATTATGTATAAACTATGACAGTCCTAAGCCTGAATGAAAGTGTGAAGGGAAGATGGTTTATTTTTATTTTTTTATAGTTTTATGATTTTTTAAAACTAATTTTACTAGCCTAACCGTTACCTGATCGTTATGGTAGAATAAAATTAAACGTCGATTACAAGAGAGCGCAAAACGGTCGATATAAGAAAATAATTAGCTATACATCTCCATTAAGAAAGTGTTAGAGCGCAAACCGGCCGATTTCAGGTAAGGGCGCAAAACGGTCGAGCGCATATCGGCTGACACCATGTTTCCGCACTTGCAGTGCTACTCCAAATTATTTGTAAACCATTCTTTACATTGAGACCTAAATGAAACGTTTTTATAAACATATGAAAATGCCAAGGGATACAATTTTCAGATAGTTTTATCTGTATACATAAATTTAGGATGTGCAGTAAAAACTGACTTATTTAAAGTAGATATAATTAAACGATCAAGTTAAATCAAATAATCAAGAAAAACCATGATAAATTGGGACAAAACGTTAGTCATTAAAGCAGGTAATTAATATGTATACGCAAAACTTGGTAATGTACTTGATGATTGATTATAATGTACTTGAGTTTTTAAAACTATGCAGAGCAAAGTTATATAAGTGTCACATAAAATTATTTAGAACGTACTTACATGAATGCTCGAATGAATATTTCGCGTGCTTAACTAACATTTAAAATCGCTGGTAGCTTTAAGCGTTGTTTCTGAGAGAACGGTTCATTTTACACAAAATATGCGAATAAACATTCTTTAAAACAGATTTTTGGCAAATCCATGTTTTTCGTTTTTCACCACCCGCGAGAGGTGTTTAGGAGTAAGCCCTTGGATAGAGGTAAACATCTGTGTTTTGGGGTCCCGTAAATTTAGATTCTTAGCAAAATTTAGCTTGTTTGTATGATTTTAGAGATAAAATCTCAAGCACTGAACTAATAATGACTTAAGAGATGGAGGAGAGATGCAAAAAGTAAAGGTCAAAAGTAAGCATGATAAAGGAAATTAAGTTGAAAATACTAGAAAAAGACCTGCGGATAATCAGTAAGATTAGTTAGAGACTTAAGGCTGTTTTATCGGTGCTGCAAAACTTAGGGACAGTGTTTTTTCTGTTATTTACCGACAAAATGTCTCGAAATTTGGACACGTTATTCGAAATTATGTTGCCTTTAAAATGATGGTTTTACTTTTTTTTATTTTTTTGAAACTTCTGTTGAAAAATTGAATTATACTGTTTAACGTTCTATTATTACCAAACTTTTTACGCTCATCACTTGAAAGATTTTTATTTGTAATCGTTGATTTTTTTTTCACCTTTCTGTGTCCAGTAATAATCTAGAAAGCGTGTTCCAACTTTAAAGAAGATTGCTAAAAAATACTAAAATCTAATAGTAAAACATGTTACTCATCATTGGCACTTAGTTTTATCGTTATAGCTTTCGTGACATCAAATCTCATGAACGTACGGTCAGTTAGTTCGTGTTAAAACTAATTTGAATGGAGAATAATGCATTTGTTGTCATTAAACTACCTGTCGACCGGCGACACTGAGTAAAGATGGTCTGGCGTAAGCAGTGTAGAAAAGTAAGTGATACGCCCATTTCAAATCGCAGTGTGCTTTAACTGCTAAAAGAGCCTTAAGTTATAAGACATAGAAGATAAAAAAAGTCAATATTGAAGCTAAAATGATAGTATCTCTTTAAAGATGGCATTAAAGTAATTTGAGCCGAATATAAATTGTATAGACCAACACCAGTAAATTTAAAGATGGTTCAAATCAGTGATAATTGTAAAAAAATTTGCCAACACTTACCATGACATATTTTTTCAACGGCCGGTACAAAATATTTATCACAGACTACAGCTAACGCTACAAAGAGGTAGAGAGACACCACTATATGAACAACCACGGCACCACCCTGCCGCTGTTCTTCTGTAAAAAAATCCCTGGGAAAGTCGTCTATCGCCGGTGGTGTACAGTTAAGTCCTAAAAGAGAAGAACATAACATATTTATAAATATGCTTTTACTACAATTTATATATATATATATATATATATATATATATATATATATATATATATATATATATATATAAAACCTAGAGCTAAGATTAATATTATTACTAAAATTAATATCAAACTCACCAGTCTTCCGGGTTGAACCGCGTCGATATCCATTTTGCCGAGCTTTCGGCATCCTCTCTGATGCCTTCCTCAGGGCTTCCGAGGTCTCAGTCTCCCGAGCCCCAGACACTACTACACTGTTACTGATCACTACGCACTGATCAGTGAACAGTGTAGTAGTGTCTGGGGCTCGGGAGACTGAGACCTCGGAAGCCCTGAGGAAGGCATCAGAGATGATGCTTGGAAAGCTCGGCAAAATGGATATCGAAGCGGTTCAACCCGGAAAACTGGTGAGTTTCATATTATTACATATATATATATATATATATATATATATATATATATATATGTATATATATATATAAACTATATATATATAAACTTTTATATATATATATATATATATATATATATATATATATATATATATATATATATATATATATATAATTCTTTGGAGGGTAACTTTCGGGAAAGCGTCAAAACAAGGATCAGCTAGAGATGGTATAAGCCAGTTTGGTGTAGAACTTTATTCTAAATGTGAAATTTTCGGTGATATGTTGTCACCTTTATCAGCACCTAAATGAAAAACCTATTTTAGTACAAGTGGTGGAAATCAACATTTAAAAACCTACATTGAAAATGTTCAGTTGGTCCTAGTGGTGAAGAACACTGTCACAAACAAGACTGGTGAGTTTCATATTAATTACATATATATATATATATATATATATATATATATATAAACTATATATATATATATATATATATAAACTTTTATATATATATATATATATATATATATATATATATATATATATATATATATATATATACTTCTTTGGAGGGTAACTTTCGGGAAAGCGTCAAAACAAGGATCAGCTAGAGATGGTATAAGCCAGTTTGGTGTAGAACTTTATTCTAAATGTGAAATTTTCGGTGATATGTTGTCACCTTCATCAGCACCTAAATGGAAAACCTATTTTAGTACAAGTGGTGGAAATCAACATTTAAAAACCTACATTGAAAATGTTCAGTTGGTCCTAGTGGTGAAGAACACTGTCACAAACATGTTAAAAATATTAAAAAATACATTTAAAACTTTGAATAAAAACATTACAACACAACAGGGTATTTTTTCAAATACAAACACAACAAAAAAATCTAAAATTTACAACCTACAAAAACTGCAACTTCATGTTAAAGGTAGAAAAGAAGAATTATTCTTCTTTTTTGATGACATATTTCTGATTTCTGTCAATATCCGGGTGTCATATGTAACGAGGTTATAATTTTCACGTTTGCACCTCATGGATATGGAAAGAAAGAACCCAAGGAAACATAATCAGCAGGGAAATGAAGTCTTTTCTCAAGTACAGGTAGGTAATCTATGCATGTTATGATAAGTTCCCTACATTCTCCAGTTTGTTACATCTTGTCAAGTCCTGTTGAAGTAGAAAGGAATAAATACAACTTAAGTTTTCAACATCTTTCTTACAGTTCATAGAAGAGCTGCAGTTATGGATGTAGCACATTTCTATGAAGTTTCTCTTAAATTGGTTGTCAACCCTCTTTAGTACTTGCACATTTTCATAGTTAGCAATGTGTCCAGTATTCTTAATATGTTGGCTAAAGGCTGTGCAAGTGGGCTTCCTCACTACATCACTCTTGTGCAAAGCTATTCTTTTTGAGAGTTTCTGGCTGGTTTGACCGACATACACTTCTGAACAAGAACCACATGGAATAGAATACACTACATTGAAGTTATCCAGTTTTTTAACTCTTCAATGTAGTGTATTCTATTGCATGTGGTTATCATAACATGCATAGATTACCTACCTGTACCTGAGAAAAGACTTCATTTCCCTGCTGATTATGTTTCCTTGGGTTCTTTCTTTCCATATGAGGTGCAACTGAAATTAACCGTTACATTGACCCTATTGACAGAAATCAGAAATATGTCATCAAAAAAGAAGAATAATTCTTCTTTTCTACCTTTAACATGAAGTTGCAGTTTTTGTAGGTTGTAAATTTTAGATTTTTGTTGTGTTTATTTAAAAATACCCTTGTTGTGTTGTAATGTTTTTATTCAAAGTTTTAAATGTATTTTTTAATATTTTTAACATGTTTGTGACAGTGTTCTTCACCACTAGGACCAACTGAACATTTTCAATGTAGGTTTTTAAATGTTGATTTCCACCACTTGTACTAAAATAGGTTTTCCATTTAGGTGCTGATGAAGGTGACAACATATCACCGAAAATTTCACATTTAGAATAAAGTTCTACACCAAACTGGCTTATACCATCTCTAGCTGATCCTTGTTTTGACGCTTTCCCGAAAGTTACCCTCCAAAGAATTGTATTCTTAGCGTCGTTATACACACACACTCTATATATATATATATATATATATATATATATATATATATATTATATATATATATATATACCGGGTGGTAATACCGGTATAGGTAATTGTATCTACAAAAAGGAACAGTAGATTCTACTCTTTAAAATAATACGATCTATGTATGATTTATGAACTTGCTTTAATAATTTGTGGATACGAAGAAAGATACAGGGTGTTAAAGTGGAAATTTGAAAATTGACACTTATTGTCAAAGTTAGTGTTTGATATGACCACCATTTTCTTCAATGCGTTTATTAATACGGTCTACAAAAGATCATCATCATTAAATAGTATCATTGGTTTAAAAGAAACTGTTGCAGTGTTTATTTCTTCCCAAAGTTGGTTGCGAATGTTTATGTGGTTCTTGTAAACACCTTGTTTAAATGCGCTTTATACGCCAAAATCGTACTGGCCAAAGAAAATAACTATCACGACCAAACCACTGCAATCGTATAATGTGGTGCTACACCATCTTGCATAAACCACAAATTCTCCTTTAAATTTAATGGCAAATTAATAAAATCATTTTTTTTAATAATGTAAATAGTTTAATGTAAATAGTTCTTACCATTCAAATTACGAAGTAATTCGTATGGCCCTAAGAAATGGATACCAAGTATTTCACACCATACATTAATGTAAAATGCAAAATTTATGTGGTTTTTTTGGCAAGCATTGTTTCATATAATGACCAATTTTGGTGCTACATATTTTTTCATCAATGCTTAGATGTTGTTCAATTGTTACACTGGACAAATTGTTGTTAAGTGTGTTAACAAATGGCCTTATCTTGTGAAGTCTCTTATGTCCAAGTTTAAAAAAACATATAAGTTTGTTGTAATTATTCAAGTGCAACTATCGCCTAATTTTCACAAATCTATTTAGAGACATAGTTTTTTTACTGGTTCAAATAAAAGCTTCTCTTTCCAGAAGGAGCGTACATTAGATATGACATATATATAAAAGTATACCAATGAACTGTCTAATGTCAACAGAAGTAAGCACTTCGTTTCTTTCTGGTTTGGTTTGTTAACTCTTGTCTCTAATGTCTTAGTAAATTCTCGAAATATGAAATGAAGATGACACAAACTACTAACGAGCTAATAGCTTTGTTTAAAGAAGACTCAGATTAAGAAAATGCTAACTCATTCAATGTGGTTTACTTGCCGTCGAGATTAGATTAGAAAGTTTTTGATGTAGAAGATATTGATGATAATATTGTTTGTGAAGAACTAATAAAATCAGATATTGCAGGTACATATGAAATACAAGTCATTGGGAATTCTGACGATTCTGACTATGATACTCCTCTGAACCGCAGATAAAACGTCCAAAGAAAAAACCAGGCAAAAATAGTAAATCCAAACTTGTCTCAAGTTGTAACAACAGATACTTCTTCGTGCTCAGTAGTAATTGAACATCAGTCTGATTGATATTTAGACAATATAAAATCCAACCATGGAGAAAATTCATATAATAAAGTTTTTTCACTCTTTTTGATAAAAAAGTAATTGAGAGCATTCTATATTTTACAAATATTATAAAAAGTCCTGCATCACCTAAGCGCCTTATAGTTTTTGAGGTTTAACACAAGTTTTTTGTATATTTTCGCTAATTCATTTTAAGTTTGTGCTTGTAATTAGCATTATCGGTATACTTACTAATGTTTTTGTAATTACTAGCTCAAAATTCTACAGAAAAGATTAAAATAATCTGATTGAAGGGATTTCCCATAATCCGAGAAAATTATGAGGTGATTATTAAGTCGTTATAGTACTATTAAGTTGAATCTTAATGAGAAATTTGCCACATATTTTGACTATATAAACACTGTAGTTACCCTAACCCATTTATTCGTTCTTTGATTTATGATAAAAAGGTCAAAATGTCATCCCAGACCAAACAAACTAAATTATCAAACGAAAAGCGTTTTGAAACGTTTTTTCATCATACAAACGATAAATCTAGTCGCAAAATAGCATCCGCAGTAAACTGTAATCAATCTAAAGTAATTAGAGTCATTAAGAAGTATGCTAAATAAGGAAAAGTCGACGACCCTTCACGATGAACCAAGGAACATCGAATCTGGAGAGCAGAGCACTGGCAGAGTGAACTATTTAGTGATGATTCCACTTTCAATATTAATAATCATGCTGGAAATGCTTACGTTAAAAGATTTCCTAGTGAAGAATCTTCTTCAAAATGTGTTTTTTCCGCATACCTTGGGTGGATAGAGTTCGAAACGATGACGTCCTTAATAGAGCCGGCGTGGAAAGAGAACTCTTTGAATTAATTAAAAAACGCAAGATTGGTTACCTTGGGCACATATTGAGAGAAGCAAAATATGAAATACCACAGTTAATCCTACAAGGGAACATCGAAGGTAGGAGAGGAGCCGGCCGCAAACAATTATCCTGGTTAAGGAATATTAAAAATGGACAGGAATACACAATACAAGTGAGCTGTGTCACGCCGCCAAGAACAGAATTCTAGTAATGAGATAGTCGCCTACGCACTTTGGTGTATGGCCTCCTCAAAATGTGTTCTTTCCATAATTAAACATCCAACCTCTGTTATGATAATGGTATACATTTTTTTTATTAATCAAAGTTTTTGCTGTGTTTCCATTTTATAATATTTTGTTTAAGTGCTTGTTTGATGTAGTAGTAAATGTTTAAAAAATATTTAAGGTAAATTCCTTAAACTTGTATTTTCATGTTTTTGGTAAGGGGATGCAGAACACCACTGTATATAACCTCGTTCACACTCTGCTTCAAGATGATATGCATTGGTCAAAGGATGAGGATAAAGAAACAGATATTATAAGAGAAAGCATGAGTCGGCACATATTTATATTTTTAATTTATAATAGTGAATAAACCGCTACATCACAAACTTAGTACATGGACGTCAATCTAAATTTGCTTTACTAAATGAAACCAGATTCGACAATATTAGCCACATTACAAAAAGAGACGATAGTGCAAGTATGCAGGATTAGCAAAAGTAATACTATTTATTT
This sequence comes from Diabrotica balteata, assembly GCA_918026665.1. Classification (NCBI taxonomy): domain Eukaryota; kingdom Metazoa; phylum Arthropoda; class Insecta; order Coleoptera; family Chrysomelidae; genus Diabrotica; species Diabrotica balteata. The sequence continues at coordinate 63,593,309 of OU898276.1, read as the reverse complement.
ATGTAAAAGGTGTAGAATGCATCTACACCCGAATCCGACTGTTTCGAAAATTTTCACCTTAAAATTTAATTTACATTTAAGATACAATATGTTCCTTAATTAAAAATTGTACTGCTTTCTTGAAAAATGAGAAAAAGGTAAAAAAGTCTTTTTGGTTATAAATTAATCTTAACTTATGTGTTTTTAATCCAATCTAATAAATTAATTATCAAATTTCTCTTTGTATATGAGAGGCGGTTCATGGGTTAATACTATATAAAGAATAAACTTGCCTTAAATTTACTTTACTTACCTCAAAACTATTTTTAAAGTTATTAATAAAGTCTATTTAATAAATATATTCCAAATAAATAGAACACACTACGCCTATGCACACATACAATGTGGAACGAATAAACTAAAATATCATATTTCTCTTATTCCCATTCATTCTAAGAACGTAAGTATATATATAGACTAGCAAAATATTGATAAGTATACCGATGTTTCAAACTATTCATTTAACTTTTCTATACACTCGTGATGCCAATTATATTGTACGGGGCAAATTTTATGGGACTATCTTCCTTTTTCACTTATATACATGGGCGAAGCATACACAATAAAAATGACCCCTGTAAGAATTTACTGCTGACATTTTACATGGTTGACGCTACCGTTTAGTTCAATTTGTAGATTAGTCACCTTTAATTGAAGATTGTCCGACTATAAAGCCGAGTACACACATGCCAGTAAATTGTAGAAGTAGCTGGCATGCTAGTTGCTAGCATAGGCCAGCAAGTGGCAAGCACGAAAGACATTTGCTAGTAATTGACATGCCAGTAGCTCGCTTGCCTGTACTAGCAAGGCGAAAAAGCAGGGTAGATTTTTACACATGCCAGTGTTAGTAACATCGAGTGGTTTTAATCTGAAACAAAGTAAATTGTGGTAATAAATTTGATTAGTAGAAAAAATCTTAAGACAATTTTTATTTTGGCTTTACTTTTTATAGTAATACTACATACATTTCTCTAAATGTTTGTAAGCATTGTCACAGCTATTGTTAAATTTTAATAGATATAATTAAAAGCGGAACTCAAACTATAGATGGAATAAATTGGATGGTATCAAAACGAAAATTTTTAAGTTTTTTTTTTGGTTTTTATTGCGATTCAGATAAAAGAGTAATATTGAAACCCTATGAAAGAATTTTAATACTGCAGACGTAAATACAGATAAAACTAGCAATGGCGAATAGTAAACACGTCGAAATATTATTATAAATAGTTTTAAAACCTTTTTTGAGGAATTGACGACGAAGGAGAAAATTTGAACCGTCAAAGGAATAATAACTGTTCGTGGCCATTTTTTAATTAAGTAATATATTAAAGGCATTATTCTCTTTTTTTTTAATATTGTAGGTAATTTGTAGCACATATTATTTTGATGCAGTGTTTGAGGCTGGAATTTACATTAGAGCAATGTACTAGAAGATCGCCAATAAAATACAAATAATGTAACATTGCCTTGACAATGATAAAAATGACAATAATTCCATTAAGTAAGAATATATAATAAACGTAAATAAACCATTGTTCAAAGTAAAATAACCAACGAGTAAAAAGGAAACTGTGACATGACATTGACGATCTGAAATGGTAAACAGTAAAATTTTAGGTGTGGTTATTTCAATTGAATCATTGTATTTATAACTGTACTAGTATTTTACGCAAAACGATCGTACCTGATTAGAAAATTAATTTAACTAAAACATAACAGATTCTTGAAAAATGTGAGTTAACTTTGGAAGTGTTTCTTATTGGCTTTTAACACCAATCAGTCGAAATGTATTATTAGTTAGTTTTTCATTTATGAGGTGTTATTTGTTAGATAAATAGATTAAAACAAATACATTACTACATTATTAAATTGTTTAATTTTTGCTACAATAAATTTCCATTTATTGCAACAACTGATGAATTTTTATTGGATGGGATTAAGGAACGAGTTTAAAAGAAAGTAATTATGCGAATGATGCTAATTTTGCTATGACGAGAAACGTAATATTAGAATATAGTTCGTATAACTGATTCGTAACTGGTTCGTTGAAATTATAGCAATGAGTAACAAAATAGTCCCAGTGAAATTTGTACTTGATTAAAGAAGTGTTGTGTTGGTTTGTGTGTATGTGTATATGCGTCTTAAGACAGACTGTATAAGACTAAAAGAAAAGCTCTCTATGATCAATTAGCAAACCAAAACAAGTCAATCCAAAACAAGAAACAAAGCAAAATATGAAACTGCTGAACGAAAACTCTTACAATAATGATGAAGATCACAAAGAACATAAAGTATTGAAAGAAGTACACGGAACTTAAAGCACATGCTTAAGAAATAAGTTGGTCAATCAACACAATGTGTGCAGTGTGCAAAGTGCAGATTGCCATGATGGTCGCCAACATCCGAAACGGATAGGCGCTACAAGAAGAAGAATAATAAACACGAAAAATACTTAAATCCTAGTAGTACAAAGTCAATCAGAGAGAGCAACACCATCCTACCTGACAGTTGACAACTTGGAAAAAATAGATAAGGTGCATTCGCTCAACTCGGGCATATTTTGACAGATTCATAGCTGGAAACCTACAACACAAATGTTCCTAGCTCACAGTATTAACAGCTAAAATAAAAGTTTATTACACTTTTTTCTTCTTCTTCCATTAAAACTTCTTTCATTTAAAAAAGGAGAATTATAATAAATAGTGGAAATGTATACTAAAATCATAAAATTTTGGGTAGTATGTATTAAAAAAATATATTTTGGTTGTTATAATTTAACATAGCTATTTATTATGGTGCAGATAAATAAATATAGATTGTCGGTAATTCGTAAGTTCTATTTTATTTACTATTTAGTTTGTTTACTAGTAATATTGGCTATGAGTATGTGTGCCTGGTTGTATGACTAAATTCACTAGACAGTTAGGACTGGAAATAGCGAGCCGACTATAGCTTTATCATTTTAGAAGTCAACACTAGCGGACCAACTCGACATCGAGTTTTTTAAATGAAATTTTTATTTTGAGAGAAAAATTAAGAGATCAATACAAACAATATAAGCAAGAATATACATAACATTCATCAATAATAATGCAAGTAAAAAGTGTATTAAATATCACGAAATATTTCGTCGAAAACAATGTTTTTTGTTACAATGTCTCCATTTTCTGAAAACTTTTGCTTGGTACCGGGAGTTATGTAAACTTTTACTTTTTACTTTTTAATAAAAACGAAACCAGAAGTCGACCTCAAAACCGGAATGCAATTTTTAGTTCATCAAATGTCGACATGGATATCATTTAGCAGTTAATTTTGCATGCTGATCACGAATCCGGTGTCAGATTTGCTCTATCTTGACGTATTATGCGCGTTTCGGGTCACTTCCGGTGTCGGATCGCAACCGGAAGTACATATTTAGATTCGTCTCGACGAGACCTTTCGATCCATATACATTGTGGGGTCTAAAACTTAAAGTAAACTTTAACTTCCGGTCATCTCAAAACCGGAAGTGAATTTTTGTACCAAAAGTATATCTTGACAATCTCATACGTAATACTAATAATATTCCGAAAAAATATTTTAATTATATAATATGGTTTTTGAGTAAAGTGGTGGACAAGAAAAGGGCTTAGCGTTTTAGTATATAAGATTAAAAAATCTGTACCTCGGAGATAAAGGACACACATGTCCATTTTTATGAAAATTGGGATTATTGCACTTTTGAATATAACTTTTCTGCCTCTACACAGAGGTTAACCACACTATGTCTAGAGACAATTTTACGGTAAGTTACCAACTTTTTAATACCAAGTTCACTTCCAGTCAGAGGTAAACAACACCATGTGGACATACAACAGTAACTTTTTTGTGAATTTTGAAGATAGACGATTGAAGTTTTCATGTTTTCTCGTGCATAATTTGCTACTCTCTTTAAAATAAATTACAGCAATACTATTCTGATAACGATGTGAGAAAGTACCTTAGGATGAGTTGGCACGATCCAAATGTACTTGGTTAAAATCTGCTTGCACGTTGCGCGCGCATCACTTGGAAGCTACTTTGATCGTATCACCTATTCATCCAAGTACACTTGTATCAACAGATTCTATCCAAGTTAAGTAGGACGCTGGCCAACTTTCTTGGATCAGTGTGGTATTGTAAAATTAATGGCGTCGGTGTCGCAAAATCGAAAACGAGAAGACAACACACAAAGAAAATGGTCTAAACGGAAGAGTATTAGATTCAGGAGTTATACGAAGCTTAGGAAGCATTATAAAATGTATGGATAAAGGAATATAAAAATAAGAATGCTAGAAGTGCGGCATTTGTTCTTTTTATTCCTTTTTTTAAGCTCATGTATCAACATATAATCAACGTCTAGAACACCTTCCACAATCACTTCCGCTACGTTTACAATAGTTATTTGACATCCAAGTCATTTGTCATGGTACAAGTAAACTTGTACATGTTCTCGGACGCGACTAGTTCACGTTCGAGACGCATCGCCCCGCCCCTTATTTTTCCCGTTGGCCCCTCCCTGACCTGGAAATCCCTAATCGCTACTTCAGAAAGTATAAAATTAGGCGATTTTCAGGTCAATCAGTCAGTCCTTCACGGGCTCTCCGAGAGCTTAGTGCTCTCGGGGCTCTGCTTCCCTTTTAGCTTTCCATACTCTGTGGCTGAGTATTATTTCTACTGTATTTTTGGTGTTTTATTTCGACCTATATATATTTGGTCATGTAAAAATAACTTGCCTTTTTCAAGGCAAGACATCGAAGACAACAAACCTGATGTTTATTTCGACAACTATCATGTAAGATATTTGTCATGTAAGAAATCTCTCGTCTTTATTAAGACGAGCCATCAGGAAACAAAACATTTTGAAGTCCATACCCTGAAAATGGACAAAAGTAGAGGAGCTCACGATGTTTTCGAAGCCCCTCTACAGAGCACACGGTGGTACAGAAGGTGGCAAGACCCTTTCCATTTACCCCGAGGTGACATACAAGTCCACTTGGTCCAAGTTGTAATCCAATGGATCGTGTTAACCCGCCTTTAATGATGCTGCCCTTTTCTTTGTGATATTTTCACTCTCTTATGAGTTCTCAATGAAGACAAAAAAAAATCTATGCTCCAGTGTGAATGAAGGCAGAAAAACAAAAGGGCAGAAAGTTTTGAAAAGTGAAGTTTGATCAAAGTTTATATTTATATTGTAATTTATTCAATTATGTAATTTATTATTCAACTATGTGTCTATTAGTCTATTGAATACAATTTATCCATGTGCGGAACTGTTGTTAATAAAAAAATCTTAATATATTGGTTGTTACTTATGTCACTTATAATTTGTTATCAATGTGTTTCTTTATTTTCCTTACACTCTTTAAATTTTAGAATTGATATATTTCTGGAATCATTCCTACCTAAACATTATTTTATAATTTTATTTTATTTCAAAGGTATTTGAAACATGCCTGTACTAGATAATAAAAAAATTAAAAATCATCAGTATCCTTAATGATTATTTTGTCATTAAAAAATTTCTTAAATCCGGATGTAAGACGAATCCTCAATTTCGTTAATACCATGCTTCTTCTACACAAGAATTGTTTTAAATTCAGTTGGCATGTCTTTGGTCGTTTAAAATTTTATTTGATTAATGTGGGTTGAAAAATATGAGCAATTAAGCAATTTTGTTTATAATTCTTTCATTTTTTTTCTAAAACATTGTAACGTGGCAGAGTAAAACAGTTAAATTGGTCGACTAAAGAAAAAAATACCACGAATCTAATGATTTTATTACAAGAAAACAGAAACTTAACGTATATTGAAAAATAATAGACATTCAAGGTAAGATATGATTGGATGATCAGCTGCCGATATTAGAAATAAATACAATTATTAAACCATGCACTAAAGATATATTTGAGTTATTTTAATCAATTTCGTCAGATTAGAAGCTTTCGAAATGTGGCTTTACCTTATTACCAGCAAAAATCACAAATATAGATATCTTTAAAAGAATAAACCAAGAACGCCAACTCTTCGAAACCATCAAGAAAAGGAAAACGGCGTATCTAGGTCACATTATGCGAAATAAAAAATACCAGTTCCTCCAACTTATAATCGAGGGTAAAATTGAAGGCAAGAGAGGAATGGGACGCAAGAAAATGTCCTGGCTCCGAAAAGTAAGGCAATGGACAGGGATTAACGACATTCAATCTCTGATACGTATTGCAAGAAATAGAGAATTAATGGAAAATGTGATCACTAACATCCATTATAATCAATTTCGTATTCGCAAATGCGCATTTGTATTACCTTTATTACAAAATCAAAACGCATTCTGATTGAGCGCACTCTACAACCACAATCATATACAAAAAAGACAGCTTTTGTAAATGTAACCTTTTGTCCAAAAAGAAATACCAAAAAGGTATTGGCCAGATGTGTCAAGGGTAGAGGTCACCTTTTCAATATAAATAAAATAATCAGCTAGGTAAGAGAATTCAAAAGAGGATAACAAGAGTAAAGCACTTAACGCTAGCCTGAATTTGAACCGGTTAGGGAAACCATATTGGAGTTTTATTACCCAAAACTCCCACATAAGGAGTATTTGGCTAATAGTTGTGCCCCTATAGGGGTAAAAGGATAGTCTAGAGTATTGCAGCAGTGGATTCATTCTTATTCACACTCGAATTATTACACCTTGCTTAAGGCTGGGTTCAATTAAATTAATTTCTTGCTTAAGATAATTTAATATTCCGTTTTACTTAGGCATTCAGATAAGTACTTATTTTACAAAATAAAAACGAAAATTTGGGCAAAGTGGGGATTTATTTCCCAACATACTCTCCTTTTAGCTAGATGCTCTTGACCCAGCGATGCGTTAACTTCCTTATTCGACTTAAATTTCTTCCTGGTGAGTGTATTTTTTAGGTTTGGAAACAATAAGAAGTCACACAGGGATAAATTTAATAAATACGGTGAATTAGGCAACAGTTAGTCCCCAATTCGACCAATTATGCCATGGTGTCTGTGGAGGTATGAGCACAGACGTAGTCATCATGAAAGAGTACATTTTTCTTCGCCTTTCTTTTTCTTTTTTTTTCCTTTTTTTCTGCATTTCAGCATCCAATTGGCCCAATAATTCGGTGTAGTATAGCCCTATGACAGCGTTCCCTTTTCCAGTTAATCGATGTAGATCACCCCTTGTGAATTCCAGAAAATTGTGGTCATCAGCTTTCTTGCCGATAGGACAGTCCTTGCCTTTTTCGGAGCACGTTTGCCGGGTACCGTCCACTGTTCTTTGGTTTATGATATTTCATGTTTCGTTGATGGTTACGAGGTAGAAACTCCTTCGAATTACAATTAAATTCCCTTAAACCCCACTCTGAATTGATTTTACAGTTGTGCTTATCGTCCAGAGCGAGCAAACGCGGTGTCCATCACGCCGACAGCTTTCTTATGTTCAAAATTTTATGCAGGATATGATACAACCAGTCTTTGGAGATTCCTAGTGTCTAAGCTATCTCACACACCTTCAGTCGGCGGTATGCCAATACGAGACCGTGGATTTTTGTCACTTTATTTATTTCTTAGCTCTTAAATTTTTCATAAAGCAGCATAAGATAAGCTATTAAATAAAATAATGCATAGGGATGTGTTTCATTTAACCGATTGTTCCATTATTACCCTCACAGTATTAATATAAAGATTTTATTTATAAGGTTATTCCTCTCCAATTTTTGTACAGTGTGAGATTGCCCTTTTTTGTAAGCTTAATTTATCTCTTAATGGCTTAAGCTATCTTAAGGAGCTGTGAGTGAAATTTTTTTATTTACAGATAATACCGCCCGCCTACATAGGACCCAAGCAGTTAATGATGACTGTCTTGAGACAGAAGATATTTACCGTTTGGAATGGCCTGCGATATATCCAAACAAGAACCTCATTGAACATAAATGGGATGTGCTCTCTTGAGCTGTTTATGTCCAAAGGAATCCTCCTAGAACCCATCATGAACTTACAATTGCTTGTAATTGGAAGAATAGAAGAATCTGCTGTAGGAAATTATTGATCGACTTGCTAGCAGCATTAGAGCTCGAATTCATGCTTGCATCGATGTTCGTGGTAAAAATATTCCTCTTCTTCTTCTAGTTCCTATCCGTTTCGGATGTTGGAAATCATATTGGCAATCATAACCTTGCTCGCTGCGGCTCGAAACAGCTCCGTTGAGGTTTTCTTAAACCATGTTCTTAAATTCCGCAGCCATGAAAACATAGCATCTCAAATGTCTCATTTTTGTATCAAGGGATATGTTGTGACTTTTGAAGATGGCGCTCATTTTGTTAAAGACCGTTCTTGCCTTTCCTATGCGGCACTTTATTTCCTGTAAATTGCTCTACTGTTCGTTAATAATAGTTCCCAGGTAACAATACCGTTTTACTCGCTCTATCTGCGTCCCATTAATGTATATATGAGCCCCATTTATATTCTCCTTGCTGATAATCATTTGTTTCGTTTTGTGGGTATTAATGTTTAGTCCGTACTGTTGACTGTACTCGTTTATTCTGTCCATTAGCCTCTGAAGTCCCTCTAAACTATCTGCTATCACCATGGTGTCGTCGGCATATCTAACATTGTTAAAAATATACGATATAAAAATAGTTAAATACATTTTAATAGGAAATAAATTTTTCAGTATTTAATTTTTTATTTATTAAAAAGAAAACAGTATCTCTTTTAAAACAAAAAATATATGTCAACATTATCATATTTTTTATAAATGATCTATAACAGTAGTTTCTGAAAATAGTTAATAATAGCAAACATTTTGGGTGATGCATAACTTTTGAAACTATGTGTATTTACAACTTACGCTATGCCATAAATTTCAATTAAGTATATTTTCTCTTTTTGCATATCATGGACTGGAAGATTCCTTAGGTATATGCGGTTTTGGGTTCACCTGGCAATTTATCATTAAACAAAGCCTTACACAGCGAACAATTTAACTTTCAAAATTTTGCTTCTGTTAATGATACGGGAATATGAATAATTATGAAATGTCTTAATTATCTCGAAGACGCCTTGCATGATTTATGTAAATCTTAGATTTTTGTAATGCGACTGATCTTACGGTAATATTTGCAATATTGTCTGATTTTCTCTTTCTCTAATAATATAAAGGACTTTATAATTTCCAATGGATTATTTTAAATATTTTTGTCTTAAATTGTTAAGTAGTACTTAATATTATTTATATATTATTATCTATCCCTAGTGCCATAATGGCAGAGTTAAAACTACATCTGTATCATATTCGTCTACGTTAAGATGAATATTATTAAATAAACTTGTAATTTGAATAATCTTTAGTAATTGATACCCTATCAGATTTCCTATAACAAGGTATACCATTGGCATATTAGCAAAAGTTTAGAAAATGATGCAATAAAAGGTTTAAAAAAAACAGTAGCTGAAAAGAGGTCTTTAGATATTTTTGTCGTGTAAGAAGAAAATCTTCAATATCTAAATGAAAATATTGTCGCAGAATATCAAACCGGTTTTTAACAAAAAAAGATCTACTACTGTCCAGATATTTATAGTGAAGAAGTGGCCCAAAGGAGGAAGTGGCAGCCGACACGCAAAATTTGCTAAAAGTAAAAACCTGAAAAAAATCAGCGTGGGACCGGCAACGTTGGAGGCATAGTTTGAACGAGGGCTGGAGCTCGATTTGGGCTGTAGCGTCATTGGGGGAGAGGAAGAGAGAGAAAGAAATGAAGTGAGAGAGAGAGAACACAAAATAACGGCGGTTAAAGCAGATGCCCAAATTATTATACGTTCACATCAATAAAATACACAAGACGATCATTAAAACTATACATTCTGCAACAAGCTAGCTATTCAATTCTTATATTCTACAGATTCTACAGTATTCACTGCCTTCTGTCGATCAACCGTTTCCATCTCTCTCTCTCTCTCTCTCTCTCTCTCTTCTCTCTCTCTCTCTCTGTTGTCCCATTCTCCATCGTTTAGGCCTTTCTTACTCATGGCGTCGTCTACTTCGTTCCTCCAGGATCTTCGGGGTCGTCCTCTTTTCCTCCATTCTATGGGGCTCCATTCGGTTATTCCCTTTATCCATCTGCTGTCGCTAGTTCTTCTTACACGTCCATACCACTTTGTCTTTTTTGTTCTATATATGTTAGTATGTCTGTTTCTATTGATGTTCTTTGCTTTATTGCGTCATTACTTCTCCTATTTATTCTTGTTATTCTGCAGTATCTTCGCAGTCATTCCATCTCTGTTGCTACTATCTTACTGCTATTTTTCTTGTTTATAATCCAATTTTCAGCCTCATGACATAGGTGTCTTCTTCATATTTAGGTGTCTTTCCCACCATACTTAGTTACGTTGTCGGATTGCTGTTCTTGTTTGTCCTAATCTTTGTTATTTCTTTCTCTGTGGTTGCATTTTTCGTGATTATAAACCCCAAGTATTTGAATTTATCCTTTCATTTGATTGTTACGTTGTCATCAATCTGTAGATCTTCCATGTCTTCTTCACTTGTAGATAGGTACTCTGTTTTCGCGAAGTTAATACCTAGGCCAGCCTTGGTATATTCTTCTTGTAGTTTCTTCATCATGTAGCTGAGATCGTCTTGGTCTTGTGCAATCACTACTTGATCGTCTGCAAAGCTTAACGTATATAGATATTCGTTCCGTACCGGTACTGCCATGCCTTTTTCTTTTCCATGTAGTCAAAGCGTTCTCAAAGTATATTTTGAATAGGGTTGGAGATGTGGAACAACTCTGCAGGAGCCCTTTTGTTGTGGTGAAGTCTCCTATGATTCTTGTTCCCACTTTAGTGAACACTCTATTTTCTTTATACAGAACTTTTGTAGCTTCTATGAATTCCGTCTGTATTTCTAATTTGTACATTGCCTCCCATAGTTCTGACTTTGGTACAGAGTCATACGCCTTTCTCAGGTCCACAAATGCCAAATGTATATCTCTATTTTTTGCTTTTTTCTTTTCCAACGGTTGTTCCAGTGTGTATATGTGGTCTATGCATGATTTTCCTGCCGTCTCCTGCCTGCCTGATCCTCCCCGATTTTGCATTTTATGGCTTGTTCTATCTTTTCTCGCAGTAACTTCCCATAAAGTCTTCCTAGTTATGATATTACACTTATTCCTCTGTAGTTTTCGCATCATATTCTATCTTATTTCTTAAATATAAGGATTGAACGAAATAAATTCGGAACATAGGAATATAATGTATTTCGGCTCAATTCTGCTGTAGGTGGTTGGCCAACAAAATATTGTCAAATAATTATATTATAAAAATCCAATACTTCAGCGGGCTGCTGGATTCTGAACTCATAAAAATTGAAAGCTACACATAAATCTACGATTTATGCTGTCAAACCAGTTATAGTCCAGGAAATGAAGCATTTCAGCTCGCAATTTTTTCGTGCTCCCTGGATTGACTTGAAATTTAACAGAAGGTAGGTAATAGCCTAAGGATCAAAATCTATATCGAACCAAAGTGCGCCAAAGCCTAGGGGGTAGTTGCCACCCCATCTCCGGGTGAAAATTTTTTTTACGTTTTAACTACAGGTTTCGATTAAAAAAGTGATTCTAAACAAAAAATGTGCTATACATTTTTTTATAAAATGATATTTTTCAAGTTATCGCGATTGAAAGTAATAACTTTTAGACGAAAAAATCCATGTTTTTAATCGATTTTTCGCGAATTATTCGAAAATGGTGCATTTTATCAAAAAAATTGTAGAGAACAAATTTGTAGCTTTTACAAAGACAAATACAATTCATTTTTTAAAATGTTTTTGGGATATAATAGGAACCGAAATACGGCCTATCAATGTTCAGCGGTTTTCTTCAAATGCCAAATTTGAAAGATTCAAAATCAAATATCGGGAAAATGATGCATTTTTGGAAGAAAACTCACAAAACCTTTTTTAAAGAGCATAAATAGACCTATCATAAAAAAGACTCTAGCTCAAAAATTGAGTGAGTTATGATGAAAATAAGGTCAATACCTCATTTTTTACGAAAAAAATCGAAACAACACCCTAACCTCCTCATAATTAAAATCGATCTTTACCCTTCTGAAATTCCCTTTGTACATGTAGTATTGTTAATACGTCCAAGAAGTTTGACTCATTTAAAATGCTTTGTGTTAGAAAAAGTACAGCTTAAAGCGAGAAACGATTTACAATTTCATATTTTTTACCCTTCTTTTTTTAAATATGCCCGAAAATACTGAATATATGAAAAAAATACAAATTACCAAATTGTAGCTTTTTTAATGACTAAAATTATCCTTCATTTAGATTTGTTGTACAATGAATATTTGGCGAGATATAGCCGTTTAAAGCATCGATTTACGATCAAGCACCATCTTGTTCGAGCCCTTTAAACTCACCGCATTTAAAAACCAAGGATTCCAAAAAGATTTAATTCACAGATCCTTGTAGCTCTTAAAAACCTCTACAAATCGTTTTTGAAGAAACACTCTATCGTTAAAAATTAAAAGAAATACGTTAAAAAAACCAGTGAATTTTTTTCCGGAAAATTCTATTAGTATAGTACATGCACATTTTCACCAGTAACTGCTCATATGTCTATGGCTTGGCAATGAAAATATTAGAGCAACAGATTGGGGATGGTATTCCAAAGATGGTTTGTTATTACCCGTACGCATGAACAAACAACCTGCACTCGATGAACTTTTGAAAATTATTTTTTGGCAATGCAAAAAAGGATGCGGTGTTTCATGTGGGTGCAGAAAAGTTGGTTTATACTGTAACTCTACTTGTTCTGGGTGCTCAGGTGAAGGGTGCAATAATAGTCCACCAATAATTGAAGATGAGGATGACATAGATCACGATGAAGATGTAATTGATGACGAATAAAATTAATATTATAATTGTTTTACCTATAAATGTAAATATTTTCTAACTATTTATGTAAATGTATAAGAATATATGGTGCCTTTTTATGTTGATAAATTTTTTTGTATTTAATTCTACTTTTTTCAATTTATATCTTATAAATTAGTTTATAAAAACTGCAATGTTGTAAAGGGTGATTTTCAAAAGTTGAAAAGTTGCAAAATTTTGGCAAAAAATTGTTTTCACCTATAGCACTCATAACAATTGATTTTTAAGGTTGAAAATGTATGAATTTGTATTTTAAAGTATAAAAAAATCACTATTTAACTAATCCAAACCAAATTTCACTCATCTTAAGATTTATAATATTATTTTACAATTTTTGAAAATTAGGGGTAGTTTTCATCCCTAAGAACAATCAGGGTTCATCGGCATGACATAAACTATAAAGCAGAGGGTGAGTTGAGCTTAATTCCAAATTTTTATGCAAATCGTTCCAAGGTGAAATCATTTTCTTCGCATTACTAATTTTTTTATATTAATCTCTAATAAGGGTCGCTTTTTAAGGGTTGAAATATGATGGAACTTTATTCAAAAGCACAAAACTATCATTATTTAATTAATTCAAACCAAATTTTACCCATATTCAGGTTTAATATGTTATTTTATAATTTTTGACAATTACGGGTAGTTTTCACCCCTTAGAACAATCAGGGTTCGTCGACATGACATAAACTATAAAGCAGCGGGTGAATTGAGCTTAAATCCAAATTTTTATCCAAATCGATCCAAGGCGAAATCATTTTTTTAGAATTAGTAATTTTTTTACATTAATCTCTAACAAGGGTTGCTTTTTAAGGGTTGAAATATGATGGAACTCTATTCAAAAGTATAAAATAATCATTATTTAACTAATTCAAACCAAATCTTACCCATATTCAGGTTTAATATGTTATTTTATAATTTTTGACAATTAGGGGTAGTTTTCACCCCTAAAACCCTTCAGCGCACTTCGGTTCGATATAGATTTTGATCCTTGGGCTATCACCTACCTTCTGTTAAAATTTCAACTGGATACATGCAGGACGAAAAAATTGCGAGGTTTTAACTTTTTTCGAGATTCATTTCCTGAACTATTATCGTTTCCTTAGACAAACCCGTCTTACGCAAACAACATTGTTGTGAGACAGATAGTTGAACGATATTTTATACAATGTCTATACCCAGGTATGGATTTATTTTTGTCCAAGTTTTATATTGGTCCACTATTTCAAATGCAGTTCAAACAGACATGTATTAAATTGTATGTTCCGTTTTAATTTGGTTCAATCTGTAGATGTCATATATGCCTCTGTCCATTCTTTGGGAGCTGTTCTCCATTTATGGCCTTCTGAAACAACCATTGTATCATCCTGTGTAATTTTTTTGAGCCGTATTTTATAAGCTCAGGTAAGATGCCTCCAGGTCCCGGTGCTTTCTTATTTATGATTGCTTTTATGGCCGTTCTCATTTCCCTATCTGTTATATCTATTTTTTGTTGTGGGGATCTGCTTCGTCTTCGCCTGTTTTATTTTCCAATGAATTGTGGTCTTGTTTTGTAGTGTGTTCTGTGGTGTGATCAAATAGATCATTGGACCTTACATCCTTGAATTTTTTTTTCTATGGGGTTACTTCATTAACCAAGTATATGCAACACAGCCAACTAGCATTACAGACCTCAAAGAAAGGATAACTAGATTAATACGTAATATTTGACCTTAATGTTTAAAAAAAAATTTGAAACGAGTTTAAAAGACTGTGATATTGCTAACAACAAGTTGGAGAGCATTGTGAGCATTCTTTTAATGGCTAAAAGAAAATTATAAATAAGTTCAAAATTATATTCATAAGAGACTTTTGATGGTACAGTTCGTTGAGATAAGTTTGTTAAGGATCTATTAAAAACATAAAAATATACAGGATGTCTTACTAAGCACAAAGATTATGGACTAAGCTATACTTGCATGAATTACCCTGTATATTTAAATTTATGTTTAAAAAGCGCACATTTGAATATAAATGTTACAAGTAAAAGCTTTTTCTATAATCTTCTGAAATATGGAAACAAAAAATTTTATTTTATGAGTGGCTTCCACGTCGTATACATAAAAAATAGCTTAAACTCTTTACTGTGGTCTCTTTTATAGGGGCAAATATGGAAAAAGCATATAATTTGTTGTATATTATCATGTATTATCACTATTGCGTTCTGAATCACCTCGTATGATTAAGTATAGCAAAAAGAAGTCCGTAAGACCATATCCGTCGGTGTGTCGATTCAAATTAAGTCGGAAATTATGATAATTGAATAAAAGTAGTTTCTACATCTCGATGAAGAGGATCACTTTGTGTTTTGTTTTGTTCTGTGTTGGCCGTCGCTCGTTTTGACCTCTGAATGGAGAAGTTGAACTTGCACTCGACGTCAAACAAATGGGCTCTTCAATTAAAAACTACCTTCGGGTATTTGGTGTCTTTTATTTAGTCGTTAATAAGCAATTGATATGATCTACTTCCTATTTATGTTTATATTTTTTTCTTGGCAGTAGAAATGTGAATAAACGTGACGGAATTTATTAATTTGTACGTTCGATCGAATAAATAATTAAAAATATTCATATACCAGTTAGCCTCCCAGTTTTTTAGTAATACTTCATTTTTAGAATGAAGAGGCAATTTTTTATATACAGGGTGTTTCTTTAGTAATTTAAAAAATTATAACTGTAGATTTCTGGGCTTAAAGTATTAAGATTTAACCCAAAATATTTAAATAAAATGTGGTTCCCTACTAAGTTTTAACTCCTTTCAAAAAGTCCTTCTTCCTTCATTGGGTAATATCCCAGGGAGATTATTATTATATACCAGGGGGCGTAATTTGTCCAGCTAATTCAAGGGGGATATACTAAACTTGTTCTATACAATCGAATATCCCCAATCGATGACATATTTTTATTGAATAAACACTGTGTTGCAAGTTATTCTTCTTAAGCCAAACAGTTAGTCTAGAAAAGACAGTACAACACAGGATAAAACTTTTCTCGTTTGGAGGTAGCTGAACACATACCAGAAATGCTACCAACGGATGATAGTCAGACAACTCAGGTCTAAAAAAAAAGAGAGGAATTTATAAGGTTTACAAGATTATGGTAGAATATAAGAAAAGGAATATATATTATAGGTTGATTTTAGTTAGATTAAAAAAGTAATCAACAAATTTAGTCTCTTGAGGATTAAGGCTGGATAGGAAAAAGCAAATCTCTATAGGAGTTTGTAGTTTTGTTTTAACCAATTATTTGTAGAGGTCAAAATCTGTAGAAGCATCTATTAAACACTCTAATGTTTGTTAATATTAATTATATTAACAAACATTTTTATAATACTCGTAAATATATTGGCGTCTCTTTATGATGTATTTACAATTTTTAATTTTATTACCCAAACCTACTTATAATCTAAATTTACAGAACGGTATATATTCGTAAATACATTTTAATATCTGCTTATTTTTGAAAAATAATTGTATTTAAATTGACACATAAAGAAGAATTTAGTTCAAATAGCTTTTCATATATAAATTTGATACTTTTCTGTACTGTCCAAATTAGTATTTGAAAATTTTTAAAATTTATTCCCATTGTACTTTGGCTGTATAAATGTTGCTAAACTCGGTTTCCTCGTTCTTGGCGTGTGCCTGAAATAAGCTACTACGGAATTTTTAATATTCGTCTCTCTCTGATACACAGATGCGTAATTCAATTGTGCGAGTCACGTTCGTCATGGTAAAGTGCGATGAGAAGGGAATGAAGAGACCACTCACGTCTCCCAGTATTGTAGCAATAACACCGATGCGTTTGGCCGATACGGTGTCGGTGATAAGTTCGGCCTCTTTACGAATACAGATAGCTGCCAGTGACGTGTTTTTTTTTAACATGTTACCCTGATCTGTGCAGGTTTGAAGTAGCTGATGAAATAGTTTTTATAAGTAAACAGTTTTTAATTAATTAATAGTTTGAGCTCTTACTGTGTGGAATTCCATTACATAAAATAATACTCTCGACACCTTAAAAATTCCAGTTTATTATAAATTATCTCTCTCTCTCTCTTCCGATACCCATTGCAATAATGACTTGTGGCATTGTTCTTGAATGAGCTGGCTAATAGGTTTATAATTGTAGCAATTACCATTGATATTTTATGTTGTTTTAGTCGATTTTAGTCAGCCATTGTTGGAATTTGTTCCGAACAGTTTTACTTATTATTTTTTGTTGTGAATAACTAATTGTTCTATTTAATAAAAAAAATGCCGGGAAAAACGATGACAGGAGAAATGCGACAATGTGTAGTTCATTTATTGGAGTATTTTAAAAAGAAAAAGAAAACAACGGGCTTTTGCTTTCGTTATCATCGGTACATGAACGAGTAGCGGACGCTTTGAAAATCAGTCTTCGCACAGTGACAAGAATAAAGAGTGAATACAAGACAGGGGCAGCTCTTACTACACCAGGAGAGTCACGTAATGTACAAAAAAAAGACTAATGATGTCAGCGATACTATAAAAGGAGAGATTAGAAATGTACTGTATGGCATGAAAGCAAAAGGAGAGCACGTTACAATTAAAGTTCTAAATACACAATTAAGAAAAAAGCATCTCTATGACGGTTCTGATACAAGTTTGTGGCGTCTTATGAAAAATTGTGGGTTTTCATACAAACTAGAAAATAGTAGACGAGTGCTATGTGAGAAACCATGTATTGTCTCCAAACGACTGTATTTTTTGAGGCATTATATGAGAAATTTTTTAAGTCCAAGCCCACTTCAGTTTGTTTTTTTAGATGAAACATGGATATTCCTAAAAGGGGCATATAAACGAACTTGGCACGATGACTGTGTGAAAAGCATCAGAAAAGGACACGAAAATACAGGTAAACGCTTTGTTGTTTTACATGCCGGAAGTAGGCAAGGATTTGTTAAAGATGCTGGATTACTGTTTTCTATGAAATCGAAAAGTACAGACTATCATGATTCTATGGATAAAGCAGGGGCGGCTCGTGATAGTACAAGCTGGTGAGGCACACTACACTTAAGGAAAATTATTATTATTATGGTTAGCTTCTCTTTGCTCCAGTCATACCCGGCTAAGGAGGCATTGCTCGCGCCAGCAAACAATGACTTGGCGTGAGAAGGACTTCTGACGATACGCGCGCGGATCAACAAAAGTCATCCTCACCTCAAAGCTCTCCTAAGCCCTCCTCCACCCTCCCTTATGTGCACTGAAGGTGCAACATAAGGGCTGACTGCTTTTTGAAAAAGTCCGCGATTGAGCTGTATTTATGAGCACCATGTGTAATAGGGTGCTCATAAATGTAACTTAAATCATACCCAAGGTGTCGTTAAGCGACTTACTCCCGTTTATCATGAAATCTCATATCGTGAGATAAAAGCGAACGAAAAACGAGGGAGCTGTAATCCTCGAACCTGCACCTTGGTTAGCGGTCAAGTTGTAGCCTCAAGGATCTAGGTGGCCTCTCCCGTGGCCTTTTTGTATTTTTATAATTTTTTTGTAAATTTTTTATTATTTTATATTTTTTTTTTGAATTTATATATTTTTTATTAATTTTTTTGGGATTTTTATATTTTTTTGGGGGTTAGTAGGTATTTTTTATCTGGGAGATTTATTAGTAAGTGTTATAAATGGCGACTGCTAATCTAGTGCCATCTTCTTCACGATCAAATTTGGTAGATAAAAATTCAAATAAATCTTGAGCAGAACGCCCGGAACTTACATCGTAAAATCCTATGAATCGTTCGACTGGTTTATTGTTTATTACGTAACGAAAAATAACGGATAGTTGTGAATGGCAGCTTATATCAGTAGTCTCATCCACCTGCCAGGAAAAGAATAATGATTTTGAAATTTCTTCCTCAATTTTTTTATTTATAACAAAAGCAATTGAATCGATTAATTCATTTTGTATGGTTTTAGATGTCCCAGAAAAAACTGATCTAGAGTCATTATCATGTTCTAAAAATGTTTTTAAATTAGTGTCAAATTTACTAACAAGAACAACTAGCTCTTTGAAATTCCCGCAATTTAAAGATTCATTAGATTCATCATGCCCCCTAAACGGTAACTCTTGCATACAGAGGTGTGACGTAATATCTATAAGGCTTTTTAAAATTTGCCGATTTTCTTTAACCCTAGCATTGAAATTTTCAATATCTATTTTACGCGAATTGTCTAGTGCTGTAGCGGTATTTTGCTTTTGTTTTCTCATAAGAGTAAGCTTGCAATTCGATGTAATATGTTGAGAACTTTTATTGTGTAACAATAGACTCCGAGACAAATTTTTCAAATCAGTGTAACCATTTTTGAACCAAACTTTGTCGCTAGTATTAGCTGTGGCAAATAAAATGCATGGCCAACAAAACAATTTATTTAATGTTATACTACCCGTAAGCCAGTCAAACTTTTCGTACCATGCATTTTGAAATCCCCGATTTGGTTTTCCGACGCCACCGATAGAAACAAGATGTTTACTTAAATCTGGAATAGGTCGTTTTACTACTTTAACTATATATAATTTATCTTCATATGAATGACTTGAAAAATTCTGCTGTTTGACTAAAAAATTTACGAGATTACAAGTATTACGAATATTTACATTTACCTGGGAAAGTTGTGACGAAGTGCTCGGTGCTAAATCCATTTTTCACTAAAACCGAAAATCCTGCAGACAAAAACAAACCCACCAAAATTATTAAAAAAACTTAATTAGAATTGCACTTATTATATAACATGTAATCTTACTGCTTTTTTAATGAAAAACAACACGAGATACGTCAAACGTGATCCTGCCGCACCAACAGGCCAACAGGAAGTAATTTAACTACTACTTACTACAACAATTTTGCAGAAATGTTCCAAAATGTACCAAAGTTGCTAATCTGGTAAATGCATAGAAAAAAAATATTGTTTGTTAAATCGGAAAACAATAGAACAATATGTATAGTACCATCTACTAAAGGAAAATACTCCAATGTTGTTACAATTTTCAAATAAAAATCTATATTTTATTTAAAATGTACTTTTATACCCCGAGGGAAAAAATGTAGCGAATTGGGTACCTTTGTACCAAAACGGCAACGCTGCTAATTAAAAGAACTACACCAAACGAGAGAGGAGAGAGGCTTGCCTCTCCTGTTCGGTGAAATAGTGGGCTGAAAATAAATAAATCATGTTGAATTTCGCTACATAATGTGATGTCTAACATGCTAGACAGAGCAATGCCGTGAGGCTTGCCTCGGCTATAATTTTTAAAGAGAGAATGAGATGCACAGATGATAGGCGCCGTTGTTTATTTAATATTTTGTGGTTTAAGCTTGTCCCTTGTCCGGCCCGTAGATTATGAAGAAATATACAAAGATAAGACATCAGGGGTGTACCTATTTTAATTTTTTATCATAATGAAAATAAAGTTATTTAGAAAATTCCAAAAAGTTAAATTGTAGTTAAAGAACGTAAATAGTCGATTAATACTGGTGAGGCACTGCCTCACCTGCCTCATAGGACCAGCCGCCCCTGGGATAAAGAGTCTTTTGAAAAGTGGGTCTTCGAAAAGCTGATATCATTGTTGGAGGAACCATCTCTAATTATTATGGATAATGCCTCATGAAAAAAATAATTTTTGACGACGATTCGGGCAAGACTATTGAGTCTTTGTCGCCAGAATAAACTACAAAATACCAGGTACGTTATTGACGAGCTACTCCAAGAACATGGGCATCAGGTTTTGAGATTGCCTCCATATCACTGTCAATATAATTCGATTGAGTTGGTCTGGGGCATTTTTAAACAATACTATGATCGTCATATTGGAGAACATGGACGTGGAGATGAAGCAGTGAAAAAAGTTTGGGGCAATGCATTAGCTGAGGCAACACCTGCAGTGTGGGCGAGTTGTGTTAACCATACTGAAAAATTAATTCAAGACGCTGACTGATTAGCTAATTAATCAAGGTCAGTACATTGTAACAGATCAGAATTCGCTACAGTGCTTAAAACTTAAAAAATCTGTATCGTTTTTTAATTAAAGTGGGTTAAATAATTAACACTTTTTTGGGTATATTTCAAAATCCTTTTAAAATTTACTTTTCGTTATATCCTGTCCTATTGTACTGCAAGCTAGAAAAATACTTCTTCGCAATTTATACGTATATTCCGTTATTAGAAATTTATTGAAAAATAATTTATAATTTTCTTTTATAACTATTATTTCGTTTGACATGCTACATTTTGCTCCGCCACTAGAGGAGGTAAACGAATCGAGCTTAGCAAGGAAAGACAGATGAAACAACTTATTGCAAGTGTTTTTACACGCACACGCCAAGAACGATGAAAACGTCTATAACTTTGTTTACAGTTGTTTTTACTGATATTATCTATGTCTGTTACTGGTAGAAATATCTACGTTGTTTAGATATATTATGTTTGGTTAAAACTATAGATTTAGCTTATTTGTCGACTTCTTCATTTCGTAATATTCCAGAGATTTCCCTTGCCCAACAAATTAATTGTAGTGGACGGGGAAGTAATATATCATAACGTGGAATCTTAATATCTATCTCAATATGGTTTAGGTTTTTAGTGGTTTGGATAGAAGTAGGTATGTCCACAATGCTTCTACAATTGGTCAAAATGACATAATTGTCCATACCAATAGCGACTACATATTTTAACGCAAGTAATAAAGCTGATAGTTCGGCAGTAAATATTAAACTTCGACGGCTATTAGTAAATCGACATTATTCTTTGTAATCAGAATTCCAGTAATATGTTGCACAACCCATTTTATGTTGTATTTTGGAGCCGTCAGTAAATATGTAGGCAACAGGCAATAGAATTTTTTTTAACCGGGCTGGTGTATACTTAGAAGATTTTTTTCTTTAATATTGTTTTAAATTATTTTTAGAAATTCTAGGCAACAGGCAATAGAATTTTTTTTAAACCGGGCTGGTGTATACTTAGAAATTTTTTTCTTTAATATTGTTTTAAATTATTTTAGAAATTGTTTTACTTACAGTCATTCGTAAAACGTTATATCTTCGGCTAACATTTTGCAAAGACTTTCCTAATTGGTTCACCGTACTCTGAACTCCAAACTCTTGGTATTTCACTTTAGGCCAAATTAAAGCATGGTATACCGTGTTCGCACTCTTTAATTGTCTGGTAAATCGTTGACACAGAAATATTTTAAGCAATAAAAATTTTTACAATATCGCGTTTTAGTTCATCTAAACGATAAATACTTTGACGACTATAAAGTTTTTGTATGACATCTTAACGAACCGTATTTGTCAAAACTGACAATGTTTATATCGTTTAAGTTGTTTACTAACTTTCGTTTCCAATGGTAACTTGATTCAATGCCATTGGATGCAACGGTTCTGCAAAAAAATGCTTCTGGATATTCTTGAAGTTTTTATATTTTTTTTATAATAGAATAATTTCGATACTTTACTTATGATTGCTGATGGACTGAAACTTAGTGCAATACTTGGACAACTATGATTTAAGTATATAAGATTACATTGTTTGATCGCCTTTAATAAAACTTCACCGTGAGTCTTTAGTTTCAATTAGTTTCGGAGTGAGTATCATTAGAGGTTATCATTAGCCCCATGTCATGTTGTGAGAGTTTCAATCAAGTCCCCTCCAATGAAGAGTGAAGAAGGAATGTGTTGAACTCATTTTTCAACCGTTACTCTTATACCTGATTCTTTGTAATGAGTATTATATGTATGATCATTTAATAAATATAGACAGGATCTTTTCTAAATAAGCAATAGAATACAATTTAAATAGCTTAACAATATATATATATATATATATATATAATATATATATATATATATATATATATATTGTTAAGCTATTTAAATTGTATTCTATTGCTTATTTAGAAAAGATCCTGTCTATATTTATTAAATGATCTAATCTCCAATTAATCACAATAAATCAGCATTAATTAATTACAATCTCAGGCTATTTAACTTGTACTATTTACCTTTGATCGTGGATTCAAAATATTTTCCAATTGGCTTCCTAATTGGGATAGGTAATATGACCTGAATAAAATACACAGAATTTCAACTGAACTATATGTGAGATGTCCTTTATTTTAATGAAATTTTATATAACAATCAATGCTGTAATATTTGCAATATAATACTTTAAATATATGAGAAGTTGTTTTCTATCATGGACCCAAATGTTATTTTACATTGATTTTTAATATGTGTTATAACTAAGCTCTCTTTATAATTTTTTTCTTTAAATGATCGCAAAATTAACTGTCTCTATTATTTATTCAATTTATTTAATTAATAAATGAAAACCACACTCCTGCTCTAATGAAAATTGACTGACCTTTCGTTCTCTGCCGTTGTAATTCTATGGCCACGCCATAAAAAAAAACCTTTCTCTGCTTCTGCTCCTATTGTGGTCCAGATGACGTACACCTTTCTCCTATCTGTCCTTGTATCTGCAACCCAACAACTCGTGTAATTCTATGCAGCCTCCTTTTGAGCGAATCTCCGCGCCTGTTTATAACTTCAAATGTTTCCGGCTTCGTCTGATATTAATATTCTTATACCCTTTGGTTTTTCTATCTCTCTGTACCCCGTTCCTCACACTGATCAGCTTTTACACAGCAAATAAACACACCCGGTAAATTACGTCTTCGGGACTTCAAACAAACACAAACCACAAAGCTCCTTCCTTCTTGGGCGACGAAAACTGACTAACTAACTTTTTTCCTCTCTCCTATCTCATAGCCAAAACCACTACCTCCATTGCATTCAAAAATTGACCAATAAAAATCATCCACCTCTGTGACGTATATCGTTACCAACCAACTCTCTTTATAAAACGTCATTCGGGTAATTCCAGAAAACAACATTCTTTAATTATTCTAACTAAATCTATCTGCTTTACAAATATTTCTTACTAATAGCTACAAACGATACCTGTTTCTCAATTCAATGTCTTTTGTTAATAAACTTTTACCGATATAATCTTTCGGGGAGAAAAACCACCGCAAATCCCGGTCTATTGTTTAAACACTGTCTATATACACTTTTATTCTGGGTAAATCCATTCCACAATAACCGACTTATTTAAATTTCTTATCGATAATATTTGAAAGTCTTGTCTCTGAGGCCTAATGAACAATTCTTCGAACAACTTAAAATACATATTTTGTCTTATACAGGATGTTTGAAAATTTATATGCCCGTGTCTTTATGAAATATCAATAATTTTAATTTTTATTTAAGTAATACAATTTGTATATCGGTTTTTTAAAATAAGGATCACTCGAAGAGTGGCGGGTTTTTCGGTCAAAAATTGAGAAAAAGACAAGATGATGGCTACTTCATCTATTTATTGAAAACGTTTCGCTATCCAATTTGATAGCATCATCAGTTCATCTAAAAAGAACAATATGAAAAACCTAACATCCAATGAAAAGCTATTAAGTATGTTACCTCAAAAAGATATGTAGCAGTCAATGATATTCACAATTATTGTAAAGAAGCTTACGACAATGGACATTGTATAATTATGTTGTATAAACAATAAATTGAACTAAATATAGTTGACAATTTTCATAAAATTAGCACAGCAAAAAAAAACATGTGGTAGTTGTACATGTATGTTAAAAAAATATAGGTAAAAACTTTATCATGTATAAAAAACAAAATTAGTGTAGAAAAGAACTAAAAGGTCCAAGAATGCACTTCCAACAGTAATTAAATAATTAAGATTTCATTTTAACTTTAGGTGGCATTATTCTAATGTTTAATTAAAAATTTTAGTAATTTAAAAGTAATAATGAAGTTACCACTATGAGCTTGTCGAGTGCTGCCGGTGAAATGAAGGCAACAGGTGTTAAACGTCAACAACGTGAAAAGACAGATGCCAAGAGGTCAACGAGTGACAGAACAACAAGGCGTATTACTACCAACTCCAGTACAATAGAGCGGTTTATTTAAAAATATGACAAAATTTGGTCGACAAACTGTCTGTAAAAACCAAAAACTGAAAGGAAAAGGTGGTTAAGAACTCCTTTTTTCTCTCCAGTAATCGGTTGAGATGAAATAAAGAACAAACAAGAGAAGTCAATCCAAAAAATCATATGTTAATAGTCTACGTTGTGACTGGTTAGCCAGCCACAGAAGGATGATCAAACTTCCAACAGTCCAAGGTTCATCACATTTAGAACTGAATTTAATAAGATTCTATGAATCAATTTATGATAATAAAGTTGTATTAAACTATTTGTATGGAAACAATTAATACAATTGTACAAAAGCAACGTTGACATGAAATCATGCAGTCATGAAATATAGGTTGCATAAATCTAGGATAATTTAAAGGAAAGTTTATTATTTAATTTATTTTAATTTATATTTGAAATTATTTAAAGAGAAATTATGTAAAGAAAACACCTTAGGTGACAATTTTTAAAGTAAATAACATAGTAAGCCTAATTCTGCAATATTAGAGCATGATAAATTTGGCTCAAGTTACTAATGTCCGTTCTCTTATTAAGAGTATTAGGGTGTTTAAGTATATGACACATTTCTAAAAACTGTCTTTTAACGAGATTACGTTTAGAACCACTTAGAATATCTATACTTTTCACAAGTAAATATATTAAGCAATTTATACCTAATATTTCCTGATTCCTATACTACCCTTTTAATGACAATGGTATTATAAATATTCTTATTTCTTCTGCAAATCCTTATTAGCAATAGCACAAATTGTTCCCTATCCGAGCTTTCTTGGAGATTACACTGCCGTGCTAAGCTCAAAGGCAATAACTGCTGTCTTATAAAAAATGGGTTTTTGTATAATTCTATGGAGAACAGAGTATTTAGAATATATTTACAAAGTCTTTGGAGTTACAGTATTTAAAATAAAACTGCAATTTTGTTAGCGGTGATTACAATTTTATATTAAAATACTGTGACATTTGGCGGCAAATGTTAAATACTATGGGATTTTGACGGTATCTGTTAAACTTGTCCCATATATAGCTTAGCCAATTGCACTTACTGCTGATATACT
This sequence comes from Diabrotica balteata, assembly GCA_918026665.1. Taxonomy (NCBI): domain Eukaryota; kingdom Metazoa; phylum Arthropoda; class Insecta; order Coleoptera; family Chrysomelidae; genus Diabrotica; species Diabrotica balteata. The sequence continues at coordinate 63,567,183 of OU898276.1, read as the reverse complement.
TTCAAAAATCGCCAAATCACCTTAGTATTTACAAAGTCAATATGACCTAACCTTACTTATGTTTTTTTATTTGTGTTCGTTTAAAGAGTTGTTCCAGAATGTTGTTATGGCATGTTTTGGCAAGATAAAAGTGATATTTTTTAAAACAGAATATAATAATTATTTGTTTATTACGTTTGTGCATTCCTTGAAATGTCAAGTAAATCGAAAAACATTTTAAAACGGATTTTATTGTTTAGTGAATCCCAGAAATATTCCACTAGTGAAAACCTCGTAAAAAATTATATTTGTAAACCAATTTATTAGTTAATGAATTTATATAGTCAGCATTTAAACAAAGCCCTAAAAAGGTAATAATTAATGATTTACAATTCGAAGAAGAGACGCCAGATAATTCTAATAATCTTGCTGCCCAGATATTAAGTCCTACAATACAGCCCATTGGAAAAATAATTCGCGAGTATAGTAGAATCGTGAAGATATCCTATACCGACCACGTTACTAACCAGGACGTTTAATTAATAATGCAAAAAAGAAAAACCACAATAAAAATAGCCAAAATTAAATACCTTGGTCACATCATCAGAAACAGCGGAAGATGGGTTGTTGCAATTAATTCTTCAAGGAAAATAAGAATGAAAATGAGGACCAGGAAGGCGAAGAATTTCCTGGCTGTAAAATCTACATACATGGTTCAACACAAAAACCACAAATAGTTTTAGAGCCACAGTTTGCAAAATACAGATTACCAACAACTGAAACGAATAGGCACTACAAGAAGAAGATCTTGATTTCATTGATTTCATTTCATTGAATTTTGAAATTGATTTTGCCACCGTTTTGTCAAATGCTGGTTACCGCCTTTGTTCCTAGCGCGGCAGTCATAGATATGGATATATATATATATATATATATATATATATATATATATATATATATATATATATATATATATACAGGGTGATTGATTAGTATGAGGAAGCTCAGTAGATCTGTTATAGTAAAAATTACAAAAAAAAGTTATTAACAAAAATTGTAGGCAGCTTTAAACTCCATATTTTAAAATTAGTTACAATCCTACAGGGTGTTCCATAAGATGGTGGCAGACCAAACTTATGTTTTTTTAAATGAAACACCCTGTATTTTATTTTAAATTTGAAATCTGCTTCACTTCCACATTACAACAATGTAAAGTTTTATTATGTTATACCGGGTATTTAAAAAGTTATAACCAATATTACCTGAAAATCGTATCAAGTTTAACTCCCTGTATAATTAAAAAGGATTGTAGGAACATTGATCTATTGCAACCATAGTTTTTTAATAATTGTTAAAAACTATAAAACATATTCATTTTTCATAATATTCGTTAAATCAAATACAGGGTAAGTCAAAATGCAAGTACATTATTTTCTTGGTAATTTTAAATAGAACACCCTGTATTTTATATCACTATCGAAAAGAACTAATATCGTACTTCATATTTTATGAAGTACTCCCTATACCTAAAGTTATTAGTTTTAAAGATATTTTTATTTTTCCATCAAAGTATTAATTTGGTAGATATTTTAACGTTTACCAATAATTATTGTGAGTTGGCCATGATTGATTTGTCAGAAACTGACAGTTTGACATTAATATTTATTAATTCAGTATTGGGGTACACCGTAAATTAGCAACAATTATTATTTAGTAATTCAGTAATTGATTCAATTTAAATTAGCAATAATGAATTTTACTACTGATGAAATGGTAGATATGATCTGGATATTGGGGGAATGCAATAAAAATTCATTACTATCAGCTAGAATTTATCAAGAACGGTTTCCAGATAGGCGACAACCTAGACAAGATACATTTGAAAAATTGAAAGATCGATTTAACCGCACTGGTTCAGTGAATTATGAAAAACATGAACGAACAAAAACTAGTGTGACAGAGGAAAACGAAATGAGTGTGTTGATGGCGGTTACAGAAAACCCACACACAAGCATAAGGACTATTTCCAATGAACAAGAACTTAGTTACTACTCTGTTCAAAACATTCTATCTAAAAACAAGATGCACCCTTATCATATTCAAAAGCACCAAGAATTAATTAATGATGATTTTCAGAAACGAATAGTATTTTGTGAATGGGCCTTAGAAAAAATTAATGAGCAGAGAGATTTTTTTGATTATGTCCTATTTGGTGATGAAGCTACATTCCATCGAAACGGTTCTTTTAATAGGCATAACTTTCACTACTACTCAACAAGTAATCCATACCACATAGTAACACATAGTCAAACAAGATGGTCTCTAAATGTGTGGGGAGGTATCGTCGGTAACCATGTAGTAGGACCATATTTTTTTGAAGATAATTTAAATGGTGAGATTTATTTAGATTTTATCGTAAATCAGTTACCGATATTATTAGAAGAGGTTCCACTTAATATACGTGAAAAAATGTGGTTTCTACATGACGGTGCTCCTGCGCACCACAACGAATTAGTACGTGGTGAACTTAATAATCAGTTTGGGGAAAGATGGATCGGAAGGGATGGACCGGTAAGGTGGCCCCCAAGGTCACCAGAATTCAATAAAATGGACTCATTTTTTTGGGGTTACGTTAAGAACGAAGTATATAAAATACCCCCAACAACAAGGGATGATATGAAAAATAGAATCCGAATTGCATTTCAAAATATTTCTTTACAAATGCTTAGTAATGTAACCAACTCTTTCAATGACCGTTTTCAAGCATGCATAGATGTTTTGGGAGGTCATTTTGAACACCTTACTTAAGTAAGATAAGTTAAACTTACTGTTGTTTTTAATTTTTCTATGTGTTGTTATATTTTTTTTTATTTTCCGTAGGTTATTTTTTATAAATTTTATTTTAAATAAATTGTTTTCTTTTCTGTGTCGTTATTTCGTTACTAAATTATTAAACAATAATGTCAAACTGTCAGTTTTTGACAAATCAATCATAACCAACTCACAATAATTATATTGTGAGTTGGTAAATGTTAAAATATCTACCAAATTAATACTTTGATGGAAAAACAATAATATCTATTTTTTTTTTTTATATGAATTAGTCTCTTTTTATTTTCATCTTTTAATTATAATTTCGTAGTTTTGAATATATTTTTCATGTTTTGTTAACTCGTTGTTGGCTTTTTTAATAAACACGAACACTGTTATTTACGCACATTGATGGGACGTTTTCTTAGGTGCCACTTTGTCATATTTAATTTAAAAATACATGTGCGCTTAATAACAAAAATAAAGCATTTTTACCAGAAAACTTTAACTAAAATACCAAATATTTCAACCAAAAATTAGAGTTTTTTGTTGTCAAAAGTACAATACGTATATAGAATAAGCCATTGATGAAGAGTTCCTTTTTGTTTGACGTATTATCAAAGTGTAAGGAACAATCATCCACTTAATCTCAAAGAGTACAGCCTACGTTTTGTAAGTGCACAAATATCGCAATAAAACAAATTGTTTGGATTGAAAAGGCCAAAGGCAACGCAATTTTTAAAAGAAAATGTTCATGCAAGAACTCACCTGATGCCAGAGTTTCAAAATCCATATTGGCCGCAAAAAGACAGTTTTTTCACACAGAAGTCCCCCGCCCCGTCACTTATACCTCGACGATGACGAGCATCGGCTTTACTGGACCTTAGTTTAAATAATCCACTACATACTCTTGTTGTATTGTACCACTGTAACAATCTTATTGTTTGAGCGCCGTAAACATCCGAGTGTTATATTTGTTCTATTTCAATTGTCCAGCTAATAATTTTTAACATTTTTTGAAGGGATAGTAGGCGAATAGTTTTTTACTATGTAGATACTACTCTTTTGATGATAAAGAGGCGATAGTATTAACTGAGGAGCTCATTTTTTAATGTATATGCCTATGGGAGCTTTACTTACATCTACACGCAGAAAACTACAAGATATTAGTTCATCATCAATTAATTATACCGTTATCTGTGTTATTTTTGCGCAAACTCTTTCAGATAGGCGAATTTGCAAGATAATAAAAGTAAATATGTTTGTAATATTAGATTTTGGTACAATTTTTATTTTAATTTGACTTTACAATATCCAGGATTTAGACAGCAAAAGAACAAAGGATAAAACAACTGAAGATTTGTTTATTACAGGTGTATATTATGGTGCCCTATCCAATTAGTGGATGTTGGCGACAATTCTGGCATACTCATCTCGATCTTGTGTGGCTCTTAACAGTGCATGGGCATCGAGGTTTGTCCATTCCCTTATATTTTTAAGCCATGAGTATTTCTTTCTTCCGATGCCCCGTTTTCCTTCTACCTTCCCTTCCATAATAAGCTTTAAGAAGTGGTAGTTGGAACTTCGAAATATATGACCTGTGTCCTAAATATATGATAAATATATGATTTAATACTTCGATATTTGTTGTGTGATCTCTCCTGGGAATTAAAAATAGTCTCCTAAATACCCACATTTTAAAGGCCTCCAATCGTTTCATCACATTGGCCTTTATAGTTTAAGTTTCTACACCATATAGCAGTACGGAGTAAATGTAACATTTTACAAAGCGATATCAAAGCGTTAGGTTAAGTCTGTTGTTGCTTAGCAAGGTTCTCATATTAGTAAATGCTGTTCTAGCTTGGTCAATCCTGCTACGTATCCCTATGTCTGGATCTAGATCTTCAGTTAACCAACTACCGAGATATCTGAACTTGGGGACCTTTTGGATGTTCTTATTGTTTACTCTTATATTTAATTGCATATTTCGTGTCCTACTAACCACCATTACCTTCGTCTTGTCTATATTAATCTTCAAGGCCAGTCGTTCTCCTTCAGTGTTTATTCTATCTATTAGTCTTTTAGCGCTTCTTTGCTATCAGCTATTATAACTGTATCATCAGCATAGCGAAGATTACTAATAGTCTGTTCATTGATTTTGATTCCATCTGTAGTGTCACTTGAGGCTCTATCAAAAATAGTTTTAGAGTAAAGATTAAAAAGGAGGGGTGACAGAACACAACCCTGTCACACCTTTTTTGATTGAGAAATATGATGTAGATTCCAGTCCTACTTTCACAGATGCCACTTGATTTATATAAAGGTTCTTTATGATTTTAAGGTAATCTATCGAACGTTCCTGAAGCAATCTTACTTATTCCAAATGATTAACGCAATTGAACGCTTTCTGGTAATCCATAGAGCATAGGAAGATATGTTTTTGATTATCTCTGTTTAACATTGTTAGAACCTTTACGTATATGTCGTCTGGGCCTGGTGCTTTTCTTCATTTGCTCTGTTCGATTGCCCTTACACCTTCTGACTTCAATATTTTGGGGATGGTTTACTTTTATATTCACTTTTAGAGTTTCTTTTAGTGTTGTCTGACTAGAGTTGCTGTGTGTAGTTTTCCAATATTGAAGTAGATCGTTGGGATCAGTAATTAATTTATTTTCCTTCACAATACTGTTAAAACTGCAAGGTTTTGTATGATCTGTCACTTCTTTAACGAGTTTATGTATGTTAAAGTGGTCGTGTTTTTCTTCCAATTCCTCCATTTCTGCAGACCTGTCTAGCAGCCACTGTCCTTTAGCTTTACGACACTCTTTTCATATTTGTTTTTCTGTTTCGTTATTGATGATATGTATTTGTATTTTGTTTCGTTATTGATGATAAAATTAAGTCAAAAAAAATAGCCACTAGTCTATGCAAAAATTCAGCCTAGATAACTTGAAATCCTTGGTCCTTGTCTTGGTTGCCAATGTCTTGGTTTTACACAGATGCTGATTAAACAGAGTTTGCTTTCTTTATGTTATTTTAATTAGTTTATTTGCAATATCTTTTACATAGTTTCCGTTACTTTAACAATGTTTTAAATGTATCTTTGATGCGATGTGGCGAGCAACAAACATTAAAAGAAAAACAATTAAAACTTTTGTTTTCAACACTTCGACAAAATTTATATAATTGTCATCACACAGCAGTCTCGGTAGAGACTGTAAAAAAACTAATTTTATTTGGTGAGTTAACAACAAAATTTTTTATTTCTAGTTCAACTTTGTAAGATATTTTGTATTTTTTAGAAGCTCTTGATAAAAATTGTAATCACAATTGAAAGTTTAAGTAAAAAATAGTCAACAAATAGCCCGTTTTATTGACTCCAACCCATCCAAAACATTTATATATATATATATATAATATATATATATATATATATAAATATATATATATATATATATATATATTGTATATATTGTATATATATATATATATATATCATTATGTTGGAAATATCGGGTATGTGGTCTATATTAAAATAAAAATCTTTGTTTTTTCTAAAACTCAATATTTCGCTCTTTATTTAAAAGCTTCATCAGGAGTAACTGTAAAAAACAAACATTTCAAAAAAAAACTGACGTACACTTAGATTTACAATACTTACAGACTTAAAAGATTTCACACATAAATAAATTTGATATTAAAATAAACATTTTTTTGATAATATATAAGTTTGTTAAAATGTAAATATATATGAGCACGTTCGTTAACAGTAAGTAAATGTGATGGAAACAACTAAAAATTATTTCAAATGCAAAAACTAAAATGTAAGAAAACAGAGGAATATTATTTCTTTAATTAATCATTAAGGCTAGTTAGTATGATTAATCATTAAGGTGAGTGAGTTTTAAATTTTGTTCAATATATTGCAATATATGTTGCTTAATTGCCCCGTGTCTGTTTTATAATTTAAAGTTTGTTTATTTTTGTTGATGTGGTACATCTCCAAAAATAACCTACTTTTGTAATTGTCAGTCTGTGCCAAAATACGAGCATTGTTATAGTCCAACAGATGACCGGTGTTTTTATAATGCTCGACTACTGCACAACTATTTTTTCCCAAGCGGCAATCACTTTTGTGCTGTGTGATACGTTGTTTTAGCCACTGCGATGTATGGCCAATGTAGCTTTTTTCACATTCTAGACACGGTATTTCATATACCACATTACTCCTATATAAGGTTGGTACTGGATCTTTAATTTTGGAAAAAAGTTGTTTGCTATTTATGGTATTGTATTTAGCTATATTAATATTGGAAACATCTTTAAATATGGATATGACTGAATGAGTTAGACCATTGATAAAGGGAAGTTTTTTATATTTGATTGACTCATTGTTGGAATCAAGGACAGGACCATCATAGAAATTACTGCTGTAAATGAGTTTTTTTTTAAATATGTTTAGGATAGCCGTTGTTTCGAAAAATTTTGTATAATATGTCCAGATTTTTCTGTAATAAATTATCATCAACAATGGACATTACCCTATTTTTCATACCCAATATTGTATTATATTTTTGACGAGTGGTGTGGTTTGAAAAGTAATTCATATACCTGCCCGATGCAGTTGGCTTTTGGTACCAATGGTACCAAATTTTTTTGGTCGAAATAATCACATTAAATATTTCATGATGGGTTTTTATTAAGAGATCAGCCAAATATATGGAACAAACATTACAACTTTAATGAAACAATGGGCGAAGTTAAACATAAGGATAGCAAAATTGAACAACAGAAGAATTTTTTTATTACGTTGTAGAACATCTAATGTTACACCTGAGCACGTTCGTAACAGTGTTTTTAATCTACGAAGCTTATTATACGCAGGTAATGACAATTTTTTAAATATTAAAGTAGATAAATTCATTAATGAGATCCATAAAAAAACGTTGAATTTAGAAATAAAAATAACTTGTAGGTATTAGTATTTCAAATGCGAAAACTGATATTAATAAAATTAAGTGTGAGTTACAACAATTTGTTCCTAACAACATATTAATTGAATATGAACAAAGATTAAAGAATAGTTTTTTCTAGTGTTTTTCAACCAAGTCAAGCGTACTAACATAAAAAAGTTTGAACATCTAACTAATAACTTATTTTCCAACCACTTATTTTTGAACAATGAAAAATGGTTTAAAAACTTGTCCAGCGTTGACTTTCCAAAAGAAGTGTCTGATTTTCTTTCTCTTGGTCCAAAATTTAGTGTTGAGTGTACACCCCCAGATTTTAAGTTAGATATCTTTTTAGCAGATGTAGAAAATATCATCGATGAGGTGACAGTTGAATCCAAAGATCTACTTAGGGCGCAAGTAACAAATGTAGTAACGAATTATCTACACAATTCAACATCCAAACCTCCCACAACATTAAACAAAACGTTTAAATATGTTCAAAAATATTTGAAGTTACATTCAGACATATATATTTTACAATCTGACAAAGGTGGTTGTACGGTAGCTATGAACAAACAAGATTATATCGACAAAACATTAACGTTGTTAAACGACAGATCGACATATATTGATTTGGACAAAGACCCTACTACAGTGATACAGAAAAAATATAATGACTTAATAAAAACATTAAAAAACCAACATCAACTTACTGAACAAGTGGCAAAAAAGTTAACAATATATGACTCATATTCTCCTAAACTTTATTGTTTGCCTAAAATCCACAAATTGGACGTTCCTCTCAGACCTATTGTAAGTTCTTTAAAGTCCACTACGTATAATATTTCTAAATTTCTTGCTGATATATTAAATGATGCCTTTGAATATCGCAACAATTATAATTCTAAGGACACATTTACTTTTGTCAATGCTGTTAGGGGAATGCAGTTGCCAAAAGATTATGTTTTGATTTCTTTGGATGTGGTTTCTTTATTTACAAACATTCCACTAACTATGGTCACGAACATTATAGAATCAAATTGGAACCTTATAAAAGACTACACGACATTATCTAAAGGTAATTTTCTACTAATTCTCAGGTTCATTTTTAATAACACCTATTTCAGTTTCAATGGAAAATTTTACTCCCAAATTTTTGGAACACCTATGGGTTCCCCGATTAGTCCCATCCTTGCTACTATTGTAACTGATCATCTCTTAGACAATGTGATCACGCAATTACCTTTCGAATTACCATTTATATATAAATATGTCGATGATATCATATGTGCAGTTCCATCTTATCACATCAATACCACATTAAACATCTTTAATTCATTTAACAAACATCTTCAGTTCACAATTGAAACAGAGACAGATCTTAGTATACCATTTTTAGACACAAAGGTAATAAGAACAAATGACAATATCTTGACATTGGATTGGTACCAAAAGCCAACTGCATCGGGCAGGTATATGAATTACTTTTCAAACCACACCACTCGTCAAAAATATAATACAATATTGGGTATGAAAAATAGGGTAATGTCCATTGTTGATGATAATTTATTACAGAAAAATCTGGACATATTATACAAAATTTTTCGAAACAACGGCTATCCTAAACATATTTTAAAAAAACTCATTTACAGCAGTAATTTCTATGATGGTCCTGTCCTTGATTCCAACAATGAGTCAATCAAATATAAAAAACTTCCCTTTATCAATGGTCTAACTCATTCAGTCATATCCATATTTAAAGATGTTTCCAATATTAATATAGCTAAATACAATACCATAAATAGCAAACAACTTTTTTCCAAAATTAAAGATCCAGTACCAACCTTATATAGGAGTAATGTGGTATATGAAATACCGTGCCTAGAATGTGAAAAAAGCTACATTGGCCATACATCGCAGTGGCTAAAACAACGTATCACACAGCACAAAAGTGATTGCCGCTTGGGAAAAAATAGTTGTGCAGTAGTCGAGCATTATAAAAACACCGGTCATCTGTTGGACTATAACAATGCTCGTATTTTGGCACAGACTGACAATTACAAAAGTAGGTTATTTTTGGAGATGTACCACATCAACAAAAATAAACAAACTTTAAATTATAAAACAGACACGGGGCAATTAAGCAACATATATTGCAATATATTGAACAAAATTTAAAACTCACTCACCTTAATGATTAATCATACTAACTAGCCTTAATGATTAATTAAAGAAATAATATTCCTCTGTTTTCTTATATTTTAGTTTTTGCATTTGAAATAATTTTTAGTTGTTTCCATCTCATTTACTTACTGTTAACGAACGTGCTCATATATATTTACATTTTAACAAACTTATATATTATCAAAAAAATGTTTATTTTAATATCAAATTTATTTATGTGTGAAATCTTTTAAGTCTGTAAGTATTGTAAATCTAAGTGTACGTCAGTTTTTTTTTTAAATGTTTGTTTTTTACAGTTACTCCTGATGAAGCTTTTAAATAAAGAGCGAAATATTGAGTTTTAGAAAAAACAAAGATTTTTATTTTAATATAGACCACATACCCGATATTTCCAACATACTGATAAATTGTTTTTTGGTCGAAATAATCACATTAAATATATATATATATATATATATATATATATATATATATATTATATATATATATATATATATATATATAAGCGAGGTTCTCTGCCGCTTCTCGCATTTCGATCGCCATCGTTCTCTGTCCATCCATTCGTCTTCTTTGATGGCTCTATCTCTCATTAGGTGTCGTACATTTTCTTTCCAGGCAAATGATGGTCTTCCCCTTCTTCTTCTTTGTTGTGGTATGTAATTTAAAGCTTTCTTTGGCCATCTATCTTCATTCATTCGCTTCACGTGACTATACCACACTAGTTGTCTCGTTTCAATTCTGTCTACACTGGAATATACAGTATTTGTCCTCCTTCTAATGTTCGATAGATTGTCAATTTTGTTTCTTGTCTAATGTCTTAAGACCATAGTAGAGAGTTCAGAATGTTAACCGCTTTTTTTCCCTGCTGCGTCCTGTTTTCGATATCTCTTTTGGTCGTGCCTTCCTTAGATATTATAGATCCGAGATATTTATATTCATTGCATGTTTTTGTGTTTCTAATTTCCAACTCTGGATCTTCTTCGTCATCTCCTATTTTTAAATACTCTGTCTTTAACATATTCATATTGAGGCCCCGTTTTTCACATTCTTTCTTTAGTTTTCTAATCATGTAGTCCATGTCTTCCTCATCATTCGCTATGACTACCTGATCATCTGCGAAAAATAAAGTTGTTAGACATTTACCATCGCCTATGTCTATTCCCATTCCGGATACTTGTTTCCTCCACTTCTCTAGCGATGATTGAATATATATTTTAAATAAGGTTGGAGATAGACAACATCCCTACCTACCAAGATGCATTATTAAATTAATGAAAAAAAAGTTTGTATTGTGCATTGAAGATAAGTTATTAAAACCATGCATTCACGAGTATTCTACGTTTATTCTACGAGTATCTTTGAGAGCCTTTATTGAAATATGTGAACTAAGAAACTATTAATTTATTTTTTTGTTAAATATCTAGTTTGATTATACTCTTTTTACGATATGCCTCTTGACCAGATCTTTCCATCTGTATTTTAATTTTTCTCTTTGTATTGTGATATCTGGTATATAATATATTAACTCTATTCTAATTGTTTTTAAAATAGGAGAACGATATACCTTGTAGACGATATAACATCTATATAAATATTGGTCTAAATATTTATTAGTGATTTTAGATTTCTTTGATTTATTTTAGCGTTTTTGTTATTTGATCTGTTAATTATTAATACACCTTCCTAAACTATTAAATATTTTTATTTTTCTGGTAAAGTAGAGTTTAAAAAACCGATTCTTTATTTATCACGGTCAAAATAAATTAATTCACATTTTAGTTAAACTACAATTGATATTTATATTAAGTTTTCAACAATTTTTTACGCAAGGTCCATCCTTTCTCTGTCTGATGTATCCTTGTTTACAAACACAACCCGAATTGCACACCATAGGACAAATATTACATGATGGTGGATTTCTACGTTCACAGGTTGCTTCCTCACAACAAGATTTGCATTGAACAAATTCTGCATTTGGACCACAAGCACCTAAAAATTTAAATGGTTATTATAAAAATGATCTGCCTTCATAACAAAGTCAATGAGATATAAAAATTAGTTTTATTCACTAAAAATAATTTATTTAATGTTTTTGAATATGTATTTAACGTTTAATCCCTCTATAGTTTAGAGGGATATTTAAACTATAGAGGGATCGCAGTGATTGCTACTAGAGGCCGATTATATTCAAAAGTACTGAGAAACCTGTTAGAAAATGATAATAAAGATAAATAATCCGAAGAACAAGCGGTATTTAGGGCCGGACGCTCCACTATGGATAATATTTTCACATTAAAAATTGCAATGGAAAAACGAGTGCAGAGAAATAGAGAAACCCATATAGCTTTAATAGACCTGGAAAAAGCATATGATAGTGTACCGATCTCCCAACTATGGATAGAAATGGATAACTTGAAAATAAACCCAATTCTTATTAACGCCACTCAAAAATACTACGAACAAAACTTTGCAAGAATTAAAATGGGACAAGAAATCACCTCTGCTTTTCAAACAACAAAGGGACTAAGACAATGCTGCTGTCTGTCACCCACCTTATTTAAAATCTATTTGGACAGATCCTTAGTGAAATGGGTAAAAAAATGTAGAAACATGGGAATAGCAGTGGAAGAAAATACGCTATATACACTTTTCTTTGCGGATGACCAGGTAGTCATTGCCGAAGATAGCTACGATCTTAGCTATATGGTAAGAAAACTGCAAGAAGAATATGAGGTGGCAGGTCTAAACATGAATATGACAAAATGTGAATATCTATCAGTGGGAACAGATAAAATATGTGACCTAGTCTTGGAAGACGACAAAATCAAAGGCGTACAATCCTGCAAATATTGGGGGTCATTTTCAATAAGAAGGGAAATAGCGCAGATGAAATCAGGGAAAGAATAAACAAGGGTAGAGCAGCGACACGTGCCTTAAACTCTCTTCTCTGGCAAAAAACAATTCGACGAGAAACCAAAAAACACATTTACGGTAGTATAGTCCAAAGTATTACACTTTACGGTTCGGAAGTATGGGACGTCACCAAAGCTAATAAAAACAAACTTATGACGACAGAAATGGATTATCTGAGACGAAGCTGCGGTAGATCGAAACTAGAAAGAGTTAGGAACGAACAAATAAGAAACGAAATGAAAATGGAGCGAAATATCAATGATGACATAGAAAGAAAACAATTAATCTGGTTCGGACATGTTAAAAGAATGCCAGAGTACAGATGGCCTAAAAGAGTACTAGAATGGATCTCTCCTGAAAGAAGAAAGAGAGGACGACCACGGAGAAGTTGGCGCAACGATATTGATGAAGCAATGGCGGCAAGAGACTTAGAAGAGGCAACTGGGTATGACAGAAAAAGATGGAAATTGGGGGCGGAGAAGCGGAGCCGTAATCAATCCGTTATTATATTATTAAATATTTAACGTTTAACTAAACGCTATAATTTATTCGGTATACCGTCCCTACCATCCCACCGACATTTCTAATCACAACACTGACTATAAGGGTCCACTTAATCTATGTTTGATTTATCTACTACAAGCTTCGTCAGTGACCAAGTAATTGCTACACAAAGATTGTTTTGAAAACTCAAAGGTAGTTTACGACTTATTTATGCAGTACACAAGCCCTAAGTATGTAAGTAAATGTTCATCAGCATCATTGTCATTCAGCATTTTGCGTCCAAAGTTCAATATAGGTATTTTCATTTTCAATTCTTGAGCTTTTTGCAGCCAATTCCCACCGATTCTTTTGACGTCGTCTGTCCATCGTATAGGCAGCTCCCTCTACTTCAGTCATGTTATGGGCTCTATGATATCTGTGATGCCTGTCCTTCTTATTTCTTGTTTTTTCTAACCCTTTCTTTAAGAGTGAGTCCGAGTAACGAGTGTTACATTGTTCGTTAGTCCCCCCGAGTTTGGTTGCTTTGGACTGGGTTAAAGAAAGTGTTTTGTCGCCGTATGTCATAAATGGAAGCACATATTGATCAAATGTGCCCAAGCTAAAGTGATTTTTCTTTGCTGTTCAGCTGTTTAATTGTTCTTGGCTATTTGGATTTTATGACTTTTTATATTAAATTACTACTCTTCTTGGTGACTTGAAAGCATGGATATTATAATAAAGGCACCTAAATAAGTTGGCCGCCTTTGAATTTTGTATTATTGAACTATTTTATATTAAATAAATAGTATTTATATTTGTAATCTAATGCTATTTCGTTGCAGCTGACTTTTGGATTTTTGCTTGGTGCCAGATTTGTCATGTATTGTGTCTTTCTAAAGTTATATTAAAACTAACTTCCTTACATGGGGTATCTAACAAGGTAAACATATTTTTATTCAATTTTTAGTGATCTGTTATAATAACTAAAATAAAAAAACCAAAAATAACTGTACCTATTGAAAAACATGAAGATGGCCAATGATATTGTTATTTCATCTTCTGTTTAGTACTTAATTGAAATTAACAATTACACCCTCTTCAATGCTGGGATATCAATATTCATTAATTATGTAGAAAAGTTTTTCTCGTAAATATTTTCAGTATTTGCTTCCATAACACCTCATCTATCTTAAAGAGATAAAAGACAAACTTTGCTTGATGAAATCATAAAGAAAGTTAAAAAAGAAGAGGATATAGAATGGAGAAATAAGGATAATATGCTATGCCGACGACGCCATAATACCATCCGAAAATGAAGATGACCTACAAAGATTAATTAAAGAATTCGAAGATACGGCGCTCATATACAACATGGTGATCTCAACAGAGAAAACTAAAACGATAGTGATATCAGTGGAACCGAGACTAGTCGTAAATAACAAAATAATAGAACAAGTGATGGAAACTGAATACTCGGGAATAAAACTGTCAAGCTACGGAAAAGTGGAAGAAAAAGTACAAAAACAAGTGAACATGGCAAACAGAGCAGCAGGATGTCTCAACAACACAATCTGGAGAAACAAATACCTCACAACGGAAACGAAAATCAGGACATATAAATCAACAATAAGGCCGATAATGACGTACATAGCGGAAACAAGAGCAGATACGGCGAAAACACAAAGACTGCTGGAAACAACAGAAATGAAAGTCTTACGAAAATAACAAACCAAACTCTAAGAGACACAGTAAGACGTCAGGAAATGTGGTATAGAGGAAATAAACGTGTGACCAAAAGAAGAAAAGTGGAATGGAATCAACACATCGAAAAAATGACAGAAAATAGAATAGTACGAACAGCAAGAGACAAATCGCCAAATGGAAGAAGATCATTGGGACGACCGAGGAAAAGATGGTCGGACAACGTCAATTGAGGCTAAGAACCGAAGTAAAACAGGCATTAAGCCTATTTATAAAGTAGGAAAAAGAAGAAGAAGAGTTTAAAATTTGTATTTTAAATACCACCAGTGTTTTAACCGCTTAACCTCAATATAATCAATTAAATGTCTTAAGAGTTTGTATGAAAATAATAAGAAACCAAGGATAAAAAGTATAGAATTTACTTACCACCTTGACATTGAACCTGCACAATCAACACAATTAAAAAAGTCAATATTATTATGTTCTTCATGTTACTGCAGGTGAATTATCTCGTATTGAGAATACGTCAACCGGTCAAGCTGCATATATATACAAAAAATGCAATTACAAATTTTGCACATCAACTTGTTTGCATAAAAAATTATAATGTAAACTTTATTGTATGCATAACAATGCTTTGTTTGAAGTTTACCTTGAAATCTATTATCTAGTTTCTAGGAAATAAATCTACGAGAAGTGCAAATGATAATTGTGAGGTGTCTTACCAAGTCGCTGGTGTAATTTTAAATTGTTGTAATTAAAGTAAGTAATAATCTAGATTGTCTTTTTATAAAAACAATAATTTTTATACAAAAACATTGTCTAATTTCTGAGAAAAATAGAATTAATCAAAACAATAAAGTAATTTTAGTATCATTTGGACGTTTTTAGTTAAGTTTGTGTTTATTCAACATGAAATCTGGCAAAATCCATTTTTTGTTACGTGTATGGTTAGTTGGGGTTACACTAAGCCCAGTTTGTTTTGCAAAATTAGACACTGATATTTAAAAAAATGACTTCAATAACTTTGAAAACGTTTATTTTGTTATAACATAAATTTAAACAAATATTTGAAATACTTATCACGCATAAAAAATTAAACTAAGAAACAACCTCAAAAACTGAGTTATTTTGTAAGTAGATAAACATTATCCTGTAACAAAAAAATGAGGAACAAAAAAATGTTTTTTTCTTAAAACATAAACTTAAACATTCAATTTAACCTACCACCACAAAATAACCAAAAACAAAAAACATCATAAAAACTACAATCCATTCTTATTGGCAATCTTTGCAAATGTATGTTTCACACATGTGTCATATTGGCGCTTTGCAACTAACGCAAACTATCTTCGTTTTTCTATCCAATGATCGTAGACATTTTGAGCACCTTACTCTTTTTTGTCTAAAATAGCATTTTTCTGTTCATGAATGTCTGTTCTTAAAATGGAAGCGATATTATGTCTCAGTTGCCTTGGAATTTGAGAATTAGTTAGTCTTCTTTCCATATGATCCTGCACAAGCTGCCGAGCCAGAGATTTGATGAATTCATACCTCGACTTTTGGTGGTTTCTAGGTAGTGGTAGTCCATAAGTATATTATAAACGCATTAACTGAAAAAATATAGAAAATTGTATAAAAACAAGTAAAAGGCTTCTTACGATGCTCTTAATCTTCGATTTGTACGATGTGTAGAATACACTGTACATTTTTCTTCTATTGCATCGACACCTTCTTTTGTTTGATTATAAAACTCGATAATTTTGGGTTTGTTTGTTTCGTCATTTACTGCATTACTGTTTATAGTGCATTGAAGACATCAAAAGTACCGCTTTTCGTGATTTAGTTGCATATGAAACTAATGTAACTCTATCGCCAAATCCAAATAGAGATGATCCCGTGTGCCTCGTTTTAGTTGGCAAAAAAGAAATAGGTATCTCCCTTTTATTTTTTTTAACCGTACCCACATAAGTTAGGCCTCGGTTCCTCAACTCAGTTATTACTTCTCAGGATGTACGTTACGTTACGGTTAGAACCCTCAATACATTTTACTAAACGAAGAACTGATTTTGTTGGTTTGTTAAATTTTCTTTCCTGTTCTGACAATGTTTAGCCATTACTTCCAGCACCTCTATATACATATCCATCCAAAAGTAATGGGTTCGGGCGTAAGTGCCATTACCTTTAAGCCATATTTTCGGGATTTTTGAGGCATGTACATTGTACATGCGAAATAAACATCTTCCCAAAAACCAATAAGAATTTCATCAATACAAGCAGCAATATAGTTGCCCTATGCAATAATTTTTTTGCTGTTTTCTACAAACGTATTAAAGATTGATGAAATGGGGGCAAGTTTTTCGGTTTTTTTACGTTGTTTCCTCGTAGTTTCGTCATCAAACCTGAGCGCTGTCTAAAGTACTAAGAATCGTTTTACTGACATAATGCAACTAAAAATGTCTCTACCAGTACCGTCAGTGGCGAATATCGAACTCAAGTCTTCCGTATTGGATTTAAATATGTCTGAGTAAAACACCAAACCAATAAACGCGCTCAGTTCCATAATGTCTAAATCTTTTAGTTTTATTCTATTCCTATCGGTATATTTTTTTCTAATTCTGCTAAGTTTTTCATTTGTTCTAAGAGTAATCTCTTTTAAAATATCTTCTTCTTCTTCTTCTTCTTCTTTTTTATAAGCAAAATGCTTGTTCAATGTCGATTAATGCCTCTATTGGAGGTTATCACTCCATCTTTTGCGTGGTCGCCCGATACTTCTTCTACCTTTTGGTGATTTGTCCCTCGCTATTCTGACTAATCGGGTCTCTTCCATTCTGTTTATGTGTTCGTTCCATTCCTTTTTTCTGTTCAGTGTCCACTCATTTATTTCTGGTATATTGCATTTTCTTCTGATCTCTTCACTCCTCATTCGATCCCTCAGTGTGTTTCCTGTAATTCTCCTCAGTAAACGCATCTCCGCTGTTTCTAGTAGTTGCTGAGTTTTGGAGGTATCCGGTCTTGTCTCTGAAGTGTATGTCATTATTGGTCTTATTGTTGCTTTGTAGATTCTTGATTTCACGTCGGTATTAATGTGGGGATTGCGCCATATCGTGTTATTAAGACAACCTGCTATTTTATTAGCCTTTTGTACTTGATTTTTCACTTCCTTCTCCACATCTCCGTAGCTAGACAGTGTAATTCCTAGGTAATTTGTCTCCATTACTTGCTCAATGCTGATACCGTCGATTTCCAGTTTACATCTAATTGGTTCTTTACTGATTACAATTGTTTTAGTTTTCTGTGTAGAGATCACCATATTAAAGTCCTTTGCCCTTGTGTTGAATCTATGGGTTAGTCTTTGTAGATCGTCTTCATTGGATGCAATTAGGGCCGCATCATCTGCATAGCAGAGTATTCTGATTTCTTTGTTCCCCATTTTGTATCCTCTTCCTTTATTAATAGTATTGATGATTTCATCCATGATTAGATTGAATAGCGTTGGACTAAGCGAGTCTCCTTGTCTTATTCCATTGCCCATATCTATTGGATCTGTAAGCTGGTCATCTATTCTGACTTCCATATTGTTGTTCTGGTAAATGTTCTCTATTGTTTTTATAACATTTAGTGGAATTTCTCTATCGTAAAGAAGGTGAATTACATCTTTAAGCTTTACTTTATCGAACGCTTTCTTCAGGTCTATTAGACATATGAATGCTGGTCTGTTATACTCTAGTGCTTTCTCGGTAATCTGTTTTATGATGAATACTGCATCTGTGCACGATCTTCCTGTGCGAAAACCCTGCTGTTCATCCGCTAAGGTAATTCTCTGATTTATTTGGCCTTGCAATATTTTGGTTGTAAGCTTCAAAGTGGTGTTTAATAAGTTGATACCTCTGTAGTTTTCAGGTTGTTTTTTATCTCCTTTTTTGTATAGTAGGATAAGCTCGCTTTTCTTCCACTCTTCAGGTATTTTATTATGTTTGATGATTTTGTTAATTAGTGCTGTTAGCTGTTCTGTTAATGCTTCTCCACCATATTTCAATAATTCATTTGGAATTCCATCTTTACCTGCAGCTTTTCTGTTCTTCAGTTTTTCTAAAGTTTGTTTTACTTCTTGTACGGTTATCTCGACTTCCTCGTTTGTAATGATTTCTGGTGTTTCTGGTTCTAACATCATTTGCTGTTCATCATTATAAAGCTTCTTTAGGTATTCAATCCATGTGTCGTTATCTATGTGTTTCGGTTCGATTAAGTCTTTCATCTCTGATCTTTGGCCTCTTATGAAACGCCATATTTCCTTTTGTAGACCGTAAAAGTCGTGTTCCATTTCTTTTGAGAAGCGTTCCCAGTGTTCGTTTTTAATTTTTCTTACTAGTGCTATTGTTTCGTTTCTTATCTTTTTGTAATTGTTGTATTCTTGTGGTGTTTTGTTAGACATGTATCTTAAGTAAGCTTTCTTTTTTTCTTTGCATTTTTCTTTCACTTCTGCGCAGAACCACGGAGTTTTCCGCTTTTGGAAATATTTATTTTTAAGAATTTTCCTTTCTCCTACAGCTTCTTTTGCTGAATCTAGGATGCTTGCTTTAATTTTCGCCCAGCTTTCTTCGATTCCATCACTTTCTACGATGTGCACGTTGTCGAGTTTATCTTTGACTCTCTTTTGGTATAGAAGTTTTGTTGATTCGTTCTGCAGACTCTCGACTTTTACCTTTGTGGTGTATTCTTCTTTTTTATTTTTATTGTTTTTATTGTTACATATGCGTGTCGTCATTCTGATTTTTCCAAGTATAAGCTTATGGTCGCTTCCTATTTCTGCAGATGTTAGTGCTCTTATGTACAATACTTTAAATATCGTTTTCGTCCAATATTTTAAAATCTCGTTTGTTATTATACATTCCCAAGCACTTTTCTTGAGACACAATTTTCCAAAAGATTTGGCTTGCCCAATAACCCCAGGAAGACGAGAGATAATGTTAAAATTTCTTGTTCTTACATTTAAAGATGGAACTTCTGCAGTCCACTTGTATCAATTTTTGCCATAGCACGTTCTCGAAGGGCCTGGAGTTTGTTGCTGCTCGTGTGGATCCGAGTCCGAATTAACCTCCAAAGGTGCTATTGTTTGCCATTTTTGTAATGTAAAAATTGTTTTACAGTGTACTACTGATAAAGGTATAAAATAAATAGCGAAATATTGAGTTCCTTAGAAAAAAACACAGATTTTTAATAGAGACCACTATACCTGATAATTTCTACGTGTTTATAAAATCTTTTTTGGTCGAAATATATATATATTTTACACGAACTTACAGAAGGTGGAAAAACTTTGTCAGATTTACATAGAGATTCTGTAAAATTATGTCGATGAGTAATTGGATTAGGAAAATTACCAATTTTAAAGCAAAATCATTAAGGAGTATAACCTATCTTTTATGTACCGAAGAAGGATCAGTATGAGTTGCGTTTGGAGTGTCGCAATTGTTCAGAAGCCAAGAAAACTTAATTGGAAGACGAACACATTTAAAGGAAAAAGTACTCAGCCGAGAAGAAAAACAAAACGACAAATAGAAGACTGCCGATGATGTGACAGTTTTATTTTATGAACTTTAAAATGTTTTACCATGTCCTACTGGACATGCAAAATTTATTCTATTACGTCTCAGAATTGAATGTTTTTAATTTTAGTATTTTTAACATCAAACCACAGAAGAAATCTACTATTTGTGGCACGAGGGAGAAGGTATGCGAGGTGCGAACGAAATAGGAACATGTCCATTTAAATTACTTGAAGATCTTTCTAATAAAAATGATGTAGCAGATTAGAACATAATTTTTTACTCTGACAATTTTTGTGGGCAACACAAAACAAGTGTATACTGGCCCTTTATGTATACATGGTCAACAAACTAACAATCAAGTCTATTACCCACAAATTTTTCGTTAGGGACATAGCCAAAACAAAGGAGACAGCGTAAATACCAAAATCGAGAATGATCACAGTAATATATATATATATATATATATATATATATATATATATATATATATATATATTATATATATATATATATATTATTGTGATATTCAAAGTCTTAGTGCGCCAAGCAATTAATTAGCTAATTAATTAATTAATTAATTAAAATTATTTAAATGATATGATTATGATTCTATCACACTTTTTAATTCTCTTATCTCAGGGTTATATTCGTGCTTCAATATCTATGCTTTACATGTGAAAGGTAAGGTCCAAAGAATACCGGAATAATAAAAAACATATATGATATAACATTATATATTGAAATAAAAATAATGAAATAAAATTCACACTCAAATGTTTTCAATAAACAATATCTCATATAATGATTCTCAAAATTTTGTTCTACGTACGTGAACCTTCAAAATTAATGGTACAAACAATATTAGTTAAAATCTCAAAATCCCAATTATTATTCTAAATCTCCTAATCAAAATATTTATATCTTTTCTAAAGTAATTGTAAAAATTGTGTTATCAATAAAAGAAAAACTGCAGAAAAACAAAACTATCTCTCTATGATGATGAGTGGTCCAAATCCTTGTTCCTTGTAGCCTATACTATCTATTCTTAGCAGCTCCCTAGGTAATCAGCAATCTTACAACAAATTGTTGCAAGTTTATCGTCCTTAATGATCTCCTTCAAATGCACGAATCGTTCAAATTATGCTAGCCTCTTCTCCTCTCGATAAACTGAATCTCTCGTTGGCCTGAGTGAAAAATGACTCTTGGAATATCTTCTCTTTACGATAAACTGAATCTCTCGTTGGCCTGAACAGTGACTCTTGGAATATAAGTAGAAAAATATGACTTACAATCTTTTACTGGATCAGCTTCTGTCAGATACACTAACTACACGAAAACTCACAAACTTTCACTGCTACTGCTTCCTACCTCTGGGAAACTACCCGAGAACAACGGCCGTTCGCCTTGCACCCTTGGAAACCAACTGACTATCTTTTTTTCTTCAAAAACTAACTAAAGTCTCATTCTCAAACCAACCATCCCACCTTTTTCAATCTCATCCAATCAAAACGCGTCATACATCTCCCATTTCTTCATTTCGATAACACAAACAAATTTTTACCTACAATTATAAAATTTCCTAAAACTTATTTACAAACTAATCTTTTTCTACCAATTCTTATGAACTAACAAAAACATATCTTTCTAAAATCTATTCTATTGTCCTAATTACTGCACAAATTTATTTGGAAAACCCGCTTCCATTGTCTAAGATTTCACTTAAGCTCCTCACGTCACTCAAATATATTTTAACAAAGAAAATAATTTATGCATATCTTACGTTTTGTTCAATATAGGTAATCCAAAGATAAAGGACTTTCATTCTTCGAAATGTTTGTAGTTTATTATTCGACTTATCTGAATTATTTTAATTTTTTGAACTTTGAAATATTTTAAGCAAACCAATATTTTTCTCGATTTTACATATCATAACAATATATATATATATATATATATATATATATATATATATATTATATATATATATAATTCTTTGGAGGGTAACTTTCGGGAAAGCGAAGCTTTTCGAGAAATATATATATATATATATATATATATATATATATATAATATATATATATATATAATTCTCCCATCATAGTTTTAGTCACCATACTCCTTCGAAAGTCGCCATTCGGTGACCAGATTAAACGGAATAAGAACTTTTATTTAAAGATTTTAGGGTGAGCTATCTTTATAAATAATGAGATACTAGCTAATTGCATTTAATTACTTAACCCTCCGTTAGTCGCTATCGGTCTCACAC
The DNA here is from genome assembly GCA_918026665.1 of Diabrotica balteata. Lineage (NCBI taxonomy): Eukaryota > Metazoa > Arthropoda > Insecta > Coleoptera > Chrysomelidae > Diabrotica > Diabrotica balteata. The sequence goes on along the minus strand of OU898276.1, from coordinate 63,544,342 downwards.
ACCGACGACAGAATTATTCTTTCGGGATTTACAAATAACTGGTATTTTTCTATCGCCACTTTCTGTACCTCTCCCTGTCAACCAAACTCGTGTTACTGTACATTCTTACATTCCTGGGTACAGTTATGTGAGTTTTATAGTTATTTTCGGTGCCAGACTCCATAGCGACTAACGGTGTAGCTATTATTTGTTGCAGAACTTACAGAACAGGTAAATATTTATCATCTTATTATTGCATTTTATCGGTAAGTTTTTGTCAATTCTTATTTATAGATGTCCTTTAAGCCGAACAACTTTGATTCCAACGCTTGTTGGAATTATGGACAATGGTTCCTACCGACGATGAAAATTATTTTGACGATGAGGGAAGTGAAAGCGAAATCAATCAAATTGAGGAACGTGTTGGTAGAAATGAATCGGAACAAGATGTGACAGATGAGAAAAAGAAAGTGGAAGTAATACCTTAGCGTTTATTGGAAAATATAGAGTTACTAGATGAAAAAAGGCTATTTTGTTTATAATGTTTGTATTTTGAGAACGATATCCGAAGTGAAAATTAAAACATCAATAAACTTACTTTAACCTTTAATTGTGGCTTATTCCCATTTAAACAGTAATTACTTTAACATGCCACAAGAAAATAGCTTCAGAACAATATTCACAATATATTGTTATACTAGTGTTTTTCATTTTGTATCTGTTTTTGTTTTCAATAATATATTTTCAAAAATATTTTTTAGTTATTCCTAGACACAATATAAAATATTTGTACGAATTTTATATTAAAAACTATTTTTTTTAATTGTCGGTCTCAGACACCGTAGCGACTCTTGATGCTCAGTTTTTCCTAGCGACTAACGGAGGGTTAAACTTGACTTTTTTATGGGGCCATACTCATTCTAACACAAAACTAGGATAAGGTGTAAGTTTAATAGGTATTGAAAATAAACATTAATAAACATTTTTTTACTTATTCTTTTTAATTCATAAAGGATAGGCAAAACAAACTCATCTCTTAATATCTTATTAAATTTAAAAATTGATATAACTTTTTGAAAACTATTTTCGGACTGGAATCAAAATAAAAGCACGTAATTTTAATTTCAAAAATACGAAACTAATTTCTAAGTAAACTTTATCATTAAGTATTATTATTATTTACTAAATTTCTAGTATTTATATAAAACATTTTAAACATTCTCGTTTGGTGGATGTCGTAAAGAAAAAATGTCTACTTAAATCAATGTATCCTGCCTATAAATTACTCATATCACGATTATTGGTGCCACTTGTTTTCGACTCACGATAAATACTGTACAGTAGTGTAGTACTGATAACAGTAACCAATCTAAAGATAGACAGTGCTAGTTAAAGAAAACCTCCTTCTTTGCAGGTAACTAATTAAAATATTAATGTGGTACAGTAGGTGGGTCCAATAAACACATTTTTAGTACCGCCTATGTTATTGAATTCGAAGGAGTGCTTAGTGAGTTTATTTCGACTTTTTTATAATTATTGTAGTTTGTTCTAACAGACACCAAATTAACCACAAATATACAAATGCTAATCAGATTTCTTTATTTTGTTGATTAATTCAGAACCTACCTCATTCAATAGGTAAAAACATTATTGTTTTTTATAAAATACCAATTTACTGACACTGCTCATTGATCACTTACTTTAATTACAATAATTTAAAGTAGAACATGGTTTAGATTATAATGTAAGATGGTTAGACATCTCACTATATTATAATCTATGTTTCTTTTAGATTTATTTCCTAGAAATTAGAAAATATTTTTCAAGGTAAAGTACAAACAAAACTTATATTACGCATACAATAAACTTTGAATAATTGATTATGCAAATAACTTTGTGTGCAAATTATGTAATTGACTTTTTTGTGTATATATGCAACTTGACAGGTTTACTTTTTATTAGTAATACGAGATAAATTCCCTACAGTAATGATGAAGAGCATAATAATATTTTCTTTTTTAATTTTGGCGATTGCACAGATTCAGTGCCAAGATGGTAAGTAAATTCCATATTTTTTATTCTTCACGTTTAACTCTTTTGTATAAAGTTTCAAAATTTAATTATTAGTATTAAGATTAACCGGTTAAAAATATAAATTTTAAATTATTTTGACCTAATATATTTTTTAAAATTTTAAAAATCGTAGAATAGCAGACAGTTTCTAACAAAAAGATCCCACTACTGTTGCAATTTCATATACCTCTACAACTGGAAAGTGTTAAAAGGTAAAGAAACCATAGACTTGTTAATTGGAAAGTATTTATTTATTTTGTACTCTCCTACCTCATTTTTATGTTGTTTTGACATCGTTTAAATTTTATCTTCTTAAACTTTTATACCTAAGTTTTGTATTGAGTTTCTGGATGTGTATTCTTTCCCAATTCTATCCCCAATTTTCCTTTATCTTCTTTTTACATAGTCCATAGATTTGTTGGAAACAGAGAAACAGAGAAACTGTTGGAAACTAGAACTAATAATTTTGTTGTTTATGTACAATTTTGTTATTACTAATAAAGTTATTACTATTACTAATAATTTTGTTCTTTATAAAAGTTTATGTCTTGCTTATACATTGTTACACTTATTTAAAATGACTTAATTGGAACAAAAACAATATTACAATACTTATACAACTTTAACCGAATGAAAACTAATACCTTCAAAATCTCCATTACAACTGTTACAAACTATCAATCTGTTTAGATATATTTTCTGACGTTCTTCACTTCACTAGACATATATTTCAGTATTTTTCAATGACATCTCGAAGATTCTAGACTTCTCCATTACTTTTTCTTGTTCGTCAATAAACTTTTTTACTCAATTTAAAATAAATCTCACGGAACTGTCGTAACACTTCTCCCTCCTTTAAAGTTATTTGCTCCAAATAACTGGACTATCAGAGACCGATTGAAATGGGATCAGTTCCATAGTATGGAATATTCGCTGGATTAGATCGTTTATTTTCTGAGGAATTGTGTACGGGCATTCTCAGTTTCGTTGATGTTTCGGACAAAGTTCTTTCTTACGTGTGGGAATTTTATGAACAAACTGGGTCATCTCTTTCGTAAGTTTTAGTTTTATCTGTAGCATGCATATCGATCCTAGTCTTGGCTTTATCACTTTTAAAATTTACACTTTTTTGAGCAAATTCGTAAACTTTTCCAATTTTTTTTTTCAAATTTTCGATGTATGTCATAATGTTTGAAACTTTATATGCTAACTTAAATAAGGAAATTAAAGTATTCCAATCTTTTTAATTACTATCAGCAACAAACATAAAAAGGGACTGACAAACAGTCTTTTGACTATTCTGTCTGATTAATAATGGATTGGCGTAGTACAAGTCTTCTTTATACCGAAGATTTTTATTAATTCTTGACATAATTTTAATTTAAAATTTTGTCCTTGATTAGAATATACCTCTAAAGAAAACCCATGTCTTTATATGACGTATATTAATATTGCTTCTGCTACTGTAGCTGCTTCTTTAGAAGGAAGGAATGAGTGCAATTTCAGGCCATTTGAAATTTAATGTATTGCGACCAAGACCAAGTACTTGTTTCCTCTCTCTGTCACTAAAATTTGACCTAGAATATCCACTGCAAGTTGTTTAAAAGGCTCTTAGGAAAGATATCGTTCCATTTTACTATGAACAGTAAAATATGTCTCAAACTTTGGCCAGTGGTTTTTTGATTTCAAAATGTTCCCTAAAAAGGCTGCTATAATATTCGTACATACGTTTAATGTGTGATTTTGGCAGTACAACTTGTTAAACTGTACATACTTCATCGGGACTTTCCCAGTTTCGATATAACTACTGGAAAGATTAAGAGATTCCCATCGAGCTCAGTATGGCTTTAAAATTCCACTGTATTTGGTTATAATCTTTCTTTTGACTCTTTTTAAGGTCTTCAGGGAAGTCTGATCGTTATTTTCTTTCTGTATAATAATTATGCTTCTTAATATTTGATCATATTCTCTTATCTTTTTTATTTTATTTTAACTAATAGCTAGTTGCTTTTACTGATTGTCAACTTTATATTCCTGGGTATCCTTTTCACATTTGTGGCCACTTGTAGGAAATCTATTTCTTGGAGACAGTATTTCTAATAGGACTATTTAACATGCTTCCAAGTGTCGATTTAGGCGATTTTCTGACCTTATTATTTAGTTCTGTCCTAGCCTGGAATTGGCTTCTGCAATTATTTTGCAAATGCCCTATTTTTCTGCAATTAAAACATCTTTGTTTTGATTTTTAGATTATTGTTGAAGATTATGCAGTATATTCAACATCGGGTTGTTTGAGTTTAGTTATCTGTGGTAGTAACTTTCCCACTTTCTCGAAATGCTATTTTTTTTAATTTTTGGCGAGATTTGAAAAAACTTTTCACCGCTTCCTACTCCTAGGCTGAGATTAATGCTCCATTTAGAGTTTAATGATACTGTTGTTGAAAAGATTGTTGCATTTTAACATCCTGTAGTCCATCTATAAATGCCTTTATACTAATTTGTTCCAGAAAATCTCTTATTGCTTAAGGGTAGACTTTGGAAAACCTACTTTAGATGTTGCTGGCTTTTCTCTAAGGCTTAAATTAGAGAGGTATAACTGGGTGCATCCTAAGAAAGAAATTGCAAGATGGTTGCTCCCTGTCTTCGAAGTGACAGTACCAAGAAGGCTGCCATTTCTTTCTCAGTTTAGCGATTTACTCAAGCTGCAACTTTAAATTAAGAACGACAAGTTTGTTATGCTGTTTAACCATTGAATATGGGTGTTTTAAAATTTTTCTAGTTCCAATTATACCTGGTTTAACTATGGAAGATGAATAAACTGTTTGTAGTGATTTGATATTGTACAACTCTATGGAGGTTATATCCCCTATTGTAACATCTGGAACTAGAGGGTGAGAAAATCTTCACCACTGTACAACGCTGTTACCACTGTAATATACTGGTAATGAACCTTAAAGGATGCTTATCCCTGCGAGCGGCTGCAAGGAATACTGGTCCCACTAGTCTGGAGGGCTGGCTCGCCTTCGTGGATTTACGAGAAGGTAAGGAACTTCGGAATAGGGGTTAAGGACTTCTAGGTCTCAGGTCCTGTAAAGAGTTTGAGTCTATGGGCTTACTTTAGAAGCCGGATAAATGTATAAGCCGAAATTTGGTACTCTTCTGGTCTCTGTCTGAATCGGTCGGAAGGAACATAAAAACCAATTTTAGAGTCTACAAATGTATTGAATATACTATGTGGTTTACAATTAAGTTAACAAGCTGTCAGATATAATTAATAATAACTCGTTCGGCGCGAAGGGAGACGAGAAGAGATCTTAGCAAGAAAGTAAAGGGGTGACAATCTGTAATACTATAATTTACTCGGGTTAGTATATAGAATTTTGTTACCTTTCGCGTATTTAGGCTCTAGCTAATGATACGCCCTTCAGTTCCTCTGGAAATCGGATTTCTTTCAGTACCCGACACTTATACGGAACTATACCCCGTCGAAATATAACAATCGCGCGTAATCCGCACCTGGTGCCGACTCTCGTATTAACAACCCTGCCCGAAGACACCGACTGCCGACTCCTCTGTTCTTCTTGTTTTTATTGAGCTCGTATTTTCAATGCCGGTTATAGTGCCAAGGTCGTGTTTTCGCTGAGTTGTAAGTCCTATGCTTCATTTGGGTCACGAGCGGTGTTATTTTTACAACAATAGTTTCTGTTTGACGTGCTTTTTCTACGTTTAAACAATTATCAAACAATGCACTAACTAGGTCAATTTCTTTGTGTAATTTAAAATGTATACTTTACTGTATTAATTATCCCTTATTTGATTTGGAATATATAATAATCATTAAAATGATTATTATTCTCCCCTATGCTACTAACCTTTATTTTACTTTCTTGCTATGTTTACATTACAATATTAGTCACTGTAACAATATTAGATAAACAATTATAATTAGTATGTATATATATATATATATATATATTATATATATATATATATATATATATATATATATATATATATATATATATATATATATATGTAAATACTTTTTTCTTTTTGGGTGTGGTAGTCAATAAAAAATAGAGCTTTGCTAAGGCGTACTATTTATTCTGAAATCCGAGCTTTCGGTGGTTATTTGCCACCTTTATCAAGGTCAGAAAGTAAGATTCATAGCATATAAAACACAACATGAAATAACATAATGTGATCTGAATTATCTGAAGGCATTAAAACTTAAAAACTTTAAAATAACTTAAAAATTAAAGAACATGTTACAAAGTTTAAAAAGTAAAAAATAAGACGACATGTTTGACAAAAAACAGTCGTCTTCGCAGGTTTGAATTCAGTCACATCTCACGAACAGAAAGAGGAGATGTGACTGAATTCACTCTTTCAATTTTAAAAGTTTTTAAGTTTTTAATGCCTTCAAAATTCAGATCACATTATGTTATTTAACGTTGTGTTTTATATGCTATGAATCTTACTTTCTGACCTTGATAAAGGTGGCAAATAACCACCGAAAGCTCGGATTTCAGAATAAATAGTACGCCTTAGCAAAGCTCTATTTTTTATTGACTACCACACCCAAAAAGAAAAAAGTATTTACATATTTTTTCCAAACTAGTCAAAAAATTTTGGACTACCTTGTCTTTCTTTTAGTATGGGTTTTTATGAGGACATCAGACCCCAATACGGACCATTACTTGTATATATATATATATATTATATATATATATATATATATATATATATATTATAATTTATTTTTTAAATTGTATTTATATTATTTTGTTTTTTTTCGAAATTATCATGTTATTGTTCTAATTTATCTATTTTACTAATAAGTTGACTTACCTCTAATTGAAATTTTTCGTAAATTTAAGATAAACTATTCATAAATTTAGAAATAGAAAGATTCATGGCTCCGAGACTTTAGTCAATATACTGGTTTGCCAGCAGATGAATGACGCGCAACATCGAGAACAATATCGGCAAATAGTCATGGACGCCATACCACGCCAAATTTGGGCACGGTACTCAAATAAGAAGATTTATGAGTTTTACCTTTACTTTTTTACACATCTCTTCCGATTGTCTACACCTTTTTTCTTACTCATATTTACGCTTGTCATTCACCTCCCTGCGCTTCTTCTTTTCCTCTTGTCCAATATCAAATCTTCAGAATTCATATCCGAAATTGGACAGTATAATTTTATCACCCAGTAGACCGAATGAATTTATTTGTTATTAAATACACACACGTAGTTAATTAGGTTACATACACATTTGGTCAATTATCAATAATATAATTTGGACATCAGTCAAAAGTGCTGACAAAAGTTAAACAATTTACATAAATTAGATACACATATCACGCGAGGTCCGCGAAAATATATTGACAAAAATAAAACTTATATAAAACTAAGATCTCTTGCCTAGAGAAGCATTCAATCAATATTCACTCAACAAACTTGATAGTCTTCAACGATCAACTTCATCAGTCTCTACTCAAAGTAATCCCGGTCAACACCCATAGTATACGTCTCATCAATAAACTCTGCTACTATTATTTGGTGTTTCCATTACAACTGAACGAACATCTTCACTGAGCCAACGAAGGGGAATTTGTTCACCTCTATCCCTTCTTGCACACGCTTCTTATTTTCGTCTTTCTATTCTTGAATATGCTTTTCATTTTTTCTTCCTCTTCTTACCTACGTTTCTTTTTTTCTTTAATTTTTAAAAACCATAAGGAGGATCTGGAAGTATCCATTACATCATTAAACTCAGAAAATATTATATTTACCATTAACAATTACTTTATTACCATCAACAATTTATTGCAAGAAGAGCAATATTACAATACTTAATATAACTTACTCTGAAAGACAACTGTAAACTTCAAAATATCAATAATTACAACTGTTTTAAACTTTGAACAAGATCTGTTTATATAAATTTTCAGGTGTTCCATACTTTTTCCATACATTTCAGGACTTTCCGAAGGCATCTTGAAAATTCTAGACTTCTTTATTACTTCTTCTTTTCGTCAAGGGACTTGTTCTATATGAAATGAATTCCACAGATCTGTCGTAATAATACGTTATCGTGAATTGGTTTATGGTTGTAGAGAATGTTCATCTGTGCTTTTGTTAAGTGCAATTTTAATTAAAATAATCTTGCTTCCGTATAATAAGCTTTGTCTTCTAAAATTATTTTATTTTCTACGCTTTATACATACCTGTTTTCGACTATTATGAGTAGTCCCAGCTATCTGGCTATTTTAAAGTTATTAAAATTGTATTCACTTGTATCTCATTGGCTATATATAATTTATGAACACCTTGTACTGAATTTTTTCATTGTACTTGGACAAATTTTCTTGATCCTACTTATATAGTTTATTTTTATGAACGAGAGAGTAATTAGCATAATTTTAACTGGTACCTTCGACCACTCCATGGGCGTGCTCAAGATCAATTGAAAAATTACTTTGAATAATTGTAAAAAATAAATGAATTATTTCAGTGTTATAAAGTGTTATGTGTATGTAAACAAAAGTGACCTCTTTTATCACACACTATATTAGAACTGACTGGCCTACATTAAAAAGGGTTTTAAAAAATTCACATTTTTTTTAATTTTTAAAAATTACAAAAGAGAAAAAGAGTTTTTAAAACCGTCTAAGGTATGTTAAATAGATGAATAAAAATATTAATATAAAACTTACAGCTACTTGTTACAAATCCAAATCAGATTCAGAAGATGAACTTTCAGAACCAAGATTTATAATAACTGGCTCGATCATTTTATCAGTAATATTGTCCAGCTTCCACATTTTTTCCTCTTCTTTAATAGTGTGATTTACTGCCTTTTCCCAGTTTTCAGGTTTTACATTATTTACGGCCTCCAAAAACAACTGTTTAACATCATGAATTTTAAAAGTGGTATTTTTTCTTGAAACTTCACTCTTTATCTGTGCCCATACCAGTTCAATCGGGTTTAATTCACAATGATATGGTGGGGATCTAAGTACTGTCATTCCACGATTTTTGGCAATTTCATCAATTTCGTATTTTTTAAATTTTTCTTTATGAAGGGCACACAACGAATAAAGTTCCTTTCTTATAGATCCGGGATGGTACGTAATATTTTTTGAACTCAGCCAATTCTGCAAGTCTTTTTTTAACCACTTGGTTGTGGGCAGTCCTTCTATAAGTCTGGAGTGATAACTTGCATTATCCATTACTATTACACAGTTCTTAGGAAGAAGATCTATCATTTGTTCGAACCATTCTTGAAAGACATCAGCGTTCATGTCTTCATGGTAGTCACCGGTACGAGTTGATTCAAAGTTAATAAACCACCTTCAACAAAACCGTCTGAACTGCCAATGTGTACTATTATCAGCCTGCGTCCCTTTCCTGATGGTGGGTTTAAACCAGTAGATAAGTTATTTACAAAAGCGTGCCTTTGACTTGTAACAGTTTCATCCTGCCAAAATTTATTTGGTGTATGACCCTCGTTGATCCATGTTTCATCAAGATAAAATATTTTTCTTTTTTGGTTTCTCATTTCCTTTATGGTTCTTAGAAAATGTCTTCTCCATATGACAATATCGCTTCTTTCTAATAAAATAGACTTTCTGGGATTCTTTTTCCAGCGGAAGCCTATTTCTTTTAAAAGTTTTCATAACGTACTTCGACTCATTTCTGGGTAATCCTTATCATCTCGAACTGAGACAAGAACTTTATCCAATGTTGGAAATTCTTGTCTAAAGAAGAATTCATGCACTTTCCGTCGAAGTCCTTCTTTAAAATGATATTCTATTTGAAATTTTGGTTTCCCTGGAGCATTACGTGGCATTTGAAAACTACCACATTTCTCTTCTTTAATAACTCTGTAAATCGTAGATTTCCCAACACCAAGTGTACTGCTAACTAACTCAACGGTCTCATCAACACTTTCACATAAACGTTTGGCTGTAAATGATTTAAAACAATTAAATATTAATGTTTTTTCATTAACTCTTAAAGGGCCAATTTTCGGCGTTTACTTTGTGGAATGCACTCATTTCAGATAAAATAAAACGTTTTATTTTATCTAAAGAATTAAACTTTATTTTGCAAATAGGTAGGTACTTATTAAACTTTTATTGATTATATATAACCAACAAAATAAACATCTTACATTTCTTGCAAATTCATTAGTACCTGTTAACCTCCACCACTCCGACACTGGCAACCTTATTTAGAGATTAGTAACCCTCACAACTATTGTATTCTATTCTGCTCCAACCTTTATACCTGGTGGTCATACTCAATTTAAAATTGTTTTCCTTTATACTTCTGTAAACTTGTTGACAAATATCTGTTTTTCATTGAGTCACCCGTATCAACAGTTTAGGGATTTGCATACATAATTTATTGTTTTATTACTATCTCATACATAAAAATACACTATAGCAACCTACCAATCGTAAAATCAAATACTGCTCAAAGAAACAATGTACAGTCTCGGAACCGGATTGATACTATGAAGACGACTACGGCAAGAAATAAGGACAAGCGAAAAACATCCAAAACCCAGATGAGAATTACTTGGAATATCAGATCACTCAACTCAAGGGACCAAGAAATAACTCAAGTGTTGAAAGAGAAAGAAAAGACATTTGTGCTCTGCAACAAACAAAAAATAAAGGAAAAGGTCAATCAAAATTAGGTGAATACACACTAATCTACAGTGGAGTAGCAAAAGAAAACAGGGCCAAAGAAGGTGTAGCCTTACTAATACACCAAAGGTATCAAAATTACATCAAAGAGTGTCAATACATATCAGAAAGAATGGTAACATCAAAGATAAGAATGGAGAAGGAAAACCTGAACATTATCCGAGTATACGGCCCAGAAAATAATAAGCCTCAAAGAACAAGGGAAGTGTTTTACGACCAATTACAACAAGTAGTAGATCAAGTCAAAGAAAACATGATAATTCACAGCTAATTTGATTATAATAATTAAGAAACCTCATTTTTTGCCATCTTAAGCAATGGGATTTTTATTTTTTGTTAAAAAATTTACACAAACATTGTACCTTTACAGGACCCTCTACGAATTTTTAAAAATGTAGTTCAAATGGTGACTAGGAAGAACCTACAAATCCAAACCGAACAAGCAATTTCAAACCTTGCAACTGAAGTACCTACTTTTAGTGAACTGTTAAGAATTTTGAATACGCCACTTGGACCTTCCTACAAAATGGGAAAACCCACTATCACATTTTCTGTGGAATAAGTTTAGAAGGTAATTATCTAGTCAATTACTGTCGTAGATTCCTGGAATTAAAGAATTAAATGTTTGATTGTTGAAACCCTTACTTCGTGGAATGCACTCATTTCAGATAAAATAAAACGTTTTATTTTATCTAAAGAATTAAACTTTATTTTGCAAATAGGTAGGTACTTATTAAACTTTTATCGGTTATATATAACCAACAAAATAAACATCTTACATTTCTTGCAAATTCATTAGTACCTGTTAACCTCCATCACTCCGACACTGGCAACCTTATTTAGGGATTAGTAACCCTCACAACTATTGTATTCTATTCTGCTCCAACCTTTATACCTGGTGGTCATACTCAATTTAAAATTGTTTTCCTATATACTTTTGTAAACTTGTTGACAAATATCTGTTTTTCATTGAGTCACCCGTATCAACAGTTTAGGGATTTGCATACATAATTTATTGTTTTATTACTCTCTCATACATAAAAATACACTATAAGAGGGTGGAAACTTCTTCGCCCCTTCTTATATTTTTGGTTAATTCTACAATTGTGTTATTCATCAACAAAAAGTAATATTACAGACATCTCTGGGTGGCAAAGCTAGCTATATATAAGACGGATGATGACTGCATCATCCGTCATCCGACAAAACCGAATATATATATATATATATATATATATATATATATATATATATATTATATATATATATATATATATATATATATATATATGACTGCATCAAATTCGACCTGGGCCCTGATTCTATTTCATTTTGATGTCGAAATTTAAAAGCGACTACGCGATTCTCATTCATTTCGATTTTAGTTAAAAGTGGGGATATTTACTTTATCATTTTGACACTGCTCAGAATTTGGGTTGGCCGTCTTGTTTATTGGCTGCACGCTGCACAACGCTTGTTAAATGTTTGTTTTGTTTACGTTACGCCTTTTGTTTCTTGTTTGAGTTGTTAAATTTTTAGTGGCCATTCTCAATTATTATATTTTGAATTGAAAGAAAATGGATGGAGAGGCTGTCGGTGATGGTGGCACTAAATTGTCTGTGGACCAAAAAGAAATTATGGTGGCTTTTGACTTAGTGGTTATATTCTAATATATTTTAAATTTACTGCAGCTTAGTAATACTTACCCTAAACATTTTGGGTCTCCTAGAGGCATAAACACCCTCCTCCAAATATGGTTCTAATATCATTATCAAATAATTTGCAGCTTGTTTATTAAGGCGGAATTGCTGCCTAAATTGAGCATCACTTAGTGAAAAAGGATTTTGAGTATCCCGTAACATTCTTTTAAGGCTGTATGACACTATGCATTTTCTTGTATCATTTCTTATATCGTTTCTGATATAACAAAAAATGGATAGTGTCATACAAGCGTATAGTTCTTATATCAGAAACGATACAAGAATTTGTGTCCGCTGCAGTTTCTTGTACAAGAAATGCGCCAATTTGTGCGCAAAAACGTAAAACTTATGTCATAATGGCAGCTGGAGGAGAACTTTGATATACAATTAGACCAAGCAGACATCAGAGAAAAGTGCCCACCAGGCACCAACAATAACCAAGATTAGAACAGCAGTAGCCAAATTGAAAAACAATAAATCACAGGGATTGGATCAAATAGCATCGGAACTACTGAAAGTAGGAAGAGATGTATTACTAAAAATACATAACCGCTCTAAAAAATTTGTGATGAGTTTAAAAATTATTTTATATCTCCAAATAGGAGAGTAGAATTTCAAGAGCATGCCATTCAAACACATAATTTGTAAAAAAAACAAATAAATTATTACAACCAAATTATTTATTATTTCTATCTTCCATTACAGCCTGTTGAATATCTTCAAAAATTGTGGTTTCCAATTTAGTTTTAATATTGGGACATTTTATTTCTTTCATTTTTGCACCACAGTATTTAAAAAATAATCAGTAGCATCTGGCTTGGGGTCCTCAGGTACTGCAGTTCTATTTTTATAGGTGTTAAAATTTCGACCACTCATGTGCCAATTCACATACAATTTCTGGTAACAGAACTTGCATATTGCCATACAGAGCACAAATGTACGATACAAGAAATCATAAATAACTTTCGATATCAGAAACGATATAAGCAATTGCATAGTGTCATACGGCCATTATACTCGGTTATGAGCGTCGGATATCTATCCTCTCTAATTCCTTCAAAACCAGCAAATGTCCATAAAATGCATCCATATTAATACTTTTTGAATCAGTTTTCCTTGCAAGAATCAAACAAAACAACACCGCCTAAACTCACCTAATCTCACTTCTCCCAGTCCAGTCATGGTCAGTCATGGGACATTAATTTCGACTCGAAATAAAATGTCAACCACTTTCTTGAAGTTGAAATTAATTTCGATGAATCTAAAATTAGTGACGTCCTTTGGTTAGTTCAGCTGAAATCCACTTGGCTCGCAAAGTCGCATTTCGACGTCGCCATATTAATTTCGGCATGTTTTGAGTTGTAATCTCAATTAGAATCAGGGCAGGGCCCAGCTCTACACTAAAACTCAGTTCAGTTAGAGCAGTTTTGAGAAGGTCTATTAAGTTTGTTTTGTGTTTTTTATTACCAAAAATTTATCTTGAAATAATGTTGGTACGGTGATTATTAAACTTTATCTCTGTCGATTATTACTTTTTCATGCGACGCAAGCGCACAAGGTGAGGTAAGTTTTGTGGTGACAGAAAGTTTCGATAATAAATTAGCAATAATAGGAATGCAAAAAAAACATGTAATTTATTTAAAATAATATGAACAAAAAATATATAATAAAAAACTAAGTCTCATGGTTCGTTTTTATCGAATTCTTAAGAATTATTAAGAACTGGAGCGCTGTAAAATTCAGAAAGGTTAATGAAATTATATAAATTTGTAGTAAAAATTAGTTTTTGAAAAACTTTTCGTTTTTGAAAAACGTTTTTTTTTTCACGTCATTTTATTGTAAATTTACAAGTAAACAAGTTCTAGGGCCCAAAAAATTTTTTTTCAAAAATTTTAAGTTATTTTCTTAATACCTTTTTTATTTTCGAACAATAGAAATTCATATTTCAGAGGTAGAAATCCAAACAATATAAAATTAATAGGAAACTTCCAGATATAAGAAGATTTAACCAAAGAGAAAATTAAATCAGCGTTCAAATGTATAAAGAACAACAAAACATTTGGAAAAGATGGCGTTGTAAGTGATACATTTAGGACTCGAAGGCATCATCAAATCTTTAAAAACTTTTTATAATGCCTACATCTTTGAATAAATTATACTTGCTAGGAAAATGGAATAGTACCTGTATGATAATATTTTATAAAAATAATTTTTTTAAGACGTTTAAAGCACGTGTACACGAGTTGGTCTTAAAATTACATTTCCCAAAATACAATACATGACTTACCTTGAACTGGCCAAAAACATTTCAACTAATAAAAAGACAATTAAACAAGTATATACCTATAAGTATCTGGGCCACGAGATAAATTTGAAAGCTACAATCAAACAACAGAGTTAAACAGGAGAATAGGACTAACATGGGCAGGTTATGGAAAACTAAGGAAATTCTTTATATAAAATATTTCCATGTGCTTGAAAAACAGGTCTTTGATTATTGTATACTCCTAGTTCTTACGTATGGAGCAGAAACAATAACTTTTACCAGAAAAGTAATTAATAAGATACAAAGTGGCACCTGGATAAACGGAGAGGTCAATTTTGAGTATATATCTCAGTGACAGAGTCTCAAATTAAATGGTTAGGAGAAAATATGGTGTTACGGATGCCATTAAAAGAATTACAATGCTTAAAATAGCTGCAGGACATGTTGCCAAAGTAAGAGATGAAAGATGGACCAAGAAAATTTTGCAATGGAGATCTAGACATTATCCTTGTCGTAATCAAGACAGTAAGGTAGACAGAAGATATCCAACGTGTCCAGCACAACTGGGTTTATGATGATTAGATTTCTACAAAGCATAATTAGATAATAACTCAGATAATCCCAAGATATATTGTTCTTTTATTTTTAAAAATTAAGTGTAGTAGAAAACAGAAAATACAACGCCTTATGAAAGATCCAAACGCATATGAGTCAGTTAGGTCAAGAAATATATCAAATGAAGAATGTTATACACATCTTCTTCTTCTTCTTGGGCCGTCTTCTAACGAAGGTTGGCGATCACTTCTTTAAACGCTTCTCGATCTTTTGCAACGTGAAATATCTGTTCAACACTGAGGTTAGTCCAATGTCTGATATTCCTCAGCCAAGATTTCTTCTTTCTTCCCAAGCCTTTTCTTCCCTCTACTCTACCTTGCATGATGACTTGTAGCAGAGAGTATTTATCGTTTCGGAGTATGTGGCCCAGATACGATATTAGTAGTAGTACGATGTAGTAGAAATTAAAAACAAAATTACTAACAATTTCTTATTTTAGATTTTAGATGTTTTAGAAGGTTTGTAATGTGAAAGTTTAAATTTGTTATTTTTTAAGCGTACTGCCCAAATACCCCACATTTTCTGCCAAAACTAAAAACTAAAATTTCATAAGGTAGGTTTTAAAAATTAGGCTCTATTTATCGAAACTCCACAGTGAACGGTTAAAAATGATTTATTGTATTCTAAAAGTCGCGTCACGTTTATTTATTATCCGCCTATATAAAACTCAATTTATTTGCGTCAAAATACAAAAAACCTTTAACACACATCTTGATTTTTGTCGATAGGAAACTCAAATCAAAAGATCGAATTTTTACCGTCGAGCTGATACAAATTTTATTGAACGTTGTTTCTAAGAGAACCGTTCATTCTACACAAAAAAACACTAATAAACATTTTTGTTCCAAATTATCTTCATTATCCAAATTGGCTACATTTTGCCAATCCCAAGAAACCATCCAACATCTTGGCTGCCAGGCATTTGTCGGTACCGATTATAAAGAACGCCATGACTCAGTAGGAAAGATTATCCACCAGGAACTAGCTGACAAACTGGGACTTCTACAAACCGACCATCTTTCTTATTATCAATATGTCCCTGACAGAATGCTTGAAAATGACAACTACAAGCTATACTGGGACCACGCTGTGCTCACAGACCAACCAGTGGCCCATAATAGACCGGATCTCATACTAGTGAATAAAATTACCAGGCAAACAACACTTATTGATGTGGCGATACCTAACACTAACAATTTGCGTGTTTAATACAACGAAAAGATCGCCAAGTATAGAGATATGGAAATACAAATCAAGAGACAATGGAGAATGGAAAGTACCCAGACAGTACCTATTGTTCTATCTACTACGGTGTTATTCCCAAAAACCTCCTAGCGAACATAAAACAGCTGGGTCTAAATGAACATCTTTATAAGGCCATGCAGAAAGCTGTACTCCTCGCGACGTCCAGATGTGTACGAAAATTTCTGGGAGATACTCCAACATACCAAGTCACCTAGGGCTCGATAACACGGAAAGAGTCCTACCAGAGCTCAATCCTTTTGATACCGTAGGTATCTGGGATGAGTGAATTTTTCCCTTAGAGGAGTGTGAGCTGAATCGCTAAATCTGTCATTCCAACAGTACAGTACCTATTTGGAAGATTTTTCCTTAAAAATATTTACAATAAATATATTTCCTGTATCTACTAGCTGTAAGCTGACCCTTTATTTTACAGCGTCAAAGATCTTAGGTTGAGGTTTATTTTGATATATTCGTTATTTCCATATTTCTTTAACGGTTTTTTACATATTCTATCGTTTTCTGTGGAACTTGGTACATTTTGTCAAGTCTAATTTTGTTTGATATTGACATAATAATTATTGTAGTTTGTTGACTTTATTACTAAAGCAGATCATTTTTATAATAATCATTTCAATTTTTAGAATTTCCAGACGCTTGCGGTCCAAATGCAAGATTTGTATCATGCGCATCTTGTTGTGAGGAAGAAACCTGCGAACGTAGAAATCCACCATCATGTCAAAATTGCCCAGCGGTGTGCAGGGGTCCAGGATGCGAATGTTTACCAGGATACATTAGAAAGATGAAAGGTGGACCTTGCGTGGACGTCAAAAGTTGTTAAAAATATAGTATAAATAGTAAATGTAGTTGAAATGGAATGTAATTTAGTTTGTTTTGACTGTAGTAAATAAAGAACTTATTCTTTATATTAAATTTTATTTTAATAGAAAAATAGAAATATTTAATAATTTAAAAAGTAAATTATGTAAATAGTCAAATAATAAAAACGTTAAAATAAATATATAGAAATATATAAAATTAAAATATATCGCAACTGTAACTTATAAAAAAACAACAAATTACTCCAGTAAATAATCGTTTTGGAGTGTAATTTTTCTCTTCACAAGGAATTTGCCTTAAAATTTGGAGTTAGGTTTCTTTTACCCTCTACTTTACTTTCATAAATAACTCAAATAGTAAGTATTTATCGAAAATAAATATTCTTAGAAAAATAAAAAAAAATGGTGTACTTATGTCAGACTTAAGTCTGTAGACAGAGTATAAGCAGAGTGGTAGCTTATGAAAAGTAAGTTCTTATTTGTCAAATTCCAAATCGCATATATTTTAACATGAAATAACCAAAAATGAAGAAAAACATTTTGAAAGTGTTAGGAAAAGCTACATTTTTGTTTTTTTGTAGGTTTTAGCATAAATCTAAGCGAGTTACGCTCAAAATAATGTTGGTTCTTTTTTTGGTAAAAGAATCGTGAAAATCTTCTTCTAATTAGCACCCCTGAACAAATTCGAATGTAAATATAAATTTAAATTGTTTCTTCTTCCCTGTATCCGATTCTTCTAGATAGACGATGATAAAATAAAATATTGAAGTCGTGGAGTAAAACATAGTTTTATTGGCAGCTACTTAATTATTACAATATAGTAATTGTTAAGGTAAAAATTTATAAAGGTATTTTATAATGAACTAAAAAATTTACAACAAACTACTCCCAAAGCTATATTTGAGAAGATTACATACGTTTATTATGATTTCTATTGAATGTAAAATGTATTCTAATAATTACATAAACCGCTTACACAAAAAATAACAATGACACTTTACAGTTTATATTTCAAAAAATTTAATATTACATATGTACAATTATAAATAAATATTATAATATAAATTGTTATATTAAATATATTAAATTATCATAAACAACATGGGAACTGTCTTACTAAACTCCTTGACGAATTCTACTAAGTCCTCTCTTAAATTGATTAACTGTGTTAGAAATCAAAATAAAAACATGCCATTGAATTATTTTTCACAAAAGCAATAAAATAATGCCTGTTTAATTCACCTTAGGTTAAATATGTTTAAGCTACAGACTGCAAAAGAATATTAAGTAACATTACATATGTCTTCTTCTTCAAGTGCCATCTTCGTTCCGAAGGTTGGCGATCATCAGGGCTATACGTATTTTCGAAACTGCTGACCGAAACAATTCGTTGTTGCTACAACTATACCATTCCCGTAGATTCTTTAGCCAGGAGTTTCGTCTTCTTCCTATGGACCTTTTTCCTGCTATTTTCCCTTGCATAATTATTCGAAGCAGTTCATATCTTTCGCCTCTTGTAATGTGGCCCAAGTATTGCAGTTTTCGTTTTTTGATTGTAAATATGACTTCCTTTTCTTTACATATGTAATAAAAAATAAATAATGAAATATGCACTGCTTGAATTAAAGGTTTGACTTCGGCTGACAAATGAAGAGAAATGTACTCACAATAACTCAGATTGAGCTGTAAGTCAGATCACTTTGTTACACTTTGATTACGCTTTGATGATGAACAGTTACGCTTTGATACAAAATAACGATGAAACTTAGTATATAGTCGAATAAAGATAACATTTTTTTCCTTACATGACGTATTAACCACGCAGGATTATTAGCGTGTATGGATTGTGATACAGAGCACAGTTAGAACTTATTAATAAAATATTAACTACAACAATACATAAATAGAAATAAACCTTAATCTATACATAGTAAAATTTTATATTTTTGATATCAGCTTGCAGTCTTTGAGAAAGGCGAAAATATTTTTAGT
Source organism: Diabrotica balteata (assembly GCA_918026665.1). Taxonomy (NCBI): domain Eukaryota; kingdom Metazoa; phylum Arthropoda; class Insecta; order Coleoptera; family Chrysomelidae; genus Diabrotica; species Diabrotica balteata. Next base: position 63,524,908 of record OU898276.1, on the reverse strand, counting down.
CTCACTGTCTAAAGATAACCTTATGAAACCTATTATAAGATTTAGTGTTAGAACAGTGAATTCATCGCCCCGTTGTTGAAATATTGGGGAATGGTCGACTAGGGATCTTATTATGTCGTTTGCAGGACGTGATTTAAATAATATTTTAATTTTTGGGGAAGATTACCTGTGGAGAAGATATATTTTACTGAAAATGCTTACCTCTCTTTTTATTTCTATAAAGGAGAGCGTCAGCAATCGAACCTCCAAAATCTTACATTTGCAATGTTTTATTTTATTTATTAATAATCTCATTTTTACTACAAAACTTTACAACCTTTAAGCAATGGATTCTTTATTATTTATCTCGTTTAAAAAAACTATTACTCATTTTGATTCAAGTGCATTTATGGTTATTTACTACCCAGGTCCATTTTTTTTTCAACAACTTTCCACACAAGGTCCATTTTCAGTCTTTCTGATGTATCCTAGTAAACATTCACATCCTGAAATGCATACAGCAGGACAAATGTTACATCGGGGAGGGATTCTGCGTTGGCAGGTTGGCTCTTTACAACAAGATTTGCATTGTATCCATTGTTGATTTGGACCACACCGATCTAAAAATTTGAATTTTTATTTTAAAAGTAGGATATTAAACACTCTGTAAACTTGATAAATTTCCTTAATTTTCAAAAGTATCTCTCATTTTATATGATTTTTTACATAAATACCCAGTCAGTATAGGGAAGATAGAAGCAAAAATAAATGCAAGCATAAAGCTAAGACACAGAATAATAAACAATCAGAATGCTCGCTCTGCTTGTAAAAATAAGTACATGCATCTCGTTCGCGCAGACAGAATCAGACATGTTTTAAACGAAACCAGTGCTGTTCAGTGACATTTTATTTGGTGTGCATAGACAAACTAACCCGGTGTAATTTTTTTTTTTTTTTTATTTAAACACAAAACCACATCAACCGCGCAGGGTTATTAGTGGCTGTAACAAATACATAAAATATTACATTAAATACAATTGAATGATACATTAAGTACAATTGAATATTACATTAAATACAATTGAATAAATTGATGTCTTTTAAATAGCTTAACACTGTTGAAATTTTTTTGGTGAGAACTGTCTTGAGATCATCATCTGTGAATCCATGGGATCTTCTTTTTTCCATGAATTGAGGACAATCAAGCAAGATATGTTTGACAGTCAGTGGGTTAGAGCAGCTGCAGCAGATAGGTAGTGGTTCTTTTGTTATTAAGTATTTGTGTGTTAAGGCAGTATGGCCAATTCTTAGACGATTAATAATGACTTGGTTTCTTCTGTTTAAAGGAGTCTCTAGAACATCAGTTATTTTTGGGCAAATTACATTTAGTTTAGTACCTAATTTTTCCCAATAATTTTGCCAAGTATTAATACAATGGATTTTAACCAGGTTTTTTTTTTTCGAAGAAGATTAGGGCATATCCCCTAAAATTATTTTTGGGTGTGGAATTTGATCAAGAAGGTTATTTAGTTCTTGTAGGTCTAGCTCGCTAGGATGTGGTAAATAAATGTTGCATATATTAATATGTTTTTGGTACGTTATACTCACTGCTACAGCTTCGAGATTAGTTCTTAATACAATTGGTTTAGCTTCTAGGTCTGTACTTACAAAGATAGCTACTCCGCCACTGGCGTGTTGTGCTACTCTGTTTTTTGGAAAACACTGATAATTACGAAGATTTATATTAACTTGTTTAAAATGAGTTTCTTGAAGACATAGGATCTTTGGGCATAATTCGTTTATTAAAAGTTTTAACGGTTCTAGATGGGTATAAAACCCATTAAGATTCCACTGTAGAATAAAGGAATTGGACATGTTAGAATTCTGCTTGAGATAATTGTTCATCTGTCTCTTCTGTGGAAGAGATATTATTGGGGTTTATTTTCTTTTTTAATCTAGTTATATTATTTTTTAATTTTGAATTGTGGGTATAAGCGTGAACAAAATTAAGGATCTCAATTAGCTCGGCATTTTCATTAGAGTAATCTTTAGAAATTATTTCAGGGTGTTTGGCATATATTGTGTTTTCTAGGAAGTCACATATTTCATTATAATTTAAGATAAAAGGTGGTGATCTGTTTTCTATTTGGTCTTTTATTGACTCTAGTGAAAGTAAAAGTTCTTCCCGGGAATTTCTGGATGACTTTTTTGACTTTTTTTTTGGTTTGCTTACTACAGGAGGAGTAAATATCTGTGAATCGGTCTGTGGGGTATTTTCGTTAATGTCTGGAGAAGATGAGATGAACCTTTTTAGTTGATTAGGGACATTTGTAGTAATTGGATTTGGTGTTATTTCTACTGGAGTAGGATTTCTGATGTTGTTTGAGGTTGTAGGTGTTGAAGTATTTAAGGAAGATATTTCACTTCTATTACTTATGGATCCTGTCTGGTTATTGTCAGTTTCCATAATTTGTTCTGTTTGGTTATTAGAGGATTTTGTTGGAATTGATGTGTCTTGAAAAGTTTCTGGGTGTGCACTAGCAGTGGATGAATTAGCTTTGTCAAAACTTTGTAGTTCTGTTTGGTTATTAGATGTATTTACTGTAGGTAATATATTTTGAGAGGTTTGTGAGTGTATATTAGAAGTAGTGGGGTTTTCTTGGTTAGAGCATTCAGCTTCCTGATGACCAATAGTCTTGCATTTTGTACAGTTAAATCCTTCTATAGAAAGGTATAAACGATAATTGGTATTATCATAAGAGATAATGAAAGAATCAGGAATAGATATATTGTCTAAAGGTGTAATAAAGATTTGCCTTCTAAAACTCAAGACATGGTTGTATTCGCTTTCAGGCATGCCTACTCGTAGGAAAGTCATTTTTGAGACAGGGTTTATACCCATCTGATGTAGTTCTTGTTCAATTAACGTGTTTGGAACAGTATGGCAAGCATTTGATATGACTAGTCTTTGAGCTGGAGAGATAAGTCTTCTTATTTCTATTTGAGTTTCTTTTATAATAACATATTTGTAGGAATGTAGTAGTGAATCAACTGCATTTTTAGATGAAAGATATATACATATTCTGTTGTTGGCAATTCTGGAAGCGAAGGATACGTTACGTGGACCAACTAATGAACCAACGGCTATGATATAGTCATGAACTTTAGTTCCTTCAATACTGGAGAGTACTATAGCTTGTTCTTTTGTTGGGTCTTTAAATGTGTTGACAACACTGGAATATGAGACATGAGATGAAGTGTGAGTAGTATTCATAGTTTTATTTGAAGTCATGGTTAATTAATTTTAAGTCCGGACCTGTCACCGGTTCGAAAACCGGTGTGGATTTTGACCCAAAACTGGATTTGTTTCTATTTCTTCGGAACGTTATAGGTTATATTAATATTGATATAGATACTATAAAGTGATTTTCTGGTACTCACGTAAACGTTTTCTCGGCCGACTTGAAGACAGCACTATAACTATGTGTATAAAGCAACAAAAACAATTTCTAAATTTGGTTTTTTCATTTAAAAACCTAAATATTTCAGGACGGCTTGCAAGGTGATATATTTTATCACTGTCAGGACCGTACTCGCCGGTGTAATTTATTTACGGCAACTACAGACATATTATGCACTATTTTATTCATACTTTTAGTTGTAGGATAGGTTAACTTATTTCAATTGTACTGTTATTAATCTCTAAAAATTTAAATTACAGTTCTGTCGTAGCTTGTCACAAATGTCTCAATTCGAGTCTATGTTTCTGTCTAAAACATGGCGTTCACGTGCTGACAAACTTAAAGGCTGACAAATCTGAGAGTGGGCATTCTGATTGTGTATGATTCTGTGGCTGTGAATACAAACTTTACTTTTGAATATGGTTCATTGACTTTAAATAAATATATTGGATAAAGTGAGAGAAAAGTGGAACAGTAGGCCGTACTGTAGACTAGTGCGAAGCAATATAGATACTATGTTTTTTGTCTTTTTAAAATCTAACTAATATTTTTAAAATTTAATAAAATGATTTTACTATTTATTTATCTTTTATATTTTAAATTACGTAGTTCCCTTATTATTACATAAACTAAATAATTAGTTTAAAAATAATAATTGTATTTATATAAAACTATTTTAAAACAGGAAATATCCTAAAAATTTAAACAGATGATTTAATGTTATTATTAGTCGGATGACATTTATGACTTTTACATAAATTTTGACAATCGTAACCAATAAAATTTTTAGTGGCATATATTATTTAATTTTTATTTCTCAATTATTAGTGTCTGTATTTTATTAGTTATTTTTCTTGTAGTCTTTAATTTAAACCTGCATAAAGTAAATATGTGGTGACTAGAAACGAATATTCTGCGTTACAGAAATACAGTAAAGTCTGTAAAAACTTTTCCTGGTGGCGATGCTCCATCTGATCACAATCTGTTGTTAGTGGAAATAAAATTAAAACTTAAGCGAATAAAACAACAACGATCCTATAACAAACTGGATATTGATTTTATTAGAAACGATAGTCAGATGATTGCAAAGAATCATCTGAAGAAAGAAACAAATCAAAACAATTATAAGCAACTCAACTACAAACTTAAAAGAGAGCAGTCAAAGAATAACAACAGTGGATGAACGTTAAGATTTTGAATTTGATGGAATTTGATTTAATGCAATTTTAAGAACCAAAACGTCGAAATGTATAAAGTAATTAATAAAGAGATATGGACTAAAATAAGAGCTGCAGAACAAACATACTTCGAAAACAAATGTTTAGAAATTAAAGAGTTACAGAGAAAACATAATTCATTTAATATGTATAAAAAAATAAAAGAACTGACAGGTCAGAACAAAAAACAGGAAAATAACATCGGCTGTCGACTTTTGTGACGATACCTAAAAAAGTAAATGCAAAAAGATGTAGTGACTAGCGAACCATCTGCTTGATGAGTCATGTTTTAAAGATATTTCTACGAATTTTACACTCTAGAATGTAGCAAAAACTAGAACAACAACTTGGTGACACACAGTTTGGACTCCGCAATAACCTTGGAACAAGAGAAGCACTATTTAGTATTAAGGTTATGGTACAGAGATGCAGAGATGTCGGACATCCAGTTTATATGTGTTTTATTGACTTTAAGAAGGCCTTTGATTGAGTAAAGTATAATAAATAAGCCATTCGTTAGCAGGTAGGTATTGATGATAAAGACCTACGTATTATTAAAAATCTTTACTGGCATCAACGTGCAAACATCAGGATTGGCCGGGACACTTCTGAAGAGCTTCAAATACGAAGAGGAGTGAGGCAGGGCTACATTTTGTCTCCGCTACTATTTAACATCTATTCTGAGTTCGTTTTCAATAAAGCAGTGGATAATGTTCAATGTGGTGTAAAAATAAATGGCGTCAATATTAATAATTTGAGATATGCGGATGACACAGTGTTAATTGCAAGCAATTACGAAGAACTTTAATATCTGATTAATAGGATTACCACAACGTGTGATAAATATGACCTTAAGCTAAACACCGCAAACATGATACTATGACTATAAGATAAGATATTGCGCATGTTTTTGTGACGTCATTGGAGACTTGCACGTTCGAAATGTCAGTTTTTGTATATATCAATAAATAATATTTAATAAATAGTTTGGAGATATCCTTATGTGTACGATTATTGTAATTATTAAACCTCTTAACTTATTTTCGTCTAGTAATTTCATCACAGAATGCATACAAATCTCATTTAACTTTAACAAGAATTCAAATTCTAGTCTCCAATGACGGCATGCGCGAACCCGACCGATTTTGAGCTACGGGAAGATCCTATCTTGTTATTCATAGTATCATGACCGCAAAGACAAAGGGGATGGTCGTCAGAAAAACGCCAATACAACCGAAAGTGGTAACAGCTTATGGTGAACAACTGGAAAAAGCTAACAGTATTACCTTAAATTAAATCCCAACGTCTAAGATGGGCTGGCCATGTTCATAGGCTCCCTAATAATCGCCTTACCAAGTTAATCTGGGAAAAAGTCCCGACAGGGAGAAGGCCCTTAGGACGTCCACGAATGCGATGGAGAGATAATATATGGTCAGATTTTAGAACAATGGGGCTACCCACTGACTTAAACATCATTGACGACCGTTCGAGATGGAAGCAGGTTGTGCAGTCAGCCAAGACCCACCCCGGGTTGTAGTGCTACCAGAAGAAGGAGATTACTTACCTTGGTTGTAAGCTAAATGAGAACTGGGACATGGGCAAAAAAAATACGGATAGAGAAGGCCAGAGCTGCATTCTTTAAGATGAATAAACTGTTATGTGGTAATAATATTACTTTAAGTCTGAAAATTAGATTAGTGAGATGTTATGTATTCTCTACTCTTTTGTATGGTGTCGAAGGTTGGACTTTGATGGATATACTGCTCAAGAAACTGGAAGCCTTCGAAATCTCGGTGCATCGTGGGTGAATAGAGTTCGAAACGAAGTTGTTTTGCATCGTAAGGAAAAGTTGTCGGAAGTCGTCAAAACAGTTAAAAATCGTAAACTTGAATATTTTGGCCATGTTATGCGCCATCCAGAGAGATATAATATACTCCATTTAATAATACAAGGCAAGGCAGACGGAAGAAGAGGGCTACGTCGAAGAAGAACGTCATCGCTTAGAAACCTGAGAGATTGGTTTAACAGACCCTCTGCATCTCTTTTCCGAGCTGCCGTCAACAAAATTACTATAACTAATTTAAAAGCCAACGCTCCGTAATTGAGCACGGCACATGAAGAAGATGAAGACAATCGAATTGATCGAGAATAGTGAATCGATGTGACGAACTGCTATTTTGTGATGCTATCCATGACGACGCTATCTTATGGCGATAGTTCTAGGACGCTCCCTCAGCATTTTATTGTAGAGAAAAAAGCAATAAAATGCCAGTATAGCAGCTTCGCTTCAAAAATTACTCAAAAAATTAAAAATTTACAGAATACTAAAAAATAAAATACTTCAAAGCAAAAAATCATTAATATCTGGGAAAAAAAAGGTCAAACAATTATAGTACCCTAAATATAAAAATACAAAGGAACTACAAAATAAAATGGAGAAAGTAAGGTATTCATGCACATATTATGATGCTAACTAAAATATATATTTAAAAAAATTTTAATCGGCCCAAAATGTCTTTTTCAAATCTGACGATATTTTTAATTCTCTCTATCTATACAGCCCTTAAAATCCATCCTTGGATATAGGCCTCCTCCTCCTTCTTCCATGCCTCTCTATCTTGGGCAATTTGCATCCATTTTGACCCGGCGTGTTTCTTCAGGTCATCTGACCATCGCATTTGTGGCCTTCCCCTTTTACGTTTGTGATTCCATGGTCTCCAATGTATAATTGTTTTAGTCCATCTTTCATCTTTCTGCCTTAGGGTGTGTCCGGCGAACTTCCATTTAAGCTTTGCTACTTGGGTTGAGACATCTTTCACTTTTGTTTTATTACGGATCCATTCGTTTCTTTTTTTGTCTGATAGTTTAATGTTCAGCATTTGTCTTTCCATGGATCTTTCTGTCTTTGCTATTTTTTCCATATTTTCCTTTGTAAACGTCCATGTCTGAGAGCCATATGTGAGGACAGGGAGTATACATTGATTGAAGACTCTCGTTTTTAAGTATTGGGGGTATTTTGAATTCTTTAGAATATAAGACAGTTTTCCGAATGATGCCCAGGCCAATCTTATTCTTCTCTTTATTTCTTCGGTCTGATTTTCTTTATTTAATTTAGTGATTTGGCCTAGATATATATACTCTTTTACTTGTTCTATTTTTGTTTGTGCCACTGTAATCATAAGTTCTTCTGGTTGATTAGTCATGGTTTTTATTTTACTATAATTCATCTTGAGTCCAATTTTTGTCGATTCTCTATCTAGTTCTTCAATCATTCTTTGTAATTCTTCACTTTTTTCTGTTATTAATACAATATCAACAGCATATCGTAAATGATTCAGATTTTGCCCGTTTATATTAATTCCCAAGTCATCCCAGTGTAGTCGTTTAAAAACATCTTCTAGCGCTTGGTTAAATAACTTGGGCGATATGGTATCTCCTTGTCTTACTCCTCGGTTTATTTTAATAGGCTCCGTTTGTTTCATTAGCTTAATAGTTGTTGTTGCCTTGTTGTATATATTTGTAATTCAGTCGGTATATCGGTAGTCTATTCTGCTGTTTTGTAGAGAATTCTGTACTGCCCAGTGTTCCACACTATCAAATGCCTTCTCAAAGTCAATAAATGCCATGTATAGCGGGATATGATATTCGTTAGTGTTTTCGATTAAAATCTTCATCGTTAAAAGGTGGTCACTTCTACTGAAGCTCTTTCTAAATCCGGCTTGTTCTCTTGCCTGGTATCCATCTAATTTAGTTTGTCTAATCTATTCGTTAATATTTTGGTTAATAGTTTGCACATCACATTTAATAAAGTTATGGGTCTGTAATTCTTTACATCCTTTTTATCTCCTTTCTTAAATAGTACTATTTACTATTTTTAATTACTCTCAGGTAATCTGGTTCGTGATATTTTTGGCTTGCTAAGTTCAGGTAAGCTTATTAAATATATTTGTTCGTGAATAGAATCTGTAGAGTAGTCTTTGTAAACTCCATTGATCAATCTGACGTTGCGTTGTAAGCATAACAGAGAATTTGTCTTGTTTGATTTCTGTCGCATTTTCTCTTTTTTCGTGGACGCTTTTAGTCATTTCAACCATGATTAAATTGAATATGAATGTAAAATTGAGCACGATTAAATTAAAGTGAATATAGCTTAATGAGTTACTCAGTCGTATTCCGTTGCTTATGCCTAAAGTTTCGTAAGTTCTCTATTAGTTGTCTTCCGACTTTTATATTGTTGTTCTGGTTGATAGTTTTATTTATCTTTTTAAATATTCAATGAAATTTTTTTAATACAGAACAAATAAATTACATCTTTAAATCTTAATATGTCAAATACCTTCTTAAAATTAATGCGACATAGCAACGCTGATCTTTATTTCTCACTAATGTGCGTTAATGACGAATGCTCTATCCATACACGATTTTCTACTACGAAAACCTTGATTATTGTATTTGAGCAATTTTAGTTTCTAACTAACAACTTTTCTGTTCCTTTTAGTCTCTTTTTAATATTTGCTAATGCAGTAAAATATGAAGTTTGACGATTATGGATATGTTGGTACAAAGGAGTTGTCAACGAATAATGCATATAAACATCACAATGGACTACCAAAAATTAAATGTGTTATCTATTTTATCCATAGGCCCGAGTACTGCAAACCTAAGGAGGAACAAGAGGCATTACGAACAACTGCAAACCATCCTGGATGAAATATCTCATCAAGAACACTTGAACAAATGGAGAACTCATGGGTAACCTCTGTGCTTTTAACGAATTGAGAATTAATAACAAATTTTTCGATAGTAAGCTCTAATACAAGTATACAATGGACGTAAAAAGCGTAAATAGTTAAGAAGCTTGAAGCCTTTAAACTTTGGATATACCAAAGAATGTTGAGAATTCCATGGACTGCCAGGGTCACCAATGAGGAACTGCTGAGAAGGATAGGTCGAGGAAAGAAATTGTTGAGAACAATAAAACTACGCAAGACTGCATAGCTTGGACACATACTAAGGAATGATAAATATAGACTTTTGCAGGTCATCATGCAGGGTAGAGTCAGAGAAACTTTTAGAAATGTGGTCACCAACCTCCGTTAATGAGGACGGCATAGGAAGAAGAAGATAACTATTTTTTTTTGAACCTATTCTCTATCCTTCCATTGTTGGATATAGGTCTCCCCCAGTTCTCTCCATCTTTCCCTGTCTTGAGCTGTTCTCTGCCATGTGGGACCTCCTTTTTCCTAATGTCATCTTTCCACCTCATCTGTGGTCTGCCTCTTGATCTCTTTGCATTGTATGGACGCCACTTTCCGGTGGCATTGTCCCATCGACCGTCTTGGAGACGTTCATTTTGTCCAGCCCATTTCCATTTCAAGATAACTATACATCTAAAAATTTCATGGGGCACAAATCTATGATTAATTTTATAGTCACTAATGGAAATGAATTATGACACGAAATAGAAATCAGTTTTCAGGAAATTCAGATGACCGTAAATTTACTTAAAAATAGAACGTCACCAGGACCAGATGGAATAACTAACGAGCTTCTTAAACACGGAGGAGAAAGTATAACTCTAGAGATGACAAAACTTATACAAAAACTAACATTGCATTGCAAGATGCCAGACGCATGGAAATGCAACATAATGATACCAATGTCCAAGAAAGGAGATAAGAAAGACCCCAACAATTATAGAGGTATAAATCTACTCAACACCATACTATAAGCTAACCACGAAAATCCTAACCAATAAAATTAATTAACTAAAAACCTTATCAGATGCACAACAAGGATTCAGATCCAGGACATCTTGCGCATACGCCGTATTTGCTTGTATTTGTAGGACAAATCAAAGAAAAGGTCATCAAGTACAATGAACCAGCTTGTCGATGTTTTATAGACCTAAAAAAGGCTTTTGATAGCATCTAAGTCATACCAATCTACCATCTATACCATCTACCATACCAATCAATATTATAACTTCTATAACTTCACTTCTGTTTAATATAATAATAAACGAAATAATACAAGCAGTACGTAAAGGTCATGATTACAAAATGGAGGACAAAAAAATCCAACAATTCCGAGAGATTAATCTCCATTAATTGCCGAGACAGAAGACGAGCTCGAAAGATTAACACACATCTTCAATACATAAGCCAAGAAATACAATATGATAATATCAGCAGAAAAAACCAAATGTATGACAACATCTAAATACCCACTTCGATGTAAAATCAAAATTAATGGGAAAATAATAAAGCAAGAAGCAAGGTAAATATCTGGGAATAAAAATAACTAGTTGTGGAGATGTTAAAGAAGAAGTACGACAAGAAAGCATAAAAGCAAGTAAAGCTGCGGGATCTCTTAACGACACATTCTGAAAGAACAAACACCTAAAAGACTAGACACAAAAAAAAAAGAATCTATAAAGCAGCAATTACTACTATAATTGACTAGTAGAAACAGCAGAGATGAAAATACAGGGAAACGTCATTTTAATACGGAGAGGATCGAAAACATAAGAACAGCATGCAATATTCTTCTTCACGTGCCATCTCCTCTAAGAAGGTTGGCAACCATCATGGCAATTCGCACTTTCGACGCCGCTGCTCTAAAGAGGTCAGCAGAGTGCAGTTAAACCAAGCTCTCAAATTGTTCAACCAGGAGATGCGTCTTCTTCCGCGACTCCTTTTACCCTGTATTCTTCCTTGCATTATTAATTGCAACAATTATAACGCTCGCCCCTCATAACATGTCCCAGATATTGCAGTTTTCTAACTTTAACTGTAATTTAAGACCTCTTTATCTTTACCCATTCTTCTCAACACCTCGACATTCGCGACTCTATCTACCCAACTTATTCTTAATATCCTTCTGTAGGCCCATAACTCGAAGGCTTCTAATTTGTCCGAAACATCTTTCTTTAAAGTCCAAGCCTCCAACCCATAAAATAATACGGAGAACACGTAGCACCTCAGAAGTCTTACCTTTAAAAAAATTGAAATCTCCCTGCTGCAGAGTACTTTTTTGCAGTTTGTTGAAAGAATTTCTTGCCGGTCCTCTTCTTGCCTTAATCTCTTCTGTCTACTCATTATTTTCATTAATTATTGTGCCCAGATATTTATATTTTTCAACTTTTTTAATTTGTTCTCCATGTATTGTTATGTTTCCTTGGCGCTGTTGGGCTTTTGCAATTACCATAAATATAGAAGGATTATCAGCATGCAATATAGAAGACATAAATGGATGGGTGACAAAACGAAAAGAGGAGTAAAACGAACACATCAGTAGAATGGCAGAGGATCGAATAGTACGAATAGCACGAGATAAGTCACCAAATGGACGAAGAAGTATCGGCAGACCAAGAAAAAGATGGTGAGGCAATTTAAACAATTTAGGAGGCTAATATTGAAGAAGAAACAAGCTTTAGAGCCTAAATACAAGAAGGAGAAGAAAAAGAGTTGTCATTCTATCATTAGCGAGCTTTTCCGTAGATTATTGCCTTATAAAAAAAATTTGAACATATAAATATATTTAGCAAAACTACGAGTAACTGAAAATTCTATTGGTTTATCTACCAATATGTAATAAACTAGTTCATAATAGGTAATATAATTAAACAGTTTTCGAATGTCAGTTATATTATATTTCAACTATATTTTAAAAAGAAAAAATGTAGAATTTACGTTACCTTTTTGGCACTGGATCTGTGCAATCGCGAAAATTACAAAGGCAAATATCATTATCGTCTTCATATTACGGTAGGTGAATTACCTCGTAACAATAAATAAGTAAACCAGCGAGCTGATTATATTTACTAAAATAGAATTATTTATTCTGCACACCACTTTATCAATAAAAAATCCCAAAATAAACTGTATTGCATGGATAAAGAATATCAAGTAAAACCTCGTCGGCAAAACTGCGAGTAATTAAAAATTCTATTGGCTTATCCACCAATATAATACTAAACTAGTTGATAATAGGTAATAACTGACCAGTTTTTTAATGTAAGTTTATATATTCCTAGAAGAAAACATGTAGAATTTAAGTATCTTTTTGACACTGGATCCGTGCAATCGTGAACATTAGAAAGGCAAATATCATTATGGTTTTCATATTACAGCGAGTAAATTACCTCGTAATAATAAGTAAATAAATCGGAAAGCTTCCTTTACATACACAAATAGAATTATTTTATAAATACTACTTTATAAATAAAAATCACAAACTAAAATGTATTGCATGGATAAAGAATATCAAGCAAGACTTTCAAGAAATAAATGTATTGTAAGGTCAATGTAGTGTAACAAAGTTACAGTTGCATGAAAAGCTCAGAAAATTCAATAGGACGACTATTTTTACATAATAATGCTAATGGTGGCACAAATTTATCGTTCCAAGATAAAATCGGCTTTTTTCTCGAGATATTCTCCAAGATATTTACAGGAACACCTAATAAAGACTTAGAAATATCTACACAAAAAACATAATCGAATAAAAGCAACTTACCAATAAGAATTTAAAAACATGTTCTCTCTATTTGTATCGCTAACGTCAGAAAGGCATCATGTCCAATATGTACGAATTACACGTTCATATGTGCAAAAAGATAACACGTTCGCATATTAGTATTGGTATGGGAACGCTTTCAATATTCTATTTAGAGCAGAAAGGAAACTAGTCCAGGACAAGTTCTCTTCCTACGGTAAACAGTGGCGGCGTTAGAACTGCGTGGCGAATGTTCGAACTATCCTCACAGCTGAGTTTAGTCAGACAATACTGTGCTTTGTTTATTGATGATTGGTTTGGTCTTTGCTGTGGTTAATATTTATATTAAAATGAGTGGTTCAGGTGAAGAATAGCGTGTAAACAAAAAAAGAAATGGTTTTACGAATGATAACAAATATAAAAGGAACATAATAAAGAAGTCTAAAGTGGCTATACAAAAATACGTAAACTGGGTTGGCAAAACTGTACCAGCTAAAAAAAAGGCTTAAATTTTTGCAGGTAAATATTGTTATATTCATTGTTGTTAATTTGTACATATTTATCTTTTTGTTTATTTCTGTATCTTTTCTAATATCTCTTATCCTATCTTTACCTATTTCTTCCGTTGGATCCATTCCCGGTTCCAAAAGCTAGTTTCGAACCCACGACTCGCTCTCCACCAACCATCTGGCTGCCGTCCGCAGTGTCTCCATTGGTTATCTTTCTAGCACCACCCAAAAAAGATTTCCGAGGTTACACTGTTAAGCAGTGTTACCGTTCGTCTAGTGCAATCTAGTGCAACTTAATGAAATACCAACTAACAACAGAGAAAAAACGTTTCAGGAAATGCAATACTTGGGTCTATACTGTCTAAATTAAGGGTCCATGAAAATCATTCCCCACAAAAGTACATCACTATAAATGAAAAGAAAGAAAATATTTTTCAGCTAATGTGAATTTAATAATCATGTGCAACATATTCATTAAAACAGAACATAGTTTCCTTATTTCAACATTAGGAACTGAGAAAAGGCTTTCCTACAAGTTTTTTGGACATATTTCAAGGAAAAGTACCCTTCTATTAGCTTTGCCTAAACAGTTAAAGATGCATGTATTACATGTGAGGAACTAAATTTAAAAATAAAAAGTCCTGTTTTGAATGTGAATGCAAAGCGAACAGCTCTGTCACTGAGTTAACTGTACACAAGCGTAAATCTAAAAAGTTATATGCATCACTGAACGAAGTGACCACGCAGTGTCAGTAAGCCTGAGGAAAATGTTGGCATCTGCATAGATTTTATGGCCAACATATCTCTACCTTGTATTCCTGTCCAAGATACCTATTACAAGCCTATTACTTTAGACAGCTCACTGTAAACGTCTTTGGTGTGCATAATCTCGCGACACGGGAATGTACAATTTTTATCTGTCATGAAGGTGAAGGGAGTAAAGACTCAAACAAAGTTTGTACTATGTTAGATTGGTACATAAAAAACAAAATTGTTAGTGGTGTAAAAAATATTTATCTGTTTGGGGACAACTGCGCAGGGCAAAATAAAAATAATACTGTGAGTTAAAAATAATACTCCCATGAGTTGAATATGATGAATAATATTATACCATTAATGAGGTTGAAGAGCTTATAATGAAATTATAAAAATTGACGGCAAATTTTCTGTTATTAAAATTTCCAAACGCAATACGTACTAACTAGAAAGTAGTGTATCTTATAACTATAAAAATTAGTAATGTGTTTTGTTAATTAGCGTTGGGGGCAGTACTGGCTCCAGCTGTAAATCACAGTCCAGACTAGATTTATTTTTATTTCGTGGGTCAGTTGATTCCTTGGGCATTAATAGGTTAAATTAAAATAAAGAAAACTATTGTCTGGAATTAGTATAAGTGTCTATTTAGGAAATATAAAATTACTTGTTTAATTAATTCTTCTTCTTCATGTACCATGTCCTTTCAGAACGTTGGTTACCATCATAGCAATTTTAATTTTATTCACTGCCACCCTAAATAGCATGCTTGTATCTACACCATACCAATCTCGCAAGTTCTTCAACCATGAGGTTCTTCTTCGTCCTGGACTGCGTTTGCCTGCTATTTTTCCTTGCATGATATTTTGTAGCAATCTATATTTGGGACCTCTCATTACATGTCCGAAATATTCCAGCTTTCTCTGCTTGATGCTTTTTATGATCTCAGTAGTCTTGCTGAGACGTTCTAGTAATGTGGAGTTACGAATCTTCTCCACCCAGGAAACTTTTAAAATTCTTCTATAGCACCACATTTCGAAAGCCTCAAGGCGATTTAGATCGATTTTATTCACAGTCCAGGACTCGACAGCATAAAGTAAGACCGAGAACACGTAGCAGCGAAGTAGGCGGATCCTTAATGCCAATTTTAGGTCTCTGTTACATAACACCTTGGACATCCTTCTAAAAGCAGCTCTAGCCTGCTCTATTCTGGATCTAATTTCGCCGTGATTTTCTGCATTACAATTTAATTGCTGTCCAAGGTAGACGATTTTATCAACTTGCTCAAGTTTGGTATTATTTACATATATAGACGGTTTTATATTCTGTTGTTTACTTATTACGAGTATTTTGGTTTTCCTTATGTTAAGATCCAGACCTGCCTCCCTACAACTCTCAACGACACTATCAAGTAGTGTTTGCAGATCTTCTTGACTAGAAGCTAGGAGTACTGTATCGTCCGCATATCGCAAATTATTGATGACTTCGCCGTTCACAAGTATTCCTTCTTGTTTTTCAGAAAGTGCTTTTCTGAAAATTATTTCGAAGTAAACGTTAAAAAGCAGGGGTGACAAGAGGCATCCCTGCCGTACTCCTCTTTTAATACTGAGAGCTTGTGATTCCACACCATCTACTAAAACTGATGTTGTTTGATTCCAATATAAATTTGCAATTATTCGAACATCTCTGCCATCCAAGCCAATGTCTTTTAGAGCTTCGATTAATATAGAGTGCTTAACACGATCAAATGCCCTTTGAAAGTCAATAAAACAACAGTATATGTCTACAGATATATCACGACATCTTTGAGCAAGTACGTTCATTCCAAACAGTGCCTCTCTCGTTCCAAATCCGTTACGGAAACCAAACTGAGTGTCATCCAGGTATTCCTCACATTTATTGTAGATACGACCATGTATTACCTTCAGAAAAATTTTCAATAAGTGGTTTAACAAACTGATGGTTCTATAATCAGCACAGGTTTTTGATGTTGTCTTCTTAGGTAGAGCTATAAACAATGAGTTAGACCAACCATTAGGTAGTTGTCCGCTGGTATAAATGGTATTGAAAAACGAATTTATAGCCTCTACAACATTGCTATCCGTTATAAGCTTATATATTTCAGTTGGAATTTCATCAGGACCAGTCGCTCTGCCATCTTCTGATGATTGTATGGTCTTTATAACCTCACAGCGTGTTATTAGGGGTCCGTCGCAGTTAGTAATATCGGGAGGTGATTTTCATCCTGTAGCAATGCATTTTGTTTCTTATTGAAGATACCAGCCGCTTCTTTTACTTTTTTATACATGTTAAACGTGTCGTATCTTTTTTCGAGCTCTTCAATGTCATGACACTGTTTGGCTAGATGTCTCTTAGTAGTCTTTTTGTATGCTATTGTAAAGTGTTTCGTTGTCAGTGCTTCTGTCATCCAAGCCTTCTTTTTTGGCTTTGACCTGCCTTGTAAATTTCTCACACAGATTTGTTTTACTATCGTTACGATTTTATTTAAGCCCTCATCGACGTTTTCACCAATATTTTCCCAAATTAAATTTTCGTTCAGTTGTCTTTGAACTGATTCCTTAACTTTCTCGTCTTGTAGTTTGGCTGTATTAATCTTTTTGTGAGACTTCTTTTTGATCACCTTTTTTAATTTTAATTGGGTTACAGCTACTATGGGATTGTGATCGGACCCAATGTCAGCACCTGGATAAGTTTTAACTGATTTGATGCAGTTTCTAAATCGATTTTTTATTAGAATGAAGTCGATTTGATTCCTAATAATTTTGTCCTCTGATTCTGCATTTGACTTCCAGGTGTAGAGTCTTCTCGGTGGTAGTTTAAAATGGATATTCGATATAATAAAATCGTGTTCTTGACAGAACTGGACAAGTCGATCTCCACGTTCGTTTCTGTTTCCCAAGCCATATTCCCCCACAATGTTCAAACAGCGTCCTTTGCCGACTTTAGCGTTAAAATCTCCGAGGACTATGGTATTTTCTGCTGCTTTGACAATATCTAGAGCATCAGTAAGATCTTTGTAGAATGCTTCTAATTTATCTTCATCACTAGATGATGTTGGGGCATAGACCTGAATTACGTTGGTAATGAACGGCTTTGAACTAAATTTTACTAGCATTACTCTGTCAGATATGGGAATATAAGTTAAAACTGATTGAGCTAAGTGTTTTGCTACTACGATTGCAACTCCATTATAGTGATTGGCATCTGTATTTCCGGCATGGTACACTTGATATCCATCTACGTCACATACTCCTGATCCCGGCCATCGCATTACGCTTATTCCGAGGATGCTGATTTGCATTCTTTTCATTTCTTTTATGGCATTATATATTTTACCTGACTCAAACATGCTTCTGACGTTCCATGTGGCTATTTTGCAAGGATTTCGCATATTAATGACCTGAGAGGCCCTGCAGTCTTGAGATTGTCCTCTCTTGTCGGATCTTGGATTCCGAGATCCATGATCATTAATGTTTTGACTTAAATTATTTACAGCCATGATAGTTAAAACTAGGAGTGCCAAAAGGCCTTTAATGCAGTAGTTCTCCTTTGCTTTCTGCATCCTTATGCCGTTGACTAATTTGTAGTTTTATAGTTCTTCCGCCTTCGGAATCAATTTCTCAATTCCAGGACAAAAGAGTGCCCTGCCACTTACCAACTCGTCCGCCCGAAGCCGTTGGTCAGTAAGTGGGGGATTGCTTATACCGACAATCGCTCGGACGCCAGAGCCTCGTTTGTTGTAAAGCAGGATGCACCGGATGATCAGAATCAAGATCATCACACGGGCAGGTGAGGTTGACATTTTGACAGGAGAGGCTACATATTGCGCATCACAGTTCCTTACATCCCGCATAATTAATTAAAGCAGTAAAACATGAAGTGTATATGGTTGTTAATATATGAATAATCAATTGGCTCGACTCTTAAGATAAAGATAATAAACTAAAGACTCTACTAAAAAATTATAGAATTGCTTACCTTTGTTTGTAAATAATGTCAATTTTTTTCAGCAAATATATCGTGGTAAGAGCCTATGGGAACTTCGCAAAAGTCGAATCGTGCGGAGATGTAATAAAATAAGATATTGTCAATATTTTTTTTGGTTCTTATAAATATATTTTTTTTAGCTTCACTTCTATTAGACACCTCATGTATGCATCATTTAATATTCGAAGAATTTTTTGTAAATTATCAAAACAATCTGTATTAATGATGGTGTCATATGCAAATTGCATGTTGTTGTAAGCTTGACCTTTGATTGTGATATTTTTTATTCAGTTATTTAGTGACTATTTGAAAATCGATTAGCTATATTAATTGAAAAAAAAATTAAAGACAGTATACAGCTGTAGACGATGGCTTTGATGTGATGAGAGTAATTATTGTGATCAATATATTACGCAGATTAATTTTAAACTGACAAATTGATCTGTTTCTTTGTTGTTCAAGGTAAAAAATTAAAAAAAAATGTACCCACAAAACAGAAAAAATTAAGAAATTAGTCATTTAGAATGATGATAAAGATTTTTTAATCGTATTGTTATAAAGAAATATTGCTAAAGGAGCAGGATATTCTTAAAAATGCTAACACAATTTTGTGCATAATTAAAAGTAAAAAATATATATAATTAATGAAGAACTCAAACGAGTAATCATAACACACTCTCATATAATTTATAAACATATAAAGAGATATAAAAGATTTTCTGAAAATGCTAATGTTTAATATTAATAATAGTCTTACGTTCTTCTGTGGGTTAACGAATTAGGTGAAGTACACGTAGTTTAACTAATTTTATTTAACTCACTTAACTACAAAAAAAAATTCACTAAATAAAAAAATCTCATTAATAATTATAAATACAATAATAATAATAATAATAATAATATTATTATCTCCTATAATAATATGGGTATTCTTTTAATGGGTATTCGCCGTCCCGAATGTTGGCGATCATTCTGGCTATGATTAGTTTTGTGGTTGCTATACGAAATAGCTGTGTTGAGGTCTTTCTATACCATGCTCTCAGGTTAGCAAGCCAGGATATTCTTCTTTGTACTGGGCCCTTTTCCTTCAATTTTACCTTGCAAAATGCATTGAAGTAGCTCGTATCTGCCTTGATTTCTCATTATATGTCCCAAGTACTGCAGCTTACAGCCCTTCACGATGTTGATCAAATCCGCAGTTGTGTTCATCCTTCGCAGTACTTTTTCATTTGTGACTTTCGTCTGTCCATTGTATCTTCAGGATCCTTCTGTATAGCCATAGCTCAAAAGCCTGAAGTTTTGATAGAGTTTTCGCCTTTAATGTCCACGTTTCCACTCCGTACAGAAGCACTGAATACACGTAACATTTAAGGAGCCTTATTTTTGTTTTTAGGGTGAGATCATGGCTCTTGAACAAACGATAATGACACATCTGAAGAAGTTAAACGGAGGGTACTGCTAGCAAACAAATGTTATTTTGGACTAAGCAAGCAGCTAAAAAACAGAAATTTAAGCCAGAAAACCAAACTAATAATATATCGAACACTCATCCTTCCAGTGCTGACATATGGGTCAGAAACATGGACCATCTCCAAAACAGACGCAAATCTGCTGCTCGTCTTCGAAAGGAAGATACTAAGAAGAATAATGGGCGCATTCTGTGAGAATGGTATTTGGAGAAGGCGATATAATTTCGAATTGTACGAGAAGTATAAAAAAATAGTAAATGGTAGAGATGCAATATCCTTCATAAAAATAGGTAGGCTTAGATGGGCTAGACATGTGTCAAGAGCAAATGAAAATTACCCACCCAGACGAACTCTATTATCGGTCCCAGTGGGAAATAGGAGTAGAGGCAGACCACGACTGAGATGGAGGGACGGTGTGGACGAGGACGCAAGGAAAATCGGCGCGGCAAATTGGCAACGGTTGGCGATGAACAGAAACGACTGGAGAAATAGACTGGGGAAGGTCAAGGCTCAACTAGAGCTGTAGCACCACTGATGATGATGATCATGGCTCTTGAACACAGAACTCATAGTCAAAAATGCACTTTTTGCCTTTCCGATACGACATTTCATCTCTTGGGTATTGTCTCACGACTCATTGATTTTAGTTCCCAAGTAATTGTATAGTGAGACACGTTCAATTCTTACTTGGTTCACATACAGATTTGCTCTAGTTATGTTTTCCTTGCTGATGATCATTAGCTTGGTTTTGCTGGTGTTTATAACCAGGCCATATTTTCTACTTGTTTTCGTTATTTTGTTTATTAAGTTTTGCAGGCCTTCTATGGTATTGGAAAACAGTATTGTATCATCTACATAGCGCAGGTTATTGAACTTGACTCCATTTATTGAGATGCCTTCATCTATTTCTTTTAAAGCCTCTTCAAAAATGTGCTTCGAGTACAGATTGAATATCAGTGGTGAAATTATGAAAACCCTGTCTCACTACTCTTAAGATTTTGACCTGATCTATATATTCTCCATCTATTCGGAGCACCGCTGATTGATTTCAATACAGGTTTCCGCCAATCCCTGTCCTCTTTAGCACTTCCATCATTTGTTTATGTCTGACTCTAACGATAGCCTTGTTGTAGTCAAGCAGGCATCCAAAAAACATTACAGCTGATATCTCTACATTTCTGAAACAATACCTGCACGCTAAATAAAGCTTCCCCCGTACCAGCGGCGTTCACCGCTAGAATCCAGTATATGCGACGACACGAATTCAACAAGAAGTTACCCCATATCCTCACCGAATATTCCGGAGCCTTACAACATCAATTGCGACCTACTAAACCAGCAAATTCAGCAAGTTGAATTATTATAAATAAAGCATTTAAAACCTCCTTTTTTCAGTCTGGCATATATTTTGGTATTCGAAGTCTGAAAGTCTGACATTAATGTTATAATAATCTTTTATATTTGTATTTAAAGTTTGAATATATATTTTGAGTTGTAACTAAAATCTTTGCTAGTACAAATAAAAGTTTATTTTGAGTGTTCGTGTTTTTTAAAAGTGTTTTTCAAAAGAACATTCATAAATTGTGTCATACTTAACTCAGCTTTTGTGCGTATATGCAATTTATCTTGTTCTATTATTATCCTTTCATTTTTATTACGACTTTTTTTGTTTATAAAGATAATATTGTTTTATTCCGAATAGTTTCTAGCCTAATAATAACCTTTGGTACATAGCTGTAGAATACGAAAAACTGGCTTAAAATATTGTGGTATACTTTCTTTTGGTTTTTAGAACAAGAATTTTCTGTATATTATAATGTAGTATAATTCTAATTAAATGTTGTGGGCTATAGTAAAATTTGTGCCCCACTTTGATCCGCTTGTTGATCTTAAGAAGGTTGATCTATATCCATTGATCTAAAACCCCAAATACCTCGATTACATGTATTTACACCGACTTTAAGAACAAACAAAAACTTAAGTAAATATATTAAAAGCAACAAGAGTTCAAAGAAAAAGCACTTACACAGTTGCATACAAATTTAAATGTGGCACCTGCCTAAAAACTTACATCGGTTAAACTGGTACAACCTTTAACAAACGTATAACAGAACATAAAATAATTTTTACTAATAAAAAAATCAGATTTGACGTACACAGAATCTGTGGAAATTAACAAATTAAAAAATACAGACATATTTCTGAATGACCAACTTAAAACAAACAGTTCTCCCCTCCTCAACCTATTCAGTTCAAGACTATAAAGTGTAAAAACATACCAAAAATGGATCACTCAAAAAAGGCACTTTGCTGAAACAGCTGTAGTGATAAGATGTTATAGTAAACGTTGTAGAAGTTTTAAAAACAAAGTTTTCAGTGTTTTATTATTATAATACAATTACCATAAAAATCTACTGATTTTATTCCACTGAAATTATGCAGATTGTCCAAGAAGTGTTTTGATACTCTTTACCCATTGATTTACTAGAATTTTTCCATTTATGGATTTTTTTATTACAAGTTGTTATGAACTTTACGTCAAATTGGAGCCATAAAAGTATTATTTAGTGTGCAGGTCCTGGTTCAAATATGTAGGAATATAGAACCAGAATCAGTATATGTGTGTTTTATAAACTTCGAAAAGGCTTTTGATCGGGTCACCTATGATCAGCTAATAGGTGTCCTGAAACAGGTGGGAATTTATGACCAAGACCTTCGTATTTTCGTATTATTACAAATTTGTATTGGCATCAATGTGCAAACATACGAACTAGTCAGAATACGACGAAAGCGGTGGAAGTACGACGTGGTACGGCAAAGATGTATTTTATTGGCTCAACTTTTTAATATCTACTTTGATAACTACTTTATAATATACGGCAATATCACCAAAAGAAGTGTCCAAGGCAGGAGAAAAAATCCTGGCTCCGAAATCTGTGAGAGGGGTGTCAAGAGACATCCGCTAATCTGTTTCGAGTTACCGTAAAAGTTATTATTGCCAATATAATCGTACTAAAAGAAGAAGAAGAACATTGTCTTCTGTGATTATCTGAGTTCGTTATTAAATTTGTTTATTAAGTAAAATAATATATAATTTTTTTTCGATCTTGTTTTCATTTATAGATTAAAGCCATACGTTACCTAAGACTCTTTTCATGTTGTGGACACCTAGGTAATCTGGTATGCTAGAACAGTGATTCTCAACCTGTGGTCCGTGGACCACCTGTGGTCCGCGAACGGTTTTCATGTGGTCCGCGAAGTGAACAGTCATAAAATAATCAATTTAAATCTTGGTTCTTGAGACGTAAATTAATGCGCCGGCCTATCTTTTTAACTCAAAACGTTTCCAGACGACCAAGCGCGCCTGAACACAGGTTCATTCACCTCAATCTTCCGCGTATTTTCCCTCACGCGCCAAATAGTTAGTTGCATTATCTTCGTTTAGTTTCGGCCGCTGTCGTGTACGTACAGGACACTGCGACCACTGCGTTTTTGATCGCGCCACTACTCAGTGACTCAGTGCTGACTCAACTGTCAAGTGACGAGCGTGCGTCTTTTTTGGCTTGGTGATTGTAGTTTACTAAAATGAGCAAACAGATGAAACTTTTGGGTTTTTTTAAGAAGACGGATAGTGAGAACTGGAAAAGCAGGATGTTCTACTAGTAATATTGCCAGTGATAGCACAATATTAACTCAAACTGGTCCTAAAAGAAAGGCTGCTAACCGTAAGTACAATCCTGACTACATAGCATGTGGATTTACATTCATTGAAGAATTTGGTGTCCAGTTACCTCAATGTGTAATTTGTGCGGAGGTATTAAGTAATGAGGCAATGAAGCCGGCAAAATTAACTAGACACTGAAACAAAGCATAAAAATTTTGCCGGAAAACATGTAGATTTCTTTAAGAGGAAGGAGACGGAACTAAAATCGTCAAAAATATCCTTAAGTCATACTCAACTTATGATAAAGCTACTTTGAAGGCGTCATATCAACTTTCACTTAGAATCGCAAAAACCAAAAAACCCTTTACCGTTGGTGAGGAATTAGTTTTACCATGTATCGTAGATGCAACTAAAGCAATTTTAGGTGATAAATACGCTAAACAAATGCAAAATATTCCTCTTTCCAATGACACCGTTAGTAGGAGAATTGAAGAAATGGCATCAGATGTTGAAACCCAACTTCTAAAGAAAATTCATTCCTCAAAGATTTTTGCTGTACAACTTGATGAATCTACAGATATTACCAATAAAGCTATTCTTCTTGTTTATATACGATTCATAGATAAAGACAACAAAAAATTATCTGAGGAGTTCCTGACCTCGATTGAGTTGCAAGGTAACACAACCGGAAAAGACATTTTTAAAGCCATTGACGGATATTTCACAATTAAAAATCTTTCTTGGAAAGACTGTGTAGGACTTTGCTCTGATGGTGCCGCGGCAATGACAGGTCACAAAACAGGCTTGCCCAGTTTTGTAAGGAAAGAAGGAAACCGTGATATTGTTTTAACACACTGTATTATTCATCGCGAAATGCTTGCTGCCAAAAGATTAAGTCCCGACCTAAACAAGGTTTTGACTACTGTGGTAAAGGCCGTGAACTTTATAAAAAGTAATGCTCTTAGTTCGAGATTGTTTGCTTTGTTATGCGAGGACATGGGATCCATCCATTCCAATCTCCTTCTACATACCGAAGTTAGGTGGCTGTCCAGGGGCCGGGTTTTAGCCAGATTTTATGAACTTCGAGAAGAAGTATGTATGTATCTTGATGAAAAAAAAACCTGATTTAGCGAAAACACTGCGTGACGGAGAATTTATGGCCCAGTTAGCTTTTTTAGCAGATATTTTTGAACAGCTCAACATATTGAATCTAGGCCTGCAGGGACCATCTAAAACCGCATTTGACCTTTGGAAAAAAATTGATTCATTTAAGAAAAAATTGTTGCTATGGGAGTCCGAAGCTGCAAAAGGATCGTTTGAAATGTTCAACTTGTTTTCAGATTTTATCTCTGAAAATAAAGGCTTAAATGAGGATGTTTTACATTCACTGGTTAAGTCCTACATTAAGTCGCTTCAAGATTACTTTGAAAAGTACTTCCCTGCTGATACAGATGTGAGGAAAAATAATCTGTGGGTGATTGATCCCTTTTTAGCTACCCACAATAATAATCTGTCTATTCAGGAAAATGAACAGCTTATTGAAATTTCATCCGATGATCATTTAAAAGTGATAAAATCTCACTGCGAAAATGTTGCAGATTTTTGGATAGGATTACTTGATGAAAGTCCACTGCTAAGTAAAAAAGCTTTTGAACTTCTTCTTCCTTTTCATTCCACTTATCTCTGTGAGGCATCATTCTCAACATTATATGTCATTAAGAATAAACACAGAAATAGGTTGCTAAATTTAAATGCTCCTATGAGACTGGCGTTAACTTCTTTCGATCCAAATATTGAGAAACTTTCAAGTGAGAAGCAAGACCAAGGGAGTCATTAACGTCTTAATTTGGCGCTATCTATGACTTTTTATTTTGTTTTTTATATACCTTTTGTCTTTCACCATGTATTTTCTTTTTTTATTTTGTAAATAATAAATTCATTAGTAAAATTTCAGTGTTCATCTCATTTTACCTATTATTAGGAAATATTAATAGTAATATCTAAGTGGTCCGCCAAGAGTTCTGAAAGGTACAAGTGGTCCTCAGTGATGAAAAGGTTGAGAACCACTGTGATAGAATATCCCCCAAATTTTTCTCCTAAGAGTTTTGTTGTTAGGTATCGCCATTCCGAATACTTTTGTTTGCCATATTAATTTAATTATTGGTATGATATCTGGTGTACAGTAGTTGGTCTGTGATCGCTGTGTGTTCCCAGTATCGCTTTGGTTGTTATTTTTAAGCACACTTTTAGAGACGTTATGATAATATTGAACATAGTTTGTTTGAAAAAGTACCTAATTTTAGCGATCTGTTGACGAAGGATTTTTTTTTACTAAGTTTTGTAGTTGCTTCTATTCATTTTCAGCAAATGCCTGGCAGCCCCGGTAAGATGTTAAATAGTTTCTTGGGTTAAATGGTTCTAGATGTTAAATACTAATTTCAAAACAAAAGTTTTCAGTGTAGGAAATTAAAACGTTCTCTTCTTAAATAACATTTAATATAAAATTTACTTTTAACAAAACCTTTTTTAACTATCAGATATAAAACAAACTAACCCACATTTTGGTTGAAATACGATTATTATTATTTATCGCCTATATTACACGACAACTTTTTACACAAGGCCCATTTTCAGTCTTTCTGATGTATCCTGGTCGACAATAGCAGCCTGGAATGCATATTGCGGGGCATATATCACATCTAGGGGGGATTCTCTGCTGGCAGGTTGGTTCTTTACAACAAGATTTGCATGCTACAAATTGTTCATTTGGACCACAAAAATCTAAAAAATAAAATAATTGTTATAAGCATAAAAGGTCATTGTCTTATAGCCATGCAAATAATTCGACAAATACTAAAATATTTCTTCAACAGTAGCCTGCGTTGGCAGGTTGGATCTTTACAACAATATGTACATCCTTTAAATTTTTAATTTAGACCAAGAAATAAAACTAAACTTAATACAATAAATAAATTTAAATTCCTTAAATTTTGTGAATCTTCAAAATGTGCTCCAGTTTTTATCAGGTAAAAGAATCAGAAGTAGACCTAAACTGAGATAGAGATAAGTGAAAGAAGACTTAAGGAGTATGAAAATTAGAAATATAGGACGGCCAGTCAAAGAGAGAGAAAAATTGGGAAAAGTAGTGGAAACATGGAAGTCAAACCAGAAACTGTGAAACCAAAACCAGAATGGGTATATAACGTGGTTTATGTAATCTTTGTTTTATAAAAGATCTCCCATTCTACTGTTGTATTTAAACCGATTGCCTCTACATCATCAATTAATAAATCGAAACAGTTTTTCAAAACTTCCTATGTAAGAAATCAATTTTAGGCAAAATTTTTTTGGTGGTCCTTATGTTTTTACATATGTTTTTAGTGTTATATAATTAGCTAAATAAAAAAAAATATTTTCGTCAAACAATATAATTGAATACGCAAAAATGTAGATTTACTTACCTTTTTGGCACTGGATCTGTGCAATCGCGAAAATTAAAAAAGCAAATAAGATTATCGTCTTCATGTTTACAGCAGGTGAATTACCTTATAATAATAAATAAGTAAACCTACCAAGCTGCTTATATACTCAAAAAAATAAAATTATGTATTCCGCATACAACGCTACCGATAAAAAATCCCAAATGAAAATGTATTGCATAGATAAAGAATATAAAGTAAAACCTTGGACAGTTAGGATGAAAAGTAAAAAAGGGGAAAGCCATGTTTTGTTTTTATTCCCAATTTGGAATATTCAATAATTTCGCAGAATAACAATATAAGAGGTCAATGTAGTTTAACCAAGTAAATTATTGTAATTTGAGTATTTAATAAATGAACAACATACTGTATGAGTGCATTTTTTTATAACAACACTTATTACGTAATTAGTGAAAATAATTAATCATTACCAATATTAACTGAAAACAGAAAATAACTTATCGAATCAATGCAATAGCTATTTTTAGCAGATATAACTGATGAAAAAATGAATACATGTAAGATATTACCTTAGAAATAATATATAAAATTGTCAAGTGTATAACAAAAACAACTGTTATACATAGCTACTTCAACTTCAACTTCAACATTACTTTATTCCATTTTTAAATTTTTTATAAGCGTTTCTAATCAATGAAGACACTCTGGGTGACTTCATTTACGGCATTAAATGTAGCTTATAGACTGCAAGCGCATGGAACATTTTTAAGGGGTCATTTGACCTAGCATGGGTCACAAATAAATCAATAATACAATATTATGTAATAACAAGTTTACGTTAATTACTATTTAACTGGGAATAAGCCACAATTAAAGATAAAAATACGTTTATTGACGTTTCAATTTCCACTTCGGAAATCGTTCTCAAAATACAAACAGTAAATTAAACAAATTTTGTTTTTTGTTACATAGTGAAAAATTCTTCTAATAATTTAATTTTATCTGACTCATTTATATTGACAATTCAGACATACATTATGCATTTTAAAGTAGACGACTTTAAAATGATATTGCCAATATTGTTGAGTTGCGCTCCTGGGACGACTTTACTTATAAGATAGTTCATTCGATTACATGAAATCAACTTTAACTTGAGAATATCCGTCAGAAAAAAATCATAGCATGTAATTCGTCTTTAAAAAGACAAACACATGACATGATGACAGTAAAATTCTCCTGTTAGTGATTCCATAGTAAATTATGAGGGAAAAACCAGGAAAAAAACCTCATAATACTATCCCGACATTGTAAGTATTTGTTCGTGAATTTAGTTTACCTTCAACAATCATCAAAATTCTGATTTTATATGTTACGTTATTTAAAAAACATAAATGATGTATCCTCTATATATTACTGACTTACTAATACTGGTATTTTCTTATTAATAACTTCCTCTTTCAATATTGGTAACCAGATCCTACTACATTCTGCCGAGGAATTTGCGACACAATTGGCCTCATTTAGCATAATTAGAGCCGTTTCTGTAATTTTTCTTTTTTTACCATCCGTTTCTTTTAGGACTACATTTGAATTATTCCATTGAACCCTATGTTCATTATCCCATGCGTGTTTACATATTTGAGATCTATCAAATTCTCTATTTTTAATATAAGATTGATGTTCACTTATTCTAACATTTAATGGCCTTGAGGATTCACCTAAATAAAACTGATCGCATTCACAAGGTATTTTATAAATGCAATTCTTTGTCCTTTCTTGTTCATTGTTAGGTTTGGTTTTGGACAAAATAGATCTCAGAAAGGACAAAAACTTGCATTTATAAAATACCTTGTGAATGCGTTCAGTTTTATTTAGGTGAATCATCAAGGCCATTAAATGTTAAAATAAGTGAACATCAATCTTATATTAAAAATAGAGAATTTGATAGATCTCAAATATGTAAACAAGCATGGGATAATAAACATAGGGTTCAATGGAATAATTAAAATGTAGTCCTAAAAGAAACGGATGGTAAAAAAAGAAAAATCAAAGAAGCGGCTCTAATTATGCTAAATGAGGCCAATTGTGTCGCAAATTCCTCGGCAGAATGTAGTAGGATCTGGTTACCAATATTGAAAGAGGAAGTTATTAATAAGAAAATACCAGTATTAGTAAGTCAGTAACATATAGAGGATACATCATTTATGTTTTTTAAATAACGTAACATATAAAATCAGAATTTTGATGTTTATTGAAGGTAAACTAAATTCACGAACAAATACTTACAATGTCGGGATAGTATTATGAGGTTTTTTTCCTGGTTTTTTTCCTCATAATTTACTATGGAATCACTAACAGGAGAATTTTACTGTCATCATGTCATGTGTTTGTCTTTTTAAAGACGAATTACATGCTATGATTTTTTTCTGACGGATATTCTCATGTTAAAGTTGATTTCATGTAATCGAATGAACTATCTTATAAGTAAAGTCGTCCCAGGAGCGCAACTCAACAATATTGGCAATATCATTTTAAAGTCGTCTACTTTAAAATGCATAATGTATGTCTGAATTGTCAATATAAATGAGTCAGATAAAATTAAATTATTAGAAGAATTTTTCACTATGTAACAAAAAACAAAATTTGTTTAATTTACTGTTTGTATTTTGAGAACGATTTCCGAAGTGGAAATTGAAACGTCAATAAACGTATTTTTTATCTTTAATTGTGGCTTATTCCCAGTCAAATAGTAATTAATTTACAATGCCACAAGAAAATAGCTTCAAAACCATAACAAGTTTACAATTATGTAAAAATAAGAAAATTAGAATATCTCGGACATATTACATGTAGAGAGAAATACACCCTGCTCCAATTGATTATGTAGGAAAATATACAAGGAAAGAGAAGCATAGAGAGACGTAGAATATCATGGCTGCCCAACTTAAGAGAGTGGTACGGATGTACATCAAATTAACTTTCCAGAGCAGCCGTCGCAAAAGTCCAACGATGATTGTCGACCTCCGCCGCGGAGATAGCACTTGAAGAAGAAGAGTAACAAGTTTATATATTAATTAAATCACCCTATTATCATTATGCAGTCAAATGTCAAATGTCTTAACATAACGATGCAGAGATATAATTGCATGTTTTATTGATTATCGAAAAGCATTTGACAGCCTTGACTATCAAAAGCTGATTGAAATTCTGAGAACAACTGGAATTGACGAACACGACTTATCACGCGAATTATCTCAAAACTATATTGACACCAAACGGAAACAATTAAAATAGAGCACACAACATGCGAAGATATACGAATCCGACGAGGAGTGCGACAAGGTTGGCTCTTATCCCTGCTATTATTTAATCTGTATTCGGAATCTATATTCAGAGAAGTATTAGAGGAGGTCCAAGAGGGAATCAAGATTAACGGAACCAGCATAGACAACATCAGGTACGCTGCCCTGATGATACCCTTCTCATAGCAAACAACGCACGTAAAATGCATGATATAATAAATCCCGCAATTCGTCATAGCGAGATGTTCGGTTAACACCTTAACGTTCGCAAAACTATAATTATAGTATTTACAAAGATACCAACAAACGTACATTTGTATGCCAAAGGATAAATAATAGAATAGGTAACTTTCATAAAATATTTGAAAAATATCATCAGCCAGTGTAACCCAAAAAGAGAAATCTTATCAAAAATCAAACCAGAAAATAAAAACAGTTTTAACAAGATCAAAACTTAGCCTAGAGCTTAGAATTCAAATTATCAGATGTTACCTTTTTTCTGTTTTGCTGCATGTTTGTGGGAGAATGGACTCTGAAACAGAAAAAATAATAAATACCTTTGAAATGTATATATACAGACGGATTCTGAGAATTCCATGCGTACAAAAATTTCATTGTAGTGTATGCACCAACATCTAATAGCACAGAGAAAGAAGTAAACAGCTTCTAGAATGACTTAAACAAAACATTAAAGAAACTAAAAAAGAAGAAGTAAATTTGATTTTAGGTGACTTAACTCGAAGGTAGAGAAAGGAAGAGATGGAGAAGTAGTAGGAGAACACGGACTGGGAACATGTAATGAAAGAGGTGAAAGACTAGTTCAGTTTTGCAAAGATAACGAACTTATTATCAAAAACACGTGGTATAAACTCCCAAATCGAAGAATATATACATGGAAAGCACCTAGAGATGATGGTGAAATTATAATAAGAAACCAAATAGATTACATAATAATAAATCAAAGATTCCGAAATGTCATAATATCGGCTAAAGCGTACCCAGGAGCAGATATAACAAGTGACCACAATCTAGTTCTAGCAAACATGAAACTCAAGTTAAAAAGTTAAAAACAACTGCCAAAACACCGAGAATCAATCTGAGAAAGCTAAAAGAAACTGATATATACCAACAAATCAAAGAACAAGTGCACAAATAAATTCAGGAAGTAAGAAGGCAAAAGCAATTGACAGCAACAGATAAATGGAGGAAAGTAGGGAATCGTGAGAAATATCACAAAACAAAAACTTCAAGAAGACACATCATCTGAAAATAAACAATGGATCACACAAGAGATGAAAGAACTGATGACGGATAGAAGGGCACACAAGAATAAAAACGAACAACAGTACAAAACAATTAACAAAATATTCAAACAGAAAATAAAAGAAGCTGTGAAACTATGGCTATCAGAAAAGTGCTAAGAAATAGAAAGATTAGATAAACAAAATGACAGTTTTGACATACACCGGAAAATCAAAGAGACAGCTGGCATATACAAATAGAAGTGTATCGGTAATATCATGGATAGAATTTACAAGATAATAACGAAATGTACAGATAAAATAAACAGATGGGCAGAATACATAAAAAAAAACTATTCGAAGACGACGAGAAAATTGAGTTTATTGAAACAACAGGAAGAAATGGGCCACCAATCACCAAAGATGAAATTGAGAAAGCGCTTAAACGTAAAGAGAATGAGAAGATCAGACCAGGGACCAGATGAAATACCTACCTACCAAACGCAATAAAGTGTGAAGAGCACAGGACAATTAACTTGATGAACCATATTCTAAAAGTGTTCTTACGAGTGATACACTAACGTATCTATAAAACTCTAGATGATAAAACAGCTGAAAACCAATTGGGACTATAAAAAGGCTTTGGCAACAGGGAAGCATTACTTACTGTACAAACACTAATCGAACGATGTCGAGATGTCAATTGCGACGTATTCATATGTCTAGTGGACTTCGAAAAAACTTTCGACAAAGTACAACACCGAAGAATGGCAAAGATACTGCAGAATATAGAATTAAATGAAATATCTATAAATCGTCGAGTAAAACAAGGATGTGTGCTTTCCGCTTTACTTTTTAATATGTATTCAAATGAATTGTCTTAATAGGCATTAGAAGACGTAAATAAAGGCATATTTATTAACGGAGCAATTCTGAATAATCTTAGATACGCAGATGACACAATACTCCTTGCGGAGAGCAGAGAAGGACTACACATCTTGGTTGATCGCATTACCCAATACTGCGAAAGGTATGGAATGGCACTGATTACAAATAATACAAAAATCCTGGTGGTAAGCAAAAACATGATTGAGAAAGACAGTGTTTATGCTAAAGGAGAACTTTTAGGCAGGGTGCACAGATATCAGTACTTAGGTTGCGAACTAAATGAAGCATGGGATAGAAGAACGAAAAGAAAGCGGCGTATTGAGATAGCTAGAAGAGCTTTTAATAAGATGAAAGCAATATTATGCAATGTAAAACTCAACATTGAAATTAGAACTAAAGTATTGAGATGCTACGTATTTTCTGTCCTGTTGTATGGAGTTGAGGCCTGGACAAATACAGAGGCGACAGAGAAAAGACTCAATAACTTTGAAATGTGGTGTTATCCACAGGTGGAAAATATCCCGATTTTAACACATAACAAATGCGGAAATGCTACGAGTAATGAAAAAAGATAAAGAAATACTCAATACTATAAGAAAAGAAAAATGAGCTACTTTGGTCACGTACTAAGAAACGAGAAATACAAATTGATGCGGCTGGTCATACAAGGAAGGTGGAAGGCAAAAGAGGACTGGGGAGAAGACGCATGTCCTGGTTGAAGAATCTGAGACAATGGGATGGGAAAACGTTAATAGAACTTTTCAGAACGGCTGCAGATAGAGTCAAATGGGCCATGATGATCGCCAATGTCCTTAGATATGGGGCACGTTAAGAAGAAGAACACAAAGTTACCAATGGAGAGGTACTTCGGCGCATGAGTAAATAAAAATAATAACTCAACATAATGAAAAAATACAATAATTTGGTTATGTGTTGAGAGGTGAAACATATGAATTAATTCAAATTATATTGAAAGGTAAAGTGCGGGCTAAAATATCAGTTGGAAGATGCCAGAACTTGTGACTAAACGACCTAAGAAGATCATTTAGCCACTTATCCACAAAAATTTTTCCTGCAGCAGTTTCCAAAGCTACAAATTGTCATTTGGATCGCCAACTTTCGAGAGGAGGCGGCGCATTAAGAAGAAGAAGGATCTTCTTTGGATGTTTCTTGAGTGGAAATGTTTTAAGAGCCCAGAGTATCCCCTCCGTACTTACAGCTTTCTATTCTTGGCTTAAACTTTTTTCTTATTTTGTTTAGATTTTTGTAGACTTTTTGAGTTTTGTTTTGATTTTTTAGCACTTTTATAATTTCTTACTTCTTTTCATTAAATTTATGTCTTTTTCTTTCTATATAATTTTTTTTCTTCTTCTTAGGGTTTCGTATTCAACTACCAGTTTTAGCTACTCGTTTTCGTAAACTCACCTTTGGATTTTCCCTTTATTGAATGCATACCTAGGTTAGCAGCTACATCATTATCCTCATTGTACGTCTCTTTAAACTTTACTTAACAAACCTAGTGAAGAGCTTGTATATCTGGTTTAACAGGTAATAGGTCTATAAGTCCGTTCTATCTCCTTTTTTAAGCAAAAGGATGGTTATAGCATTGTTCCATTCTTTGGGAACCTCTCTTTGCTGCAAATATAGATTAAACAGTTTCTTTAATCGATTTAATAGCTTATACATTTACGATGGCTTCTATTACAATTTCATCCTCTCCTAAGGCTTTGTTATTTTTCATTTTTCTTAACGCTTGTCGAATCTCATCTACCTTTATTTCTGGCATTAGTTCGGAACCTTGATTCATGAGTTTCTTTGAAATGGCTGTTTGTATTGCTGTTTAATTTTCTCGTCTACTTCCATAATATAATTCCTAGTTAAACTCTTCGATAATCTGTATTAACTCGTCTCTAAGTGATATTATTTCATTTTGCTTATTTTTGTTTTTTAATTTATGAATTTCGCATTTCCCATTCGTTAGCTTTCTAAGTAGAACTTTTAGATTTTTAAGTAGTACGTTAAATATTATTGGTTTTAAATTTCCTTAAATCTCTTCTGATTACCTTCTGAGTGTGGCTGTCTGCATTCTTATCGCTTCTCATTTATCTTCTTTGATCTAGCAGCGTTTCAGTATAGGACTTATTTTACTATCTGATTTTCTTTTAGGACAGTGCACTCGGTGACTTTCTTGTATGTAAGGCGTTTATAATGTAATTATTCAAGTCGTTAAGATCGTTCTTGGAGGTTTCATGCAGTAGTAGCTTATAATTGATATGTGCCTGATATTAGTTTATATCTAATGGAGGTGTAGATACCATGAGTAAATATATAGTCATAAAATGTTTCAATTTCTTGATTTCTTGATTACCGCCTGTGACTTTGTGGTACAGCACCTGTCAGGAATTGTATTCCTCAGCCACAGGCCACAAATAATACAGCTGCTGACCTGTCTTATGTCCTTAGTTGATCGAAGGGTACTTGGCTAAGCCTTATTCGTACCTATTCTGCATATCTACAGAAACTTCCCTATCAGCTATTGGGATGCGCAGTGTTGGGGTTGAGGACTCATCTCTCTTGCGCAGAGTACTGAAGGACACCTACTGAATTCAGATTCCCTTCTTTACGCCATCTGAGACCAGAACGGACTCAGACATTATGTGAACTGAAACGTCAATCAAAAAACCTTCTTCGTGGTCGATGCAAAGAAAAGAAGATTTTTGATTTTTAAAGGTTAACCCTTCAAACGCCAATAAATTGAACATGCGGTCAAAACTAAGCATCAAATAAAATGTTAATTCAACACAAAGGAAAACAGCCTATGCTTTTGCAATAACAATTATTTATGTTTGTTTTTGTGCCATTTATCAATGTTTTATATATTTATATTTTTTAAAATGATGACTTGCTCTCGATATGGCATTATCCTCGCATTGTAAGTATGATCATATTAAAAGACTGTAATTTCTCATGTAACTAAATTGTAGCATTCCCTGATGATGTTGGTGACATAAACGAAATGTTGGAATATTGGAAAGGATAACGAGTATACATAGTTTATATTCTCTCAGCAGTTTTCCAAAAAAAAAAAGGATTCTTTATTATTTTTCTAACAACTGATTCTATAATACATTTTATAAATTCCATCAATAATGATTAGTTAATAAACAAATTAAATATTAACAAGCCATCAAAGATATAGTGCAATTCAAATTTACTTAATTTTTGCATTGTATGTGTGTCGGTTTTTTATTTAAATACATAATTTTACAATTAGTGCATAATAGTTTCCTGAAAGTAATAAAATTAAACAAAAACTGTGACATCTGGATAATAAATACTTAAAGTAGATAAATTTTTGGGGTGAGTAACATTTATAAATTAAGTTTTTGATATGCCTTATTATAAAAGTTCAGCAAGAACTTATGAAAATGTACAGTATATTCTAGTGATTTTCAACATGAAGTATTTATTATTATTTTTTATAGTAGGCAGTTTTTTAACATTCGTTACATGTCAAGCACGTAAGGATTATTTTCTATTTTTGTTTTTTTTTAATATGGAATCAGTATTGTTACTTAGTTTATTATTATTTAAATAATTTATTATGCAAACACGTTTTTATATTTTTAGTTCGTTGACATCGTAGGTATCTTTGACTTTATCTGTATATCTTTCCTATTTATATTTCTTATTATACATATACGTATTTTAACTCATACCAACGAGTTCCTGTCAGTAAAAAAGTTTCTGATATATACTGTAGCCATCTATAGTTTAAGAATTTGACGACTGACTTTATTGTAATTAAAAATAGGAAAATCTTTATCTATTAATTTATTTTTTTGCAGCTTATGTTCCTGGTAGCAATCCAATTGGTAAGTATTGTATAATCGAAAAGAATATTAATGTATATATATAATGTATATATATATATATATATATATATATATATATATATATATATATATGACCTTAAACATTTGTCTGGATTACACATTAACGTAAATACAAAGGAAACTAAAAGAACAATAGTCAGTGAAAAACATTGGTTGCTAAGTTGCTAATTTGCAAATTATAAACGAAGAATTAGATCAAATTTTGCAGTTTCAGTATCTAGACATTTACTTAATAGTTAATTACAAATGTTAGCTCAAAATTTTTTAGATTTACTTATTTGCCCTCCAAATTCATACCCAGCATGTGCACCGTGCTGTCCAGACCCAAGCTGCCAAATAGGACCTGTACCTTGTCCTCTTCTTAAATATTGTGACCTGGAGTGCAGACCGATTTGTAGATGTAATATAGGATATTTAAAGGATAATATTAGCGGCAACTGTGTACGACCAGAGCAATGTCCCAAATCTCAAAATTAGTATAAACCTACAGTAGATTGCTGAAGAATATAACTGGGATATTGGAACTTTTGTTTTCTTTCGTTATGTTTGGGTATTATTAAATGCAAATTGTAGATTCTTAAAAGATTATTTAATAAATTTAATGATCAAATTTAATGATCAGTTTCATTCACTTTCTTTGTATCATTTGTATTTAAAATGAAAAAGCTAACTCTTCTTCTTTTAAGTGACTTGTTCGGTCTCCGCGACGTTGACGGTCACTATAACAAGACTTGCTTAAGTATTTTGTGCTATGTGGAAAAGCTGTTTAGCATTTTTGTGTTTGTCTATTTTGAAATCGTTTGTAAATTAGCTCTACCATATACTTATTCTATTAATGCAATTCGAAACATTCTTCTATGTAACCACATCTCAAATGCCTCAAGGCGGTCAATTGATTTGGCTTTAAATATCTACAGTTATTGCACAATAGAAGAGGCGACAGAAATGTATTTACAACTAAAAACAGGCAAAATAGACCGGAGTAGCAATAAAAATTCAAAACACAAAAAAGCTGACACACGCAAGAGTTAGGGGACAGATGCACAGTTGAATTATAGGACGATGTTGAAACTGTAGACAGTTTCACATATTTGGGAGTTGCATTAGGCACGGATGAAACAGAAGAACCAGAAATTTAAAGAAGAATAGTAAAGGAAAACAACGCTTATCCATCGCTCGCCCATGTTTTTTGCTCCCAAAACACATAGGGTCTACAAAACTATTATTAGAGCAATAGTACATTATGGATGCGAGACATGAATGATGACACAAAAAACACAAAAATAAAGCTAAAATTATTTAAACGAAGTCCAAAGGAAGATATTTGAACCTGTTAACCAAAACGGAGTATGGAAATTCAGGTACAACCATAAACTCTATCAACTGTTTAAGTAGACACCGATCTTAAAATTTGTTAATCTTCTCGATTCGATTTTTCTTGAGATTCGAAAATTTGATTTTTTCTCGAGATATATTTCCTATCCTGTTGTATTATTAAGGAAACAAGACTAAATAACCGAAAACACTATTTTTAAAGAAAGGAGCTATAAAGCAAGAGAAAAGAAAAAATCCACGTATAAGGACTACAGAAAACAGTCTTTATCTTTAACCAATGTCCTGGGTTATGGGGATGACCTAGCCATCTTAGCCCACGGCAAATTTAATGGCACAGTCGAAGACATAATGCAACAAACAACATCCAAAATCATAAAATTTATGCAAAGAAGGACTTATTCCGTCATGGTACATATATGGATGGAGTATTTTAGAGCAGTGTTTCCCAAATGTCTCAAAATTGCGGACCCCCAAAATTAGACAATAGGATCATGGGGACCCCCAGAAACAGTTTCGTTAGAAAAATAAAAAAACAACTATTGCGTTTTTTAAATATGTTATTTAATTAATAATTAATAAAAGAAAATAGAAATAAAATACAATGATTACATTATAAAACTTATAAATTTTCAGCAGTTTTAAATTTTAATGAAAAGAATGGAACACTGATTTTTCCTTCATAATTTTTTGTAAATCAGGTCTAATATTTGAAATTTTTAACCTTAGATCTGAAACAACATCCAGTCGATTTCTTTGTTTTGATTTTAAAATAACGTATACAGAGAAAGCCTGTTCACATAAATACGTCGTACAAAATGGAATCAAATGTTTCATAGCCTTTTCGGAGAGATCGTTGTAATCAGAATTAATTTTAATCCAAAACTGAATTAAATCGTTGTCGTTAAAAATATCTTTTTTAGAACTGCTACAAGACAAGTCCACGAGCTGATCTTGTTGTTTTTCTGTAAGACTAGCATTTTCTTCAATTCTTGATGTAACAAACGGATTTCTAATCCAGCTGTTTTCATCATTTGGTGCAGGAAAATATTCACGAAAACTTATAACTACATTCCGCAAATGCTCGCAAATTATAAGTTGAATCTCTTGTGGCAAAGTTTCTTCCTCGGATTTCAGAAACGAATCTAAAGTCGGAAATGAACTTAAAGATGATTGTTCCACACGGTTAGCCCAAATTTGTAATTTTTGTATGGTGGCTTCTATTTTTTCGTCAGTTTTAAAAATATTTACATTTTTGCCCTGTAATTGTAGATTCAGTCCATTTAAAAAAACAAAAATATCGGATAAGTATGCTGTCATGCACATCCAAGAAAAATTGTTAAGTCGTTCAGCTAATTCAAATTTATTCTCACTTAGAAAAAGTCGCACTTCGTTGCGCAATTCAAAAAATCGAGCCAAAATCTTTCCCCGGGATAACCATCGTACTTCTGTATGTAAAAGGAGTTGAATGTGTTCACTGCCTGCTTCTTCACAAATTGCTTGAAAAACACGGGAGTTTAACGGCCTGGCCTTAATAAAATTAATAATTTTAACAACTTCGTCCAAGACCAATTTTAACGATGGCGGCATTTTTTTGCAAGCTAGAGCTTCCCTATGGATACAGCAATGAGTCCATATTATATTGGGTGCTACATTTTTCACGAGTGCCACAAGACCCGTTAATTTTCCAGACATAGCACGGGCTCCGTCTGTACTTAATCCAACGCATTTGTTCCACAATATATTAGATTCAGTAAAAAAATCATTGAGAGCGTTAAACACACAGTCAGCTGTAGTACGCATTAGTTCCCGTAAACACAAAAAGTCTTCATGAATTTCACCATCATAGTCGTAACGAACAAATACCAACAAAATTGCTTTATTTGAAATATCTGTACTTTCATCAAGTTGTATGGCGAACATTTTACAAATCTGGAGTCTTGCAATTAAAATCTGTTCAACATTCAGGGATAAATCGGTTATTCTTCTTTTTATAGTGTTGTTGGAGAGAGGTATTACTTGCAACTGGTTTGCAGCAGAATCACTAATCATGGTCTTACACATAATCTGCGCAGCTGGAAGCAGTAACTCCTCTGCTATAGTGTGGGACTTTCCAGATTTAGCGATTAATTCCGCTATTTGAAAAGAAACAAGTGTGGCCTTTTCATTTCCAGAAGCAACTGTTTTTATTACGTTTTGACTCTGTTTAAGTTCTTTCATTTTCAATCGAAAGAAATCAATAGATTTATTCTCTGATTCAGGGTGCTTTCGCTGTAAATGACGTCGAAGTTTTGCCGGTTTCATACATTCATTTGAAAGCACATCAAAACATAAAACACATTGTGGTCTTAACTCGTCGTTGACGGTATTTTCAATAAATCCAAATTGTAAATATTCTTCATTATATTTTCGTTGCTTCCCACGAAACTTACCAATACTTTTTGGCGTCGAATTCGCTGCCTTAGGTTGAGTTTCTGACTCCTGAGAAATACTTGGTTGTTGTTCCGTCTCATCATCACAGTGTGGTCTTTTCAAAGAGCCGCTTTTCAACCAACGATCCATAGTAAAAACACTAGTCACTATTAGTCACTAATCAACCGAACAATTGTAATAAAAATTGTGTGTATCTGCTTCCAAATCGATTCTAAAGTTGTCACGTTACCATTACTTTACACGTTACAGGAGAAACTAAGCTCAGACAAAAAAAATGCGTAGGCGCAAGGCCACGCCCGAAGCAAGGCCACGCCCGAAGCCATGACGTGTTTATGTGTTAGCAAGCACCGTTGCCAGATCAAACATTAATTCTTAAAACTTCAAAAAATTGTGAACGTATTTTTGCCTATTCTTTTTTTATGCCGTGGGCTCGCGGACCCTCGAAAAATATGTCGCGGACCCCCGGGGGTCCGCGGACCACTATTTGGGAAACACTGTTTTAGAGCAATATTAGACCCAAGGCTTACTTGAAATCAGTAGATAAATTTTTTTTTCTTATGGTGCCCTATCCAAATAGTGGATGTTGGCGACAATTCTGGCGTACTTCTCTGAATCTTACTTGGCTCTTAAGAGTGCATGGGCATCGAGGTTTGTCCAATCCCTTATGTTTTAAGCCATGAGTATTTCTTTCTTTCGTTACCCCGTTTTTCTTTTATCTTCCCTTCCATAATAAGCTTTAAGAACTGGTACTTGGAATTTCGGAATGACCCAGATAAGCAGTTTTTGCTTTTATTGTTGGTAGTAATTCTCGTTCTCTGCCCATTCGGTTTAATAATTCGACAGTTTTTGTGGTGTATATATACACCATATAGGAGTATAGAGTAAATGTAACATTTTACAAAGCGCTATCGAAGCGTTAATTTAAGGTTGCTGTTGCTTAGCAAGGTTATCGTATTACTAAATGCTGTTCTGGCTTGCTCAATCCTGCTACGTATCTTTATGTCTGGATCTAGAGCTTCAGTTATCCAAATACCGAAATATCTGAACTTGGGGACCTTTTGGATGTTCTTATTGTTTACTCTGATATTTAATTGCATATTTCGTGTTTTACTAACCACCATTACCTTCGTCTTGTCTATATTAATCTTTACGCCCAGTCGCATGATTCTTGAATGAGTATCATAAAGGAATGGAAATGGTACAATAAGCAATTGGCTGCAATAAGACCTATTTACAACAGACGACTTCCAGAAGAAAAGAAAAAGGAAGAATTGAATAGATAGGATACAAGTAAGAGACGATGCTACACAGATATTGAGGGCATGTATCTGGAGGAGATCAGCAAAGGAAATGGAGACTTTTAGGTGGATGTTGGGAAAGCTACGGCCCAACTTAAGCTGTGGCGGCATAGGCGAGAGAATGAGCTTAACACATATTATTTTTGTATCATCATCATCATTCAATCTTCGCTTATCCACTGCTGGACATAGATCTTCCTTATAATTTTCCATCTATTTCGATCTTGTGCCTCTTGCATCCAATTCCTATGACATCGTTTTAGATCGTCAGTCCAACGTGTTGGTGGACGACCTTTGCTTCGGTAGGCATCATCTCTTGGTCTTCATTCCAGTATCCGCTTTGTCCATCTATTATCTGTCATTCGAGCCACGTGACCTGCCCAGTTCCATTTCAGTGTTGCTACTCTCTCTACTGCATCAGCCACTTCTGTTCTTTGTCGTAGCTGGCGATTTGGGATCTTGTCTCGTAGTGAAACGCCCAACATAGCACGCTCCATCGCCCTTTGACACACACGGATCTTTTGAACTGTTCTCCTTGTCATGGTCAACGTTTCCGCACCGTAAGTCAACACTGGCAAAACACACTGATTGAAGGTTTTTCTTTTAAGGCATATTGGTACATCAGACGATTTCAAAACATGTTTCAGCTTGCCGAAGGCTGCCCAAGTCAGTCTTATACGATGGAGAAGCTCAACGGTTTGGTTATCTTTTCCTATGCGGATCTCATGACCTATGTATTTATAGGCCATTACCTGGTCTATGGATCTTGTTCCTACGCATATATCTTCGCGGACTACAAGATTTGTCATCATCTGGGTTTTAGATATATTTATTTTCAATCCCCCTTCTAGCGAGGAAAGGTAGAGCTGATTTAAAAGTTCTTTGGCCTCATCTAGCCTATCAGCTATTCGTCCAATATCATCCCCGTTTATGTTTATGCCCTTGTCGGTCAGTTTTACCCTTTTACATATATATATTCCAAAAGCATAGTGAACAGTTTCGGCGATATGGTGTCCCCCTGGCGTATTCCACGTTGTATCGGGAGTTGCTGGGTTTGACGGTCACTCACTCTAACACTGGCTGTTGCGTTTTGGTATAATTATATTTATATACCCATAGTCAATTGGTCAAGGCTTCCAACATTTTTTGTTCATTTACGGTGTCGAATGCCTTTTCATAGTCGACAAATATTAAAGCTAGTGGTTTATTATATTCAGTGCATTTTACTATAAAAATTTTTTATCACCAGTAGGTGATCGTTTGTTCCATAGCCTTTTCTAAAACCCGCATGTTCTTTAAAATATTTTATACAAAAATTATTTTTGTATACACTTCTAATAATCATATTGGTTACTGCAGTAACATGAAATAATTCTTTGAATGTGTAACTATTTATTGCCCACCTATCTAACCGTGGTTTATGCTTTGTGTGTTAATAATTAAGTCACTCTGATAAAAACCTAAGCGTGAAAAGTGTCCTCCCTGTAAAATCCAAAATGAATGGATACTAATATTTGTGTGTAATTACCTAACTAAAGGTTTTAAACCAAGGCAAAAATTAAAAAACACGAAGTAAAAAATCAACGATAATGAAAGGCAACGAAAAAAAAACTAAAAAATTTTTCCAGGATAGAAAATACGTAATACCTACGTCATTCATAAGTGATGAATTCTATCCTTAATTTGTGGAACTTATAAGGGGAATTTTTGGTGTAGGTACACGAAATACACGTTAAACACTTGTTACTGTAAATTATATTGAGATTAAAACATTAAAGTTGACAAAAAATAAAAGTCATAGCGCGGGGATGTTTCTTCGTTGGCTTGCTCTTTCAACTGCATCTCTCGGGGGCTTCGTGTCGGCTCGAGCAGTCGGCACAGCCACGGAGATTATAGTAAGGGAGATTAGTGGGTACATAGTACGAGGGATTACAGGTTAATATACAGGTGGCTGTTATAAACTTCATTTTATCTAACAAAACACTAAACATTGTTGTTTTCAATACTGACATATAACAAAGTAAATTGTATAATTAAGTGTAGAAAATAAAAGCTTTTGATTTTTGATTGTCAGAAGAACTTTAATAATAAAAACTTCTAAAAATGACGGCAAATGTCCAAAAATTCGACAAAAAAATTGAATTAAAATAATATGTAAGAAATTCATTATATTTAATATTTTAGTATCTGTAAACAAAAAAAAAACAATTTCTTTAAGCAATATGTATAATTGTTTGTAATTATTATTTAACATCTTATTACACATGGTCCATTAAATCTCTTTCTTATGTATCCTGGTTCGCAAACACAATGCGGACGGCATGGGACAGGGCATACAATTCCACATGCGATTGGGATTCTTATTTCGCAAGATGGTTCAGGATTGCAACATGCATCGTAGCATCCCCCCCATATTTCATTTGGACCGCACGACTCTAAAAAATAAAATTCAGTTAAAAATAAATAATTTCAGAAGGTATTTGGTCTAGTCTCACTTAATATATAGATTAGAATTTCAAAACCATTATTAGTTCTAAAAAAAAAAGGTTAGTCTTCGTAAATGGGTATACTTATTTAAAAACCCTTAAAAGGGCTACATTAATAAAACAAACGTTTTCGGACCACACAGTCCATCATCAGGTTTTAAAATCGAAAAATGCTAGGTCACAATGCCTGAGCCACCAAAATACTAGGGTAAAAACCCTTTAAATTACATTTAGTTATAAAAGATTATACATTGTGTTGTAAAATAACTGTGATGTTCAGTATTAAATTAAATTTGGCTAGAGGTAACACATGGCTGAAGCGAGTTCCAGAGCCGGTGAGAGAGAACCTCTACACGCGGAGAACAGCTAAGAACTCCCAGCTGTTATAGATATATATATATATATATATATATATATATATATATATATATAATATATGTATATACACATAATATATATATATATATATATATATATATATATATATATATATATATATATATATATATATATATATATGTTCGGAAAGATTTCCGCGGTTAGTACAAAAAAAAACCTAGATCAAGCTCACCAGTCTTCCGGGTTCAACCGCGTCGTAATCCATTTTGCCGAGCTTTCGGCATCCTCTCTGATGCCTTCCTCAGGGCTTCCGAGGTCTCAGTCTCCCGAGCCCCCAGACATTACTACACTGTTCACTGTTCACTACGCTATCAGTTAGTACTACTAAGTAGTAGTGATAGCGTAGTGAACAGTGAACAGTGTAGTAGTGTCTGGGGGCTCGGGAGACTGAGACCTCGGAAGCCCTGAGGAAGGCATCAGAGAGGATGCCGAACTCTCGGCAAAATCGATTACGACGCGGTTCAACCCGGAAGACTGGTGGTTTGATATTAATTTTAGTAATAATATTAATCTTAGCTCTAGGTTTTATATATATATATATATATATATATATATATATATATATATATATATATATAA
The DNA here is from genome assembly GCA_918026665.1 of Diabrotica balteata. Classification (NCBI taxonomy): domain Eukaryota; kingdom Metazoa; phylum Arthropoda; class Insecta; order Coleoptera; family Chrysomelidae; genus Diabrotica; species Diabrotica balteata. The sequence goes on along the minus strand of OU898276.1, from coordinate 63,480,055 downwards.
TATAATACATTTACAAATTCAAAATTTAAAATTGACGGATTGCCAAATTTAACAAAAGTGTATAAAAAATATTAACAACAACTTACCACTTATAGATTGTATTTTCGCGATAGAAAACATTAAAAATGCAAATATTAAAATAAGCTTCATTCTTTTGCAAAATGTTCAGTTCTAAGTAACGAAAATTTTATGCCTAACTTGTTTGTACAATCACCTTAAGGCCAGTGCGCACTTTATCGTCAAGTTATGGATATATATTCAACAAAAATAAATAAGAATAATAAGTGTATTCCTGTTATTCTTTTATCGTTAAAAATCTTAAATATGTTTACGTATATAAACTATAAATGTAATAAACATTGGTCTGTTTTAAAGCGAAAAATATGAAAACATTTTTTTATTGAAACATTTACCGCATCCACCATAAGATGATTAGCGGGAATATAGTCTAGGTACAGAATTCAAACAATTCGTTAAATTTTACTATACAAACCTATACATTTAATCTATTAAGATAATTTTTAACCCTAGATGAACAACGTGGCGTCGCCTATGACCGGTAAAAAATTTAATAGCTATGTACTCAAGCGCATCTGTACATATACCATTTTTCAAAGTAAAACACTTGAACGTCACGATGTCAACAAAGTGACGTCACTTGTATTTAAAGTTTCCAGAACATCAACCTTAGAGTTCAAATTTTCCTAACACAGCTAATAATACGAAACTGCTCGATCTTTCACAGGTGTCAACAAAGTTTAATAATCAGAAAAATGTAATCATCATTATATTGGAAATTTTAGAATTATATTGATGAAATAACCAAAAACATTTGTTAATATTATTAATATAAATTTTATGAAATAACTTTTTAAGTCTAATATTCCACAAAATAATAATTTTAATTAAATATATTAGACAATTGTACGCAACTGATGCGGAAATACTTCAAATTCTATTGACAGTTAAGCGTGTTACAAAAGTGTATAAAGTGTTGCCACTTCTTTAGAGTTTAGAGTATGAATTTTATTTATGTTTTGATTTCTTACACATATTGATCATAATATAATATTTATTACTAAATTGCACTAAGTGCAATTTTGAAAGAACCGAGATATTCAAGTTTTAAAGCATATTTTATTGTAAAAAATCCATTTTTGAGCCAATTTTATAACAGATTATAACAGAAAATACCTACTGTTTTTAACTTCTGTTATAAAATTGGCTCAAAAATGGCTTTTTTAGAATAAACTATCCTTTAAAACTTGAATATCTCTGTTATTTCAAAATTGCACTTAGTAAGTTTTACTTGCCAGCCGACGATATATGGATAATATAATAATATGGATATGGCACAAATGACCATTTGAATACCATAAAGATCTTAATAGAAAAGTGCATCGAGAACAACATACCACTGGTTCTTGCATTTCTCGATTACGAGAAGGCTTTTGATTCTGTAGAGTTTGAAACAATACTGGAAGCCCTAAATCAAAGCCGAATAGATTACTGGTACACGACACTAATCAAAAACATCTACGAGAACGCTACATCAAGTATACGACTACACGAAGACGCAGAAAAATTCAGCTCAGGAGTTAGACAAGGAGACAATATTTCACCAAAATTGTTCATGGCAGCTCTAGAGTCAATATTTAAAAGCACTCAGTGGCAAAATATGGGCATCAATATAGATGGAGAAAGATTAAATCACCTATGGTTTGCAGATTATGTCGGAGATAACTTAGATGACACAGTTTCTATGATGCATTCGCTTAAAAATCTGTCTGAAAGAGCAGGATTAAAGATAAACTTTGAGAAAACTAAACTTATAACAAATCTCGTAATGAGTGAAAATATAACTATTGACAATAATACCATACAACAAACAGACACTTACAAATATCTGGGACACAAAATCAAACTAAGCAAAGACAATCAAACACATGAAATACAGAGGCGAATAGGCCTAACATGGGCAGTATTTGGCAAATTAAGCCATATTCTAAAAAGTTCAATTCCCATGTGTCTCAAGCGAAATGTTTATAACCAATGTGTTTTGCCTGTACAAACTTATGGAGCAGAGACTTTAACACTCACGCAAAAATCTGCGAATAAACTCAGAGTTACATAACGAGCCATGGAACGTGCAATGCTGAACGTGAGCCTTCGAGACCACATAACAAACCAACAAATCAGGCAAAGATCAGGAGTTCAAGACGTCATCGAAAGAACCACGACGCTTAAGTGGAACTGGGAGGACACTTAGCCAGAACACAAGATGGACGGTGGACAAGACGTATTATGGAATGGAGGCCCAGAAACTATAAAAGAAGCTGAGGACGACCACCGACTAGATGGACCGATGATATAAAACGTGTAGCGGGAAACTGGCTACAAGCGGCCCAGTCTAAAGAATACTGCAAAGAACTGGGGGAGGCCTATGTCCAGCAGTAGACGCGATTGGCTGATTAAATTTAGATTAATAGCTTTAAGAACTAATTATTGTTGTGTATTGTGATTGTGATATGCCAAAACAAATAAATAGTCTGATATAATTTTGTATTAAATTGGTTTCTTATGTATTTTAATGTCTTGCAGTAGTCTTAAAACCAAGTGTATTTACTGTTAATTTAATAGTTTAGTAAATAGTTGACATTTTAAAAATTCCTCACCTACTAACTATTCTAATGTTTTGGCAACGTCGATTTCTACCTCTTTAATCAGACAATCCGGGTAAACAGCCAATAAACTATCCAATTCATTTGCTCCACTAGCTGATTCCCACAAGATCAATTTAAGCTCCTTTATTGTACACAATAAATAATAGTGATATTCCCCACTCCCCCGAACAGGTCAAAAACTCTTGTTATAATATATGTCTTGTTATATGTCGATGATACGGCGTTACTTTCCGCTGGTACCCTCAGAGGAACGCAAAAGCTCACCTCTGTGTTTGACAGAGCACGAATGCTACTAAACAAGATAGTAAACTGGTGTAACAGACGGAGAGTCACCTTAAACCCAACTTAAACTCAAGTTATCTTATTCAGATCACTATGTTAAACTCATCAACAACAGGTGGTGCACTGGCAACTTAGTCGTTTTTCATACGCCATAGACACTTAATGTCTAGTAAATTTGTGTTTTGTGGAGATTTTTAAAACATTCTACAATCGTATTTTAAAGTAAGGGCTCCTTTATTAGCTGATCAGCATTTTAGTATTCACAATGCATAAAAACATATTTCTACAATACAGATATCACAATAAAAGTATTTTCTAAAAAGTTCATGTCAACAATGAGCACACTTTCGGATACAATCGACCATAGTGGTCAATTTTATCACAACGTGATCGATATTACAATAATTGTGATAGGTCTCAGTTGATGTTTTTATTTCTGATTACACGAACATATCACAGAAAAACAACACGGTCCTCATGGGCCAAAGAGGCGATGGAAAGAGCCCTCAGTGATATAGCTGACAAAATACTTTCAATAAGAGAAGCATCGAAGTTATACAACATCCCTTATGGAGCATTGCAAGACCGATTACGAAGTCGTTGCGAGGCCAAAATTACACTAGGACGAAAAGCTGTCTTTACTATATGTCATTGTTACAAATTTGCATGTCATCAAATTTTTATTGTACGTTGTTGTTGTTGTATAAGATGGGTATCATTAATGTTCATATTCTCTGTAAAATTGTTGCTGTCAAAGACCAGATACAAGATGGTGCAGTTACCAGTGGTGTACGAGAATAAACCACGACGCTAGTATGGCTTTCAGTACCTCAGGTCAATATATTCCACATATGTTTATTTATAGAAGAAATCGAATGTAAGAAGGTTTGGACAAAAACGGTCCTATTGGGGCAATATACAGATGTTCTAAATCAGGGTGAATACCAGAACAACTTTTCTTGGATTTGGTGAAACATCTTCAGCGGCATGTTAATGCTTCTAAAGACCATCCAGTTCTTTTAGTACCAGATAACCGCACAACGCATTCAAGTCTGACTTCCTACAATTTTTGTTGCGACACCGGAATAAATCTCCTTTCACTGCCAACGCACACCTCCCACTATCTCTAGCCTATAGATATAAAGTTTGTTTCTCCATTAAAGACAGCTTACTACCAAGATTGTGAGAAGTATAGAAAATAAAAAAAATATGAGAAAATCAATACAACAGACGTTGCGGAACTTGCTAAAAATATCTTTTATGGGGCGGCGTCTGTTGAGAAGACAGTAATGGTTTTTGAACCACAGGTATCCTTTCCTTTAATCCCGTTGTTTTTTGTAAAGAAGAACACCATCGTCAACACCAGTTTTCCTAGATGAACTACCAGGGCCCAGTGGAGTCCAAATTAAAAATCTGAGAAAAAAAGCACCTTCATCAGAAGATTCTTTATCTGAATCAGAATTAGAGGAAATTTTAGACACTGATCTGAACGGCGATAAGGATAAACCTGTGCAGTGTGCAGCTTAAAAGGAAAAGCTTATCTCGTTTAACTTTTAGTGAACTATTACCTTTACTGGTACTACTAGTCAGTAGTTATACAAAAACTAAAAGCAGACGAACTCAAAACTCGACCACTTTCACTTCAGCACCATTAAAACAATTAAAAATAAGGAATAAAAAAGCAAAAGAGTAATGAGGTTGGAGAAGTTATTCGAACAATTGGAGCTACTAAGATAAGACTTGTGGTGTAAAAGCATACCAAATACGAGAAAGCGAACTACCTATGTGCAGTATGTTCGGAGTTTGGATCAAATTAATTATGGTGGACAAGTTGTCTCTGTGATCTTTGGGCTAATTGGTTTGATGGAAGTAAAATAAAACTTGTTTATACTTTGTATTAATTCCTCGTGAAATCAATAAATTTATAGAGTAAAATGTATACTCGTTACATTTTATTTTGTAAATTAATTGATAGTAAACAGAGTCAAGTTCCTGAGAAGGTTATTTAACATATATAAATGCATTAAGCTAGGGATGGCTGTTTTTGACAAAACACCGGTTTTCTGTTATACCGGTTTTTTTGCTTACGGTTTAAAAAATTTCCCACTCTTTCAAATAGGATTTAAAGAAAATAATATCAACATAAATATTTTACTTAAAAGTAAATTGAATATTGCAATTCATCTTTTATACCATCAAAAAAAATTTATCATGTATTACTTTTAACTCATTTACGAATTCCGGTATGGGTATAAATCGTTTTGAAAACGTAGGGAAATCCTTGTAGATTCGTATTCGTAATCGGTAATTCGATATTCACAGTCATTATTTTTGGTAATCAGAAAAAGCCATTCACCCACTTTCAATGTCAAGAGTCAAATAACCATAATAAATACCAGATCACTTCTTATGTAAAAATATTATGATTACAAATACTTTTTTAACGAAATACTATAATAAAATTTAATTGTTTCTGGCTAATGTGAGCTTTTGCTTCTGTATTAAATAAAATAAAAATTGAATTTTAGTTTTGTTTGGAATAATTACTTGAGAATAATAAGTTTGATTGGGTGGGATCCAAAATAATACCTAACCTAATCCTAATCACTGTAAAAACCTAATAACCGGTTTTTACTTTAAAAATAAAAAACCGGTTATAACCGGGACAAAAAAACAACCGATAAAACCGGTTATTTCGAAGTAAAAAAAACGGTTTTCGGTTAAAACCGGTAGGTTTTTCCCATCCCTACATTAAGCTTCATGCAGTTAAATAAAAAACTTTTATTTTACAAGCTCAAGTTATTGAAAATAATATTTAACATTCATAAATGCATCAACCTTAACGATTTAAATAAAAAAAAAACAAAGAAATTAAAATAATTATTTTTGTTTCGGTAAATACAAAAACAAAAAATATTAAAATATATCAAATCACATTTTTCATGTAAATACACATCTATTGAGGGGCAGCCCTCTGGCGAACAAGCAAAAATAACTGTAATTCTTATCACAGGCTCCAAACGATGATCTTATCACAGGCTCTGTTATGAAGTGTACGGGGTGTCCCCGTACACTCCCCAGAACCGTGACATGAGGGGGTACCTTGCATCTCTCACGACTCCACAATATCAACACCGGCGTTCTCTACAACAAAAGATAGAAAATGTGAAAGCATGGAAAATAATAATGATGGAAAAATGTAAAAATATCGATGAAGGTAGAAATGTTGGCCATAAAATGATAGAAAATATAAAAAAATATCTGACACAGAAACATGTTGACATAGAAACGCGTAAGACAGAAAGCATCGACAATAATAATAGAAAATGTATAAAATATCCGAATAAAATTGACAGGTACTTTAAAGAATGATGAAAAAAGTAAAAATATCGATTAAGGTTAACATGTTGGCTATAAAATGATATAAAATGTGATAATATCTGACATAGAAACATGTTGACATAGGAACACGTAAGACAAAAAGAATGGACAATATTGATAGATAATGTATAAAATATCGAATAAAATTGACGAGTACTCGAAAGAATGAAAAAAATATATATATCGAATATATATTTATTTTTATAATATATATATATATATATATATATATATATATTATATATATATATATATATATATATATATATATATTTTAGTGGATTTTCTAGGGCTTAGGTTCATAAAAAAAATTTAGTTTGAATACTAAGACATTATTTTTTCCGACGTTTCGGCAGGAAATCCATGCCTTTTTCAAGAATATATATTGACTAAAAAAAACATTTTATGACAGACATAATACGGTTTAAAAATAAACTTTTGACTTACCAAGCATGTAAAAATTCGGTATTAACAATTAGACGTCACAATTAAAATAATATTAAAACATAGGACATACTCACTAAGTCACTACAAGTAAAATGTATTTTAAATCTAATGTGTTATTTATTGATGTTAGTTTATCGTTTAAACAATCAGTTATGTTAACATCATAGGCGTTCTGAGACTGACTTTTTATGTGTTTTTAAATTAAGTTAAAATATATTTTTCTCTCTCTTTTTCCTGTTGGGTTCACTTTTTAGGATCTTGGTTCTCTCAAAATCACAATCTTTTGAAAAGGAATTTTACAAGATTGAAAACAAAAACCACTCTATTAAAAAGATTGCATGTTGTATATGAAATTCCCTGCTCGAATTGTGATGGAGTTTATATTGGACAAACCAGTCAGCTACTTAATTCAAGAATACGTTCCCACAAATATGACAAAAAAAACTCAACCGCCCTCACAAAACATAAAAACGAAAGAAAACATAAATTTGATTTTGAGAAAACCAAGATCCTAAAAAGTGAACCCAACAGGAAAAAGAGAGAGCTTCTAGAGTCTATACAAATAAAAATACATGAAGATGATGATAACCACACCCAATAATTTGTGTATAAATATATATATAAATTGTGTAAATATATATATATATATATACAGGGTGAGTCATGAGGAACTTTACATACTTCTACCATATGTAGAGTCCCTCAGGGAGCATATCATGTGGCCACTAAAAAATGTCAACTCCTCTTCTTTATTAATTAACAGGGTGATTTGTGTAATTGACCATTTATTTCATTTTACTGTAGTGTTTATACGGCTCATTTGATTTTTTTAATTTTTGCATGATACAGTACACTACTATCAAGCATTCGACTGGTATTAGCTAAACTAAAAAATTCCAGGACTGGCTTTGGAAAAATTAATTTAGGGATTCGTATTAAATATTACACCCTGTATATATTTTTTTTTAAATGCAATAAGTGATTTTCAAACTACATAAATAGCCAATGAAAACGACATATGCGACAATGTTGTCGCACTTTTATTAAATTTTTAGTGAACGATCAAATCTTACCAAAAATAGAACAACCATAATGAAGTATCAAATTATAAGGTATTAATTTAAACAAATGTTATAAATTTCAAACATTTTAATTAAAATGAGTTCCTACAACATAATCTAATACGTAGAAAATTAACATCTTTACTGTCACTTTGTATTATCTCTACGATAGAATCAATTGTTTTTCAATTTTAAATTTTTACTCATAGATCGTATTGGGCATTATTTTCGATAAATAATAAATTAAATTGATTAAAAAGTCAAACCTCTTGTATGTGTTAGTTTTTGTTGATTGTAAATGATTAAAATTTTATGTCAAATAATAATACATTGCATCAACTGTACTAAATAAAAATAAATCTAAAAAAGTTTAAAATGAAGGTTGGCGTTGACCGTTTGACGTTTCTTGATATTTTATACCCATTGTCATTATTGTCATTATCAATTGTTATTTATGTGTACAAGAATACATATTTCTTCTGTCATATCTACGTTAAGTACATTGTGTTAGTTTTGGTAGAGCTTTTGTTACTTTCGTTCAAAATGCCACATCAGTTTTCGACCACAGAATATGCAGACATAATATTTGTTTATGGATTCTGTAATGGGAATGGTAGGGCTGCTAGTAGAGAATATCGCAGGAGATTTCCTAATCGTCGAACTCCCAGTCATCCAACATTTGGGTCAGTTTTTAATTATTTGCGAGAAAATGGCACTTTTCCTAGTGGAACAACAGAGCGACATGTAGATGAAGCGCAGGAAGATGACATTATGGACGCCGTTACTATGAACCCTACAATAAGCACTAGACAAGTAAGTCGAGAACTCAATGTTACTCAATCAAAAGTAAGTAGAGTCTTACAAAAAAATAATCTATACCCATATCACATTCAAATGGTTCAGCGACTACATGCTGGAGATGAGATCGATAGGTTGGAATTTTGTAGATGGATTAACAATAATCGACCAACGCTATACAGGACACTATTTACAGATGAAGCCCAATTTACCAGAGACGGGATAAATAATTCACGAAATTCACATGTGTGGGCAGAAGAAAATCCCCATGCTATTCGAGAACGTCGTTCTCAGTTAAGGTTTTCGGTTAACGTGTGGATTGGTGTCATAAATAACCAATTAGTAGGTCCTCACTTTTTTGATGGTCCTTTAACAGGGCAGGTCTATTTGAACTTTCTACAAAATATTTTGCCGAATTTGCTTGCCAACGCGAACGTTGCTATCCGAGGGATGTATTTTCAGCATGATGGGCACCCCCACACTTTTTACTGGCAGTGAGACAACATCTCAATAATGTTTATGGCAACAGGTGGATAGGACGTGCAGGTCCTATTTCGTGGCCTTCAAGATCCCCTGATTTCAATCCCGTTGATTACCATATTTGGGGACGATTGAAGCAACTAGTTTACGCAGTGAATATTAATAACCGACAACAATTAATTGATAGAATTATACATTGTTGTAATACTATTAGAAACGATCCCCAGAGTATCCGTAATTCAATACGTCAATTAACAATTCGGCAACAAAAATGTGTACAGGCTGCAGGGTTCCATTTCGAAAATCTATTTTGAATTATTTTTATTTTGTTACCATTATTGTATCTTTTCCAGTTCTAATTTATGGGTTTATCATAACTATGTACATATTTTTAGTTTTTTTTTTAAATTGTTCTTCGTTATTGTTAGTAGTTACTGTTTTTTGTTGTGCAGTGACTCAGTTTATCATTTCAATTAAAATGTTTGAAATTTATAACATTTGTTTAAATTAATTACCTTATAATTTGATACTTCATTATGGTTGTTCTATTTTTGGTAAGATTTGATCGTTCACTAAAAATTTAATAAAAGTGCGACAACATTGTCGCATATGTCGTTTTCATTGGCTATTTATGTAGTTTGAAAATCACTTATTGCATTTAAAAAAATATATATACAGGGTGTAATATTTAATACGAATCCCTAAATTAATTTTTCCAAAGCCAGTCCTGGAATTTTTTAGTTTAGCTAATACCAGTCGAATGCTTGATAGTAGTGTACTGTATCATGCAAAAATTAAAAAAATCAAATGAGCCGTATAAACACTACAGTAAAATGAAATAAATGGTCAATTACACAAATCACCCTGTTAATTAATAAAGAAGAGGAGTTGACATTTTTTAGTGGCCACATGATATGCTCCCTGAGGGACTCTACATATGGTAGAAGTATGTAAAGTTCCTCATGACTCACCCTGTATATATATATATATATATATATATATATATATATATATATAATATATATATATATATGCATATACGCATTAGCTGTATATAGCTGATTAATTACAGTTGTTACTGCCTTGTCAATATTAATTTTGTAGGTATTTCACCTTTTCCATATTATCATTTTAAAATGAATACATTAACTTACCGATAAGACAAGCAATAATAATATAAAAAGAACACAATGTAAATATTGTAAGCGAATATAACAGAAGTAACATTAATTCAGTAGATAAATATTTAAATCGTCGATGGGAAAACACAGTATTAATAACTTTTAAAACATTTGTATATAAATACTGTATCTACTTTTTTTCCACCACAGCTTTCAGTTTCTTTAAAGTAGTTTTTTAAAATGAAGTTTGTTGTTTTCTGCATTGTTTTAAGCGCTTTCGTTAGTTTAGCGCTTACACTTGGTATGTACTTTAATTTTTTATTTATATCATATACTATAATAAAATATCAGTATATTTTATCGATTTTAATGTTGCAATAATGCAGCTAAAACTCTTATAAACTTCGATCAAATAAAAGGCAGATATCGAGCACATTTTTTTATTAAATCTTTCCGTTAGGCCAAGTACTTTCGTTCTCAGAACATCTTCAGGGACAGTTCGTCAAAATTATAGACACTAGTTAAAGGACAAACAGTTTAAAAAAATTTTAAATCTGAAGAAGATACATATTGTCTACATGTTGTACCAAGTTTTCGAAACTTAAATAGTTTCAACGTTGTATCAAGTGTAGTAGTCATGTCGTAGTGCTATTTCTAGTCATAAGGATATGACGTAGTGTTTCTACAGTATATTCTACTATTTTGATTTATTATTCTATCATATAGTTCGCTGTTCTGCTTTGTTCTCTTTTCTGAGTTCGAAGTATCAATATGTCTGTACTGATCTATTGGTGACGTAGCAGCATCGTGTTCTGTAGAAATACAAGAACCGTCTCTACTATGGCACTAAGGTCTCAATGTGCCTACTCCTCGATAATCGACACTGATATTAATTGAACTCAGCACATTTTTCCATTTACTTAAAGTGTTTTATTTTAAACATGGAACTGATTTTTGTATAGGGGAAACATGGGTACACTGAGACGAAAAAATTTAGATCTTCATATTTGTTTCAAAATGTTTTTATTTACTAAAAGTATTCAGAGAAGACATGACTAAATTAATTGGTAATAAATATGAACACTTAAATTACCAAAAATATCTTATAGAAGAAAGTTTCACTCAAACAAAATAATAGGTGTAATTGTCTCACTGTACCCTTCCTTGGAGGACAGTGAGACAACAGTATCTTTTTGATTTATTATTGTTCAAATTAATAGACAGTCTTCTTAAATAGAAATTTATTGCTGTTTTTGAGACTTGTTACAAAAAGTAAAGAAAAACACATTTTGGATCACTCATACATAAGGGAAAGTGTTCCACAATCAGACACAAAATAGATTTTGCTAAGTATTGACCTTGTTTATTGAACCAACCAAAATATGATTATCACTAAAATAAATTAAGGCTAAACATAAGTTTTTATGGTAGAACAAACATCATAAACCAAAAACTAATTTAAAAAAAGTTTGTTTAACAAAGGAAGGACAGTTGTCTGATAGTGGAACACACATGTTCCACATCCAGACACTGCATGTTCCACAATAAGACAAAAGGTAATAATGTTTTAACGAACTTCTAAAGCTGAAAAATTTACTTCAAACTTCAAATAAGATTGTTGCCGCTTTGTTGTTCCCACATGTGCTGGTTTTGGTAACACCATCTTAATGTTTTCCAAACATACCAATGAGACGTCTTCTATTTCGGGGTAAATGAAGCTGTTATTATACTTAACGGACTTTCTCAAAAATTTGACCTCGCATTCCTTATTCTTTTTACAGAACACTTCAGCTATGTAATAAATTTTTTTCTTTTTGTCCATAAATTCTATTAAAATAAAATCGCCAACTTCTGGCTCTTTATTAAGCTTATCTAGAAGTGGTGGTGGATCGATTTCTCCTACAAAATCAATATCATCATCGGAACTTTCGGTTACAAGCATCGCCGCGTCTTCATTTTCTTCGTCTGTTGAGTCTTCATCCATTACTTTTCTTTTCACGACCTTATTCTTCTTAACACTTTTTTTCTTTCTCGCTCCATTTGTTTAGCTTCTAGGGCGATCTTTTCTGGAGTGTCCGTGGCGATAATACTTTTAGCTTTTTCTCTCTTCTTTCTCTGATTTTTTCGTTCTTCAGCTTTTGGGTATCCTTTAAATTGTTGTGGACTTACGAAAGTTTCTTTGTGATTTTGTGTAGGTGTTGTGTTTAAACTAACTGATACTGAAACTAAGGAGTCTGACATTATATTTTCTTCAATGCATCTTGATGTTGATGGTTGATTTGGATCCATAAGTCGTTGAGCTTCTTCATTGTTTTGATCCCCATTCCTATCAGTTACGCTGCTAATTGCAAAGTCGTCATCTGTAAATATGAATTTATCGAAGGGATAAATCCCAGTTTTTCGAAATCCGGATTTGATATTACCGGGCGTCATCGATTTTTCAAATGCATAAGCAACACAGCCAGCGATATCAAAAATAGAAACAGGTATCCCAGGGTGCTCTAAAAGCCATGTTTGTAAGGCAGTATTGTAGAATGATTTAAACGAAAAAAACACCGAGACATCTAATGGTTGCAGCTTGTTGGAAGTATGTGGCGGTAAGGTCAAAATGATCACTCCATTTTCCTTGGCTAGATTTATTCCTTCTATCGTTAGATGACTCTCGTGATTGTCAAAAATTAAGAGAGAAGGGTTTTCTTTTGTGCTGGACGTATGTTTAATGAAGTGCCTTACAACGCTTGGAAACAATTCACGAGTCATCCATCCAGAATCGGAAACCAATCCCAAAGTACCATGCGGTGCTCCATAAGTCATTCGAGGATTAAACTTTTTTCGTGGAAAAATCATGACTGGTGGTATTGTATTCCCGGATGCTGATATAACACAACAAGTGGTGACCAGTAAACCTCGTTCGGCGCTCGTACAGGAAGAGACCTGCTTGATCCCTCTCTGAGCAACAATCTTTTGCGGTTTTTGGACGGTTGTGGTGGCAGTTTCATCTAAATTATAAATTCTTGTACCGCTGCAAAAATTTCCATGGTTCTGAAACACTTTTTCCAAATTTTTGAAAAAAAGTCCAACATTGTGTTTGTTGAATGATGTCGCTCTGGAGAGGCTACATCCTTCCGGCTGGCGAAGACTTAATTCTGCATGTCTGGACATAAATCCAAGGAACCATTCGCGTCCAGCTTCCTTGTTTGTTTGCCAATTTTCCGGAATTTTACAATTATTAATAGTTGCCATTTCATAAGCCAGTTTTCTGATATTAATGACCGTTTGTCCGTAACACATTTTTGAGCAAGTTAATACGTAATCGGCTAGGGCTTTTTCTTGATTTTCAGAAAAAACTTTTCTACAAGCATAATTTGGAGCCATTTTAATCTCTTTGGTGGGATTCTGTTTTTGCCTTTTTACATATTCATAAACCGTTTGAAATTTTAAATTGTATCTTTCAGCTGCTTGTCTTAAAGATATCTTCTCTTCGGTGACTGCTCTAACAGCAGCTCTCATGGATTGTTCATCAAATTGCCCTTTATCGCTTTTTCGCTGACGTCCTCGAGCCATTTTTCCTGAAATATAAATTAAATTTTTACAAAAACAATTACTTTTTCAACAACACTCCAAACAAGCGTTGTGTTCCACAATCAGACAGTGTCTGATTGTGGAACAAACATGCTGTCTGAAGGTGGAACACAACCTACAATACAAAATTAAATTTAACTGTGACCTTCATACATAACCTACAAAAGTAAACTTGCTTATAAAATGCCGACAAAATAGCCCAAAATCTGATGTAAAGGTTGTTTTTGTAATACTAGTTTCAGAAGAAAAATTAAAGCATATAATATCATATCAACGATAGAAAAAACTTACCTTGAAAAACGATTTTTTATTAAAAAATGCACAAAACCAAGAGAACAGCGTTCAAACTTTGTTTACCACATTGGCGTGTATAACCTCACTATCCGAACGAAAAACGTCAAACTTACGGCGGGAATTTCAAAATTCCATGCTTTGTCTGATTGTGGAACATGTCTAATTGTGGAACACTCTCCCCTACTTTAAGAAGTCAGTTACTAAATTTAGAAGTCAAAAATATTACGCCCTCTAGTAAGATGTGGTTCTTTTAATATTTTAACGATTTGACCTGAAGGAATGGTGCAAATATCCGTGACATTTAATAATACAAAACATTTATTGTTTTTTTTTTACCTTTTTCTCATTAAATTAACTTCGACAGACATAATAATGTGTTTTACAGCTTGCCCCACAAAATACTTTTTCACTATTTTATGATTCGCATCATAATCAAGTCAAACCAATATGAAATCTATATCTATAATTAAATCCTTGAAACTATGACTAAGTCAACTGTTAAATTGGTAAAATCTTCTTCGTTATCATCTGAATTTTCAAGGCCCATTGAACTATCGGAATCGTGAACTGAAAATTTGTAAGAAGAAGAGTCGTCAGATTCCATTATTTTTTCCTCTTTGGAATCATTAACCTTTGATAATATATTTACCTTAACAGTTTCAATCGTCGTCTTCTTTACTAATTTTTTGTAGCTCGTCTTTCTCTAGTGTATCTGTAGCGATTATAACATTTCCCTTTCTTCTTGTTTTGCGTATTGCTGGTACGTTAGCTTTCTTTGGATATCCCCGTATTTCCACAATACTTACAAATTGTAGTTTCATTTTTTTTTCTGTTGTCTTTTTCCTTTGTTTGTCAATTTGATGAAGCTGAATTTCACTAGTAGAAGTAGAAGGTAATACTTCCAACGATTCTGGGGAGGTAGTCTATCCGTCACATGACTAGCCAGAAAATTTCTTTCTTTAAAGACATGCCGATTATATTTAAAAAGTCTGTCTTCTTGAAAGCTGCAGCTATGTTAACAGGGGTCATTGCTCATGGATAAGTCACTTCTGCAAATGATGCTACATGATATATTGTTGCTGGTGTTGCTGGATTAGCTTTATGCCCCGAACGTAAGGCGTCATTGTAAAAGATATGAAAAGGTTTTAGAAGACCTACATCAAGCGGCATTAATTTATGTGTACAATGAGGAGGAAATGTCAGGATTGTAACACCATTCTCTTTGCCCAAATTAATCCCTTCTATTGAAATGTAACTCCCATGATTGTCCATTACTAGGAGTGAAGGGTTTTGTTTTGAATGTGTGTTTGATAAAATGCTTTAATACTTCTATACAGCACAGCATGTTCATCCAGCCGGCTTTCGTAGCCAGTCCTAAGGTGCCTGGAGGAGCTTCTACCAACATACGACTTATAAAAGGCACCTGTGGAAATACCATTACAGGTGGCACTGCACTACCACAGGCTTTTACGATGCAGCATGGTGTAACTAATGTTCCTTGTTTGCCACTTTGAGTTTTCAAAACTTGCTTGACGCCTTACTAGAAGCTAGAACCTTAGCTGAACTGTTTGCGACTGTCAAAGTCCCCATTTTCAGCTAGGTGATAAATTCTCACACCATTTGAGTAATTTTTGTGCCTTCTTAAAACATTTTCTAGTTTTCCAAATAGTAATTTTCCATTAACAGGATTAAATCCTGGTGCCCTAGCTAAACTACAACCTTCGGGGTTTGTAGGCACAAATTTGGATGCCGTTTTCGAAATTCTTTGTACCAATCTATTGATAGTAGGCCTGACTGTTCCCAATTGTTCGGTAGGTTAATATTATTAGCTTTGGCCAAATCATAGATTAACTTGCGACAGTCGGTTACAGTTAGCCCATAAAACATCTTTAAGCGAGTCACAATATATTGAAAAAGAACTTCTTCTAACTGTGACGAAACAATTTGTTTAACTTTGTAGTTAGACACTTTGTAGTTGAAAGCAGGGGTAATAATAGTCAACTGAAGCGTAGGATTGACCCGCTTACTTTCTCAAAAAATACTAGATCCTCCTTCTTTAATCCTAAGTGTAAGCTGCGGTAGTGATTTTAAAAATAGATTGCTTATCATTGAAATCTTTTTTACCTTGAATGCTTAGGTGATAAGGAATTCTTGAGAAAACTTTTTTGCGATTTTGTCTAAGTATGTAAAAAAAACACAGCTTAAATATTATATTCTACCTAGTTTAGTAACTACTTATATTTATCTATCGTGTCCCTTTTCTTTTTCTGTAGGAGTACTGTATTGATTTTTTTACTTATTTACTAATTTTATGAGAGTTTTGAAAAGTCTCCTACTTTTTTATTTTTTAAGTTTGACATAATTGTATCACTACTACGTTTGACAGTAGTCAAAGGCCTCATATTTCATTGTCAAAACTTAAAATCGAAATTTAATGTTACAGGTTTTAAATATTGTGCTCTAGCAATGAAAATTCTACAGCGACCGGTCAATGAACTGATAAATTTTATTAATCTTAATCAGAATCGTAAAAAATGGCAAAAATCGCGCAATGTTTAGTTATTTAACAGCTTTCTAGAAACTAGTTTTATTTCGGCACAACATAAAAATTACTATTCACTTTTAAAACCCAATTTAAATTTTGTCTATAGACTACTCTGATCTAACAATATCGAATTTTTAACCAATAAATTGATAAAAATTTTATTTCAAAAATTGATTTCGCGCCCATAACTGACATTTAAAATCACTGGTCGCTTCAAGTGTTGTTTTTGAAGGAACTGTTCATTCTGCACAAAAAGTGCTAATTTTAACATTATATGTTTAATTATCTTAGCTACATTTTCTGTGCGAAACTTTTTTTCTACGGTGTATAGAGAGTATTTGTAAATCGATGTTTTCTGTTTTCATTCTAAGCAATTTAGCGAATTTATACGATTTTTATAGTTCAAGTGTCTGTCTGATGTCTGGACTAAAAACCTAAGCAAATATGTTAAGAACAACAGTCCCAAGGAAACGCAATTACAGAGTGGTGTAAGGTACACCGGGGTAAGAGGAACCTAGAATATCAGTAATTTCTGTTTAAGGCCTTCTAAAAAATTTAGTTTTATATCCACTCTATTAGTTTACCGACAGGTAAGACTTACACCATTTTCTAATACGAATGCGGTGTTAAAACATAAACAACTTTATAGAACTTATTGCCGATAGAGGCAAGTAGAAATAATAAAAAAACCATTTCTGAATATATTTGTAATAAAAGTTTTAAAAAAATATGGTTATTAGCGAACATTCTAGTGATTTAGAGAAATAGGAAACAAAATTAAAGCTTGTTGTCTTTTTGTAAATTGGGAAAAACTTAATGGTTTTGGCAACACAAATTCAATTTGGAATCTATATACGACTGATATGTCTGATATATTAGGAAAATAATATTTTTCGTCATTTTTTGTGCATTTTTGAAGGCAACTAACTTTAACTTCAGTATAAAAACACTGCAAAATTTTAGCGACATAATAAATATAATTTGAGCTTCTGTTAACTGGAAATTTTATTAATACGAAATCATCGGGCATAGTCTCACGATGTAACTCTTCTTCGATGTGAGGGGTTGGAACCCTTAATATATCAATATCGTCGTCGGATTCTGATCTCATCTCATTGAAAGCTTGGTCATCATCACTGCTGTCGGATTGTGTTTCCTTCTCCTTTATCCCTTTCCTTTCCGTTTTATTGAATTTTACGGTCTTTTTGCCTTGTTGTATCATCATTTTTGCTAAATAGTCACACAAAAACAAACACACACGTGTTATGATCTCAGCGACAGGACAAATTTCCTTACGCTTTGCTGGTTTGATGAGGATTGTTTGACATGTTCGAGTAAAATATATTTAAAGGAATTTCTTTCATAAAGCCTTTTTAATGCATGATTCTGATTATCATTGTGAAGATACTGTTTCCCTTTTAACACAATACTTCTGACCAAGTGTATTGCTTGGCTGCCAGTAGTATTTTCGGACATTTCTTTTTGTTGAGGAGTATCACTTGGGTCATTCTTAATTCTAATGATGCCTCCTTAGAGTAATGATATTGAAATCTTTTGAAAGCCTAAGGTTCAAATTTTTCAACAGAAATCACTGTATTACAGAATGAGTAAATACCGGCCTTACTAAAATCACTTCTAATATGGTTTGAACTCAGCTCCTTCCATACTTGTGAAATTATAGATGGATATATGGATTTTGGTAACTTTGTACCGCAATTTCCTCCTTGCCACATTATAAGAGCTTCATCGTACATTTGTTTTAAGCTTGAGTACAGCCAAATCCATTGGCTGTAGAAAATGGCTAGTATGTGTCGGTGGTTTTAAAATAATTATGTCTTTCCTTAAAGCAGTTTCTATAAGGTCAATTGATATGTGTGAAGAGTGGCCGTCATAGATCAGAAGAACGGGTCTCTCTTTAGGAATATTCGAAGGAACGTATGTTCAATATAATTAGAAAATGTTTCCGTTTCCATTCATCCGTTTATTGTTGCTCCATATGTAATTCCTGGATACTCGTCATCTTTTCTTGCTATCCATTTTTTTAAAGCCTAAAGATTTTTTTCTTTGAAAATAATAAGGGGTGGTAATTTTTCTTCGGTCGCATTGCCACTCATAAGGACAGAAAAGTTTTCTTTGTCAGGACCAGCTGTAACTCGATGAGCGGGTTTCCTTTTTCACCGACTACGTTTACACGACTAGGATCTAGGCAGAAACTGGTTTTATCTAGATTATAAATCCTCTCAGAGAGTATATTCGAAGTGATTTCTTTAACCAAGTCAAAGTACTTTGCAATTCCAAAAGGCTTTACGATCTTCTCGTTTGGTAAAGGCAAAGTACTTCATTTAAAACAATTTTAACCGACTAAAAAAAAATTATATAACGTTATCGTAGACGTTTGTGGTTATAAGGTTATTGAAAGAACTTATGTCTTGTTTTTTTGTGAGTTTTCGCTGATGTAGTTATTCAGATGTTGGCTTGTTTTTTGCAGATATTTCTTTTGTCTTGTGCAAGATCGTTGTGTCTATTATTTCCGCTCTTCTTCTTTTTCTTTAACTGTCATCTCCGCTACGAAGGTAGGCAATCATCATGGCTATTCTGACCTTCGAGGCAGCTTGCTCTGAACAATTGCCTTGAGCTGCAACCAAACCACTCTCTCAGGTTCTTCAACCAGGAAACGCGTCTTCTTCCTACGCTTCTCCTACCCTCTATTTTTCCTTGAATTATGAGTCTCAAGATGTTTCTCTTTCGCCTCTCATTACATGTCCGAGATATTGCAATTTCCTTTCTTTTATTGTATTTTCCATTTCCCTCTCTCTGCCTATTCTCCTTAACACTTCTGCATTCGTGACTCTATCTACCCATGAAATCCTTAACAATCTTCTAAATGTCCACATTTCAAACGCGTTAAGTCGATTTATTGTATTCCGGTTTAATGTCCATGATTCAGCTCCATAGTAGAGTACACTATGTACATAGCATTTAATTAGCCTTATTCTGAGGGCCAATGTCAGATCTTTGCTGCATAAAATCTTTTTCATTTTCACGAAGTTAGCACGTGCTTTTTCAATTCTGACTCTTATCTCTGCAGTATAATCGTTATTGTCTGTGATTATCGTTCCCAAGTAAGTATATCTTTTTACTCTCTCAATCTGCTGGCCGCCTACCGTTAATATTTCATTTGTATTGTTGTTCTTGCTAATTTTCATGAATTTGGTTTTTTTTATGTTAAGAGAGAGTCCGTATTCTCCACTATATCTTAATATGTTGTTCATTATTCTTTCTAAGTCTTCCAAGTTGTCGGCTATTATGACTGTATCGTCGGCATACCTAATGTTGTTAATTAAACTTCCGTTCACTTTTATGCCGACTGTCTCGTTTACCAAAGCTTCTTGTATGATTTCTTCAGAATAAGCATTAAACAATATCGGCGACAGTATGCAACCTTGCCTGACCCCTCTCCTTATCTCCACTTCTTCTGACACTTCTCTTCCAATTTTCACATTTGATCGTTGGCTGTAGTATAAATTTGATATCAATGTTACATCCCTCACATCCAGATTCTTGTTTTTGATTACTTCTATAAGTCGGTCATGTTTTACTTTATCGAATGCCTTGTTGTAGTCTATAAAGTATACATAACGAAAATATTGCCTCTGTTGTGCCCATTTCATTCCGAAATCCAAACTGGGATTTTTCATTTTTATTTATTTTTTTTTTTGTTTTTTTTTTAATTTTTTTAAATTTTCCACTCTTATCGCTGTCAAATTGCTCTTCTAACTTCTTTAGGTCATCTTTTGTTCCACTCAAATCACAATCTCCCAATTATCTCCCAATAATGTTTTAGTGAGAGGTCACTTTGAATCAAAGTTGTCTGAACATCTTACTTTACACACCACCGTCAAAACCTAATCCAAACTAATATCAAAACGGGTATGCATTTGTTTTACTGAAGAAGAAGTGGGAATAATAAAGCAGATTCAGCTAAGAGTTGCCAGGCTCAGTATTTTTTCAGCAGGCATCGTTCGTTTTCGGTATAATTATTTATTATGGTAATATTAATGTACACCTAAACATTTTTTAGTTTAAAAATATTTGTGGTTACCATTAAAGAGAAAATTAAATAAGCTGTCAGTATATTTGGTGCCATTTAATTTTAGGTCGACTGGAATGTCCGCCTAACTCTTCTGAAGTTTGCGAAGGCTGTTGCCCCGAAAGAACTTGCCAAAGACGAGTCGTAGCTTGTCTTCCTATTAGAATTTGTTTACATAACCATATCGCTGTAGATTTGTGTAAACTGATTTGTAGATGTAATCAAGGATATATTAAAGATGCATTGAGTGACCAATGCGTATTACCAAGTGATTGTCCAACAATTCCAATTATAACTCCAACTAATTAATTGTAAAATATCTAAAATTAAAATTACAAAACTTATTATGCTTTAGTCATATACTACAAAAATATAGATTTGCAAAAATATGAAAAAATTTTTGCAAAAATGTGTTAAAATAAAAATAAAGGGTTGTAATTGTACATAAAGTAAATGATTGATCTATTTTTTGTTGTCGATATTTAAAATCAAGTGAACGCAAACAAATTTAGATCCTAGTATAAAATTAAAG
The DNA here is from genome assembly GCA_918026665.1 of Diabrotica balteata. Lineage (NCBI taxonomy): Eukaryota > Metazoa > Arthropoda > Insecta > Coleoptera > Chrysomelidae > Diabrotica > Diabrotica balteata. The sequence goes on along the minus strand of OU898276.1, from coordinate 63,458,758 downwards.
TTTATATATTGCTTTTTTATTAAAATATCAATAATTCTTTTTCTTATTAATTTTAATGACATCAAAGCAAGAAAGACCTTATTCTACTTATTTAAGTTCGACTCATATCGAGATAGGAAATCATAAATTTGAAACCTAGAAATATTTTTTTATACTAATAATATCTCAAGTAACAATTTCTAGCCTAGTAAGGAGGCATAATATCTTACCAAATTTCTTCAAGAAATATATTGGTCGGAAATATTGAGGACCGTTGTGATATTAAAATCACTGCATACATCTTCAATGAATTTTTCAAATACTTCTTCTTTTACTTCTGTTTATATAGACATCACTATATCTGTTTTTTAATGTGCCTCCAGTAAGTTGTCGTTCCATCGTTTTCGTGGTCTTCCTACTGATAGTCTTCCTATTGGGGAACCGTCTCTTGTCGTCTTTACTACTCTATTTGTTGACATTCGGCTTATATGATCGTTTAATTCAACTATTCTATTTCTTACCCAGTTCTTGATGTTCTCCACCTTGCATCTACGTCGTATACCTGTACTTCTATCTCTGTCTCATAGTCTCTGGCCATCAATTTCTCTAAGTGTTAATTTGTAAAATACGTTTTATAGAATTAAATAGATGTCAGGTCAGTAGGTCTGAGGATGAATCACAATAAAACGAAGACTTTATCGAGACCAGAGATATAGATTATATAGGTAGATAAGTCAAAAGAAAACTTGGCCAATTTTATTAATATCTTCATCGTATTCCACTTCATATATTTTTGCAATAGTCTTGTTCGTGTGGTCTTGTTTCAGTCAGAAGTAATAATTGTAATAATAATGCATCAAAAATCTTTCTTCTATGCAATTTATTCTACTCGTTTCTTTTCTGTTTTTTACAAAGTTTTTAAACGTTGTCTATGCATTTTGATCTTGCGATATAGAATATAGAAGACGACATAATAGGTCCATTTTTATGGACAGCAACTTGAATAGTAAGTATAACTTAATTTGTTTTAGCATCATGTTCTTCTTGCTATTCTCAATCTTTCTGATGTGGAGAATGTTTGGTTTCATCAAGACGACTGTTTAGTTCACAACGCTCGAATATTAGGGTATACTTAAACCATACTTTCCCGATTCGAGTTATCAGTGGAACAGGCTGTATTAAGTGGCTTGCGCGATCTCCAGATTGTACACCCATGGACTTCTTTGAGAACATTTAAAAAGCATCATCCACGATCCTGAGGCTAGAGTCCAAAATTTGATGAAACCAAATAAAAGAAGTCTCCAATTCTATTACAGCAGAAACTCTTTTATCTGTCCGCGGAAGTTTTTATGACAGATTGGAATACTGTTCAACCGTAGAATATCAAATATTTGAATAATTTTATAAGCATATAGAATATTTCTTATTTTATTGGAATTATTTTTTATTTTAACAAAAAAATATTTTTTGTTTTATATTTTTAATTCAACCACGAAAAAATTGTTCACATTATTAAGAAGCGATACAAATACACCGCTTTATAAAGGTCAGTGTATTTTATCGAGTTTATGTTTATACGAAATAAATCAAGCATACGTATTACAAACAAAAATCGACGGATGGAGGTGTATATTCCACACATTGTTGTGTTACTATACTAAATGGTTATCTCGTTTTCTGTAAAGGTTGAGGACGGGATCGGAGAATTACAATTAAGTAGATCGGAGAGAAAATGTTGCCAATTTTAGAGATGTATGTAGTGTGCAATATCTAATCCAAAACTTAATGTACTGTATTAGTAAAATAATTAATAAATAAGAGAATGTAAATTGTTATTATAAGCAATCAGATATTTACTGTGTATGGACCTTCGTAGACATATTTAAAAAGAAAGTAAATGTAAATAGAAATACTTCATATTTTATTTCGAGTGTTAGTATTGTTGATCACTTTCGTAATGTAAATCGCAACCCGACCCAGGTCAATTATTGTATGTGGGTTGGGCCTTATAATAAAGTAAAAAGCTACATAAAAATTTAGTTATACTAAACCCAACGTAACAATTTATCAGAAATTTATATGTAATATAAAAAGAAGTTGTAGATAAATTACAAATCTCGATGTTAATAGTAACAGTAATTAATATATATTTAATATTAAATTCTTTGCAGAAAAAATCAATTGACTGACTTTAAACTTGAACTAGACGAACATCAGTAAAATATTATGACTAGATCATATTAATTATTTAAAAAATATCTAGAAATACTGTTGTTAATATTACTGAATTTATTTAGTATAAACGTGAGCTCTAATCTGAAACGTCCAGTAGCTATAAATCCAGTAGGTCAAGATATATCCAAAAACAAGACACAAAAATATCTCTATCTAATAAAAAACATATAAGAAAAAATGACTACCAAATGACAACCGTAGATATATGTTAAAAAATTGTTGACTCACGTAAAATAATTATTTTAATATTCGAAGTGGAATAACCCACTTGGCTATCTGACCGACTATTTAAAAATTTCTAACCTATACCCTAATCATTTATAGAATGCACCGGAAATTTGACAGAAGTATGCGATAACTGTTGTCCAACACGATACTGTGGTTCAAAATTTCTACCCTGTCGACATCCCAGCCGTTGTTTGGAAATACCGTGCAGATGTCTATGTGCTTCAAACTATCGAAGGGATTTGAGTACTGGCAGATGTGTACTAGCAATCGATTGTCCCTTAGTTTAAACTTCTTCCGCTGATGGCATACCAAACTTTTTGGGTGTAACTTGCGTATTCTACTACATAGTTTAGTTCTTAGTTAAATTCATTTGTTAATATATCAGAAATCTTGTTAAAGTGTGATTGGTTACACAATGTAAAGTAAACAATGTATTACGTTATTATTAATAAGTTACATAATTACAATTGGTCTTGTAATGATATTATTTCTAAGTCTAAAGATAACAGCCCTCATTTCTCTGCTTAACAAGTATATGTTATTGTGAAAGTACCGTTTAGACAGGTATTGATGATGGATTAAATTTATTTAAACATGCGTGTGAATCTTGCTATTAAAAAAAAGTAGAACACTCGAAGATCTTGGGGAATTGTAAAAAAAAATCCTGCTCTACTGTTGAACGCAACGTTGAACTTGTTCATATCGCCATATTACAAACAGTGGTGGTAATAAACTGGGCATAATGATATTGTTCAATACAGAAAGTCACTCTGAACTCATATGTTTGAAGTAGTGCATAAAACACTATTTGAGTTCCAACAGGTTGAAGTAGCGAGAGAACACCGGCGTAAAAGGAAAACAGACAAACTCAATAGGTGGGGAGAGATGACAGATGCAGCGAAAATTGGAAAGTAGTAAGACTAGCCGAATGGTAAACTTGAGTGAATATAAATTAACCCAATTATTAATAATTTGAAAAATAGATGTTAAAGTTCATTTCGAATCAAAATAATGTTAAACAACAATCAAAATGTCAGGACAATCCCGAGAAAAAGTAAAAAGAATTTGGCAGCACCCACTCCATCCACAATCCAAATAAAAATAGTGATCTTGAAAATTATATGGTGTTTTATATAAAACGATGTAATAAAACTAGTAATTTTGCTGAATCAATACAATATTTACGTGTTAAAGAATACGACACACCTACATGAAATGTAGATATTCTAGTCATTCAAACAACAAGAAGGTATTGCATGCTTTCTGGCATTAAAAGATTATTCTCAGTTGTAAAAATATTCTAATAAACAATAGATATTAGAAGAAACGGAGCTAAAACAAAGGAAAAAACCTGACTTCTCCTTGTTGTGTAAAATGAGTAAATGATAAATTTCACTAAGATAGTCAATATCACTACGCCTATTCATAGTTGAAGGCCATTTGAGAATGTGACACATCTTAATGAAAAATCTTTTGAAATAATTATTTTAAGTCGCTAAAATCTCTATACTCTATACAGCTTTAAGTAGCTGTACTCTTAAAAACAGCCCTGTGGTTTTTTGACAAAACGTGTGTATAAGGCACACGTGTGTTTAGAACAATATAGCTTTGATGAGAAACTAGGCGTCCTTTTAAGAAACGACCAGTTTGTTCCATGTAGAACAATTTACAATCCCGACAAGGGATTCTATAGACTACATTGGGAGTCTTAGTGTCGGAGAATACCTTTCCTATGGACCTATGCACGACATTCTTTATCCAAATCTTGACAGGCACAATCCGGAGAAGCCTCGAAATGTTGTAAGTAACTGTGTAACTGTGTAACTGTGGAAAAATCGGTAAAAAGCAATAAATGTAAGATGTATTGGAAAAACTCTTAGAGAAAGCTCCTGGTTAATCATTTGAATGTAATAATAAAGCATTTGATTTTAAAACATCAGTCAAAGTTGGTGAATGTCTCTGATATAAAACAGTATACAAATACTTATTATTATTTTGTAAAGAGCATGTGTCAGCCTGTAAACTCTAAAGCCTAGACATTAGATTATTATATATATTTGAATCTCGTGAGATGGTAAGAATAGTATCAGAATCCAAAAAGCGATTACTGGTCATATATTTTCACTACCAGGACATTTTTAATACTTGATCAATACCCCTCGCGGGTTGTTTCCCGCGGTTAGTATACGATTTTCGCGGTTGGTAAAATTAAACCTAAAGCCAAGATTAATACTATTACAAAAATTAATATTAAAGTAAGCAGTCTTCTGGATTGAACCACGTCGATTATCATTTCGCCGAGCTTTCGACATCCTCTTTGATGTCTTTTTCAGGGCTTCTGAGATCTCAGTCTCCCGAGTCCCCACACCTACAGATCACTAAGCAATGCGTTACTGTAATGTAGTAATGCATTGTCCCTTGGACATTTGGCAGCAAAGATTTTCAATGCACCACAGCTGTAAGTTTTGTAGCTTCAAAAGTAAATAAGCTTTAAAGCTTATTTAGTATTGCACATATAGTAGTATTTTAATATCACAAATATACACTTTATTTAACTTTAAACAATCTGCTACACTCTTTTAATATTGCATTTGATTTCTTGAGTGTAATCCGAATGCATATTTAAACTAAACCTAAATTTTTTACTAGTTTCTAGTCCCTTTATCGACTGTAATTTTACTATGAAGATAAAAGACTATTTGGTGAGACTAGTTCGAAATAAGCAATATGTGGGAGGCCAAAAAGCAAATTTCAGAGATATAAATAATGCAAAAACAGCGGATGATAACGATTAGAACTGCGTATTATTACCTAAAACCTAAAAGTTATATACGATATAGTTTCGACTAAAAAAGAATTGTATTTTTAAATTTTGTTATGTTAAAAATAAGTAACTGATTTTATAGGTTATTGGACTCTCTAGCACAATATTTATCATATTAAAGTCTGATTTCTTTATAGAATGCTCTGGTAATTCTACAATAAATTGCCATCCATGTTGCCCTGAAAGAAATTGTGATAGAAAACCTGAAGCTTGCCGACCTACCAGAATTTGTTTAGAGGTTAAAAATTGCAAATGTAGATGTGAAGCGGGATATTTGAGGGATTATATTAGTAGAAGATGTGTACTACCAAGTGATTGTCCAAAAATTTAAAGACCCTCTATACCTACGATTGATTTTTTGGATGTGCTTGAGTGAACCATTTGGTTTATAAAAATATATTAAACTATAATTAGTAAATAAAGATATATACATTAGTAAATAAATATTGCTGTAATACCTGTAAACAAATAGAATATATTAAGTTTAAAAATGAAATAACATTAGCCAGAGACCTTTAAATTGCCATGGAACTGAGATATTAAAGAGAAGTATAACTATATATACTATAAAACTTATATATAACTATATAATTTATAAAGAGAAGAATAACTGATGGATTCGATAGTTTTTAAGTGATCACTGAGAAAGGCACTCTGGCGAAACAGCTGTAGTGATTATAAATTGTAATAAATTTGGATACTTAGAAAACAAAAGTTTTCAGTGTTTTATTCTAAAATTTACTGGAATAGTTTTATATTTAAAATTCACTTAAATGCAAAAACAAGAAAGATATCACACTAGGGCCACTGAGTAAAAGATACAAAGAAATTACAAGAAAAGCTGTAGTATTTATTTAAGAGAAAAATGCAGCAGAGCATAAAACCAAAAAAAAGTAAATTGAAAATAACCATCTGTCTAAGAAGTAGTAGATAATTAGATACGGTAAAAAAAAACTAGAGTTAGTGCACCAAAAGACGTAAAGAAATATATAAAGGAAATAATGCCCTTTAGCCAAATCCTTGTTTGTTTTATTTACTTGGATTTACATTCCTTTATAGGAATTTTATTTATGTAAAACTTATTGAGGTAGGTGCTTTATAAATTAGAATAATAACGAATAAAATGCAATATGATTGTGATTACAAATACATTGTTAATTGATTGAAACAATTGTGATAAATTTTATTTTGTACAAAGAAGAGCAAGTACCGTTTAAGTATGCGTTAAAAAAATAATAAAAAATGCGTTAGAAAAATCGTTAAGAAAATTGAAAAATTGAAATAGAACAAAGTTCTAGGAGAAGATGGAATTGTCATAGAAGCTACCGTAAATGGAGGAGATATGCTATTAAATTAATTAGGAAAACTGTTTAATCTATGTTTGCAGCAAAGAGAGGTACCCAAAGAACGGAACAATGCTATAACTATCCTTCTATATAAAAAAGGTGATGAACGGACCTAGAGAATTATAGACCTATTAGCCTGTTAAACCACATATACAAGCTCTTCACTAGGTTAGTGACATCAAGATTGGAGAAAAAATTTGATTTCTACCAACCGAGAGAGCAGGCAGGATTCCGATCAAATTATGGTACCAATGATCATCCATACAGTAAAAACGCTTATTGAAAAATCTATAGAATACAACAAACGTCTTTTCCTTACTTTCATTGATTTCCATAAAGCGTTCGATACGATCGAAATAGACAGCCTTATAGAAGCGATAATTGCAGGATTGACCCTTGGTACTTGACCAAGTACACGTTTTTCAATAATAACGCATATTGAACACAGCCCACGCCCATGTCAAATATTTGTATTCTTCGCAGTGTTCGCAGTATTTGTTCTTAAATGATACCTAAGCGGTACTTTACAAACTACATGATCTCATAAAAGCTAATAAAACAATAAATGAATCCAAATCCATTGTGATCCCGACCGCTTGGTTCTGGGAATTTGTCAAGTTAGGAAACTAAAAACCGGAACAACGCATAATTAATATAAGCTTCCGAGTGCACCTCACGTAAAAACTCGGTAGTCTGTTTGTTGTATAATATTTCCTTGTAAAAGGGTTTTATACTCGAGGTTTCGGTTCTCGGATAAGTATTCGATTCCTAGTCACAGACTCATTTAAAGATTTAAATTTCAGTCAGTTTTTTTTACACGTTTTTAAAACATATTTTATTTTTTCTTAAATAAACGAATTGCAAAACATTATGAAATTTAAACAAAATATAATATTTTGAAAGATCTACCGATTTTACTCCACAATCTACCAATTTTTAAAAAGAATTCTACCAATTTTATTTTTTTACGTTTGGGAACTCTTCGTTCAGTACAGAAAATGACATCATAACTAAGGTTAGGTAGAGACCCACGACCCACGAAACTGTGTTGCTAGCACAACTCTATCCACGCCAACCAAGTCTGGTCGTGGTTTGGGTTTAATATGCGTCGCTCCGTCTAAAACCACGTTTTACAAAATAACCCACGCGTGGGCTGCGCGTGGGATGTGCGTGGGCTGTGCTCAATTTGCGCCGGGCCTGTGCTCAATTGGGACCATAGAGGAGTAACAATAGACGGCGAAAAACTTATCCATCTCCGTTTCGCAGATGACATTGTCTTTGTCACAGATAATTTAGGAGAAGCTACAGATATGTTAAATCAATTGGAATTTGCATGTTTGAAAGGGGCCTCAGAATGAACATGTCCAAAACTAAGTTTATGACAAATATGGTCCCCAATAACCATTTACCTATTCAAAACAAAGTAGTAGAACTGGTGGAGAAATATACATATTTTGGTTACGAAATAAGAATTAGCAGGGATAATCAAACATGAGAAATCCAAAGACGAATTACTTTAGCGTGGACAGCTTTTGAAAAACTGCGAGACACACTTAGGGTCAACATACCAATTAACCTCAGAAGAAAAGTATTTGACCAATGGGTATTACCAGTCATGACCTATGGGGCGGAAACTATCACCCTAACTAAGACAACAGCTTCGAAATTTAGAGTGGCACAGGGACGAACGGAACGGCCTATGCTGGGAGTGACGTTGCGGGACCGAATAAGAAACGAAGATCTGCGAAGAAGGACGAGTATTGCTGATGTAGTAGAACGCATAGCAGAACTAAAATGGAATTGGGTAAGCCATGCAGCGAGAATCCATGACTCACGATGGACGAGCAAAATTACACATTGGAGGTCAAGGGCAGACAAACGTAGTAGAAGAAGACCACCTACACGTTGGGCTGACGACATCAGGCGTATCACGAAAAATTGGCAACAAAGAGCACACAATCTCAAAGAAGAGAGGAGTTTAAGGGAGGCCTATGTCCAGCAGTGGACATAATAAATAAATATTGAATAATAATGATGTAGAAAAACAGTGGCTGGGCCCCTTGGTGGGTAGAAAATGCAAAAGAACGGTCGGTGTCTAAACTCAACCAGAGATGTTGACAGTACGCTGTCATGTTTCGATTTCTCGACGTTGGGTTTACTATTCGTTGTTCATAGGGTTCAAAATCCCTAACTTGGTGGTCATATCTAAGGCGTTTAGAAGTAATGGACACAATAGTATGAAAATGCTGTTTTGAAAAGCCATATTTTGGATATTTTTTTCTTCTTCAGCCTTAAGTAATCCAACTTTGGACATAGGCCTCCCCCAAATAAATCCAGTGTCTTCTATTTTGCGCCACTTGCTTCCAGTTGTGTCCTCCGATCTTCTTAATGTCATCAGCCTATCTCATTTGTGGTCTTCCTTTGCTTCTCTTTTCTAACCATGACCTCCACTGTTCTATTTCATAGTTCCATTTCTATCCTTCAGTCGGGCATTGTGTCCTGCGAAGCTCCGTTTTAATTTGGCAACATATTTTGGATACGCTTTCAAGAAATTGGATATTTTAAAGCGTTTTGTGACTCCTACAGGCAATTAAATTCAAGTGTATTTCTCTGAACTTTGAAAAAATATCACAACACCAATTTGCAGAAAAGAATTTAAAAATAGAAAGGCAGCTTTAAAAATAGCTAAAAAATTAAATGCAATCATAATATGTTAAAAATTAATATTAAATATATATACCTAATATCAAATAAGAGAGAGAATATAAAAAATAAAATATTTAAATAAATACTAATGCTTTTCCAAACAAATTAATAATTAATACTATAAACATAAACTGTACTTAACTTTTTGTTTATTTATAGAATGCCCGTGAATTCTAGAGAATTATGTGATAGTGGGTGTTGTCCAGAAAGAACTTGCGATAGAAGAGTTGTAACCTGCACGCCTCCTAGAATTTGTAACAAACTAAATATATTTCTATGCAGGTGCCTGTGTAATGTGGGATATTATAGAGATTCTATTAGTGGAAAATGTGTTTTATCAATAGATTGTCCAAAGATCAAACAAGTTTAAAAATCTATATAATAGATATTTTGGGTGTGGCTAAGGGATAAATTTGAGTTTATAATAATGTATTATTATGTTATCAGTAAATGAATAACTAAATATTAATGTTTAACAATATTAACCCTTATACACATGGATACCTATCTTCAAAAAGGGAGACAAATCGGACCCGGAAAATTACAGAGGAATTAATTTATTAAAACAACACTAAAATTAACAACCAAAGTGATAACCAATCAAAAACAAACACAGTGAAAAAAAAAAATAAAATTATAACAGTAACAGAAGAACAAAAAGTTTTAGGTTCGAAGAGATTATGCACTGACGCTATTTTTATAATAAGGCAATTACAAGAGAAATCGCTAGAATACAAGTATAGATATGTTTTGTTGACCTTAAGAAGACATTTGACAAGGTCTAATTAAAGAAGTATTTGTTTTTACAAAGAAGAACCAGTATTTGTTTTTACGATTGGTAGGTTGCTAACCTTACTAATCACCCTCCACATTTTGCACCTTTTAGAGCCACACAAGATCGAGAGGAGTATGCCAGAATTGTCGCCAACATCCACTAATTAGATAGGGCACCATAAGAAGAAGAATTAAAGAACGTTGTGCACTTATTGCAAGAGAGTTACCTCTACAAAAATCAAAATGGTCGAAAATATCTACAAGAACAACAAAATAAAATTAAAGGTAGAAGGACTAACATACCCATTCAAGCTGTGGGGCAGTATAATAAGACAGTGAGATGTTCTGAGCTCTTCATTGTTCAACCTGATTATAGGAATGAAAAAAATACCAAATGGGCGAAAAACAGCGTACAATAATCTGCTATGCAGACGAATCTCCAAAACTAATCAGTAATCAAAGCATCAATTTAGTATAACAGCCAGAAAGTTTAACATGTTAATTTTTCCATTGTTTCTTTGAGCAGTATTTTTTTTTACGATTGGTAGGTTGCTAATCTTACTAATCACCCTCCACATTTTATCCGGACCTGAGACCGCCTGTGTAACCGCAGAGCTACTCAATCCACCCTGCAACTTTTCCATTTAAGTTTTGTCATCTGTATCTATTTTTCGTCAATATTTCAAGTGCTGATTAGTTTTATAGTGAATTTATGTCCATTAATTTATATTTCATGTCTTAATTCAGGTACGACTATGATGTGGTGAGTTTATGCTTTAACTGAAATACTTTTCTTCGTCGAACGTTAACTTTTGTTTGGTATATATATATATTTTTTATTTTATTTAAAGAAAAAGTCGCATCCACCTAATGGTTATTAGCGACGGATCTATACAATTTTACAATAATAGATATATTACATGGTTACAAAAAAAAAATCCTACAAAATAGTACTAAAAATGTCAGCAATTTTGTACAACAAAAAAAAATAAGGTCAAACCTTATGGAACACATTGATGGCTTTTAAATAATCTATTAAGTTCTTTGAGTACTATTTTGACCTAGCACAACTGATAAGTTTGAATCTATGTCAGTTTGTTGTCTAAATGCATTCCTAAAAATTTAATATGAGTATCTACTGTTATTGGTTTCCCGTATAACGTAACATTTGACGCAGTACTTACATTTGCTGTTTTTGCAAAAACCATGGCTCTTGTTTTTGTAGTAGAAAATTCAAAGCCAGTATTCAGAGACCATGTTTCCAGTTTATTGATAAAACTTTGTAAACATTTTGTCATACTATCTATATTTTTTCCTTTTGTAAATACCACTAAATCGTCAGCATAAATCCGTGCTTTTAAAGGTTTTTCTATGTTTTTCAAAATATCATTAATCGCTATGAGGAACAGTGTTGGGCTAAGAACAGACCCTTGTGGTACACCATTTGTTAAGCTGTGAGTTTTCGAGTACGAATTGGAAACTCTTACCCGAAAAGTCCGATTGGTTAAAAAATTGTTGATGAACGATAAACAGTGTCCCCGGATATTCCACTCATACAACGTTTTTAGAATCCTGTGTTTCCTGGCAGTATTAAAGGCATTTTTTAAGTCAAAAAATATCGCGGTACATTTTCTATTAGTTGCAAACGATTCCATAATATCGCTTTCGAGTTCCAGAATGTTATCAGCCGTTGATCGATTCTGCCTAAATCCATTTTGTTCAGTAATCAGTAATCGTTTTTGTTCCAATGTCCACATTAATCTACTGTTAACGATTTTTTCTAAAAGTTTGCACATGGAACAAGTAATTGAGATTGGCCTGTATGATTCCACACTATATCTTGATTTATTGTCTTTTAAAAGAGGTAGGACGTAGGAACTAGTCCATATTGAAGGAAAATGCTGTTGTGTCCATATGAAATTAAATATGTCAAGTAAATGATATTTGGCTGAGTCCGGAAGATGTTTTAGAAATATGGTTGGGATATCATCGGGTCCAGGACAAGAATCTTTAAGGCTTGAAAGTGCTGAATTAAGTTCTTGAAATGTAATGCGACTATTAATTGGTACGTTAGGATTTTCATTATTAGGAAGAGTATAAGTATCAGATGATGAATTTGAAGAATCTGCACGTGGATTTTTGTCGTTTGAGAGGCTTTCATAAAAATCCGCTAGAACGTTTGCAATATCTTCATCTTTGGTTACTATTTTATTTTGTACTTTCAAGTGTTTAATAGAAGTCCTTTGCGGAGTACCACAAATTTTTCTAATTTTTTGCCAGACTTCCTTGGAGCTAGTTGTGTTATTTATTTCCGATACAAACTTCTGCCATGAATTCCTTTTAGCTTGCGTTATAGTAAGTTGCGCTTTTGCCTTTAATTTTTTAAAATTAATTCTGTTTTCCGGTGTCTTGTGCTTCTTATAATTATTCAAAGCAGATTTACTATTTTTTATGACCTCTTCGCATTCTTTAGACCACCACGGTACTGGTGTACGTCCTTGTATTTGTTTTGTTTTACCAATATACAATATAGCACCTTCTAAAATTATGTCATTCAGTGATTTGATGGTCTCGTCAATATCATTGGTTATTTGGGCCCTAGATATGTGACTATCAATATATTGAGAAAATGAATCCCAATCTGCGTTGTTAGTTTTCCACTTTGGAGTAAATTCTTGATGTTTCTGCACATGGTTGAGGTTCGTAATAACTATGGGAAAGTGATCACTTCCATATGTAAAAGGCAATACTTCCCAGTCTAAACCTATGGTTAAGTTAGGATCACATAAAGAAAGATCTAGAACTGATGATTCACCTGTCGATATATTAAATCTAGTAGGGTTGCCATCATTTAAAAAGTTTAGCTGAAAATCTGTAATAATGTTCTCTAATATTTGGCCCCTTAAATTTGTATTCTGTGAGCCCCAAATTGTATTATGGCTATTCAGGTCACCTAAAATTAGGCGTGGTGTGGGTATCTGATCAAGAAGTTTGCGGAGGTCTTCGTAACTAACTTGTATGTTAGGAGGCAAGTAAATATTACAGATGTAGAATTTTCTATGTGGTTCTGAAATCTTTACCGCAATGGCTTCGAGATCTGTTATGAGTGGAAAGGCTTCATGGTCTATTGAATTTTTTACCAAGATTGCCACTCCTCCACTAGCGCGATTGGTGTTCGTTCTATCTTTTCGAAAACATTTGAATTGTTTTGGTGAGTATATATTGGAAAGAGTAAGGTTAGTTTCTTGTAGGCATATTATTTCTGGGGAGTATTCTGATTGAATGATTTGTAACATAGGTAGGCGATGGAATAGTCCATCAATATTCCACTGTAGTATAGAGTTGAAAATTATGCATCGAGGGAGGATAATTCACTTTCTGTAATATCGTTACCTAGGTAGTGTTGCAATTTATTTTTAAGACGGGTAAAACGGTGTTTCGTAGTTTTGTCGGATATATATGGATAAGATATGGTTAACAGATTTATTAGACCAAGAAAATCGGATGTATATTCTTTGACAATTTCTATAGGTGATTGACTGCCTTGGATATTTTCAATCAGCATCATAAGTTGATCATAGTTTAATAAAAGTGATGTGGAGTTTTCATTCATGAACAATTTAAGAGAATCAGAGGTTGGTGCTGTGCGTTTGGTTTTTTTGGGTTTCTGGGTTTTTATTTTGTGAGATATGGATGGGGGAGTAAATAATTTTGTATTTGTATTTAGATTTTCGATGGGGGGAGATAATGTTTCGTCAATGCTTCTTTTCACAGATGAACAGGGTAAATCTTTCTTGGTTTCCAGTGAAGCTTGTGGGTCCTTTTCTTCCGATGGTTTTACAGTTGAAGTTTTAGTGGAAATGTTCTCATTGGCAATTGTAGTTATTTGCATTTCACCAGGCGGTTGTAAAATTTCTGGAATAGAAGAAATTGAAGATGGTGTCGGAGTAGGTGTAATATTTGGATCACCTACGCCAACTTGATGTAATTGGCTTTCAATATCGATAGAAGATTGGGAATTTGGGGTAGAAGTAGGATTCGGTATAGTTGAATTTTGGGCCTGAGTGGTAGATGGAATACTGTTGATGTTTGGACAATTGTTTGAAATATGACCTAATTGCTTACAAGTATAACAAGTCAAACTGTCTTGAGATATGAAAATTCTGTAAGAGGTGTTTTCATAATTGATTTCAATCGAATCTGGAATAGTGAGATTATGTGGACTGACAAATACCTGTCTTCTAAAGCTTAGTATATGGTTATACTCTGGTAGTGTAGCACCGATTTTTAAAAAAGTTATAGGAGAAACGAGGTTTAAGCCCATTTCTTTTAATTCTCGGATAAGTACATCATGGGGAATTGTTGGACTGACGTTAGATAACACTATCCTTTCAGCAGGTGTTATAAGTCTTCTAGCTCGTACGATTTCTCCTTGCACTTTAATAGAACCATATTTCTCCATAAATTCATCTACGCTGGATTTACTATTTAGATACATACATATTCTATTATTAGATAACCGAGAAGAGAATAAAATATTTTTTGGATTAATTAAAGTGCCTAGCGGGATTAAATAATCCTGAAGACGGGCGTTATTTATAGCACTAAAAATAATTGCTTGATCTTTAGTAGGAAATTTCTGCTGTGATGCTGCCAAGGAATAAGATTTGCTCTTTGAAGAGACGTTCTGTATAGTTACATCCGACGACATACCAATTTGTTATTTTTCACAGTAGCAAAAATATAGTACCTCTCTGCCCCAGCAAAAAACAACACTGGTTGTTGTTTATTATTGATAAAATTATAATTATTTGCGATCGATAAACCATCCAAAAAACTAATAAATCCAGTTTAGAATGCGTTTTTAAGTTTAACTAATAAGAAATATTTAAACTTACAGTTTTAAATAATGTTGGTAAACTTTAACTGTAATTTATAATGTTTAATTTTCACAGTTTAACTCAAAAATATCAAGAGCCGAGACAAACGTCTTGTTCACAACTTTTGTCAGGGCCGAACTCCTTGTTTGGTATATAACAGTTTCAGTTCTTTTAAATTTAGTCATATTGTTTTATATGACCCATTTCTTGTTAATTCAATTGTTCCAAAAAAATGGCGGACAAAAATACTTGCATAAGTTTTTCAACTGAAATCGTACAGGCAATTATAATACTTAACCAAAAACATTTGTTCTTCAATAAATAACAATATTTACAAACTTACAAAATATATAAGTACACCTAACCAATAAAACAATAATGTTTGTGATCGTTTCGATCGTGACTTCATGAAATTATATAACAATAAAACACTGAAAACTTTTGTCTTTTACACTTTCACAAACCTTATTTTCACTAAAGCTGTTTGGACAGAGTGCCTTTCTCAACTGATGCGTTTTTACTATGTATCTACACCTAATAGTCGTTAGTTGATAAGTTAAGTAGAGGGAGCTGTTTGTCTCAAGTTGGTCATTCAGAATTATTATATCGGTATTTTATTTTAAATGTGAAGAATTTGAAACTGTTCAATAAAATAATGATAATGATCGAGTAGGAAAAGTGTGTACGTAAAATCTAGTTTTATATTATTGAAAGTCCTTTTAAGTTTTGTTATACGTTTGTTAAATGTTCTACCAGTTTAACCGATGTAAGTTTTTGGACAGTCACGACACGTTAGTTTGTATACACCGTGTTAGTGCTTTTTCTTTTGACCCTTTCGGTTTTTAATATATTTGCTTAAGTTATTCTTTGTTCTGAAAGAAGGTGTTCTTGCTTTCTGTTTTATCTATTTGCATATTATTGTTAAAATCTTGCCTGCATATGTAATCGAACAAAAGGTAATGCAGGTTTTGATTTGAAATTTTGTGTTTGTTCGTTGTACTCCTTGTTGACTGCTGTGTGATTGATGATATTCAATTCTATCTCGAAGTTTGTTCAATTTAATTAAAACAAATAAGTTATGTATCAAATAATACTCAATTTTTATGGAAAAGTACACCTTTTATAGTTTCTCTAGTAAACCATAAAAACTTCATCAAATTGGATTTAAACAGTAAGCAAACTGACAAAAAACTATTTTATTATATAGCCATGTAAGTTAATTTTAACTCATAAGTTTGAATTTGAAGACCGTGTAGAATTAGTCAGAGTCACAGAATTTATACATTGGAAAGTATTTTCCAACGAAAGATTCTGCAATTTCTGATATTCGCTGTGTGCAAGTACTTGGAGGGGATACGAGAAACGATCGCACGCTTACAGCGGTGAAATCTTGCAACTTCGTTAGCATATTTCATAAGTAGTTATTGAAGAAAATGGGATTTCGCAAATGCTGTGTTATTAAATTGTAAAAATAAAACTAAAAATAGTAAATTCAAGTTCTATAGGTTTTCAACTTCAGAGCACAAATTAATGCAACGAGAAAAGTGGATTTATATCATAATTAAGGAGAAATATGTACGTGATAGTTAAATTTTAAGTCCACTTTAAGTGTAAATTTCAATAATAGTAATGTTGGGTCAAGTTTCTTTAATTAAGCCTAAAATAAACATTAGTTAAAGTGTGCTTTTAGGTTGTCATTATGAAATCGGCATTAATGTTGCTAAAAAATATTGATATAATATGCAATTAATATTGTATTTTACAGTAGATGTGATACTTAGTTGAAAAGGTATTTTCTGGAATCCAGTTTTTATTATTACATCCATATTATAGTAATACTGCAATTTAATAATTAATTTTATTTACTACATACAATGTTTACCTTTTAATAACCTCATAAGCTTAATCTTAAATGCTAAACAATAAAATCTAAACGTAAAAAATATAGTTACAAATTCTTACAGTTAAAAATTAATTAAACATTTTTTCAAGTTAATTGTTGATATAATATATCAATATCATATCTATATATTATATTACAATAATTATTGTATTAAATAAACAAGTTAATGTCACTATTTGCAGCTATTATAAGGCTAAAATAGTAATAGTGCTAACACGTTTGATGATTAATACCACTAGAGGTCGCTTGTTGAAACTTGCATATAGCGAATACATAAACTAATGAAAAATGGAAGAATACTTAGATTAAAAATACCAGAATCTGATTTTATTCCAATTTTCCGAAAGAAACTTAAGGAAAAATGGCAGATAGAATATAAATGTGGAGACAAGGGACAGTTTTTTAAGAATATACAACCAAAAATAAGGGATAAACCATGGTTTGAGAATACACGTAATCATTCAATTATTCGGAAAATAAGTCGAATGCGCTGCAAGCATGCACTATTTCGAGTGTATAAACATAAAAGAGGTTTGTTAGATAATATTAAATGTCTATGTGATGAAATTGCCGATTTACAACATATTCTTTTAGAATGCCCGTTAAAAAAATAGAAATTGATAATTTTTATCAAAATTTAATATCTTACAAAATGAAATTTCTAATAAATGTTTCAAATCTATTGACATTAGAGAATAATAGTATCTACATCATATATCAGTATGTAAAATCTACTAAGATTACTTTGTAAGCAAAAAAAATCAATAAATAAAATATAATATAATAGAATAATATTGGACAATAAAAAATAATAATAAAAAGAAATTAACAATAAAAATAAAAGAAAAGTTGAAATGTTATAAATACTTATATGTAAAAAAAAACAATAAAAATGAAAATAACCAACCAAAATATTTAGGCATTTACTAACACACTAAAATTATTGTATCCCAATTTAACATGTACATAATATTAATATGTTTATAATGTAAACAATGGAGATGGATGATAAAACTGTGAGAAAACCTCTGGCCTTTTGGCTTTGCCAGAGCCATTAACCTAAAGAAAAAAATACACTAATGAAATGCAGTAATATTGTACAGCTAAAAAATTGCAGATGGAAACAGCAAGGATATAAGGAAAAATGAATACCCTGGCTAGCGGTGTGGTGAGTTACTGAAAACTGTTAAAATAAGAAAAAATTTATACCTTTTTTGAGGAGGCCACTACAGAAACCTGCAGTTTATAATGCAAGGTAAAATCGAGGATCGCAGAGGACGTGAAAGTAAGCAGATGTCATGACATAAAATCATTCGTGATTGGACAGGAATTTGCAGTGCGGAACAACTATTCTAATTAGCTGAAGACCGTGAACAACTCGCCAATATAATTGCCAATGTAAGAGAACCTAATAAGGCACCGAAAGGAGTAGACCAAATAATAAATTTGTGTTTTGACCTTTAGCCTATATTACTTTGAAAGAGTCCTAGGAAAATCAAATATTTTTATAAATTTTGAGAGTTTACAATAAAATGCAGGGGACCGGTCCTGACTGAGTACAAGTTAACCTGTGTTTTTAGTTATGATCGTAATTTGTGCAAAAGTGCAAGTAAATAGTCTGATTTATTTTGTGAACATTGTGCATATCAATAAAAAAGGCAGTAAGTGATCAAAGAGATATTATTTTTCACTTAATTATTGCAAATAACAAACATTTCATTGTATATTACCAATAATATTACATTAACCAAGAAATTTTTCAATCGAGGTTTAAATTGATAAGAACTGGTTGGGTTCCTATCAGGGGACAGGGCCGCACTCACTTTTGCGGATAACACCTGTTATTTTAAAATAAATTTACCGAAGCAAACATGGATTTAAGTAATGCACAACAACTTGACTCCGAAGCATCTCAACTTAAAAGAACTGTACCAAAAAGCTACTCAGCAGTGACCAATCAATTTAAATTTCCTTCCAAAGAACAAGCACTAGTGTTTAGTGCAATTGAAAATACTCCACTTCAAGACTAAATAATTCCTCTTGGTAATATAGTTCAACCAAAAAATATCATTTTCGCCTCTCTCCTTTCCAACAACCGAATTTGCATGTACCTTTCCACCAAAAATATCCTAGATGAGTTTTTAGATAACCATGGTCAAATCACTATCCGAGGAGAAGTTTTAAGAGCTAGACGGCTTATAACACCTGCTGAAAGAATTGTTATGTCAAACGTATGCCCGACCATTCCACATAATATCCTTGAAAAAGAACTACTTAAAATTGGTCTAAATCTTGTATCTCCCATAACATTTCTAAAAATTGGTGCAAATCTTCCCGATCATAGCCATATCCTTAGCTTTAGACGGCAAGTATATGTTAGCCCTCATAATTTAACCATCCCAAGCGCCATAACAATATCATTCGAAAACACAAAGTACACAGTATTCTTTTCACAAGATGGGAACGTCTGCTTTAAATGTAAGAAACCAGGACACGTGGCAGCAGCCTGCACCGAGCCTACAAGTATATCTGAAATACATCAAACTCCACTAAGTTCTACAGCCTCTAATATCACAACTATAGCTGATTTGACTGCACAAACTGTAACAGAAACGCAACCATCAATGTCGCTATCTAACCAAACTCAAAATAAAAACCAATGGAAAGGAAGACTTGAAGAGGCTTATGTTCAGATGTGGACGTGAATGGCTAGACGAAGAAGAAGAAGAAGAAGAACCAAACTCTACCTCCATTATCACACCAAAATATCCTTTTGCCACATACCGAGTCAGAATTACCTAATGTAAATACAGAAGAAACAGGAAATAAAGAAACGCATTCAAAACGCTCTATAAATAAAGTCATCTCTCCAGAAACTGACACTGCGCCTCAAGAAAGCCCATTTGTAACACCAAAATCCACAGGAACTCGAAAAAAGCCAAAGAAAACTAAACCTGAAGAAATGCATTCGGATTTATCCTTTTCATCCATGATAGAACCAGCCAAAACCTTCATTAATAATCACGAACCACCATTTCTACTGAACAGTGAACAATTAGCCCTCCTACTAGACAACACTGCCGGCTTATCTAATCCCATAATCTCAATCAAGGATTTCACATCTGATTTGCAAGGTCTCTCTCACATGTTAAAACAAACTTAAACAAAAAAATATTTGCTTATCTTGGAGAGGTGAAATCTGAATTTGAAAGTGATGCATCACAAACCAGCACCTATTAGCAGCTATCGTTCAGTTTTTATTTTTTTTTCTTATTTAAATTTTTTCATTTCTTATTTTCAACTCGATCATACAATGGAATATCGATGGATTTTTCCATCGCTTGGCTATGCTACAGATTATCATTGCCGAAAACTGTCCAGACATAATATGTCTACAAGAGACCAATTTAAAACCCCAACAGAAATACAATCCTAAACAATACATGTGCTTCCGTAGAGACAGGATGCTTGTTAACCATGCTAGTGGTGGTGTTATGACATTAGTAAAAAAATCTCTCAATGCAAATTTATTTCCCGTAGTAAGCAATTTAGAAGCCACAGTCATCAAAATTGATTCCTTAATGTCATTTTATCTATGTAATATCTACATTCCTCCCAACTCACAGGTAAATTATACAGATATACTGCACCTCTTACACAAAATTCCAACACCACGTATAGTCGTCGGTGACTTTAATGGACACAATATAATATGGGGATCTTCTAACACAAATATGATCGGAAGAATAATAGAAAACCTAATACATAATGTTAATTTAAATTTTCTTAATGATGGAACCCCCACGAGGTTCAACTCAGCATCAGGAGAATCCTCGGCAATTGACCTAAGTCTATGTGATCCAACTTTAACTCCATGCGTTATCCTGGGAAGTGTTGTCGTTCACCTACGGCAGCGACCACTACCCCATAAAAAATCTGCAATACTAACACCATACCGGAACCAAAAGATACCTTTGTCTTAAAATGGAAAACAGAAAATGCTGATTGGGTGAGCTTTTCAACATATATTGATAATTGCGTAGAGAGCTGTGAAATAAATTACTGTGATATCGATAAAACAATCACCAATTTTAATGAGTTAATACTGAAAAGTGCAGAACTCTACATTCAAAAAACCAAAAAAATTCACAATCATCATCCAGTACCATGGTGGAATAAGGATTGCGAAGAAGCAATACGGCAAAGTAAAAAAGCTCTAAATAGGTTTAAACGGCACAAAACTCAAGAAAGTAAAATAGAATTCAAACGGTTAAAAGTTAGAGCCCAATTAATCATAAAAAATTCAAAAAAAGCCTCATGGTCAAAATACGTCTCAGAAATAAACAGTTCTACTCCAATGAACGAAGTTTGGAAAAGGGTAAAGAAAATATCCGGTTTAAAGTATTCTTCATCAATTAGCACTCTTAAAATAAACAATACCACAGTCTCTTCTTCACAAGATATTGCTGAAACTCTTGCTTCCACCTTTGAACAACATTCCTCTAGCGAAAACTACGACAATAATTTTAGAGACTACAAGCTAAAGAAAAAACGTGCCATCTTGTCTCTAGAAGAATCCCACGAAAACCCCTATCTCAACCTCTTACTATTACAGAACTAAATAACTCCTTACAAGATATGAAAAACTCTAGTCCAGGACCCGACAATATTCCTGTTGTATTCCTAAAGCATTTATCAACCTTAGCAAAACAACATCTTTTGCAAATTTTCAATCAAATTTGGCAGCAACGACAATTTCCGTCTGTATGGGCAAAAGCCACAATTTTGCCGTTTTTAAAATCCAGAAAACCTCGACTTGATCCAGAATCATACCGACCCATCTCTCTAACATGTGCCATGGCTAAATTAATGGAGAAAATAGTCAATGCCCGGCTTATGTGGACACTGGAAAAATCTCATTTCTTCTTATCAGAGCAAAACGGCTTCAGACGTAACCGGTCAGCAATTGACAACATCGTAGACTTACAAAGTGATATCCAAGAAGCGTTAGCAATGAATCAAATGTGCATAGCTATTTTCTTCGATCTAAAGAAAGCCTTCAATACATGTTGGAGATTAAACATCATTAAAAAATTGCACGCATCCAATATTAGAGGACACTGCTTAGCCTATATCGAAAATTTCTTAAATGACTTTTCTTTCCAAGTAAGAGTTAACAACGTTTATTCTGATTTTTATACTGCAGAAAACGGTACCCCACAAGGCTCATACTACCCTATTCTTAGTTGCCATAAACAAACATATTAAACAAATTACATAAACCTCTCAAAGCTCACCTCTACGCCGACGATTTAGTGGTGTATATTAAAGGAGCACAAAAGGAATCTATGTGCAGAATAGTACAGACATTTCTAACCCAACTAGATGAATGGACGGCTAGTAAGGGCTTCAAATTCTACGTTACAAAGACAACTGGTATGGTATTTACGAAAAAATCATCCATTACACCAGTCCTTTATCTTCACAACGCATCATTCCATTCCAAAACTCCGTGAAATTCCTTGGTATGTGGCTGGATCAAAAACTTTCCTGGAAAAAGCACATACAACACTCGTGCGCTAACATGCAACAAAAGACTCAATTTGCTTAAAACCGTATAAAATCGTTTCTGGGGTTCTGACTTCTCTACACTACTCCTTCTGTATAAAACACTAATTAGATCCAAACTCGATTACGGTTCAATTGTTTATGCCTCTGCAACCAAGAGTACCCTAAAACCGTTAGATACAATCCACAATGCCGCACTTCGGATCGTTCTCGGAGCTTTTCACACTTCACCCATAGAAAGCTTATATTCTGAAACTGGAGAACCATCATTGCAGTATAGGTGAGCACTTTTAACACTTTCACACGCTTCTTCTATAGCTGCTAATAAGGATCATTCACTCTTCGAAAATACTTTTTCTAAAAATAATCTTGACTTTCTCTTTAATAAACCTCGTACTGGAAAACCTTATTACACACGAGTAAGATCAATTCTGAATAATTTTGATACAATAATCCCAAACGTATTTCAGTGTAACATCCAACATCCTGCTCCATGGTTTATAAGCATCCCAAATTGCAACACTTCTCTAATAGAGTTCTCCAAAAAATACAATAACAACATACTAATTAAAAACAAACTAAACGAGATTCTTGAACGAGACTACCTTAACTACACAAATATCTTTACCGATGCCTCTAAATCTAATGATGGCATTGGTTGTGCATTTGTTACTCCAACGTCTACTTTCAAATTTAAACTACCGCCTAGCTCAAGTGTTTTCACCGCTGAATTGTTTGCTTTGTACCGTGCCCTAAAATATGCAAACCTCTTAAGAATTTCAAAACCTCTGTTTCTTACGGACTCGCTCAGCTCTCTTCTTGCAATACAGCATCTGTATCCTAAACATCCCCTGGAGCAACTAATAAAAACTGAACTACAAATCGCCCAAGAGAACCACATAACCCTAAATTTATATGGATCCCATCGCATATTGGAATTATCGGCAATGAAGAGGCAGACAGTAGTGCTCGTGATGCAGCAACAAGTGCGGAATCTGAATTAGTGCGTGACAGTGTATGTAAAGATCTCAAAACGTTTTTTAAACAAAAAGTGATTGGTCAGTGGCAGCGCGAATGGTTTCTATCGCAATCTAATTTAAGATCGCTAAAACCAGATACACGACAGTGGAAAACTAGTGCTAGTACACGGTTTATTCAAACGGTTCTAACGCGCCTACGTATAGGACACACTAAGATCACACACTTTTATTTACTTTCGGCCAGTGAACGCCCCCTGTACGACCTATGTGCTACGCCTCTTACCGTCGCGCATTTGTTTTGAGTGTCCAAAATTCCATAGAGAACGTTTAATAAACAATATACCAAATACTCTACCAGATTTATTAGGAGAAAACTGTCCCGTAAAAAACTTATTAAATTACCTAAGGTCAATCAATATTTTGTATCAGATTTAATGTTTAATTTACTGAGTAACGCCGCTAATAACCTGTTGGTGGATGCGGCAATGTTTTTCTTTTTAATAAAAAAAAAAAAAAATAAATAAATAAAATGCAGGCTTTCATTAAAGAACAAATGTTTGATGTGGTACATTGTTCTGAGTGGTCCTATATATTTGTAACTAACTTAAGAATGTAAAGGTTACAGCTATCTCGCATTTTAATGAAAAAACATTTTTTGGCATCTTCTATACTAACAGATATAACGGATTTTGTCACAAAAGTTGTTCACCCTGTATACATAAACTGATGATACTTTGTATATAACTAAAATTGTACTCATTTAAATAGAAAGTATACACCGAAAAATAAATTACGTGCTATAATTATTATGCAGTAAAGTGCCATATTAAATGAAATATTTATTTACAGATTGCGCTCCTAACAGTACACAAGTATGCGGAGACTGTTCCCCAGAAAAACGTTGCGAACCAATACACGTACACAAACGGGCTTGTTTGGCATGTTTTTGCAGATGTAACAAGGGATATTTAAAAGATGGTAGAAGATGTGTACTACCCAAGGATTGCCCTAAATAATAACATACAAATATACATGAAACCAATTTTATGGTTACGGTTTTACAGTTAAATACCATTTGACTTGCAATAAATGTAAAAATATTATTGTTAATAAACTAACATCCCATCATAACAGTCTATATTTGTGAAAAACAATTTTATTATATCGATTAGTGTATCGATTTAGAGACAGGATTTGATGGGTTGCTAAAGATAAAATGCCAACTGTACTAGAAGCAACAATCTCATTCACTTAAAATATTTAAATGATAATGTATTTTATTTTTTTTCTCTGAAGACAGTTAAATTTCAACATGACCACATATATGTTAAAATCTCCGCAATCACATAAGATAAAAGACCCTGAAACTAGTAATGAATTCCTATATTTGAAACAGCATGTAAAGATTAGGACAGAAACAAAAATAGACCTTAAAGGTCAAGTTTATTTGACTTGAACAGCATTCGAAAAATTAAGCTACATCTAAAAAAACTTTAGATGTAAACTAAAACTTTAAATGGTTGCTGTTAAGTTCTTAAACCCAATTTATACTTTTTTCTATTTATGGTTAACAATGTTTGTGGCAAAAAGATTACCCAATACCATTCCCTCTTTTTTAACACAAACACACACACACACACACACCACACACACACACACCACACACACACACACCACACAACACCACACACCACACCACACACACCACACACACACACACACACACACCACACACACACACACACACACACACACACACACACACCACACACACCACACACACACCACACACACACCCACACACACACACACACACACACACACACACACACACACACACACACACCACACACACACACCACACACACACACACACACCACACACACACACAACACACACACACACACACACACACACACACACCACACACACACACACACACACACACACACACACACAACACACACACACACACACACACACCACACACACACACACACACACACACCACACACACACACACACACACACACACACACACCACACACACACACACACACCACACACACACACACACACACACACACACACACACACCACACACACACACACACACACACACACACCACACACACACACACACACACACACACACACACACACACACACACCACACACACACACACCACACACACACACACACACACACACCACACACACACACACACACACACACACACCACACACACACACACACACACACACACACACACACACACCACACACACAACACACACACACACACACACACACACACACACACACACACACACACACACACACCACACACACACACACACACACACACACACACACACACACACACCACACACACACACCACACACACACACAACACCACACACACACACACACACACACACACACACACACCACACACACACACACACACACACACACACACACACACCACACACACAATCCTGAATAATTCCAAAGATATAGTCAAGGTAACACATATTGTAGAACGCTTTAAATGCGGCAAAGTTTGATCATTTTTTTACAACCGATCGCATGCCTGTGCGAAGTGTTTTACTTAGGAATTAGATCGTTAGTAGACTGTAGAGTGTTGTTTGCTGTAGTTGCATGATTTTAAATAGTGATGCAGCATTTTGTATGTGTAGTAACATGTTTTTTGCTTGTTATGGTTTATGGCACTATGTGGTCAATATTGCTTACGAACGAGTACAACACTAATTTTGTAAAAAGTGTCAGAGCCAGTACCCTTGAAATGTTTCAATGTGAACAAAAATCTACATTCGACAATTGGATTTCGATGTAAAACTGTTGGTACAAGTAACTCCTGATTTAACAGAAATTCCACTTTCAACTTGGTTCATATACAAAATAGTTCAAAATAAACCTCATCATCGCAAGCAGCGATGTGACTACACATTTTTAAAATTTATAGATCTTTCTCTTATAAAACTATTATAAACTACAATATCTGATTGCTATAAAAGCAATGAAATACCTAAAATAGAAATATAAAAAAGAAATTAGAAACAACCGGTCAGAACATGAGCTACTGTAGGAAAACTCTTCAAAATTATATAAAAATGGGCTTTAAATATTAAACAATAAATAAACAAGCAAGCAAGCAGTTATGAAAAGCCAAAGTATATATAGACTCTGTTGTTTCCGTGAATTTGAAATTCATAATTTCGATTGAAAGCCCCCAGGAAATGTCCTACTGGTTTTGGATGGTCATGAATATCATTGCAACTCCGTTCAAAAGTAAGAGCATGCAGACAAAATGAGGGAAATACCCTGACAACTAGGGTTGGTTGGTCTTTTACAGTTTTTTGTATTTTGATATTAACTGTTTTGCATGTAAGTATTTGGCTTAACCAACTCTGTACACTTTCTTTTAAATAGTATTTTAAGATAAATATATAAATATGTATATTGTAGAGTTGTAGAGGGTAGACTATTTTCTGCTAAGATTCAGACAGTTAAAATGTGTTAGTCATCTCTCCCGAACTCACCCTAAGCGTAATATATAAATATAGGCTAGGAAGTAAGCGAATTTACTAATTAGACGAAACTTCATGTTATACTCATGATACAGTTAAAAAAGATGCACGGATGGTTCAAACATGTGCAAATCAAAAATGCCTGCAAATAAAGGATCGAGAAATGGACGTTGCCGTTTCACCAAGGTGATACTTTTTCATAGTAATTTTATATTTATCAATTATAGCTAAAATTATGATACAACACTTTTAAAGTAATAAAAACAGTAAGAAATAAATGCTTGTTAGTTAATTTAAAACTTTACAAATTAGTTCTGTTTATGTTTATTGGAATACTCATTAGATGTTACATTCCAACAACACAAATTCTTTCTATAAAGTTCTATAAACTGCGTCCAAAATTACCTATTTTTGTCCAATATTGCTTTGCTTATAGATTCTAGAAATTAAAAAAAAAAATTAATACGAAAGAAAGATCTACTGCTACGTTAAGATATTTGGCAACTGAAAATTTATATGACAGTTCGTAGACAATTTAATATTCAAGAACACAATATTTAGTTTTTACACAATACGATATTTAAATTATATTTTGTCAAATAAAACTTTTTACTTTTTTTCTAAAAATCATATTTATACAAAAATAATTAAACAAAACAAAGTAAGTGTCAAAATAAATAAATTGTAAAAAGGTTGCCAATGTAAGTCCTAATAGTATATGAGAAATGAGTCAATACTCACATTCTTAAGTAGTTTTTATTTAATAAAGTTGGGGAATTTTGGGCTATCGGTTTCAAGGCTTACAAAATTTGCCCCATCATCAGGCCCCAGTACGTTATTTTTATATGTATTAAAAACTAAAAGATGTCAGATACAAAAAAACTCTATAAACTAAGGTACTTCTAAAAATCACCTTCCCCTTTAAGGAATACATTCACTTGCACTTCTGAATTTAAAGATAATCTTCAAATCAAACTGAATATCAAGATGTTATTATGATTTCTTATTTATACTATATATTTGTTGTGTGTCAAGATGTATAAATTAATTTAATTAAATAAAAAATTTTTGGACGGCACAAACATTAAAACACAAACACAATATATTAAAATTGTAACAGACTTTGTAGTGGCTGTTACACATCACGAATGTCAACAGATTTACTAGGAAGATCGTTCCCGGTCGTCTTATGAATAAAGACGGCAATATTCCCTGGCCACCTCTTAGTCCGGACCTCTCCCTATGCTACAACTTTCTTTGGCGATATTAATTGTCGAAGTGTTTCTACCTATCGAGGCTTTGAGGATACACGAAGAAGTGGGAGCAATACCTCAAGAAATTTTACTCAATGTCGAAAACAGCTTTACGACAGCATTACCACGGCTGCAAGAATGTGTCCGATAAAATAAAGGCCACCTATCCAATTTCATCTTCAAAAACTGAATATTTCTTCATTTACTCATTAATTTTTATTTGTGCAGTATACGTTTTTTTTATTAAATTAAAAAAAAAATCAGTTTTTTTTTGTTTGCTTGAAATCGTACTTTTTCACCGTTCTGGTTAAACAAAAGAAACTAAAGAAATGCCAACTAATTATAATAAGAAATAAAGTCATGGTCCCACCCTAAAATATTTTTTTTTATTTTATAGAAATAAATTTATGTAATCGCGTGACCACTTTAACTTCAACTAAAGGCGTAAAAATAGAATTTATTTCACCCCCACAAATTGTTGAAACACACTGATGTTATGAATTATTATTATGCAGTAAAGTAAACTATATTAAAAATATTTTTATTTACAGATTGCGCTACTAACACTACAGAAGTATGCGGAGACTGTTCTCCAGAAAAACGTTGCGACACAAGTCCTGTACAACAGCGAACTTGTTTAATATGTTTTTGCAGATGTAATAAAGGATATCTAAAAGATGTTGGTAGTGGAAAATGCATTCTGCCCAAGGATTGTCCAAAATAGTAAAATTTGTAAAACATATCAATATGACGTAATTGTTGGTTATACTTAAATACAATTTAACTTGATATGTAAATATGTTTTAGTTAATAAACTAGCATATGATTATTTCAGTTTGTATATTTTATGTGGATGACATTTTTATCACTGATGTACACTGCATAGACATTCATGTACATGGATTTAGAGAGAGTATTTAATTTGTTTACTAAAGCGAAAACTGGTAAACGTCATGAAAATGATTAATTATATTTCAATATATATTTGAAACAACATACAAAAATTTGCAGCAGAACTTACAACGAAATCAATTTGGCTGGAGTAGTATTTAGAAAATTAAACTATA
This sequence comes from Diabrotica balteata, assembly GCA_918026665.1. Taxonomy (NCBI): domain Eukaryota; kingdom Metazoa; phylum Arthropoda; class Insecta; order Coleoptera; family Chrysomelidae; genus Diabrotica; species Diabrotica balteata. The sequence continues at coordinate 63,429,459 of OU898276.1, read as the reverse complement.
TCTTGAGAAACTGGTCATGACAATACATGTTTCAAGCATTAATGTTTTATTAATTAGCATAAAGCGATATAGTAAAGCTTCGATACAGTAAAGCACGACAAGCAGGTGTAAATATTAACAACTAATGGAATAAACACCTATTATCAAAAAATTATTAGCCATCTGTACTGGAATCAAATAGCATCTATCCGTACAAACGCATGGTAGCAACTTTCGACAAATAACTAATTTTCCCTCTATGTTAATTTTTAATTAACATACAGGGCATTCTATTTAAAATAAGCAAGATGGTATTGGCCAACGTTATCTAATACACCTCTTATAAAGAGTTTTTATGGAAAAAAAAATGTGCAACTATAAATACTAATCGACGTGCTTGACCGTTTTTTCGAATACTCCCTCATTTATCTATTAGCTAATTTATTTCACTTGGCTGACACACAGTATTATAATATATATATATATATATATATATATATATATATATATATATATATATATATATATATATATATATACAAATATTCTTAAATTAAATTAAAAAATATTTTATCTCTTCTTCATTACTTATCCTCGCTAGCCGGTTTTTAGTTCTTCATGGTCAAGCCGACTCTGGAGAGGAACCTTTTTGCTAGGACACACGTAGCTGAAATTTATTGAATATCCCTGGCCAAACGAGTCATGGTAGGAAATTTATTCTGGTTGTCTTTCCACCAAGATAACATGTACACGTTTCTGTCTTTCCATTATTCTGCTATCTATCAATCAAGTTCTCAATGCGCACCCTTTTATTGTACAGTGACACAATTTTTAGATCGTCCTTGATATTATAGGTCTCAGAAAAAGATCATACTTCCTTGTTGCTTTTAGGTGGAGGAATTTTTCTCATATTTTTTTAATAATTCTTCCAGTTTGGCCTCTGTTTCTTGTTTTAAGGAATGGCCCCATTCCGATACATCGAAACTTTCTGATTTGTTGCGGGGATCAATTACTAGAGAAATGCACCCAATTTCGTTTGTTGTCTTCTTCTTCTTTTTGTGCCACTCCTATCGGAGATTGGAAATCATCAAGGCTATTCTGACCTTGTTTACGGCTGACCTAAAGAGTTCATTAGTGGTGCAGCCAAACCACTCTCTCAAATTCCGCAACCATGACATTCTTCTACGGCCTGGATTCCGTTTTCCTTCTATTTTTCCCTGCATTATATTTTGAAGTAATGCGTATTTATGTCCTCTCAGCAGGTGACCAAAATATTCGAGTTTTCTTCGCTTTAGCGTTAACAAAATCTCTGGGTCTTTTCCTATTCTTCGTATTACTTCACAGTTTGTTATTCTTTCAACCCCACTAATCTTCAGCATTCGACGGTAGCACCACATCTCGAAACTTTCAATATTTTTCATGTTGTTCTGTTTGAGAGTCCAGGCCTCTACACCGTATAATAGCGTGTTAAATACATAGCCTCCCAGCATTCTTAATCGTAGAGGGATGCTTATGTTTCTGTTGCAGAAGAATTTTCTCATCTTTATGAAGGTGGCCCTGGCAATTTCGATACGTCTTTTTGTTTCACTGTTTTGGTCTCCAGTTTCGTTTATTAAAGTTCCCAAGTATTTGTAGTTTGATACTTTTTCAACTTGAGTGCCATTTATACTAATATACGCTGGTTGTGTCATGTTTTTACTGAAGACCATATACTTAGTTTTTTTTAATATTGATATTTATACCATAATTGTTGCAAGCAATATTTATGTCTGTAAGTAATCTTTGTAATTCTTTGTAATTCGTTTGTTGTAGTATTCTATAATCTTATTTATTGCTACTATAAAAGAGTTTTTTAAATTAAATTCAATGTCGTTGTTTTGGTTATTATTAATTTCTAATATTTTTTGTCGAGGTGGTCGTCGGGGTCAGGTCAAGGGAAAGAATATTCTTTTTATTTACCACTTTCACGTTTAGATTATATCATCATCTATTGGTGTCGCCGTAATGTCGGTTGACGGTTTATATTAGAAGGACCTAAACCAAAACAGTTTTTTGCATATTAGGCGTATTATTCAATAAATCAAAAAGAGTTGTCGAAAGCATTTTAAAACGTTTTGTTATTCTAAATGTATTAATTATGTTTCATTACTATGAATTACCAAACCAGAAAACCTTTTAATTTCTATAAATATTTCTACGTTGCAAACATAATGCATAATATATTTGTGTAACTTTAATTACCAAATCAATTCGATAATAATAAAAGTGCAGTTTTTGCGGGATGTCCCGTGGGACAAAGCGTCAGTCTCGTCCCTTGTCCCTTCCGATAAAAAAATTGATGTCCTGTACCGCGGGACAAAATGCGGACGGGACTTTCGCGTGCATCCCAACTTATAAATTGATTTTGCCTGTTCTAAGAAAGATTTTTCGAAATGGAAATCAAAATGTCAAAGTAAACGTATTTTAAATTGAAATTGTAATTACTTCCCAATAAAAGTATTACTAAGTAGACATTACTATATTCTGGCAATTTATACTGCAAAAACTACAAGTGTAATTATATTTTATGTACGTTAAACCACAGCCTAAAGTAAAATATACTAACTATACTATTAATATTTTCAGATTGCCCTACTAATAGTTCTCAAGTATGCGGAGACTGTTCCCCACAAGAAAGTTGCGGCCCCAGACCTACTCCTATAGCTCTGCCTGGGTCTGGTTCGGTACATTGCAGATTATGTACGTGTAGATGTGACAAGGGATATCTAAAAGATTCTGGTACTGGAAAATGTTTATTACCAAAAGATTGTCCCTAGGATTAAAATATATTTATTGTTATGGTTGGTTATGTAATTTAACTGGAAAAATATAAATATATAATTGATATTAAATTAAATGCTTATTTTCGTAATAAACCTATTGACCTGGCAGATCCACTTCTAAGTGAGGTCTATGATTTGAATCTCATAATATCCTAAGATAAATTTCAAGCACAGTAGAAAATATACCAGCTAGTATAACTCTGCATTGGACTTGACGAGTATGGAAATCTAGATGACTCTCATTCGTTGAACCTTACGGAATGTAGTAACATGAGAGGAAACAGTAATATACAGATATATTATTTGTGCATGATTTTTATCGATATGTGACTAAGTTGCAAAGGATAAGCTACGAAAAACGATGGAATAAAAAACATAAAGTCAAAAACAAACTTCAATGTTTTCAATATTTTCAATGATCATCATATCATGTCAGGACGATCACTGCAAATTACTTCTTTAGGTACTCCGTTCTCTGGAAATTATTGATAGCATGATATGACACGGCTGGTAATCTCCAACGTAATGTTATAAACCAAAAACAAAAGGTTTTAAAACGATTCGGAAATTGTTTGTCATTATTGTACATAATCTGGTCAGGTACAAAATATTATTTTTTAGAATCATTTTATAATTTCTTAGAAATTATTTTGTTTTGCCACTTAATTCAGTTTAGATTTACATTTGTTGTTGTGATAGTTAAGAATACAACTAACTGGCTTATTTATGTCTCATGGACCTGAAGAAGACATGTTATAGAGTCAAATATTAAAGGACGTTATCTAGTCATTGTAGTTGTGCGCAAGAAATATATCTCCGGAAATAATCAAAACGATTAAAATTATATTCCAGAATAACACCATGGGATAAGACAGGGGATTCCCTGAGCCCTCTATTTTTCAACCTGATTATGGTTAAAGTGTAAAACGTAAGAACAGTAAAAAGGAGTAGCAAATGAGAGAAAAACAACTTAAAATAATCTGCTATATAGATGACGCAATACTAGTCCTCCAATACAAGTGAAGATTATTTACCATTTAATACAATCGCCAAAAAATTTAATATGATATTTTATAACAGCAAATCTACTAAGATGTAAATCGGAAATGCAGGGCCAGATAATAGAACAATTAATCGGGAAATTATTGAAAGACAGAATTAACAAACTAGTCATCATACCGATTTGGTGTATGTAATGACATATGCGGCAGAAACACGACCGACTTGGTATAGAGAGAACAAAAAGAATGCTAGAAATGGCAGAGATGAGAATTTCTTTTTTTTTATTGTCTCTAGTACTACAACCCAGGGTTAACCTTCACTGGCCTAACAAGCTGCCTCTTTTTTTAACAGTCCATTTTTAGTTTATGTGCTCTCTCAATTTTAAGAGTTTGTAAATCTGCTGCAATATTATCTCTCCAACGCATCCTTGATCTTCCTAGTAGTGGCTTTCCTTTCGAATTCTTTTCACAGGCCAGCTTTGTGACACGCTGATCTTGTGTCTTGGGATGGTTCGACCAGTTAGCCTTTCTGTCTTTATTATCTTTACCATTACTAACTGAATATACAATTCTTCCAACACTAGGTTGGTTTTCACTCTGTATTTCTGTGTGCTATTATCCTTAACTGGTTCATATACTCCTCTACGAAATCTTTTTTCTCTTAATTAGTTTTAATTATGTTTTGTTATCTTCGGTGTTTCGCATACGTTATTATAAGTCTTATGGCTGAATGATAAATTCTTATTTTCATACTGAGGAATACATTTCTGGATTTTATTATTGTTTGTAGCGCAAAACAGTACTGATGTTCATCTTGTATCCTGTTGATGAGTATGAGAGATGAGAAAGTATGAAAGATGAAAAATATGGTGGACTGGGTAAGAAAAAAGAAATAGAATGAAACTATTATATAAGTAGAATGACAAAAAATATAGTAGTAAAGACGGCAATATAAGAAGATGGTTTTACAATAGGAACCGATTAGTAAGAAGACCACGAAAACGACAGAATGACAACTTATTGAAGGCCCACTGAAAAACAGACAGGGTACTGAAAAACAGACAGGGTCATATCTCCATTAAGAAAGAAAAAAAGAAGAATATTTACAGTTCTTTATGCTTATACCTTTAAAGTTAATGAAAACAAAGGCTAGGTTTTATTAAGAGTGACAAAAGGCAATATGTAAAATATATATAAAAGTGGTTTAGTAAAATAAAAATGTCTAAGATGTTTATTATTATACTATTGTGAAACTAAACTTAAAAAAGGAGCTTCTTGGTTAGTTAATAAGCGTCATAATAAAAATTGAAGAAAAAAAATACTTAAAACTTTAGATTACTTTAAATTACTAGGTAAATTGGCACACAATGGGAGAAAGACTACATATTTTATTTAACAATATTTTTGTTTATTTAGGAAATAACTGCATTAACCACGAAAGTGTGTTAACAGGGAAAAGAAAATAAAATAGATGTACCAAGTATGAATTTATGTTCATTATATCTTACTGGCTAAGTTACATGTGTTAGACAATTGGAAAAGAGGTATATAGTTGGTTTAAAAGTTAAGAATGTCTTTCATATTGTTTGAATACCCAGGTATCGTTTCTATGTAAGCGCCAAATTTACTACATTCTGTTAGCACATGTTTTATTGTTATTGGTATATTACACTTGCTATATAAAAAAATTTTAAAACAAAATTATCTAATATATTATAACAATATTACCTACTAAAAAAGTAGTTATTCTACTTATTGCCAATCAGAAAATAAGCGTAAAATGTATTTGTTTTTATTAAGTAGTTCTCCAATTACAACTTCTAATAGGTACACAAGGGCCTCCAGTAACTTCTCTGATATATCCAAATTTACAGAAGCAACCAGGAGCGCAACCATTTGGGCACAACCCACAAGGTCTTGGTAATTTATTTCTACAAGTTTGTTCTGGACAACATGGTTGACAATCTTCGTAAACTTCATTTTGACTACAATTATCTAAAAAATTTCACTGTTAGAGTCTTAATATCACCAATATTTCCCTCATTATTTTTGTTACAATTATTAATAAAACACGAAAATATATTCTATTTATTCTTTATAAAAGGTATATATGGGTAAAAAACCTTTGAATGTTGTTAAATTACCTTTGTTACATTTTTTAACTTTATTAACATTAATGTTTGAGTTACAACGAAAATAGATAACATGGCAACGTAAGACTCCACTAGAGGTTGCTAGTCCTGAGACAAAGTATTTTCAAGGACTTGTTAATAGCAACTCAAGAGTTTTTGTCTTTTAAGTTTTTCCGTTGAGACGCCTGCTAAGACCAGTTTCTTCTTTCAGTACCTAAACATGCTTTGATATTATGTTACTGCCAATTCTCCTCGTCTTAATATAAAAGTTATCATTTTTACTGGCCATGAAATTTTTTTTAGTAGGTTTCAGCCGCTTCGCTAATTTATCAGAAAAAACAAGTTTATTGTCTATTTAAAATTGGGTCAGTAATGTTTATTAGTTTTTTATTTTCTATTCAGAAAGACTCCTCTTTCGATTTTCATGCAGGACGGTAAGTACATCCTTGCCTCTCAGTATTGTGTAACTACATAGCAGCTTGATCATTTCTCTCGCTAATTAATAGTATAATTTTAATTTACTTCCCAGTTTTAAAGTCTGCCTCTCTACTTGTGTTGTAGAAAGGAGAAAACTCACAACCTCTGTCAATGAAAATTCCATAGTGACCTGTTAATGGAAGTGATACATATTTTTGATCTCATGGAAATTGTAAAAAACGGCAAAAATCACGAAACGATTATTTATTTAACAGCTTTATAAAAACTGATTTTATTCGCATCAAAATTCAAAAATTGCATACCCATGTCACCCCAATTTGTAAGCGTGGATCTAAAAAGCTACTTCATAAAGCACCTGTTCGTGAACTGGAACATTACATGAAAGAATACAGCGTCAAAGCTCCAGGAGATAAAAACAAGATGGTACAGTAGGCGGTACAGTAGACTAGCGCGATCTTCATATTATGTTTTCTGTGTTTTTCAAATTTAAAATAATATTTTTAAATTAAAAAAAGAAATATTATTAATTTATTATTTGGAATTAAAATAAATTCTTATAAATTAACATAATTCAATAAAATATTATGCTTGTTCCTAACGCCGTCTGCTAACGGATTAACAAAGCATACGTTATTTACTTCGGGTTCTGACAGATCTGTTAAATTTAGACTTCTTCTTCTTCTTCTTCTTTTATTTATAGGATTTAAAGCTGCTTCTTCTTCAATATTAGCCCCCTAAATTGTTTAATTTATCGCACCATCTTTTTCTTGGTCCGCCAATACTTCTTCGTCCATTTGGTTAGGAATCTCGTGCTATTCGTACTATCTTATCCTCTGCAATTCTACTAATGTGTTCGTTCCCCTCCTGTTTCCGTTTTGTCACCCATCCATTTATGTCTTCTATATTGCATGCTCTTCTTATGTTTTCGCTGCTTTCCCTATCAACAGACTATTCCCTAATATTCGTCATAGTATTTTGATCTCTGTTGTTTCTAGTAGTCGTTGCGTTTTAGATGTGTCAGGTCTTGTCTCCGCCGTGTATGTTATTATAGGTCTAATTGCTACTTTATAGATTCTTGTTTTTGTATCTTGTCTTAAGTGTTTGTTCTTCCAGATTGTGTCATTACGTGATCTCGCCGCTTTACTGGCTTTTAATCTTTGTCTGTCGTACTTCTTCTTTAACATCTCCGTAACTAGTTATGTCTATTTCCAAATATCTAAACCTTGCTTTCTGCTTTACTATTTTTTCATCAATTTCAATTTTACAACGTAGTGGGTATTTGGATGTTGTCATACAATTGGTTATTTTCTGCTAATATCATATTGTATTTCTTGGCTGTTGTACTGAAGATGTGTGTTAATCTTTGGAGCTCGCCTTCTGTTTCAGCGATTAATGCGGCGTCGTCTGCATAACATATTATTTGGATTTCTTTGATCCCCATTCTGTAATCATGGCCGTTACGTACTGCTTGTATTATTTCGTCCATTAATATATTAAAGAGAATTGGACTTAACGACTATACTTATATTACAATCAAGTAGCCTCTATCCAAATTGGAGACAGTCCCACTGAAAAAATACCCATTAAATGTGGAGTACGGCAGGGTTGAGTTTTGTCACCCACTCTTTTTAATCTGTACTCTGAAGAAATCTTTAGAGGGGCTTTGGATGACAGACAAGAGGCAGTAAGACTAAGTGGAGAAGTAATCAACAATATTAGATACTCTGACGATACAGCCATTCTTGCAGAAAGTTTACAAGATCTCCAAACATTACTAAATCTAGTCAGTGAAGCAAGTTATCGGAGAGGCCTAAAAAGCAACATCTCAAAGACAAAGTGGATGGCAGTTGAAAAGATCCATATAGATCAAGCTCTGATTTCTCTTAATGGAGAAGAGATAGAAAGGGTAAATCATTTCAAATACCTTGGCAGCTGGTTAAATGTAAATTGTGACTCTGATGAAGAGATAATATCCAGGATCGAAATATCACGTAAGGCTTTTATGACCTGGAAACCAGTTTTATGCAACAGAAACCTGTCAATGAATATTCGTAAGAAGGTCCTGAAATGTTATGTGTGGTCGATCCTATTGTATGGTTGTGAGACATGGACGTTAAAAACCACAATGCTAAACAAGTTAGAAGCATTCAAATTGTGGTGCTATAGACGAATCCTAAAGATATCGTGGGTTTCGCACACTTCCAATGAAGATGTTCTTCAAATGATCAATTCAGAACGTCTGCTCATAAACACCATAAAGAGGAGAAAAACAGAATACTTCGGCCATATAATTAGAGGACCTAAATACCATTTACTTCGCCTTATAATACAAGGAAAAGTGGAAGGAAAGAGATGGATTGGTCGAAAGAAACTTTCATGGCTGCGTAATATTAAACAATGGTGTGGTTCCACAGTAGAATAATTATTTCGCGCAGCAGCCGACAGAGAAAGGTTTCAGGAAATTGTAAACATGATGACGGCCAACGTCTGAATACGTACACGGCACAAAAGAATAAGAAGGACTTAACGAGTTATCCTGTCTAACTCAGCTTTGTACTGGATACACTGTGTTAGTTTTTGAATTATCTTTGCCTGTATTTGATTATCGAAGTAGATGTGGTTGGTATAGTATTGATTGGTATGTTTCTTTTATACAGTACGAGTAAGACGTCTTCGACTTGGATGCAATCAAAACCCTTTGTCAGGTCTATAAAACATAGATATACTGGTCAATTGTACTTGATGGTGTTTTCTGTAGTTTGCCTGAGTACAAATACGGCATCTATGCAGGCTCTTTCGATTTGAATCCTTGGTGTTTATCTGATAGAGCTTTAAACAGTAAAGAAGCTGAAATTGATGTTCTACGATCACTATAGAAGCTTTCCTTTAATGTACCACGGCAGCACTCGAGGTATCCAAACGAAACCAAATAATTATTTTCTATTTACGACTTAAGCATTTCTAATTTTCTTATGAGCATTTTCTTAAAAAGACGCCCAATTTGTGATAACCATGGTTCATCCTTTACCGTGCTAGTGGAACATTGCGGGAAGTTCAATCGTCACACAATTAAAGACTACCACTCACCCAGCACTCTTACAGACATTTTAAATGTTCCGTGTTTTCGAATTGAGGACCGCCTCCTAAATAGCCAAAATAAGTGCACCGAATTACGGACAGAACGAGATTTTAATGAGTAAGGAAATTATATTATTTAATAATAAAATATTATTTTAGATTTAGTTTATTATGAGCTGTCTTGAAAGGTAGTCATACCTGTGGCCTTTTGCTTATTACCGAATAAACTTCGGTCAACATATGAAAAAGTTTTTGTTATTCTTAAAGAACAGTGTGGCAATTCTAATTTAATATTTGCTCCAAAAATTATTGTAGCTGATTATGAATTAGCTATTTATAAAGCAATTTCTGCACAATGATCCCACCACAAAGATCGTTGGATGCAGCTTTCATCTTGACCATGCTTGGTAAAGTGAAAGTGGAAAGTAGCTGAGGTGTCTTTTTGAAATATCTTTTTTAAAACCAGATTATATATTTTGTGGTTGCAGAGGATATTTTATGTTTAAAATATATGTATATATATATATATATATATATATATATATATATATATATATATATATATTTATATATATATATATATATGTATATATATATATATATATATATATATATATATATATATATATATATATAGACTTTTCCGAGCTGGGGCTCGATCCCACATCCACTGAACCATTCGACAGTGAAGCGAATGAGAGGCAGCCGCACAGCCCGCTGAGCTATTTGACCGACATGTTTAAAATATTGTTTCTTAAATAGGTAATAAATATCTACGATTATTGGGATTCGTACTTTTAATAATATTTTATACCTGAGTATAATGATTTCCTGGAGGAAATGAGGAAAAATGAACAAAATGAAGACAACATTTCTCTCATAAAGTTAAATGAATGGGAAGAATATTATACGAAACTGCTGAAAGAGGATAGAGTAGAGTACAGAGGGGAAAAGATAAGGGAATTAATAGACAACAGAGACGAAAGACAGGAAATCCCTATAAGAACATTATCTGAATTGACGGAAACCTTAAAAGAGGTTAAAAACGGAAAAGCCGCAGGGCCTGGAGACATTCCCATAGAGCTGGTTAAATATGGGCCGACTGCACTTTTAGAATTAATAGTAGACCTTCTCAATAAATGTATGTGTGGAGACCAGGAAATTCCTAAAGATTGGAATAAATCTTATATAAGCTCCATATATAAGAGAGGGAATAAAAGAGACTGTTCCAATTATAGAGGTATTAGTGTGACGAGCTCTGTGGGCCGGTTGTACGGCAGAATATTAAAGAAGAGGGTTGAAAGACAGATACAAGATATTGAAGAACAAAGCGGCTTTCGTACCGGGAGATCCTGCCTTGATAATATATTTATCCTACGACAAATAATTGAAAAGCGTGTCGAAAGAAGTAGAGAGACCCATTTGGTATTTATAGACCTTGAGAAAGCATATGATAGTGTCCCGTTAAAGAAAATGTTTGAGGTCCTCAAAAGGTCCGGATTGGATTCGACGTATATCCGAGCGATATATAAATTGTACGAAAATGCAGTTAGTTGTGTAAAAATTGGAACCAGAACCTCAAATGAATTTAAAGTCACTAAAGGCCTAAAGCAAGGATGCTGTTTGTCACCGACACTCTTTAAAATATACGTCCAAGAAGCATTGAGGAATTGGAGAAATAAATGTAGATTTATGGGCATCGAAGTGGGACAAGAAACTCTGTATACATTGTTGTTTGCAGATGATCAGGTGGTGGTTGCAACCGATGAGGAAGATATAAATTATATGAATCGAAAATTATTTGAGGAATATGCCAAATGGGGGCTTACTGTAAACATAAGCAAAACAGAATATTTAAAAATTGGAGGAAATACCACAGATCTGAGGCTTGAAAACGCAGTCATAAAAGGCTGCAACCAGTATAAATATCTAGGAAGCATCATATCAGCAGATGGCAGAGTTAAGATAGATGTACAAAACCGAATAACCCAAGGGAAAAAATGCATCCGAATACTGAATTCATTACTGTGGTCTAATAAAATAAAGATGCATACCAAACTTCGCGTATACAGAGCAATTGTAGAACCAATTACCACATATGGTGCCGAATGTTGGACGATGACAAAGAATGAACGAGATAAAGTAGACGTTTTGGAAATGGATTATCTTAGAAGGTCATGTCGAGTATCGAGAATGGAAAGAATCAGGAATGAGGAAATACGAAACCGTACAGGAATTAGAGATACTCTTTCAGATAGAATACAAGGAAGGCAATTACAATGGTATGGTCACGTGATAGAATGGAGGAGGAGCGGTGGCCAAAGAAAGCCTTAATGTATGTTCCGCCAGAAAGAAGGAAAAGGGGAAGACCACCAAATTCCTGGAGAAGAGAAATTACAAAAACAATGCAATCTAGAGGCTTAGAAGAGGGAGATTGGAGAGATAGGAAAAGATGGAGGCTGAAATGCGGGAAGCGGCAATCGCCGTAGGACCCCCGTTATATGATGATGATAATGATTTCCTTATCAGAAGTCTTGGTCCTCAATTCGTGCGATTTTTTCAGGTATAAAAGTAAACCTTACATAAAATTTCATTTGGTCCCCAATTCGTGTGTGCCTCAAATATCAAGCTCTATCGATAACCTTCTTTTGTTTTCAAAAGACTTTAATTTACTAAGAAAAGTGTAATTAGCTGTTATAGTTCTGCTAATTACCCTATTAGGCTATAGCGGATGTTTGTAAATAAGAAAAGATGCACTCTCTACCTTTAAAAAGCATTTTAAAGGTAGAGATATCACTTTGTGATCAGAAGATATCGAATTTTTACGATAGAGTTTATACAAATTTTATATATAAAGTTAATTTCGTGCGCATGACTGACATTCAAAAATCGCCGATTACTTTACGCGTTGTTTCTGAGAAAATGGTTCATTCTACAAAAAAAGTAATAACAACAATTTTTGTTAAACATTATATCAGCTACTAGTGTTGCCCAAAATTGGTCTTGGTCTTGTTCTTGCGTTTTCGCAAGACCAAGACCAAAACCACCTAATTTTAGCAATACCAAGACCAAGAATGACCGTGCAAGATTTAAGCAAGAACAAGACTAAGTCTGCGAGACTCTTGCGTCTTGCAGTTGTGACTAAGTGTCGTTTTAGCGAGTATAGTAGTTCGGGTATATGCGTAAAGACTATGAGATGCAAAAAAATATGTAATTAAAATTTGAGAAACTGGACTATGCGCATTACGAACAATACCAAAAACATACATACCGAATCAAAATATTCATTAAAAAACACATTTGACACGTGCTCAGAGGTCATAATTACAATGTAAAAATAAAAAAAATTTCCAGTAGACGACTTCTTCGCTCTGAAATTAATTGTCCAGATTTTAGGAATAGCCGCCCTCTAATCATAAAATAATCTCTTACATTGCGACGCCGACAGTAATATCGTATTGAAATTGTTTAAAAATATGTCAGTATTATGACCCAGCTAATAAAAAATATAACAGTTATTGATATGGACACCCACTTAATAATTCAATTTTTTTCCCATTATAATTTAGTTAGAAGAAATCTAAATAAACAAATCTTATCGGCCTAAGACTGAACATATTTTCTGCTGAGTGTGCGATGAGATCATTCGGTTAAACAAAATTTGCTGAAAGAGCACTTCCAATATTAAATAATATAATTATATATTATTTGTGGACAATAAAAAGTAACGAGACAAATTGATAACAGATAATGTCGCCTACCGTGTAAAAAAATACCGAAATATTTTAGAATAACGAAGTAACGATATATTTCATAAATCTCCGTTTGTTATTAGTATACTTAGGTATTGGATAGGAACGGACATAAAGTAACTAGTAGTAGTTACTTTTTCGACGTCACTAAACTTTATTCCCAATTAAAGATTACAATTTGACATGAGGACAATGATTCCAATAGTTCTAGTTGGAGTAGTGAGCGTTGGAATTATAGATCTTAAAGACCTAAAAGCAAATTTGATGATTTTTTCGAAATAATTCATGCATCCCAAATTGCTTTGTGAAAATGGTGCCTACATAGAAAGGAAGAAATGAAAATTAAAAACAGAAACACGTCAGGTTTAAGGAAGCATCTTATATCTTTTCAGGAAAAGGATCTACAAATATTTCTTCCTGAAAAACCAAAATTTGGTGGAGATATCACAAGCTCTTTAATAACCACTAGAAAAAGTAGACATGGACAAAAATATACGTATTATCTTATTATAAATTACATATTATGTACCTACTACTTTATTTTGGTAAATTAATGTATTTATTAAGCAGATATCTCCTTAGTTTAAAATAACTTCTTTTGATTATCATTGCTTTTTTATCTATTCTTTATTTTTTCAACTTTATATAAAGTAGCTTTTAACAACACTTATGTTGCTTTAATAAGTGGATTTTAGTTTAGTTTGTTATCTTATCATCTAAAGAATATGTGCCCTTGATACATGTATGTGGATTGTTTGCCACACACCAATCTATTTTAAGATTTCCATTTCATATATGGTGGGGGTCCATCAATCTCTTTCTAGGCAGATAATAGTCATTAAAATACAGTCAAGTTTATATCACTAATTTGGTTTTTTTGTGTTTTAACCATGTTTACATTATTAAATGTAAATGTTTATTAAGAAACAGATTGACTTCCGTGGGGCATGGTAGATAGCTAAGTTAGTTAAAGCATAGGTACAGATCGCTTAGGTCGTCTCTTCAAACCCTTCGCGGTGTCAGTTGTTTAGACAATTGTTAATTTGGCTATGTTAATTTAAGCTTAAAATGTACTTGCTCTGTTACGTTCGTTCTAAAATCTAAAGTAACGTTTAATAAATAGCAATAGGTTAATAGGTTACTGCAAGACTTGCAAGACTCTTGCTGCAAGACCAAGACCATGACCAATACCGGGAGTGCAATACCAAGACCAAGACCAAGACTGGTGTATTGGCGCAAGACCAAGACCAAGACTGTCTAAGTCTCGTCTTATTCTTGCATTTGGACAATACTATCAGCTACATTTCTTGTTTGAAACATTCTTGGTAAATTGATGTTTTCCGTTTTAGAAAGAAGCCGTGGGAAGAAGTAGCAAACTTTTCTGCATTTTTTTTATGATTTCAAAATTGACATTCTCAGTAAAATTCAGCTAGCTCGTATAGTTTTTAGAGGCTTAATAGTATTTTTGTCTCTGACATCTGAAGTATTACATAAAACTATTTTTATATAATTGTCACACGAGTAGTGAAGGTACTGAATTTTATTAATACCAAATATTACCGATACCATACCCAATCGCAACGGTATTTTCTAATTACATCATAAATCATAAAAAAATTAACAAAACTTAATTGAGTGATCTTTAAATTTAACTCACCTTCTTGTCCTAAAATTTGTACAATGCTAAAAATAATCATAAGTAACGAAAAAAAAGACATTTTATGTACAAAATATGTAAAATGTATTAACTATATAAACAAAAAAAATGTAATATTATCATAAAATATTCGTTTATGGCATATACGCATATAAATTTATAATAACATGATGAATAAATTTAATTAAAATGATAAAAAGTCCCGTGTCTGTATTCAATACATTTAAATAAAGTACTTAAACTTACCTTACCACAAAAAGAGACTAGATAAGTCATTGGCACAGAATAATAAACAATCAGATGGCCCACTCCCAAAAATTTACCCGGTTTATTTGACTTACGGCAATCATAGACCTACTATACAATTATATTAACATTGTTAAATGTTAATATAATTGTATACTGTGTTATGTGTTTCCTTCTAAAACATGGCGCGCGTGCTGAAAAATTTCAAAGGCAGCATCTGAGAGTGGGCATTCTGATTGTTTATTATTCTGTGTCATTGGGTTATTATTTAGTAATTAATTGTTTCGAGCCAAACCAGCCAACTATAAAAATATATTTATGTATGTTGTAAGGTTTGAATTACAACCAGGCATGGTGCACGGGATGTACACCATTGTAATCAAACCCTCAAATATCTTTTCATCGATAATGTAGTGAGTTAAGACACTTTAAACAGCTGCAAAAGCCAAACTCAGCAAAGTGGATAGACGCTTGCTAGACACCTGGTGCAATGCGTACTACTCCAATAGTAGTTATGAGCCTCTACTAGGTCTGCCTTCCTTGCATTTGATAATACAAGGAGAGGCGAGATTTGGAGCCTACAGAATAAAATAATGATTGACACTTTGCAATAAAGAAACAGGGCATATGCGTATCACAAAGACTATGATAAATAATATTTGTAATGCAAAACCAGATCACATGACAAATAGATATAATTTTAAAAATTCATCTTCTTAGAGTGCCGTCTCCCTATATAGGTTGGCAGTCATAATAGCTATTTTTATTTTTGAACTTGCTGCTCTAAACAAATCAATCGATCTGCATTTATACCAATCATGTAGATTCTTCAACCATAAGTTCTGCCTTCGGCCAAACGATCTTCTTCGTTACATCTTTCCCTGTATAATCTCGAAGTCTCAAAATTTCCTATTTTGGTTCCCTCATCACGTGGCCTAGGCATTCCAGTTTTCTGGTTTGTATAGTGGTGATTAGTTCTGTTTCTTTACCAACGCTCGCTAGTACTTCTTTATTTGTAATTCTATCAGTCCATGATATTTTTAATCGTGTGCGGTGTAACCAGCACATTTGTTTAATGTCCAAGTCTCAGCTCCAACTAATAATATTAAAAATATAAATAACAGCGAATGGTACGTAGTCTGATCTCCAAATTTAGATTGTTGTTAGACGTTAGGAGTGGCTTCATTCGTATAAATGCTGATCTGGCAATCTCTATTCGCCTCTTTATTTATGCAGTATGATCACTGGTTTCATTGATCAAAGTTCCCAAGTACTGATATTTTTTTACTTGTTCTATTAACTTACCATTGATTGTCAATAGGTGATGTATATTTGGTGGTCTTTTTGTAATTAGCATGTACTTCATTTTCTTAGCGTTTACAGTAAATCCCATCTTAGCACTATTCATATTTAAGCTTTCGATAGGATGTTGTAGATCTATACTCTTTGCTATGATCACAGTGTCGTCTTTATATCGTATAAGTTATTAATTAATTTTTCGTTAACGGTAACTCCCGCTTTGATATTATCGAGCGTGTTTTGGAAAATTTCTTCAGAATATAAGTTAAACAAAAGTGGCAATAAAACACATCCCTGTCTAACTCCTCTACAGATCTTTATTACTTCTGAGTGTTGCACATCAATTTGAACTATGGTACTTTTGTTCCAATATAATGTTTGCACTATATTTATGATTATACTGTCAATGCGCTTGTTAATAAATATTGATATTAGTTTTTCATGTCTTACTTTATCGAAAGCTTTTCGTAGCGCAAGTGTAGATCAACGTTTACATCCAGACATCGCTGACTCAATATGTTGTGTCAAATAGTCCTTCTCGAGTACCCATTCCAATCGGAACTCGAACTGCGTCTTGCTAATATCCTCCTCTAGCCTTTCAAAGATTCTCTTATGTATTACTTTCAGCAGTACTAAGAATTCATACAGGTTCTATATTCCAGAAAGAAATGTATGGAGTAACAAGAAGTACCACGACCGACAGGGTAAGATCTACTATAGAGATGGATCCTGGACTGGAGAGGGTTTAAGGTAGAAATTTACTCCAATAATCCAAAAATTTGCCTTAGCCAAATATTTGCCTTGATGGGGAACTTTTTTTCAGGAGAACATTGGAACTTTGAAGATTTACATTTGAACTCTTTCTCACATAATTAAGATTCTGTAAATAATCGAACCAGAGTAAGTATATTTTTAAAATCAGTATTTGACAAGCTTTTAAATAAGGTATCACATGATGTACTTTTCCATTACAAAAATCAAAGTTGTGACTGTCAACCGAAGAGAAATCGCGTAAAGCTGCGAAATTTTGATGCTATAATATACTATAATTATTTTAGAATTTGATTTGTCCGAGCGTTTTGCTTACGTGCTCAAAGTAAATAAGTTATTGGGGGAGGAGGTAACTCTTTCAGTGCATGATATAAGTCAAAGTATTTTAAAACCTTCATTCGAACCGTTATAGAGTAAAGTCCAACTTTACCAAACGCAGAATTCTGTGCATTGTAAACAACAAACCCTGGAGATTCTTCATAACATCTCAAATGTTGCCACAATTATCAAGAGATTAAAAACTCTTAACAGGAACTATACACTCAGAATCATCAACCACCCCCATTTAAACACCCAAATAACAATAAAAAGTTCCTGTTTTAATTTGTCACATACGAACCAGGAAGCCAATATACAAAAAACTTCACATTTGTTCCATTCTAATACAAGCTTGAATTGACGAACTATCAGGTGAGTACACTGATATCCTTAAAGCTACTTCTTTAGCTTACAAAATCTATCTATAATTCAATCTTTTTCCTTATCCCGGACAGGGAAAACTTCACATTTGTTCCATTCTAATGCAAGCTTGCATTGACGAACTATCAGGTGAGTACGCTGATATCCTTATAGCTACTTCTTTAGCTTACAAAATCTATCTATAACCCAATCTTTTTTCTTATCCCGGACAGGGGAGATTGGTTTTTTGCGGGTTTTCAATTTAACTACTTGATGATACCTGTCCGTCCCCCGAGGAAAAAGCCGCAACTATTTTCTCACCTAACTTGACAATGATTAAGACTGTCTATTGAACTCCAACGAGGCCTCGCTGTTAACGCAAGTGATCAATAACACGAATTTTAGTGCAATACACTAGTTCTTAAGTTGGATATAGAAGTTAAAATAGCTTGCAGGAACAATGGCAATTAGATACTCCGGTTTTGCCACAGTTAGTTCAAAAACACAAACACTACACTTTGGAAAACAGCCTCCAACATGCTTCACAACACACACCTACGACAACTTGTTCCAATACCCTTGTTTTCGGTGCTGTTCTGCTTTGTACTGTGCTAGCCAAGAAACATTTAAAGCAAACTGAAGCAGAGTTCATGGATGCATTTTTGGGTTCATGGATTCTAACAGGATTTATTATTTTAAAAAATAATAAATTTAAGACCCACAACACTCTCTGAATTTGCTTAGGAGCTTTTCGATACAGTCTCGCTGAAAGTCTCTATTGTGAATCTCATGAAATGTCTCTTGACCTTTAGAGGCAGCAATCACTCCTATCTTATGATAGCAGAATTTCCTCGAATCTGACTAACCCTGTATATAATTTTCTGACTTCGCCAAGACCTGGACTCGTAATCTCGCCTAAATGTATACTTTCAATCCCAAAAATCCTACAACCCTTGTGCCAAGACACAACATTATCCCAAACCATTGAAGTTATACATAGAACACCTCCTTTTATAAACACTTTCATCTGTAAATTTAATAAGCAACAAACAAATAATGTCATTTTTCGACAAGCTTTCAAAGATATTGTGAATACATTCCACTATGATAGGGTGCTTTATACTAATGCATCCCGAAACGCAGATAGAGTTGACTGTTTTCAGGTTGACTGTTTTGGGGCATGTTTTCAGGAGCAATCTTTAGTATTTCAAAAACTCTTGAGTTTCTTTTTGACAATCAACAAAGTCTAGCTCTCTGCACCGATTTCTTAATCGCAATTCATTCGTTAAAAAAGATTTACAATTAACATCACCTAGTGCAAAAAATACTGGAATCGATCCATCTTTACACTTCCCGACGGACTTTAATAACAATAATAAGGGTGAATTCTCATATCGGTATCCAAAAAAATGATATGGCTGGCAGCGCTGCAAAAGAAGCATCTACATCCAACTTACCTGTGTACAATATACAGCTCCAAGAAAAATCTAAATTTAAAAGAAATATCAAAGGCAAGTGGCAGAAACTTTGGTTTATCAAAAACACAAAGCTCAGAGAAAAACAACCTAATGTTAACAGCTATTTATTCCTAGCATCTCTAAACAGAAAAGAGAAGGTAGCAATACGAAAATTGAGGGTCACGAATAGGATACACACGTTCGACACACGGTCATCTTACGTCCTCTATAGACCAACAGTTGTGATCACTCTGCAACGATATTCCTATTAAAGTCAAGCATATCCTCAAGAATGTCTACACTACCAGGCCACTTACAAAAAAAAACAAAATTTGTTTAATTTACCAATGTTTTTATTTTGAGAACAATTTCCAAAGTGGAAATTCAAACGTCAATAAACGTATTTTAATCTTTAATTTTGGCTTATTCCCATTTATATAGTAATAACTTTAAAATGCCGCAATAAAATAGCTTCAGAACATTACATAATATTGATATTTTTTACTATTGTAAACTCTGTATCCTAACTCTGTAGGTACTATTGTAAACCTTTGCTTCCGTGTGAATAATCTAAGATTTTTGAGAAAACTATAAATAGTTTTGTTTCTCTATGAAATGTTATACCTATTTCAAAACTTTTTTTATTTACAAAAATCCTGCTTTAAGCGAATAAGGTTAATAGCGGAACCATATTATCCATCGTTTATTGTGTTACAGTGTTGTTACTAAGAATTGCGTTTGCTGATGCGTTGAGCAGACAATGAAGAATTAGGCTCCATAATAATATGGAGATAAGAAGTAGAATTATTACTTTTTATAATCCCAGTGTTCCCGCCAGTTTCTCGAAATAGAGAGAGGAAAGGTACCTCTCATCTGGAATCTAACTTCTGATTTTTCCACCTTAACGCATTAACTTCAACCCCAGTGATATACAGAAGTAGTAGAAATACAGAAGAAAATTACTGAAGAAGCAAAGGAAACATTGTAAAGTATTGTCAGACAAAAAATTGCCAAATTTGTTTATCGAATTGTGAAATTATAGTGAGTAGATCCTTTCACTAACATCATATGAAGACTACAGGGAAAAAACCAGACATGTCATTTTTTTTCAAATTTTCGATTTCTATTCTATGGTATAGAACACGTGGAGAACCACATTTTAGAGCTATCGTACAGCGCAAAAAGTAGTCTTGTCATGAGTAATAACACTTTAAAGTTTTGGGGTACCGGTAAAAAACCAGCTTTGTCCATGCGTCCAGTGAAAGAACCAGATATAAGTTTTACGGTAGATAGCGTTGAATTAATTTAAAAATTATTATTAAACAATGCGTGTTTCAATAATAGAAAGTATTTTTGTAAGAACAAACCTTTGTGAATATCGAATATCATTATTTTTCTGAATGATCAAATGTTCAACAAGACATTTATGCATTGATATAACATAACACAATAGAAAGACTCGTTTTGTTTCTTGTAAAAATATAAACAGGCAAGTAGAAAAAGTTCGCATTTCTTAAACGGTTATTTCTTAATGTAAAAAAAAATATTCTCTATTTCAAGAAAAAATCCAAATATTCACGTATTGTACGAAATGTACAGGTGTATTTTTGTACAGGAGTTTAACATATCTTGCCCGCCCAATATGCAACGAATTCTAGGCACTAGCTGAAGGTATTACAGCCTGTGACGGACGCGGATAAAATAAAACAATTAACCGCATTGAACCAACTTCATAAACAAAAGGCTGATGCATTCTATTCGCGAAAAAGAGAAGCAAGAAGAACCAACCGAGGAACGAAAAAAATGGAAGCAATTTGTATTGATTTTGCAAAGAATGTACCAATCCCAAATATTGCGACAACCGACGTGTACTATAAGCGCCAGCTATCAATGTACACTTTTAATGTTCACGTCTTGTCGTCTGGTCAATCAGTTTTTTACTTTTACCACGAGTGAATTGCCAAAAAGGTTCCAATGAGGTGGCATTGTTTTTATTAGATTTTATTAATAACTTTTTGGATGATGAGGTTGAGGAGTTAAAAATCTTTTGTGGAGGACAAAACAAAAATTTTATAATATTCTGATTCATACATTATATCTTAAACAACAAAATCCATGGGCTTCATGAAATAAAAATTACAAATCCCATCTGTGGACATTCATACTTAGAGTGTGACAAGAATGTTGGACTGTGGAATCTAAGAAATGCTTTTTGAAGTACCAAAAGAGTTCAGAGACATGACCGAGGTGTCCCGCGAAAAGCCGTCTCCATTCATCGTCGTGAAAGTAACATAAAAAATAGTTTTGGACTGGAAATCATTTTTGGACAAAAAATATGCTTCAAAATGCTCTTTCAAAATTCAGGTTTTGAAAGAGGTTGTTGCCACATTAGAGCACAGTGACTCTTACAGTGGACCATTCTTTTAAAGCATCTTGAAGAAACGAATGACCTTAACAACTACGGAGTTGTTGATAAATAGAGAATTTGTGAACTACCATTACCAGCCTACTCAGGTAAGGTATAAGGTATCACAAAAAATTATAATATTAGTCCCTGTTTGTTGTTTCAGGACCCCTCACAATTTCAAAAGCCAAGCACAGCGATTTATTGAGCCTTATGAGATTCCGTGGTCCTGCAGCTGTGAACTTTTTCCCCGTCTTACCGTATAATCACTCGTAACGGGTAAATTATTATTGTTATAATTATTTTTTTTTATTTCTTTATTTAACGTCGGCGTCGATCTACTTCTGCGATTAAGACTAATCACCGACGCCCGGAACACGCTTTCACCAACTGAAAATTTTGACGAATGCCCTGGTGTTCCAACCAGAGGTAGGGATCTTTAACGAGCCATATAACAGTAAAATCTGGATTAATGGTCACCTGTCAAAACCGGCCACTTGTACTAGCCAGCCAGTTTCCCAAAACCAAAATTTGTGGACTAGAAAAACTGGTATTAGCAGCCACCTTTTTATATCGGCCAATAGTTCTGTCATTTTTAGTGACCGTTATTGACAGATTATACTGTATTTATTATTACCCATCATTCACAATAAAAATACTAATAAAAAAAACCTATTTTCATTATTGAAAGCATTGACAATTTTCCGTTTCAGATGACTAAGCTGGTTCTTTCAATGGACAAATTGAGGTTGACAAGAATTTTCTGGGTCAATTAAGAGTCCAACACATTTTTCTAAATAAAAATAGTACAATGCTATTTATGTGTTTTTATAAAGCAATT
This sequence comes from Diabrotica balteata, assembly GCA_918026665.1. Classification (NCBI taxonomy): domain Eukaryota; kingdom Metazoa; phylum Arthropoda; class Insecta; order Coleoptera; family Chrysomelidae; genus Diabrotica; species Diabrotica balteata. The sequence goes on along the minus strand of OU898276.1, from coordinate 63,406,904 downwards.
TTTATTCTCGAGTTTTTTTATACGTTTCAATGTAAGACACATTATGGTTTTGAAAGTTAAATATGCGTTTTTCTCGGTTTTATAAAATTTTGACATATCTGGTTTTTTCCGCGTAGTCTTCATATATATTATCAATTATAACATAGTTTTAAGGGGTGGAGACATTGACCGATAAGACTTTCAACAAATCTCGAAAATGAAAGCAGGTAATTAAAACACAGGAATATTAATATAAGTATCGCTTCATTATAATAATTCCATAGGCAAGTATGTAAATCATGCTCGGGTAAACACTGTACTCGTTTAATTACTTTTATCATTTAATTGTATTATTTTATATAAATACACACTTTAATAATTTTTCAGAAATACACGACGTTTCTTAACAGTAGTATTTAAAATGAAGTTAGTTGTTTTATGCACGATTTTGTGTTTTTTCATTACTTTAGGATTTGGACAGCTTGGTATGTACTGCAGTAATTATTTTTTATTAGTAATATTAAGAATATAAAGAATCGAAGAATACAACTTTTATATTAATATCAAACCACGAGTGATGATAGCGTAATAATGAAGCCCACATATGAAAATTTAAGATCATTTTTCTTTATTTTTTTAAATGCCTTAAAAAGAAGTAAGTCATCTGCGCTATTTACTTAAGTTTAGAATTCAATCCACATTTTATACTTTAAGAAGTTTTATACTTTGGAGTAGACTCATGAAAGGGTAAGTAACGATATAAAAAAGAAAAGCTTTGAACACTAGATATGTCGTAAGTATTTATGTAAATTAAGTGGTTTAAAAAAATAAAAAAGACCTAAAAAAATAAGAAATAAAACAAAATAATAGGAAAATAATCTTCAAAAGCATGCTTAACATATCATGGTGAAAATAGTACAGTGATGAGTGTCTTACCACCCGGCTTTTTAACGTAAGAGATAGAAACACAGTTACCTTGTGAAATAAAGAGAGATGAAACTCGTAGAGGTGGGAAATAATCGATAGAAACCTATAATTTACATAACATTACATTACCACTATCGATAGTCTCACACCTTTAGACGTTAGCTTCGAGCTAAATCACCTCGGTTATAATTATTATGTTTGACGACGTATGTGTGACTATTTCATTTTTAATTCGCATAAGTAAAACTGTTACCAATAAGAAAAATGTGATAATAATTTAATTCATAGAGTATTTATAAAGTTTAATTATTAACCAAGAATAATTTCTACTATGATTTGAGGAGTTTCATACACTCTTGTCACGGAATAATTATGAATTTTTCGTAGGTTAGTGGTGAGCATTTGACACTGCGACGCAGACGATTGGAGTTCAAAACCCACATGTGTTTTTTTGAGTTTTTTTTTAATAATTTGAAAATTATGCAGAGATCGTTTTGCTTTTGAACATTTATGTCAGTCGTTTTGACATAAACAGTCTTCACCGGATTATTTTGCATTCACAACTGAAGATTGTAAAACTGGAATTGAATTTGAATTATTTTGTATTTCCGTTTTATAACATTGGAATAAGAATAAATTGTAAATAATAGGTTTTTCGAAAACTTGTTACCTAATATGTATCATAAAATATATTATTTCCTATTATTTTTTGATTGAGTAAAACAAAAATTTTATCCTTGGTGTGAATTGAACCCCAATCTTCTTGTTAATAGACGACGTCTCTAACTATTACACCAATTCCACATACATTAATTGTTTTCGGACAGAACATACCTACCTTTATTTTCGTCAACTATTTCAGTTGAGTTATTTGTATTATTAAACTTAATATATTTTTATATTTTATACTTTTAATATATATTTTATAATTTAAAATCACAAATAATTCATGTTTTTTACTATATATTTTACTATAATATATCTTAATTTATTCAATTATTTATTCTAACATCAGAAATTATTAAACTAAAATATTTTCGAGGTTATCCGTATAATTATGACTGAAGTCAAATAGCCACGTCTAACGTCTAAAGGTGTGAGGCTATCGATAGTGGTAATGTAATGTAATGTAAATTATAGGTTTCTATCGATTATTTCCCACCTCTACGAGTTTCATCTCTTTTTATTTCACAAGGTGTTTTCTATCTCTTACGTTAAAAAGCCGGGTGGTAAGACACTCATCACTGTATAGGTAATAATTTAGGGATAAGAATGAGATCCAACAATAAGTAGTTAATGTAACAAGAGCAGGAAGGGAAAGATAACAATAAAAAGGAAGAAATTAGCTGTATTATTTTTAATTACTATTTAACTGAGAATAAGCCACAATTAAAGATAAAAATACATTTATTGACGTTTCAATTTCCACTCGGAAATCGATTATTTTTATTATTATTATTGTATTATTTTTTTTGTAAAATATAGGAAGCAATTTTGACTGACGAAATAAACTAAATTTACCATCTGATTTTTTAAATCCACTAATTTAAGTGGCAGTTAAGTTTAATTGTTGATGTTGGTTCGCATATAAGTAGATACACTTTTGTATATAATTAAAAAGATAATACAGACTATCAGGTAATAGTTCTTCTAAAATTATGTGGTTTTTCCAGTAACAAACATGGGTTTTGTAATTTTGGGTCACATACCAAACAATACTACAATATGTAATAACAACTTTAGAAACAATGCTGTCAACTCTTATCGGTACATGTGAGTCACAGGAAAGATAAACTTTTCACTAAAGGGAGTAATTCACAAGGAATCTACGTTCCTGTAGTTGGCTGTATACCATGTATTAAAAGAAATTGTCTTAAGTAGAAACATACAGCTACATTGACTGCTCTGTGATAATTTCCGTCATAACTTAACAATATTGTCATCAAATGTCATTGCCAATCAGTTGCACTTATACAATCCTCGAAGACATACCGTCTGAGGACTAGCAACTTCAACGTGGAGTCATATGTCGCCATGTTACCTAATCCATCGGTAACTCTATAATCTTAAATCATTATAACGTATTTTTAAAACTAAATGTAATTAAACATCTGTTAACGGGTTTTTACCCATATATTTAATCTTGGTGGCTACATTCATGTACTCCTAGTAAGTATTAACCACATTTTTCATTAACCTTAGTCAAAATTTTAACCTATGTTCTTTTTAATTAAGTGGTTGGTTAACTATTTTCTAGAACACTGATGATGGAGCATGGTTTCCGAAAACGTTTTGTCTTTTTAACTTAGCCCGTTTGGGCCCTAAATATATACCTATATTAAAGGATTTTTAATTAAATTTTTAAAGGGAGTAAGTTTTTTTTTAGCCACCAACACTTTTGTACGGCATCTATAAACTTAGGTATGTTATACAAAAAAAAATGACCTCATGAAAGGTTTTTTATAATTAATATTACTGGATCGGGTTTTGTATGCGTTAGCAACGATTTTGGCAATCTCAGTATTCCTTAGTAACTATCTTTCCATTTATTTCGAAGCTTTTAATATTCTGATTGCTATTTAATCCGGATAATCTTTGGACCTTGTTTCACACTTCAGTCACGGGAGTCTTTGCATTTAACGTTGATACATATTGAGTCCATGACTATCTTTTGGAGTTTCTAGTTGTCTTCTTGGCTATAGCACGTTTTTCCTGTATTTAATTTTATTCTTAACAATATTTTAGCGCTTGTATTTGTCAAAACTCTTTAGCTATATTTCACTGCTGTTTTGCGTTAATTATTACACTATGGAACATGGTTGCGTTGTTTTATGCATGTAATCTTTTGTATTGCTCTATTTGCTTCTTTTGTAGTAATGGTAATAAGGTTCTGCAGTGTCTCGTCTATACTTTTAAATGTGGTCACACTGCTTTGGATTAAATTAAAAAAACATATTACAGTTAGGGTTTTTTAATTCCCATCTTAGAGTGAATGTGTGTTCACATTGATTTTTGTTATTATGAATAAAACGTGGATAATGATAACTGTTGTATAAGAAGTCGAACTTATCCCACATGAGCTGTGGAAGTAGATCTGTGTACGCATATCCTAAGATCTATACATAAAGATTTACCGTTCTGTATATTAAATCTAGTGAACCTGCTATCTTTAAGACTAAAAGGTTGGACTGTTCAAATATTTCTTATAGCAGTCTTCTCCTAGTATTTATAGTAGAAGAGTTGGGGAATTTGTTGTATAAGTTCAGTTAATACTTCTAAGTATACTTGCGTTAATAAGGTAGGTATAAGTTATAGACGTAGATATCTGGATTTAAAGTTAACTTTAATACAAATTGAGTTTGGATGAGTTTGGAGAGAAATTACTGTGGTTCCAATTGACTTTTTTACAAAGATAGCTAATTTGTCACTGGCTTATTCTTGACTAGTTCGATTTTTGCAGTAATTTTTTATAAAATAAATAAAATTGTTTTAAAGCTTGTGATTTTTAATTATTGAAATTAGTTTCCAGAAAATAAAAATTATATCTGAATTGTATCTGACTTGATCCCTGAGATAACTCACTTTTAGTCTCTATTGCGTCAGTATCCGAGTGAGTTATCTACAAAATGTATCAAAAGTTTCTTTCTTATTTTTGTATATCTAGATTTAGTGAATCTTTGTTTGAAATAAAGGGTATATTGCGTTAGCATTTTCACTAAAGCTTCTAAATCGTTAGTGTAGTTTTTTATGACGCTGACTGTATCCTGTGCACGATCAACATTTTTAAATAGATCGGATATTTGATTAAAATCAAGAATAAATGAACGGTTTACTCTGAGATGATTGTCTTGACCGGTTATATGAGTGTGTGAGTTGGAGTTTTTTTTTTGTTTTTTTGGGAGTAGCATTATTTGGTCTAACAAACGGATCTAAACTATGGTTTTCTAAATCAGCTTCTTGTGCTGGGGAAGGTGTGACTATTTCTTCCAAACGTGCTATTTTGAGCTATTTTGTGTGGACTGGGTTGTATCTATATTGATGATTGCTGGGCGGCTGAAGTTATGAAGGGTTAGTTGGGAAGGTGTGGATTGCGAAGATGTTGGGGAGTGGGGATTTCGGTTATAATTTTCAGAAACTGATTCAGGGGTTGTTTTGCAATTTGCTTTAGTATGGCCTTGCTTTTTACATAAAAAACAAAGTGAGGAATACCAAAATTAAAAACGTGGCTAAATTCCGTCAAACTGGCACATAATGAAAAATAACATGGGAGACATGCTTTTAAGGCCCAATTTTTCAGTTATTTGAGTTAGTACAGCATACAGAATGAAGGGACAAACGTCTGGCAGAATTATTGTTTCTGCTGGAGTGACTAGTTTGCGTGCTTGGACTTGTTGCTTATTAATTTCTTAAGAACCTCCATAATTATTTATGAAATGTTCAACAACGTTTTTCTTTGCAGGGTACATTCACACCCTGTTGTTAGAAAGCTGTAAGAAAAATAAGATATTTTGGGCTCAATTAACGTTCCTAGCGGAATCAGTTAATGACCTTGATAATCTTAAAGTTTTAGGTATTTAATTGCTTGGAATACAAAAGCTTGATCTTTGGTAGGGAATTGCTGTTCAATAACAGCAGAAGAATAAGTTTTAGTATTGTTTTCCTTCTGGGAGATTCTGTAAACAAAAGTGCCGTCAGTTGGATTTAATATATTTTCTTTATAATTTAAACTTAAGCTAGACCTAAAGTACGGACCCGTTTTAGAACAGGTGATTTGATTATGTCGTTATAGATAACGAATAAACTTGTTTATATAATTTTAAAGAGTACTTACAGGGTGGAAGTGAACTCACTCTTTTGCACAAAAAATAAAAAAATTAATCATTAACTACTCTCTAAATATCTGTTTTTGTTTGGAGACGAAAAATTCGCATCAACTAGTATACCAATCACAACCGAAACCTATGGTAATATGGTAATGATGATAATGATGATAATGATAATGATAATAATGATAATCATGATAATGATTAACATTTTTTTTTCTCATGTGATAATAATTGGTTTACCAATGTCTAACTCTGTGCAAAAAGAAACAAGTCTACTACCACTGAAAGGCTACATTTTTTTACGTGTAGAACGTAATAAGTTAAATAATATGAAAAACTTCATTTGTGCAAAAGGAAATAAGTGGACTTGTTACCTCCTTTACAGTATTTGAATTCACCAAACACTGCCTGGATGTCATGTTTCCAGTTAGTAACAGTACATTTTGGTTTGATTTGGTATCTTTTGTCCGTCCTTGTTTAAGACACTACTACTCTGGTAACCCTGTCCTCAATGACATGTGCATAGATTAATTCAACCTTGGTGAGAGTGTGCTATGGACATGCGCTTGGTGCAATGCAAAGGTTACGTATTGTTGGAGGTTACTTTGTGTGCTTAAGTCTAACTTCCCCACATCGTCAATGATGTAATAAATGTAGAGGAAAATCAACCCCAAGAAAAAGTTAAAAAAGAGGATCAAAAGGTGATACTAGAGAAGAAAGAAAAAAAAGAAAGTTATCTCGAAATCAAGGATTAGCGTATTTTACGGGGCAAGGTATGAAAGTTGCTGGGCCGAATGTAGCTACCACTGCCTTCTTGCAGAAAAAAGTGCAGTTGGAAAATTTCACTTGAAAATCAAAAAAATATTTTCACTGCCTATTAGAATTTAAAGACAAGTTACCGAAGGGCAGCCTATCTGTGCGGTCTCTTAAGTAAAGATGATAATCTAAACCAGGGTTAAAGGACGCGACAAAATACGCCTAAAAACCAGAAGAAAAGAACAGCTTTAGTTCATTACCATATTCCGATTCAGGGCCAAAGGATCGATGTCGGTAAGAGCTGTTTTCTTACAATATTTGGCGAGACAGTAAAGTTTGTATGGACCATTGTTCAACGAAAAAAAGGCTTTCCATGCTTCAACAACCATCCCAGATGAACGAGGCAAGCACATCCTTGGAAATAAAATATCCACAGACAGAATGGCTTTGGTGCATTAGCACCTTGCATTTCTTCCAGCATATGAGAGTCATTACTGTCGTAAAGAGACTACTAAAAAATATTTGCCACCTCACTACACGCCGGAGGAAGTTTAATTAATATAAACAAGAAGTAGATGACCCAGTCAGTTTAACTATTTATGGCAACGCCTTTCGTAACTCCGGAATAAAAATAAAAATCCTAAAAAGAGTACTTCCATACACGTGACAAATTAAATAAAATTTTCATACGCTCAAGCGATCGAGAAGGAATTGTTACTGGAAAGTAGGAAGAATCATCACATGAAAGCTTTATTAACTTATGCAATGAAGTTGGCAGACAAGCAGCAGAGTCAGAATAACCCAAACTTTACTTCAATTGCATTTGATTTACAAGCGTGCTTGGGGAACTTCACTTGTGCAAACATCAGGGGCCTTCTGTAAACGACAATTATGAACATTTAATCTGACCATGCACAACATGAAAACAGGAGTCGCTTTATGTGTTCTGTGGTATGAGAATATGGCAAAAAGAGGAGGAAATGAGATTGCTTCTTGTGTGTTCCATGGACTCCACCAAATAGAAAAAAATATTTCACATGTCGTTTTGTACAGCGACTCATGCACAGGTCAAAAACCTGTTGAAAACAGAATTATCATTTACAAAAAAAAACAGGCTTACCAACAACCACTGCCACTATCATTGAAAAAAAGAGACATTTTGTCAGTATTTCTGTACCTCTCGCCGGTGTATCATAAATTTTATCAAGATCTACCAGCCCAAGGTGTTTTGCTCGATCCTTTAATAAGTGACGAAGAGGACTAGCATTTTTTTATTTACCATTTTTTATAATAATACATACACGTTAGATATACCTTTTTTATTAATAAAGTTTTTGTAACAAATTTAATGTATTTTTGTGCCTTGAAGCTGCTAAAAAAAAGAAATAGTACCTGAGTAAGTCTGTGTAATTGGTAACAAGTAAGGAAAATATTGTGCATTTTGTAACAAGTCAAGAAATTTGACTAAATTGAAAGTTCAGCTATAAAATTTTTTAAAGTTCAATAATAACCACTATTTTGTATCGTTTTCTGAAAAAATATGAAAAAAATTATTCGAAAAAAACCCAAGAATCGTTTTTTTCGTTTCCTCAAAACCGAGTAATTTGACATGTTACCTTTTGCACTGAGGCCGTCCATATTATAAATTTGACATAAATTGATTTTCGTACAAAAATACTACTGATACTACTACTCTATAAATATATAATTTTTTATCTGATTTTAGTACCGAAATGTCCTGCAAATTCTCACCAAGGATGTCGTCCTTGCTGTCCCGTTCCAACTTGTAGATATAGAAATCCGACATGTCCCCCTAACAGAGTCTGCACATTAGAGTGTCAATTCGCATGTTTATGTAATAAGGGTTTCATCTACGATGACATAGGGTTTGTTGGTGGATGCGTACGTATCAAGGATTGTCCTCTTATTAAGTAATAAGTAGGTATTTAGTCTCATGTAAAATGTATAAATAAAGTAAATCATTCTCGTTTTATGGTTTTAATTCCTTTATTGTAACAAATAAGTTCCAAAGTTAAGCAAAATATAAGTTTGCTCAGTAACTAATTTAAATTAGTATAATTGTTTGGAATAATCATAATTGGTACGTAATAATTGAATTAAATGAAGTAATTGACTAATTGTTTGGAATGGATTAATTATAATACACAGTAAAAACAAACAAAAATATATAAACAGTAAAAAAACTGTATAAATAACTACCTACCTTGATATAATTATAATTTTATGCAATTTAATGGCAAAAATTCCAAATTTACGAAAGTTCAATTGCATCTCGTTTAAGAGACGTAATAAATTAAGTTATTTTTGAATTATAGACCGACAGATTTCAACACGAAGCCATGATTTTTGTTCCTTATGCCATTTTGTGTAGATACTGAAAATGTCATAAGAGATAAGCAAAGAAAATGAAATTTGGAGTTTAACCATGGTGTGTTTTTCTGAAAATCCAACTTTCGCAATTATCCGCATTTTTTTCAATGTAAAATTTTTCGTTTTACGACCTGCCGTTTAGCTTTATTTTGCAGGGCAGGTTCCTTAATGTAAAAACTAATAAACTTTCAAGTAGAATAAAAGAGGTAAGCACGTATATTGACCTGCTAACAGTACATGTTTAGGTCATAAATACCAACCTTGAGACACTAGTAGCCCTAATTCCAAAATTTTTGAAAATAGAATCAATAATGTAATGGTTCGTAAACCTATTTTGTTTAATTCCCGTAATTTAGAATCCTTTAACTGGATTAATTAATTTCCTTTTTGTCGACTCTGTATAAGTCGTCGTCTATTTTAAATACGAAGAAATGATTTATATAAACATCTCAAAATATCCTATTAGACCTATTGTTGTATTTTTGAGATGTGTTTTATTCCGCATCACCAACCTTTTATTATTGACTACGACATGTAATAATTTTTATGTTCCTTTGAAAGACTATAAAGATTCTTCTTTCGTTCCTATGGAAGCCTGATATTAGAGGAGTAAACCTTAAAAAAATAATTATAAACCACACGGTGTTACGCGATCCGTGCCAAATGGATTTATCCTTAGTGAGATAAAGACTCACTTATCGCTGGTATCCTAAATATGTCTTCAGTACTCACTGAAAAGCTTAATTCCTTTGATGGATTTAACGGCCAAAAACTGGCACATCAAAGATCTAATTGGCCTTGGGGAACCTTGGGCCAAGTTTATTTGTGGCTATCTTAAGTCTGTTTGTTTTTAATGTATTTGAGATCAATTAGTTGAACCCATATAAGTTAGTTTATTCCAGATAATTTGCTTCGTTTTACTTGAGTTCATTTTGGGTCTATTTCACCCAATTTATTTGAGTTTGTTTAGACTTGACCAAAATTTGAGTAGATTTGTTGTTGATTCGATGGTAGTAATTTTTTTGTTGTTCCTTTTTTTAAGTTAACTCTTAATGTTTTTAAAATTTTTGTTGAGTTTTGCTGTCTCGTCGACTGTATTGACTCTGCTATTTTCTTACTAAGTGATCTCGTTGGAAGTAGTATTGTTTTGAGTTAACTGTAACAAATTTACAAGAAAAATTATTGTACATCTATTCGATAATTCAGTTAATTCCGTCGAGATTGGATACATATTGTTACCTTATTCGATGTAGTGTTTTTTGGATACAATATCTATTTTAATACTTGATGAATTCATTAACTTGGTCAGACAAAGTAAATTCATTTAGAATCACCAGTATATATTATAATTAATTAGTTGGTCTTTATTTTATTATCCGAAATTCGAAAGACTTTATGGCGTCCCTGATTCCGAAAGAATCCGAGACATTATTGTTTTTATTTTAGAAACTTTAGTCTTTGTAAATCCTGGATGAAATACTCTATGGCATTACTGGACCTAGATGATCTTATATGAGTAGAGTTTTGTAAGTCCGGGATGAAAGATTCTATGGCATCATTCATGATACTATGAATAACAAGATAGGATCTTCCCGTAGCCCAAAATCGGTCGTGTTCGCGCATGCCGTCATTGGAGAGTAGAATTTGAATTCTTGTTAAAGTTAAATGGGATTTGTATGCATTCTGTGATGAAATTACTGGACGAAAATAAGTTAAGAAGTTCAATAATTACAATAATTGTACACATAACGATATCTCCAAACTATGTATTTATTAAAGATTATTTATTGACACATACAAAAAACTGACATTTCGAACGTGCAACTCTCCAATGACGTCACGACTTATGCACAATATCTTATCTTGTTATCATAGTATCATGATAGTATCATAACATTTTTTTTGCAAAGTTTATTTTTATTGATTTCGATTTTACCTGCTTTGTTGATTTTGTTTGCTATGAGTTGATTTTGTGTAGTTTAAGTTGACTTTATTTTAGTTAAGTTGATGTTATTACGATCCTGCTATATATGTATATTATGATATACTATTTTTCTGTGATGCATTGGGTCATGTTTAGTTTGTTGGGGCATAGTAAGACTTTATAGAAACAGTTTTCTTATTCTTTTTCAAAATGATATGCTAACTTTTGGATTTATCCTCTTCTTTTGTTGGCTAAGAACCTTAGTTGGCTAGAAGAGTTCTTAGATATATAGTTTTCTATATATTTTTCTGTAGCTATTTTCTTGTGACATTTTAAATTAATTACTATTTAACTGGGAATAAGCCACAATTAAAGGTTAAAGTACGTTTATTGACGTTTCAATTTCCACTTCGGAAATCGTTCTCAAAATACAAACATTAGTAAATTAAACAAATTTTGTTTTTTGTTACTTAGTGAAAAATTCTTCTAATAATTTAATTTTATCTGACTCATTTATATTGACAATTCAGACATACATGGTGCATTTTAAAGTAACCGACTTTAAAATGATATTGCCAATATTGTTGAGTTGCGCTCCTGGGACGACTTTACTTATAAGATAGTTTATTCGCTTACATGAAATCAACTTTAACTTAAGAATATCCGTCAGAAAAAATCATAGCATATAATTCGTCTTTAAAAAACAAACACATGCCATGACGACAGTAAAATTCTCCTGTTATTGATTCCATAGTAAATTATGAGGGAAAAACCAGGAAAAAAACCTCATAATACTATCTCGACATGGTAAGTATTTTATCGTGCTTTTAGTTTACCTTCAATAAACACCAAATTCTGATTTTATATGTTTGTTATTTAAAAAACATAAATGATGTATCCTCTATATGTTACTGACTTACTAATACTGGTATTTTCTTATTAATAACTTCCTCTTTCAATATGGGTAACCACATTTTACTACATTCTGCCCAGGAATTTGCGACACAATTGGTCTCATTTAGCATAATTAGAGCCGCTTCTTTGATTTTTCTTTTTTACCATCCGTTTCTTTAAGGACTACATTTGAATTATTCCATTGAAACCTATGTTCATTATCCTATGCGTGTTTACATATTTGAGATCTATCAAATTCTCTATTTTTAATATAACAGAACAACTTAGAACGTGATCCTAGAGCATACACAAGGAATAACACGAGGAAAATAACAATACCGTACATAAAGGTATTATCAGAAAGACTCAGAAGGATAGGAAATAAATTCAATATTTCAACAACATTCAAAACAACAAACACGTTAAGATCTATTTTGTAAAAAACCAAACCTAACAATGAACATGAAAGGACAAAGAATTGCATTTATAAAATTCCTTGTGAATGCGATTAGTTTTATTTAGTTGCAACTTCAAGGCCATTAAATGTTAGAATAAGTGAACATCAATATTATATTCTAATCAATCTACAATTACTAAAAACTACTTTCCACTACTAAAAACAAGTGAACTACAAGTTTTGCAAATAAAACTATTATACAATATTATAAACTAAATAGCCTAAATCCGATAGGTACTTTTTAAGACACTATAATGTTTTAACTGAAGGAAAAACGCATATAATGTCAAAAGACGTCGTTAAACTATCACTAATGTGTCCGAGGAATCTTTGCCAATTTAAAAATGCCACGAATTTGAACTCGTTTTGCGTGTTAGTTAAGGGTTAAGAACAATTATAAGTGTTATTACTTTATCATTAAATACGTACCGCTACAGTCTCCAAACAATAGATTTGCAATAATAATAATAATATATTTCTCAGCACAGCGGACAGTTTAAGTCAAAGCTTTCATGCTTTATTCAACATAGTTGCAAATCCGTGAAATATACATACATATACATGTACATAGCTGGACGTGTAGTCCACCTTCAAAGGTTACAAACTTCGAGAATTCCGTCTCTATAAATTTTTAATGCGGTATGTTTTGAATATCCTCTTTTCCTAGTTAAAAAAATATTTCCAAGATCATGACTAATTTTAAAATAACAAAAATAATAAGTGTTGTCCTTATTTATTATAATTTGCTTTAGGGCAATTGTCATTGACCGATAAGATTTCTCAAAATTTACAAATAGGTAATAAAAAACATACCAGGATTAGTATAGCTTCATTACAATAATTCCATAAGCAAATATTTAAATCGTTTTTAGGTATATTACACCAGTAAATAATAAATATTAAAATCTGTGTATATAAATACCCGTATTATTATTTTTTTTAGTTAATACTGGTTAGTCTTATAACAATAGTCTTGTAACAGTAGTTTTCAAAATGAATTTTTTTTATTTATTTGTGATTTTGACTTGTTTAGCAACATTAGTGTTTGGTCAGACTGGTATGTACTGCTGGTTTAACTAGTTTCAGTAAATCTGTATACTTTATTTGAAATGTATTGTAATATTCCAGTTAGTAAATGATTATAAATAACTTCAATAATTACTCGATAATGAGAATACGTGGCCGCGGGAATATTTTAAGATGTTATAGCTTTTTTGGGAAATAACCGCAAATGTGTTTAGAAATATTTTATTTGATGTTCTAATCTAGCAAAAAATCATATACTGTACTCAAAGGTGGAATGGTGGTTGCAGTGAATATTTGGTTGCATTATTAGGATCCGATGTTATTTCAAATTTTTTAAATGAATACATACTAAATGGTCTCAAGTAACCTTCTTTAACATGAAAAACATATTTAAAAAAATTAGTTTATTGGTCAAATTATCTGTTTATTTGAGCTGAATTTTTGTTTACAAGCCATCTGCTTAGATTTGGGCACATCTAATAATCAGAGGGGGCCAAATTAGAAAAATAAGCAGCATGAGAAAGCAGATTCAAAGTACAACTCATGAATGTCTGCCATCGTCATAAAGCCCTTGTGAGACGGTGCATTGTCTTGGAGGAACAACATATATTGAGACGTTTCTTATTAAATTCTTGCTTTAGTTTGTCCAAAAATGCATATTATATTAGTTTTACTTTTTAAAGATATTCAATTAAAATTATGCCTTTGTTATCTCAAAATACAATTGCCATGATATTCCCAACCTATTGATCAACTCTTGGCCGCCTCGGAGCACTTTTGTGGCTTCAGTCGATCATGTTTTTGCTTAATGGTCAGCAAACGCAGCACCCATTAACAGGATAATTTTTTTATTTTAAAAATTTTGTCCAAAATATAACTAGTTCGCTTCTTTACTAATTCTTGTAATTTCTGTCAATTCACACACAATCATTTTGTGGACTTTCTCTACATTTTGAGTGTTACTGCATTTGTGAGCCGTCCAGTAGGTTCATCAATGGAGATAGACGGCCATTACGAAATTCACGGAATCAAATTTGATGGTTTAGTCTGAAGGAGCAAGTTCCATAATATATTTAGCTTGTCTTTTATTTAATTTGCCGTTATATGTTTCAAATAATTATATTTAGTGAGAGATCTACAATCGTTTTATCTACTACTTCTTCTTCTTCAACCTTAAGTAATTTAACTTTAAACATAAGCCTACCCAAATCAATCCAGTGTCTTCTATTTTGCTCCACTTGCTTCCAGTTGTGTCCTCCGATCTTTCGCCCATCTTATTTGTGGTCTTCCTCTGCTTCTCTTTCCTAACCATGGTCTCCATTGTTGTATTTCGTGGTTCCATAGAAAAGGTGGTCCAAAACAAAAAAATAAAATAAAAAACTTAGCAGACAACAGCAAAAAGGCAAGATACAAAGAATATACAAAAGGAAGGCTAGAAAATAGACAAAAGCACGAGGATATAAACAGAGAATGGGACGCGTGTAAAAACATCCTACAAGATGAGGCCAAAGAGACCCTGGGTCTACAAAACAAGCCCAAATCAACTGAAGGATAGTGGTTCGATGAAGAGTGTCGTAACATAACACAGAGGAAAAATAATGCATATCAACGACTACAACAATGACATAGAACACGAAAAGCAGAGGGGCAATATAGAATACTAAAGAGGAAAGAGAAGAAAATACATCGCAGAAAGAAAAGAGAACACAAGAAATGGAAAGAACTAAACAAATCATCAGAAAACAGAAAATTCTACCAAAAACTTAACAAAAGTAGAAAAGAATTTAAACCAAGAACAATAATGTGTAGAGACAAAGAAGGAGATATAGTAACTCAACAGAGTGAAATACTAGTAAGATGGACAGAATTCTTCAAAGTAAAGTTTGAACGATGATCCACTATATGATGGAATTATACTGGATCAAAAGGATACCAGAGAAACAACCCCCATTCAGTAGCTGAAATACAAGAAGCAGTTACAAGACTGAAAAACAACAAGTCACCTGGATTAGACAACATTAGCGCAGAGTTTATAAAGGAAGGTGGAGACTTTCTATTGAATGCGATACACTAACTAATAGTAAACATATGGAATAATAAACAACTGCCACAAGACTGGAATACCGGAGTAATTATCCCACTACATAAAAAGGGAGATCAACTTCAATGCAAAAACTACCGGACAATAACGCTACTGACTGTGGCATATAAAATACTGTCAAATATTGTGTATGACTGATTGAGACCATATGCGGAACAAATAGTTGGGGGATATCAATGTGGTTTCGGCAGGCAGAAGTTCACAATAGATCAGATCTTCGTCTTCAGGCAAATCTTGGAAAAGACTAGTGGATTTAATATAGACACATATCATCTTTTCATTGATTATGAGAGTGCCTATGATAGCATCCATCGAGAATTTCTGATCCATGCACTGAAAGAGTTTAATATTCCAACTTAACTCATTGATATAGTAAAAGAAACATTTAAAGTACAAAGCAAAATTCGAATTTAAAACGAACTAACAGATACATTCCATGTGAGAACGGGCCTACGACAGGGAGTGACCTATGCTGTATTCATAAACGTCACATTAGAGAAAATAATTAGGGAGTGAAAAGTCAACACCAGAGGAATAATAATAACAAATAGTGTACAATATGGCATTGCAGATGATGTTGATATCATCGCTAGAAGTAAAAGAAATGATAGAAGCATTAATGCGATGAAGAGCGCACAAACGTGCTACATAACGAATAAAACCAAGGCCAAAGAAACCTACAGAATCTGACAATACGAGACTATAACATCGAAAGCGTGAAAAGTTTTACATAGCTAGGTTCACTAGTTACCGCAGATAGCAATATCAGTGAAGAAATTAAGAGAAGAATACATATCGCAAATAAAACATAATGGACTAATTAAACATCTAAGATCTAAAAACATCACAAGAAAAACCAAATGCAAAATATACAAGACCCTGATAAAACCGGTCCTGGTATATGGATCAGAGAGGTGGACACTGTCGAAAAGCGATGAAAACCTATTAGGTACATTTGAACGAAAAATCTTAGACGCATATATAAGGGGTAAAGGAAAATGACATATGTCGCAGAAGATATAACTTTGAACTATACACAGCATACAATGAACCCGAGATCATAACATCCATAAAGATCGGACGTCTGCGCTAGATGGGCCATGTTAAACGGATGTTGGAGACTAAAACGCCAAAACATATAATGAGGCAAACACCAGTAGAGAGAAGGTCAAAGGGAAGACCCAAACTTAGATACATGGAACAAGTAGAACAAGATCTGAAAACAGTTAAGATTACCAACTGGAAAAAAAAAGCAAAGAACAGAACAGAATGGAGGAAAATCCTAGAACAAACCAGGACCCAGAAAGGGGTTGTCGAGCTACTGATGATGATGATCTCTTATCTTTCAGTCGGGCATTGTGTCCTGCGAAGCTCCATTTTAATTTGGTAGCATGTACTCCTGCGTAGGGATGGGAAAAACCTACCGGTTTTAAACGAAAACCGTTTTTTTTACTTCGCAATAACCGGTTTTACCGGTTGTTTTTTTGTCCCGGTTATAACCGGTTTTTTATTTTTAAAGTAAAAACCGGTTATTAGGTTTTTTAGTTTTATTAGTATTATTAGTATTATTTAGGCATTATTTTGGATTCCAAACATAATTATTATTCTCAAGTAATTATTCCAAACAAAACAATAATTCAATTTATATTTATATTTTATTTTATAAATATTTATTTTAATTACAGAGGCAAACTGAAAGTACAAACTCATGTTAGCCAGAAACAATTAAGTTTTGTTATATTTCGTTGAAAAGGTATTTGTAATTATAATATTTACAGTGATCTGGTACATTACATATATTTTTCACACTTCACTCTTGACATTGAAAGTGGATGAATGGCTTTTTCTGATTACCAAAAATAATACTGTTCTGACAATACACGAAGTATTAAAATGAGTTAATGTACCTATTAAACAAATATGCAAACGTGTTAAAAGTAATACATGATATTTTATTTTGATGGTAGTAAAAATATAAGCTGAATAATTGCATTATTCAATTTATTTTTAAGTAAAATATTTATGTTGATATTATTTTTTTTAAATCCCATTTGAAGAGTCTGTGAAATATTTTATAAGTTGAAATGGTTGGGGAATTTTTGGGTTTGGGAGGAGCGGAAAATTGGTGGGTATTTTAGAGGATCAGATTTTCAAAGGGTAAATTAAATTTGCATCATTTAATGGAATACAATAATTGCATATTGTACCGTTTTTAAATAAAACGAGCGGTTCGAATTTATATAAAATATATTTATTTATAACTTTACAGTTCGATACTATCTTATCAACTAAACTAACTCCTAAGATCGTTACATATATATACTAAAGTTACTATTTTCTAGAAAGTTCCCACCTCTAGACTGATCTTTCTCGAAATATCGAGTCGCTTTCGAGATGCCGCCGCATGGAAGCATGAGGTGCTTTTTCGGTATGCAACGGTTATACGTGCCTCGTTAAATGCACGTTCGTAACACTGCTCCCCTCTTAGATCTGAGCGTCCCGATCAGCAACTCTATATGTAGGCCCAGGATGGCGGAATCTACAGGACTCTCCAGCTCTGCATGAACCCCTCAGAAAGAAATAACAGTCTACTGTCTTTGAAGGACACGATCTCTTTGGATTAGTGCAACACACGGTAATTCTTACAGCGGTTTCTCGGAAGATCACTTCTAGCATGCTTCTGACAATCTTCCAATCCAGATTATCTAGTGCATGGCCTATCTTGGGTAAGGCCAAATTCTTAATGTCGTAATTGCAGACGATTTTCTTCAAATTAGTTAGAGCACACCATATATTCTCGTAGGTTGCCCTGTCTGTATACGACTTCCTGGTCACCATATACAGCAAAGATCGAGAACCATCTTCTAATCTCAGTACTCTTCCAACTTTAGGCTGCTGGTTTTTTAACTCGTCCAAACGACCGAACTTCTTATAAAATACGGATGAGATTCCTTTAGTCATCTCAAGATCTTGGGCAACACAGTGGGCTAGAGTGACGTTATGCGGAACACTAAAAAGATCCTGCTGAACTTCTGTCGTCACGCCGAATCTAGCACTCTTTCTCTCTGCGTAATTTGACATAAATTCATTAAAGCTTGGTCGCCGGTCATCTTCGATCTCATGTTGAAGGATTCGTGCTTCTTCTGTTTCATTTGAGCCAGCATAAGGTGCAAGCCGATTTATGTGAACTACTTTTGGTTTACCTTTCGGTAACTTTTTAATTCGGTATATTACGTCATTTATTCTCTTTTTAATTTCATACGGACCCTCCCATTGTCTTTGCAGTTTAGGAGACAAGCCACGACGACGTTGTGGATTATAAAGCCAAACAAGATCACCTACTTTATAGCTTTCATTCTTGCATCGAGAATCATATTGATCTTTCATTCTGTCACTGGCTAACTGGATGTGTTGTCGGGCAAGTTCATGAATGTTGTTCATTCTTAACTTCAGGCGGTCGACATAATCTTCGCTTGCAACATGTTCTTCGGAAGGTCTGGAGCCAAACTCTAGGTCGCAGGGCAAACGAACTTCACGACCTAACATCAGGCAGGTTGGAGTCTGGCCGGTAGTTTCATTCACGGCCGAGCGGTAGGCCATTAGGAATAAATGAATGTGCTGGTCCCAATCTCTTTGATGTTCTGATACAACTTTGGACAGGTGTTTACCCATCGTTCGGTTCATTCTCTCGACCATTCCATCTGATTGAGGATGCAGGGGTGTCGTTCTGGTCTTATTGACACCAATCAATTTACAAACGTTTTGGAAAAGGGTCGACTCGAAGTTTCGCCCTTGGTCGGAGTGGATCTCCAAGGGAACACCAAATCGGCTAAAGAATTCTTTAACAAGTACCTCTGCAACGGTAGCAGCTTCCTGATTTGGTATCGCATAGGCCTCAGTCCATTTTGTAAAATAATCCATTGCTACCAGGATATATTTATTTCCATCGTTTGTCTCTGGAAGTGGACCTGCAATGTCGATTGCTACTCTTTCCATAGGACTACCAACATTGTACTGTTTCATGGGTGCCCTCTTTTTACCAACTGGACCATTACTGGTTGCACACAGTTCACATTTCCGGCACCATCTTCTTACATCATCTTTACAGTTCACCCAATAGAACCGTTCTCGAACCTTTTGCAGAGTCTTCGTAATACCAAAGTGTCCACCTGATGCACCGTCATGTAACTGACGCAATACTTCTGACACTTTACTTTTAGGTACAATCAACTGAAGCTTAGATTCTGTACCATCATCGTTCTCAAAGGTTCTATAAAGAAGATCATCTTTTAGCACCAGGCAATTCCATTGGCTCCAGTAACACTTGACTTCAGGACTACATGCACTAATGTCTTGCCAAGAGGGCCTTTCACTTCGACGCATCCAATCCAATACTCTTTTTATACATGGATCATCTGCTTGAGCGTCTTGTAGTTGTTGAGGCTGCCATTGATCATTAATGACGGTGGTTCGTCTCACGGGACAAAGTCTTTCTTCTAATTTAAGACAGTGATTACAATGTTCACTGCACGGCCTTCTCGAAAGCGCATCAGCATTTAAATGAACTCTTCCAGCCCTGTGTTCGATCTCGTAATCATATTCTTGTAATCGTTCTAACCATCTTGCCATCTGGCCCTCTGGATTGCGGAATTGTAGGAGCCATTTTAGAGCAGCGTGATCCGTGCGAAGAAGAAACTTTCTGCCATACAAGTATTTATGAAAATGCTCGCAAGCCTTTACTACGCCTAGCAATTCTCTCCTGGTAACGCAATAGTTTCTTTCTGGTTTCGACAAGACTTTGCTAAAGTAAGTAAGTGAAAGACTTCTGTCAAATTATTGGCATGTTCATCGAAGGATCTTCCTACTACAATTACATCATCCAAATAAACCAGGCATGTTTTCCATGTTAGACCTCTTAAAACTGCCTCCATTAATCTTTCAAATGTGGCTGGGGCATTACATAAACCAAAGGGCATAACCGTGAACTGCCAAAGCCCTGATCCTATCGAGAATGCGGTTTTCTCACGATCAGCTGGCTCCATGTCTACTTGCCAATATCCACTTTTCAGATCGAGTGTGGAGAACCAACGAGAACCAGAAAGTGTATCCAAAGTATCGTCTATTCTGGGCAAAGGATAACTATCTTTTTTAGTTACTGCATTGAGCTGTCGGTAGTCAATACAAAAACGTGTTGAACCATCTTTCTTCTTTACTAGCACTACTGGTGATGTCCATGGACTGTTTGATGGTTCAATTACCCCTTGTTTGCTCATATCTTTGATGATGTCTTCGGCTTCATCTCTTTTCGCAAATGGAAGTCGTCTAGGTTGTTGTCTGATTGGCTGAGCGTCTCCGGTATTAATTTTGTGCTTTACTATGCTTGTTTTGCCATTATCCTTCTTATCAATGGCAAAAACATCTTGAAATTCTATTAGCATAGACTTCACTTTTTTAGTTCGTTCATCATCAAGATCTTGGCACGTTTTAATCATCGTCTCTACAAGCTCCTTTGGATACTTAGATTTTGACGGTTTCTCATTAGTACTCATGGAACAAATTGAAGCCACGGGAACACACTGTCCGATCAAAGTTCTTTTACTTAACTTAATAGCAGTTCCTTTTAAATTCATAACTCTTACAGGAACGACATCTCGAATTCTCACCAAAGCTTTTGCCGTTAGGAACTCGGCATTGTTCACATCTTCGACCATCCTTAAACTTCCCTCTCGGCAGTAACCATCAGGTCTGGCCATCAAAATTTTCTCACTATTACCGGGTATTGTTACGTCACAAGTAGTTATTAAGCTGATAACATCTTCTTTGTCTTCATGAAATGGCAACTCTTCACCACCGATCTCGAGAACTCCATCTTTGACATTCAATACAGCTCCAACTTTCCGTAGTAAATCCATCCCCAATATGAACTCGTCAGAGATCTCTGCAATTAATACTCGATGTTTCACTGTGGTCTGGCCAATGGATACTGACATATTAGCCTCGCCATATGTATTAATTATCTCACCAGTTGCTGTTCTAAGCTTTACTGTTGCAGGAGATAATTTAAGATGGTCTCGTACTACTTCTGGTCGTGCTATAGTTCTTGTTGCACCTGTATCTACCAAAAACGATATACATTTATTATTAATACGACCCTCGATGTACAAGCTATGAATTCCACCGGAGGACGTAATGTTCACAGTTACTATGGGGGCTGTGTTTCTTGAGGTCGGCAGTTGCCCCTTAGTGTCGACCCGTTCTAGTTTTCCGACTGTTGTATCATTTTCTTGCAATTACGGCGAATGTGACCTACGTCACCACAATTCCAACATCTGGGCTCGCGTCTCTTCGGCATCGTGTTATGAACTATTTTTCGTACCATTTCTTCTAGACGTTTATCGTTTAGTTCGTCGCCTTCTTCAATGGTTCTTACTCGATGGCTCCGTGAAGTTTGACTAGCTGTTTCATGTTCTAAGGCAATAGCGAGCGCTTCATCTAGAACTTTCGGTCTTGCTAGTCGTAAAGCTTTCTGTAATTCACTTTCTTTTAACCCATTGACCAAGGTATCTACGGCAGTTTCATCCAAAATGTTGTCTGGTACCTCCGGATAAGCCAACCGCACTATACGAGCAACATCTGCTTCAAACACTTGCAAATTCTCACTTGCTCGTTGAGTTCTACTTCTTAGTTGCGCCTTGTAGACTTGTTGTAGATGGGCATCTCCGTAACGTTTGTCTAGTCGAGTGAACAAGGTCTGGTAACATTTTTCTTGACCCTTAGGAATCGATCTTAGGATATCTGCAGCATCACCTCGTAAAGCAGCAGTCAAGGAAACAGCCTTTTCTTGTTCTGTCCAATGATTGGCTGTCGCAATAGCTTCAAATTGTCTAAGGTATATGGACCAAGAGGACTTTCCATCAAATGGTGGTAATTTGAATCTCATATTATGTGTCATTTCGTCTCTAGATGATTCTTCTTTCACTACCGGATCTAAAGCTACCGTATTAATTAGTGGTAGCACTTTCGTGTTAGTTATCATGCTCTCTAACTGTTTGATCTTCTCTTCTACCTTATGGAATGTTTTAGAGACTTCTTCAAATTTCTCATCGTTCTGAGTACATACTTCGTCGAATCTTCTTAAAACCTTTTCGAGTTTCTCGTCGTTTTGTCTAGCTACTTCTTTAATAATTTGTGAAGTCTCGTCGAATCTTCTAGATACATTCTCGAATTTATCATCATTTTTTTTAGAAGTCTCCTCAATCATTTGCGAGACGTTCTCAAATTTCTTGTCGAATCTTCTAGACACATTTTCGAATTTATTATCATTTTTTTTTGAAGATTCTTCAATCATTTGAGACGTTTCATCGAATCTTTTGGAAACAGTCTCGAATTTTCCATCAATTATTTTAGTTAAAACGGCTTCTTCTGCTGACTGGAACTGGAATGTCTCTGGGTCGTCTCCATTCTGGTTGAGAACAGTCTTCAGTCGTTCTTGGAGGATCTTCTTGGACCCGCTGCAGTCTTCATCGCGTTCTTCTAGTTGCTCACGCAACTGTTTCACTGAAAGTTCTACTAGCAGCATCTTCGGTCAGGCACACACGTACTTTTAAATGTTCTTTCGTACAACGATCACTACTGAACTACGCGGATGTTCCCGACAAGCAATACTTTTCAAAAGTTTAAAAGTCTTTTTCAAAAATCACTGTTGAATTTATATTCAAACCAATTGTCCTCACACGGTGACACCAACTGTACCGTTTTTAAATAAAACGAGCGGTTCGAATTTATATAAAATATATTTATTTATAACTTTACAGTTCGATACTATCTTATCAACTAAACTAAATCCTAAGATCGTTACATATATATACTAAAGTTACTATTTTCTAGAAAGTTCCCACCTCTAGACTGATCTTTCTCGAAATATCGAGTCGCTTTCGAGATGCCGCCGCATGGAAGCATGAGGTGCTTTTTCGGTATGCAACGGTTATACGTGCCTCGTTAAATGCACGTTCGTAACAATATTATCTACTATCATAATATATTCAATGACAATAGAAGTTGAATTATTTCAGCGCTCTCTGTTGAGCAGTAGTATAATAATTTTGGTTTACTGTTCTCTACATCTGACTACTGAAATTCACAAATCTTTGAGATTCACATAAATCAAATGATATTTTGATCCAACTAATCAAGTAATTTTCATGACGACATTGAAGCAGCACCTAAAAAAACACATGAGGCAGCACCTAAAAAATAAACATCTAAAATATCTGGAAAATAAGCCAAAGGTAAGCACATTTCATAGAAAAATTTAAGTAAAGGAATTAATAGGGGAAATTTGTTTTTGGTTAGGATAAAGAACTGGTGGACATCGAAACTTTTTTGCATAGAGGCGATTAGGAAGCATCTTCATCTGCTTCTGAGGCGAGTGTGAGCTCTGCTTCATTTTACACATATTAGATTTAGTTGTCACAGATGGCCTAGAAGATGTAAGCAATGTAGCATTAAAACATGTAATAAATGAAATAAAAGTCATAGTCACTTTCGCTAGGCACAGCAATCGCTTCATGGACAGGTTACGGATGGAGCAGGAACGGGAGGGCAAGTCAGATGGTGAAGTGAAGCTTTTGGTACAATCCGTACTAACCAGATGAAATTCTGTCTACCATATGCTTAAAAGATTTACAGTAATGTCCCCACCTTCTTCTTCTTCACGTGCCATCTCCTCTAAGAAGGTTGGCAACCATCATGGCAATTCGCACTTTCGACGCCGCTGCTCTAAAGAGGTCAGCAGAAGTGCAGTTAAACCAAGCTCTCAAATTATTCAACCAGGAGATGCGTCTTCTTCCGCGACTCCTTCTACCCTGTATTCTTCCTTGCATTATTAATTGCAACAAGTTATAACGCTCGCCCCTCATAATATGTCCCAGATATTGCAGTTTTCTGACTTTAACTGTATTTAAGACCTCTTTATCTTTTCCCATTCTTCTCAACACCTCGACATTCGTGACTCTATCCAATGTCCCCATATATAGCTGCAATACTGGCAGATCCCTCGATTAAAAAAGCACCAATGATGATTTCTGGTTCGGATATAAAACTAATCACTGAAATTGTAACAATTTTATCACCTTTCGATGAGGCCACAAAGAAGATCTCTGGTTTCCAGTACATTACTGCTAGTCTTGTTATCCCCCTTGTCTATTATAGAAAGATCTTTAAAAAACCTCAAGTCAAATCTTAATACAGCCCAAAAGTTATGCCAAAGCTTATAACTAACCTTCAATAGGGGGGCACTAAGCTTTTACGAAACCCCCTGCTTTGCCATGCTACAATCAAGGACCCGAGGTTCAACAAACTATATCTGAATCCGTCTATAATGGAGACAGTCACATCCATTTTAGGCTCGGAAGCTAGGACGTACCATACCGAGAATAAAACCTCCTTCTAGAATAAAAAAGCCAAAGTGAGTTTAAAATCAAACCCTCTTTGCTCTTCACACGATCTGGAGTTGGTGAACAGTGGTTCCAGTTTAAGTTCTCAGGACACACGGATTCAAAGTTCTTTTCCAAATGAACTGACTCTATATCTGCAGCAGCCTTTGCTGCCGAGATTAAGTGTTCCGTTTTTATTCTGGGAGCAGAACAGAACCTTTATGCCAGGCTTGGCTTTTATAGCTAAAAAATACATGTCGTTGGTCGGAAGATCGGGGGCATCAGAGAGACTGGTGTCATCATTGAATGATATTGTGTCAGATGAGAGAAGCCGCTTAACCGACGAACATATATATGAACGAGTTTTTCTCAATAGGCTTCATGAAAAATACTGGCCAACATAATGTTAAATCCATTTTATATAATATAACCTATTTGTTACCTTCTAACCTATACTTTTTTACTTAAAATATTACTTCATTCTACTTATATTATACTTTAATCTTACGCTATATTATATTTAATGATAAATCAATAAATATATAATAATAATAAAATAATAAATAAATATAATAATTAATATAATAAAATGGTTTTATTAAAAATTGTGTTTTATTTATATTGATATTGATGTTCTTTCGATAATACTAATTTTGATCATATTGATATCGAGTCGAATGAAGTATCGCAAACTAAAGTGCATTGTAAATGTAACTTTGTAACATATTGGATTAAAAAAACCGAAAACCGGTTTTTGGAAAAACCGGTTTTTTCGGCTAGTTATAACCGCCAGGTTAAACCGTAAGCAAAAAAAAACCGGTTTAACCGAAAACCGGTGTTTTTGTCAAAAACCGCCATCCCTACTCCTGCGTCTTTTACTTTCGTTTTGCTTTTAATCCATGTGTTTGTTTGTTTGTCTATAAGTCTCACCTCGAGCATTAATCTTTTCATCACTCTTTGTGCTTTTACTATTTTATCCATATTTGACTTGGTGAGTATCTACGTCTGTGAACCATACGTGAGTATAGGGAGGATACACTGATCGTAAATTCTGGTTTTCAAATATTGTTTCATTTTAATGTTTTTCAAGATCCAACTCAGTTTTCCAAATCCTTCTTACGCTAACTTATTAGCGTTATAGGTCTGCTAATTTCGGCAGTTTGATTTTCTTTGTTAACTTTCATTATCTGTCCCAGGTAGATGTATTCGCTTACTGTTTCTAAATTTATGTCGTTTAACGTTATTTATCTAATGTTCGTTGTATCTGTCATTATTTTTGTTTTTTACAAATTCATCTTAAGACCTACTATTTCCGAAGTTTGAAATAGTTGCGTTATTATGGTCTATAGTTCTTCGAAACTTGTAGCGAATATTACAATGTCATCAGCGTATCGTAAATGACTCAGTTTTCTTCCATTAACATTTATTCTTTTATCTGCCACAGTTAACGTCTTTTAACTCGTCTTCCAGTCCAAGTGTAAATAGCTTTGGTGAGATAACATCTTACTGGCGAACTCCTCTGTTGATTGGTATAGCTTTGGTTTCGCATCTATTTGTGTTTTCATTGTAGCTTTCTTGTAAATATTATGTATGAGCATTCTGTATCGGGAGTCTATCCTGCAGTTGTTTATAGCTCTATCTCTTGCCCAAAGCTCTATGGAGTCAAATGCCTTTTCATAATCAACGAAGCCAATGTATAAGTTCATGTGATATTTATTGGCTTTCTCTATAAGAGTTCTGACTGTAAGAAGATGATCCGCAGTACTGTAACCCTTTCGGAATCCTGCCTGCTCTACCAGTTGATACATATCGAGTTTCGAAGTTAACCTGTTAATTATTACTCTCATAAACAGTTTGTTATTATGTTTCTTATGTATTAGGTAGCATTAGGGCGAACTTTCTGCAGTTTTCGTATAAATTCATTTACAGGAAACTTAAATTTCCTATCGGAAAGTCACCTACTAAAAGTAAAAATAGTTTTTTTTGGCAAAAATATATTCAAAAACCAAGCAACAAAAACAGGAATACACGTAATTTTTCTTTTTTGTCCTATAATTTTTTTACACTGAGGTATTCATGCCGGTTTCGTTCTTTTCACTCGTTAAACCATCTTCTGTTGGGCCATACACCTTCAAAATTACTACTTGTTTTTCAAATACTTATATGACCATTTTAAGTATTCTTTCATTTACAAATTCCTGCACCAGCGTTTGCTCTTTCTTGTTTTTTCACTCCTCTCCAGCAGTGAGAGACTCTGTCCACCGTTTCAGTTCCATTCTCTATTTAATTAAAAGTTATGCTGATATAAAATTATGCGCCATGACTCAGAAATCAATTTTTTTGATTAACAGAGGTTCGAAGTGTTGGTTTTAAGTCAATTTTAATAATATATATTTGTATAATATACAGAGTGTTACTCAATAAGTCCAACAAACTTTAGGGAGTGACCTTAGAGTGTTAGTGATTCCATAGTAAAGTAAATGATTATTGAGGAACAGGAGAATCACTAACAAAAGAATTTTGCTATCATCATGGCATGTGGTTGTCTTTTTAAAAACAAATTACAACTTATAATTTTTTCTGACCAATATTCTCAAGGAAATTGAAACGCCAACTTATTTTAACCTTCAATTATGGCTTATTCCCAATAAAATAGTATCTAATTTAAAATGCCACAAGAAAATAGCTTTAAAACAATACTGATGATATTGTTCTGATATAATTTACTGTTTGTATTTTGAGAACGATTTCCGAAGTGAAATTGAAACGTCAATAAACGTATTTTTACCTTTAATTGTGGCTTATTCCCAGTTAAATAGTAATTAATACTGATGATGTTTATCGCAATGTTATGCTACTGAGATATTTTAAATTAAAAATCACTTTTAATTTTTTTTTAATTTGTGACAAAAAATCTTCTTTCTTTTTTTTGCATAAAAGAGCCGTTTTTATCTGAATAAATTTTTATGAGAATGTATTATAACAATGTTTAGAGGTATTATTTTTTTGTATAAAAATGGCGCCATATATATAAAAAAAGAAGAAACAGTTTTTGTCATGAATTAAACTAACAATTTAAAACTAATTTTTAATTTAAAATATTTCAGTGGCGTACCAGTTTTTTCTTTAAAAAAAATTAAGATCATTACCTTATGAGCGCTAATAATGAATATAAAAATCTTATCATTATATGTAGATTTTATTTGCCGAGTTTAGAGCAAATTCAGCCTAAGAGTCATCGCTTTGTAAGAAAAATTTCGACACCCCATATTTCGAAAAACGAAGTTTTTTTATATGTCTAAGTTTAAAATGTCATTAATTTGCATTTAGTGACTTCCAGAAGTTTATTGTACTTATTTAATAACACCCTGAATATTATACAAATATGTATTATTGAAATGGACTAAAAACCAGCGTGGATGGATCAGCATGGCAAAAGCTATCTCTCTGCAACGTTTCAGCCCATTCAACTTAAACCACTTTTACATAAGAAAATTGCCGGGATCCTTTGTTATTATAAAAGCAAAATAATCTTTCCGATTTTCGAAACATAAGAAATTAGTTCATTAAATGTCATATTAAAAATCTATTATCTCACTGTTTAATACTTGGAAAACCACACGTCTAATGTCAGGCACCGGTCATAATATCTTTTTAATTACATCAAGTTAAAAAATTTATATAAATATAATATATAATTTTTTAATTGTTATATTTTGTATAACCATGAAAACTTTTGCGTTGTGTATCTTCGTTACAATTTTGGCTGTAGCTCTTGCAGGTAAAAAAGTCTTGTATACTTACATTATTATATTACATAATTATATAATTTAGGTGGTGTCCACAAATAACTTATTTCCTTTAGGCTAGATTCTTGAAGATATTCGCCAACGACTGGCATAATTTTAAAGATTATTTTTCTCTAATAACTTATTAGTATTCTAGTTCTTTTTTATTCTTCTAGACTTTTTCTCTGTTTCGAATTTCTTGTACCATCATCATTATTTAAATATTAGATACTGTATTTATTTTTCCCATATTTTTTTGGGGGTAATATATGGTGGAAGTTAATATTCATCCCTTTGCATCTAAATTTGATACTATCAATCTAGGATACTCTATTTTAGGCTTTTACCTTACTGCAGCAGAACTTATTTATTGTTAAAATCTCTGCAACATACATTAGAATTGTAATATTTTAGTAGTCGTACTCTTAGTTCTTAAATGAAGTATTGAAATATTAATGATTTTTACAGAATTTAATATTTATTTCCTCGTTATCATACTCTATCGAAGATGTTCCAGTTAAATACTCATATCTCTTAAATCCTTCTATGTATTTGTTTCCAGTCAGTCTGAAGACCGACATTAAATACTACGATTTTAAATTTTTCTTTGCTACTTGGACCGTTTGGCCGTATTCTTCGCTAATCTTTACTATTTTGTTTAGTAATCTTTGTATAAGTGGTTAAAATTATCTACAATAATGAGGGAATCGCCTTTTATGATCTTTTTAATTGGAATCCTGTTAAGTAATATATCAATTTTTTCTTCTTCTTCTTCAAGTTCCACTCCTATCGGAAATTGGAAATCATTCTGGCAATTATAATTTTGTTGGTTGCGCTCCTGAGTAGTTCAATTGAACTGCATTAAAACCATTCACGGAGATTGCGTAGCCACCAGATTTTACGTCTTCCTACTCTTCTTCTACCTTTGATTTTACTTTGCATTATATTCCTTAGTAGTTCGTACTTTTTACCTCTCATGATGTGCCCCAAGTATTCCAATTTCCTGATTTTTACGGAATTTAAAACTTCGCATTTTTTTCCTAGTTGTTCGACTTGTTCGTTTGTTTTGCGATCCATCCATGATATTTTCAAAATACGTCGGTAACACCACATTTCGAATGTTTCTAGGTTATTACTGTTAAATTTTTTAAGTATCCAAGCTTCAACTCCATACAAAAGGGTAGAGAAAATAAAACATCGAAGCATTCTTGTCCGGAGCGATATATTGATATCGCCATTACAAAAAAAGTTTTCTCATTCTAATAAAAGTTTACCGTGCAATTTCAATGCGGCATATTATTTCTTTTATCTGATCAGTATCTTCTGTGATCCATGCTCCAAGGTATTTGTACGAAGATATTTGTACAATTTCTGTATTATCTAGTACTAGCTTAACTTTGATGTTTTGTGCTTTTGTAAATACCATGAACTTGGTTTTCTTTAAATTTATTTTTAGTCCATAATCGTTGCAATATATATATATATTTAGTTATTCAGCAAGGTGTTGCAGTTCTTCTAGTGTTCCTGCCAGAAGAACGGTGTCGTCAGCATATCTTATGTTATTAAGTGGCTCACCGTTTATTATAAAGCCCTCACTGATCTCAGCAAGCGCTAATTCTGAGATGGCTTCACTGTATAAATTGAATAACAAGGGTGATAAAATACACCCTTGGCGGACCCCACGGCGAATCAGGATATCCTCGGTCAGTTCGTTTTCAACTTTCACTTTTGCTGTTTGGTTCCAATAGAGGTTACAGATGATTCTAATGTCTCTACTGTCTATGTTTTTATTCAATAAAATTTCTTTAAGCCGATTATGCTGCACTCCGTCAAATGCCTTCTCAAAAGCAATGAAACAGGCATATACTTCCTGAATAATATCTAAGCATCTCTGCAAAAGAATACTTACTGCAAACAGTGCATCTCGTGTTCCCAGTCCTTTCCTAAATCCCATTTTTGTATTACTTATGCCCTCATCTAATTCCTTATATATTCTATTGTGAATTACTTTTAAAAACAATTTCAAGACATGACTCATCAAGGCTTTGGTGCGATGTTCATTGCACTCCTTTACATTGGCTTTTTTGGGAAACAGTATGAATGTTGATTGGAGCCATTCTTTAGGTATTATACCTGTTCTATATATGGTACTGAATAGATCCAGAAGAAGATCAATAGATTCAGTATTCACAATTTTAAGTAATTCGATAGGAACTTCATCACTCCCGGGAGATTTACCACATTTAGCTTGTTTCATTGCATATTCAATTTCTTTTCGTATAATGTCAGGCCCAGTATCATCCTTAAATTCTTTTGGTGCTTCTGTTATCTCTTTTTCTTCAAAAAGTTGTGCTATATATTGTGTCCATATCTGCATTTTTTGCTTTATATCTGTTATAAGTACACCACTTTCATCTCTTAGTTGCCTAGCTTGAAGTATTTTTCTCGTTCTTGTTAATTCTCTAATTCTTTTATGCATGTTAAAAAAGTCATATTTTTCTCAATTTCTTCTAGTTCTTGGCACTGCTCATGTAACATTCTCTCCTTAGCTTCTTTTATTCTCTTTTTAATTAATCGATCAGTTTCATTATATTTAATTGGATTTTTTGTTTTGAATGATTTTCTTTCATTCAATAATAGTAGCATTTCTTCAGTCATCCAGTCTTTATTTTTTCTATTCTTTGGTTTTGAGTTTTCATTTGCTGTTTTAATTATAGCTACTTTTATTCAGTTCTTGTGCATTACGTAGATTTTCAGTAAGAGTTTTGACAGTTTGTTCCTTTGTTTGTGGTTCCCTTAATCTCTTAATATCTATTCTACTTTGTGTGGGTTTTTTAACCAGTTTTAATTTGGTTCTTAATGTGACTACTATGGGGTTATGGTCTGAACCGATGTCTGCTCCAGGGTAAGTTTTGGCAGACAGTATAGAATTACAAAATCTTTTCTAATAAGGACAAAGTCAGTTTGATTTCGGATTATTCTATTCGTTGTATCACCGGGAGATTTTCATGTATACAATCTTCTTTTTGGTAGCTTAAAAAGTGTATTAGCTATTACAAATTCTTCCGTCTGGCAAAATTGTATCAAACGGTCACCACGTTCATTTCTATTTCCTAGACCATATTCCCCTACATATCCATCCACTCTTCCCTATATCAATTTACTTTGTGCTTATTTAAGATCTCCATTAGTTATGTGTTCTAAGTATAAGCTAAATAGTGCTGGCGACAGGATAAAACCTTGTGTGATTCCGTTTTATTTTTCTGTAGATTTTTCCTTATATTGTTGTTTTTCTGACATTAGTAATGGTTTTCATACTAAGTAAGGTATATATAAGGTATATAGTATTTATATGTTTATATAATCTTTTATCTTGAACATTTTTTGTAAGATGTCTATGCTCCACTCCGTGAAATCTTGTTTAGATTCCCAGTTTTGATCTATAAGATGTACGCCAGCATACATTTGATTTTAGGAAGGTTTTTAGCGTTAATAGACTTTTACTCCGTGTTATGTTACAAGACCTCCGTACGAGGTCTGACCAAAAGTAGTGTTTATTAACTCGAATTCGAATGTCTAAGTTCGGTTTTCGGTTATAGATAATTTGCTTCCATTTATTGTATATTGTTTCTAGCCCGACCTATTTGTATTTTTATTTCTATATTTGGATCCCACTTATCATTTAGTACCACTCCTTATTATCTGAATTTGTAAATTTAATCTAATTGAGTGTTTTAGTTTTATGTTGTTATCATCTATTAGTTTTATAATACTTATTTCTATTTTATCTGGTCCATTTTTTTCCATTTTTTTACGTTGTATTGGATATTTTACCTCTACGACTAGGATTGTGGGTCCTCCCATCTCCCACGTGGGCGTCTTTTGCAATTCAGGTCTGTCATCCGCAAAGGATTATTATTAGAATTATTATTTCTTTGCTGTCAACTAGAGTGGGTATATTAGGTTTCTTGGTAATATAGAAGGTTACCTTTAATTTTTTGTTGAGGTTGAATGTATCATGTTTGTTGTCTAGGTTTTCTATCTTGTCACAATGACATATTTCATTTAACCACTTTTATTTTGCTTTTTGATTTTAGAATTTATGAAACTTCGGATTTATTTATATAGATGTGGGTTGTCTTTGTGATTTTTTTCTCTTCCATGAGGTTTAATATTTCTTTTGTCATGTATTTTTTCCGTTTCTTACTTTTCGTATTCTTAAGTTTCTCTTTGTGGATAGTTAAAGGATAGTTTTAAGGATATTTTTTTAAGGTCTTCATTAAGTTTATTTGCTCTCTTTTGTTTATTAGCTTCGTTTCGAAGTATTTCAATATTACACTTCTTTTTTTTGTTTCTGTTTGTTTCGGTGTGTTGTTTTTAGTGTTTATTTGGGATTAATAATGACTGGATGGTAGTCTGATCCTACGTTGGGAAAGTTTTTGCACTTTAGATACTTGATTTAAATGTATGATTAATTAAAACAAAATCAATTTAATTTTTTACAATCTTCTGAGTTTACAAAATTTCTTATAATGATTTAAGATGTTAAAGTTACCGTTGGATTAGGTAACATGGCGACATATGACTCAACGTTGAGGAGCAACTGTTGCTCCCATACAGTCCTCGAAGACACACCGTCTCAGGACTAGCAACTTCAACGTGGAGTCATATGTCGCCATGTTACCTAATCCAACGGTAACTTTAACATCTTAATCATTATAAGAAATTTTGTAAACTAAATGTAATTAATTATTTGTTAACGGGTTTTTACCCATATATTTAGTGGCTACATTCATGTACTCCTAGACACTGATGATGGAATATGGATTCCGAAAACGTTTTGTCTGTTTAACTTAGCCCGTTTGGGTTTTTAAATATATACCTTTTACAAAGGATTTTTAATAAATTTTTTAATATATGGTATACAGCCAACTACAGGAACGTAGATTCCTTGTGGATGATCAGTTATTTATTTTTTTTTCTGCCGATTTTTTTGCAATAAAATCGCCTATACAATCCAATCGCCATTCTTCTACGACATTCATTAGATTAAGTATAGTGTTTTTATATTTAAGTTGTAGTAACGCTATCCATTTAAAGTAAGGAGTAAAGTTTTCTAGAGACCTATCCCAATGTTTTTGTGTATGGTAAATGCAACATCATATTATGTTGAGGACAGTTATTTTCTCCCACGGAGAAATAGATAATATGGTTATCAATTTTTAGTCTTTCTATACCGGGCCATCTTACTTCGCTCTGTCCTAATATTTCAATAGTATTCCTGTTCATTTCTTAAATTACATTATAGACCTTTCTTGCTTTAGTAGGCTTCGAATATTCCATATTTCAATTTTTATCGATTTTTTTATTATAGCAAGTCCAGAGATTAAAGTATTCTAATTGTTGGAAATGGATTTTGTTGAAAAGCCGCTGGCTGACCTTTAGCTCATTTAAAATTGAATTATTTGTCCTGTGGTTGGTTCGACTACAGATATAGTTAAAGTATTTACATATCGAGATTTATTTAATTGTTTTATGTAAAATCTAATTAAAATAAATATATATTTTTTGTAATATTGTTTTAGAGTGTCCTGCAAATTCTCACGAAGGATGCGTTCCTTGCTGTCCGAGTCCAACTTGTAGATATAGGAATCCAGAATGCCCTAAAGACAAAGTATGTACACAGCAATGTACGTTTACCTGTCTATGTAATAAGGGTTATATCTACGATGACATAGGATTTGTTGGTGGCTGTGTACGTCCCAAGGATTGTCCCAGAATTAAATAAATGGATTAAAGGAAAATAAAATAATAATAATTTGTGTAGTATGTAAATAAACGAAAATACTTTTTAAATATATTTTATATTGTTTCCTAAAATGTAATTATAATATGTAATCATTAAATAAAGAAGGATGGAGTAATAGAAAAACGAAAACTGGAAAATATACTGCTTCAGACCAAAAATGTGCTTTTTGATCAAAATAACGACTCATGCAACTAATGTTAAGTTACGCAGTAAAAATAAGTTGTAGAATATGATATCAGAACTGACAGCTAAAGGATAATCGAATTGGTTTATAGGCAAATTATTTATAAACAAAACATATGGCCTAGAACGATGAAAAGGTCTAATTTAAAAAAAAAACTAAATATATCTAAAGTGAGACATTTATTTTTATCAAATTACAAGAATGATCCATTAAACATAATGAAATAGCTGGCAGTTAACGTCTAAAATACGACTACAGTTTTGCGATACTGACTCGAATCCGAGTCGTGAGCACATGGCTAAGCGAAGTCGAATCCTGAGTCCCTTTTATGAATCTAAAATAACTGAAATTAAGTTGAGTTTTAGTAAATCTTCTTCTTCCGCCTTTATTTATTCATTGTTGGACATAGGCCTCCTCCAATTACTTCCACGCTTCCCTATCTTTTGCAATTCTCATCCACTGCTTTCCAACTACAGCTGTTATATCGTCTATACATCTCTTTTTGGGTCTTCCCACGCTTCTTTTTGTTTTCTCGAGGTCTCCAAATGTCACTTAATGAGACCATCTGTTGGTGTCTTGTCTTGCTACATGTGCTACCCATTGCCATCTCAATGTCGCTATTTTTCCCATGATGTCGGTTACTTTAGTTCTTCGACGTATTTCGGTGTTAGGAATTTTGTCTCTGAGGCTTATATTTAACATGGCCCTCTCCATGGTCCGTTGAGTACTCTCATTATTCTGCCATTTTTCTTGTTATTGCCATAGTTTCCAATCCATAAGTTGCAACTGGTAGTATACAAGTGTCATAGGTTTTTCGTTTTAAGTGTATTGGGATTTTTCTATGTTTTAAAGTGAAGCTCAACTTACCAAAGCAGCCCATGACAATTGTGTCGTTCTCTTAATTTCTAGGGTTTGATTTTCCTTTTCTTCGTTTTTAATTGCATGTTCTAGATATATATATATATATATATATTATATATATATATATATATATATATATATATTATATATATATATATATATATATTTATATATATATATATATATATATATATATATATATATATTTATATATAAATATATATATATATATATATATATTATATATATATATATATTATATATATTTATATATATATATACATATATATATATATATATACATATATATATTTATATATATATATATATATATATATATATTATATATATATATATATTATATATATATATATGTATATATATATATGTGTGTAAATACTTTTTTCTTCTTGGGTGTGGTAGTCAATAAAAAATAGAGCTTTGCTAAGGCGTACTATTTATTCTGAAATCCGAGCTTTCGGTGGTTGTTTGCCACCTTTATCAAGGTCTACAATGAAAATTACTGTGTTATAAACTTTGGCTGATGCAATATAAAAGTTATAAAAACTTACCAGAAAGTAAGATTCATAGCATATAAAACACAACGTTAAATAACATAATGTGATCTG
This sequence comes from Diabrotica balteata, assembly GCA_918026665.1. Taxonomy (NCBI): domain Eukaryota; kingdom Metazoa; phylum Arthropoda; class Insecta; order Coleoptera; family Chrysomelidae; genus Diabrotica; species Diabrotica balteata. The sequence goes on along the minus strand of OU898276.1, from coordinate 63,370,918 downwards.
AATTACTGAAGGCATTAAAACTGTTAAAAATTTTAAAATAACTTAAAAATTAAAGAACATGTTACAAAGTTTAAAATGTAAAAAATAAGACGACATGTTTGACAAAAAACAGTCGTCTTCGCAGGTTTGAATTCAGTCACATCTCACGAACAGAAAGAGGCAGTAGGAGGAACTATTGTTGTTTAAATAGTTCGATGTAACTACAAAAAACAAACTTTCAAACTGATGTCTAACAAAATACCGTTTGTGATTTTAAGTACTACCAACCATATTACCAACTTTAAATTGAGAGGGAAATTTAAAAAAGTTCATTATGTCAAACAATAAAAAGAAAATAGTATTTAGTAAGTAGGTTTAGAAAAAACAAACAACCAAAAACAAAATGAACCATCTGAATAATAACTGAAGTTAATCATGATAATTATAGCAATTAATAAAGGAATTTAAGAAACAAGACAGGAAACACTCTGAGATGCAGAAGACCCTAGTCAAAAGTCAAAATAAAATTGTAAATTTTGCTAAGATTCTGGATCTCAGATCTTTTATTCAGATTGTTGTTATCACTCCTGCTGATATGTACCATTTCTAAGAATGTTCTCTTAAATTTATTTTTCTCTCTGGCTAATATTTTTACATTGTTGAAATCTATCTTATGGTCTAGATCGATAGTATGTTCTGCCAAAGCACAAGTGGGTTTATTTAGTCTACAGTCACTCTTATGAGAAATGATACGACTAGACAGATTTCTTCCAGTTTCACCAATGTACGTGGATGGACATTCAGTACATTGAATGCAATAAACAACATCTCTTGACTCTAAAGTAGTTAGGGGTTGTTTTATTTTGCTATACAGCTGACGTATGGTTTTGATGTTCTTGTTAGCTATTTTGATGTTCTTAAATTCTTTGAAAATTTTAGTAAGTTCTACGGTTAGTTTTGGAATATACGGAAGGGCATAAAAATACACACTTGTTTGAGAAGAATTGTTTTGTGCTGAGGGCACTGATTGTGAATTAGTGAGAATGTTATTTCTGTTAACAAATGGAACATTAAAAATTAATTTATTAATCAGTCTTAGAGGATATGAATTTTCAACAAAAATATTCCGTAAGATTTTAAGATAATGTTGGAGATAATCTGGATGTGAAGTTTGTCTACAGTCACTCTTATGAGAAATGATACGACTAGACAGATTTCTTCCAGTTTCACCAATGTACGTGGATGGACATTCAGTACATTGAATGCAATAAACAACATCTCTTGACTCTAAAGTAGTAAACAGTGAGTCAGCAAAATCGCTCCCCTTATGTGTGGTTGAGGGGAGAACATTTTTAGTGAAATCTACTATACTGGAAAACGTGACGATGACGTTGCAGTATTTTATACTTCACAGATTCTGCCTTTCTCTCTTTCGTTTTCGTTGAATACCTAATATGAAAATATCAAAGATTTTACATTTTATCTTTTTAATTTTGCTTGAAATATGACAGCACTACATGGCCGAGAATAGCATTAGATACGCACTTATGTCATAAATATGACACTAACGAAAACTCTTTGTTCTATGGTATCACTGATTATCAAAGTATCTGATGCTTTTTCACCAAACTTAAAAACGACGATTAATTAACATCAGTTTAATTTATTAATAATAACAAAAAAATAAGTACATTAAAAATATATTAACTTACTGTTATTCTAAGGAAAACCAAATAATTTTAAAGTAGCTGCAAAACTCGTTTAAATCGTATTAATAAATTAGTTGTTAAACATTTCTTTATAAATAAGCTATATTATCTTATTGTATTAAAAACAATTAAAATAATGAAGAATAGTCTAGTGTTGTGCTTCGTTGCGCTATTTTCTGTTGCATTTGCAGGTAATACTAACAATGAATTGTCATAAAATGGCCGTTTGTGAAATATAGTACATAATTTTTTTACAATATTTTTTAAAAATAAGTAATTAAAATTAAAGAATTTTCATATTTTATAAATACAGTGAAACTTGGATAATTCGAACCTCAAGGGACCGTTAAAAAAATTCGAATTATCCAAAAATTCGAATTAAAAATATATCCACAAAAAACAAAGATGCCTACAAAAACATCTGCAAACGATAAAAATCAACAATAGTTGACCATTTTTATCACTTGCAGATGTTTTCTGCAGAGACGAAATATTTTATCGTTTGCAGAATTATCCAAAAATTCGAATTAAAAATATATCCACAAAAAACAAAGATGCCTACAAAAACATATACAAATGATAAAAATCAACAATAGTTGTCCATTTTTATCGCTTGCAGATGTTTTCGTTACTATTTTTGCCCGAATTTTGTCAACCAAAAAAATGGGCCAACAAAATTAGGCCAGAATACCAATTAAAGCATTTGGAAGCTATAACAAATGGTCAATTATTGTCGATTTTTATCATTTGCAGGTTTTCTCATTGGTATTTTTGGCCAAATCTTAGCCGAAACAATCGGCAGATAAAAAATTCCCAGTGAGAACGCATCATTAAAACAATAAAACATTTTGTCTCAAAAAATTTATTGAAAATAAGAATACATATTTGTTACAATTAATGAAAATAGACTAATTTTTTCTAAAGAAATCCAAAATTTTTAGCTGCTTTTTAGAATTTAACGTCTCAGTAATGACAAACGATTCTAAGATGTTCAGTGAACTAAAAATAGAGTGACTTACATCATTTTTACTTTCAAAGTACCGTTTAAGTTGCGTAATATGGTGTGTTGCTTCGGCCGCACTCGGAACATGTATTTCTCCCGCAACTGATGATGCGTCGTCTTCATCACTCTCTTGTTTTTCATCATTGTACTTAAGCACTTCAGCGATGATCTCTGTATCAGTTATTTCACCACATACTGCAACATCTTCATCCACGTTGACAAAATCTTCATAAGAGATGGCAGGATCAGAAATGATGTCCCCCCAGCAGTCAACTGAAAGCAGCTCTTCTGTTAAATTGTCGTCTGTGTTCTCCTCCTTTTTTATGAAACCAGCTCTTTTGAAACAGTGTTTGATCGTTTCGGGTGTTACTTGGTCCCAAGCTTTCTTACACATTCGAGATGCTTGTAGAATGTCTAACTTTATTTTAAGTGTGTCACAATCTTCCATCAATATGTTTTCAACCAAAAAACGTCTGTAAAAATGTTTAAAATTTTTTATGACACCCTGGTCCATAGGCTGGAGAACTGAAGTCATGTTAGCAGGAAAAAAATAACTTTTACGAAAAGAAAAAAATAGCTTTTACTTACTCTAAAAGATCACTAGTCATCCAAGCTCTTGCGCTACTCACATATTCCACTGGTTTTGACTTGACGTTCTTAAAACAACGCGGATTAGCCGACTTGCCAATCATCAGTAGAGGTAGTCTTTCTGATCCGTCCATGTTTGCACCAATTAGGAGAGTTACTCTTTCTTTACTTAGTTTTCCTCCGTGACATTTTTCATTTTTAAATGCTAGCGTTTTGTCAGGAGTGCATTTAAAAAAAGACCCGTCTCGTCAACATTAAAGATATCTCTTTCATCTATACCCTGAATCATCTCTTCCAAATTTTTTTTCCACTGGTTGGCTTCTTGCTGATTAACGGTCCCACTTTCTCCACAAATAGATTTGAAAGAAATTTTGTTGCGTTCTTTAAAGCCGTCGAGCCACCCTGTACTCGCCTTAATTGTTTTTCCCCATTTCAATAGCAAATTGTTCAGCTTTGCTTCTTATAAGGGGACCACTTACGGGAATCTTCTTATCCCTAGCTTGTTTGAACCATTTTAACACACAACTGTCTAAATTTGTATTTTCTGGCTCCCTTAACCTTTTTCGATCTTTACCGCACTCACTTTCACGGTTGAGAATTTTTTCTTTATTCTTCAAGTAGGTGGATAATGTGTTAGGAGGAATTCCAAAGTCCCTGGCAATCTCAGTTTTTTTCTTCGTCCCCTTTTCTACTTCTCTAATCGCCGCTATTTTTTCCGATAACGTTAAAGTTTTGTATGTTTTCGTATTACCATGCGACGACATCTTTACTCAATACGAAGTGACTTGACGTGATTTTCGGTGATTGCAATTGCAACGCCAACGCATCTCAACTGAAGGGGCGTGCCAGATGGGCTAGAATTTAGGTGACAGGTACGGGTACAATGTACAATGGCCTTGAATGCCTTGAAACAAGTGGCACGTTAGAACAGAAAAGAATACTACCTCTTTTAGCGGAAATTTCCAGCATGAAATTGGCATTTTTAACTTGTAGAAAAGTTCGAATTATCCAAAATATAATTCGAATTATCCACGACTTTTTAACATTACTTATATAGGAAATGCTAGGGACCAGAATAAAAATTCGAATTAAAGAAGATTTCGAATTAACTAAGTTCGAATTAAGCAGGTTCTACTGCAGGTTTTGACATTAAAAATAAAATAAAATTTTCTATAAAACTATTCTTAACACTTTTGTGAATGAAATTTATTTTTCTTTGTTTTTTATTATAGGCCTGTATTGTCATTAAGCCACAATTATTAGCCATACACATACACATACATATACACAAAAAAGACACAGAGTTTACAACCAAAGTCTAGAGAAAACCAACCTATACCAACAGATATTTAAATTACCACTCTAACCACAACGTAAACATCAAAAAATAAATTACTAAATCTCTATAATATGATAAATTCCGAAGCACCTGCTCTGATGAAAATGTCTTTTAGAAAGAAAAAAGCCTACTAACAAAGGTTGACTACACACTGTAATTTACAAACAATGAATTCCACAAGATTTAAGAAAGAACAAAACAACACTAAAAGCGATCTAGAAACACTCACAAGAAGAGCCTCAAAAGCAGCCCTTATCGTATTCAACGAAGAAAAATCAGCAAAAGCAAAATGGACCAAATTCATTAGAATGCAGCAACATAGTTGCCAACACTAAAAGAAGAAATCAACAACAAGAATATACCAATAATAGCGGAGTAATAGGAGGTCGAAAAACATCATCTACAATCTAACACACAACACACATGCAGCTCACAATACATCATCATCATCATCAATTAACCTATATTTGTCCACTGCTGAACGTAGGCCTTCCGTAAAATTTTTCACCTATTTCTATCTTGAGCTTCTTGCATCCAGTTTGTGGTGATGCGCTTGATATCATCCGTCCATCTAGTCGGTGGTCGTCCTCTGCTTCGATATGCATCTTGCCTTGGTCGCCATTCCAGAATCTTTCTGGTCCATCTATCATCCGTTAATCTGGCAACATGTCCGGCCCAAGCCCATTTAGCCATGGCTATTTTTTCAACTGCATCTGTGACTCCTGTTCTTCTTCTTATTTCTAGGTTTGGTACTTTATCTCTGATGGTAATACCTAATATTGATCTTTCCATAGCGCGTTGTGTAACTCTTATTTTATCTATTGTTCTTTTTGTCAGAGTCAGTGTTTCTGCACCATATGTAAGAATCGGTAAAACGCACTGGTTAAAAACCTTTCTTTTTAAACAAACTGGGATACTAGACTTGAAAATGTTATTCAATCTACCAAAGGCAGCCCATGTGAGACCTATCCTTCTTTGTATTTCAGTTGTCTGATTATCTCGGCCTAAGCGAATCTCATGCCCTAGATATTTGTAAGCTATTACTTGGTCGATGCTATGGCTCTCAATCAGAATTTTACCGCTGACTACAAGGTTAGTCATAAATTTTGTCTTTGAGGTGTTAATTTTAAGACCAATTGTTTTTGACACTTTATAGAGCGTGTGCAGCATTTTTGTAGCTTTATCAACTCTATCAGATATTAAAACGATGTCATCGGCAAATCTTAGGTGGTTCAGATCTTCCCATTTATATTAATTCCATTTTATCCTCTCGTTCCATTTGCTTGAACATATATTCAAGAACAACTAATTTCACGTTCTATTCGAAACTTCTTGGTATCTTCATAAAGGCAGACACAAGCTGTACCAGTTTCGTAAATACTATTAATCAAGGCGATATATCGGTAGTCAACGCGGCAGTTAGCTAAATCTATAGTATCGAACGCCTTTTCATAATTTACTAATATAAGAAAGATGGGGTTGTTATACTCTGTACACTTTTCTATTAGCGTTTTTATAACTTATAGATGATCATTTGTTCTGTATCTGGAGCGCAACCCAGCCTGTTCACAAGGTTGGTAAATATCCAGTTTGTTCATAAGGCGTTTTGTTATTATTTTCATGAATAGTTAGTATGTATGGGAGAGCAAACTGATAGGTCTGTAGTTTTTTAGGTCTGAAATGTCACCTTTTTATGCAATATGGTAATTATTGCAATATGCCAGTGGGAGGGGGTTACGCCTTTTGTCAAACACGCATTGAACATCTTTTTCAACACATTTAGTAACGCTCCTCGTCCTTCTTTGATTTGTTCAATGACTATCTCATGTTCTTCAGGTGATTTATTGTTTTTCATCTCCGAAAGAGCTGCTTTTATTTCCTCCGTTGTGATATCTCAGATGTCTTCTGAGCCTACATTTTGAACTTTTGGTATTTGATTTTGATCAGAATCTGGAAGTTCTTCTCGCTTATACAATTCTGAGTAAAAATCTTAAGCAATTTTTAAAATATCTTCCATATTTGTTGTAGTTTCTCCTTTTTTATTTACAAGTTTACAAATATTTTTCGATCCTTTAGTCATTTGTCGGCGCAGAACCTTTAAAATTTTATTTTGATCATTGGCTTGAGTTATGTATTCAGTGTTGTAATTTCTGACATCTTTTCGAATGAATTTTGTGATATCTTTGTTTAACTGTCTTGGTATTTTTGCTCTAACCAACCGATGGTCACTCTCAACAGTGATTTTATTAATTACTGTAATATCTTGGACAATATTTTTTCTATTTGTGATGATGAAATCAATTTCGTTTTTTGTTATGCCATCTGGACTAGCTCACGTCCACTTACGTTGTTATAATAAAAATATAATTAGCATTATTAAAATCCTAATAATAATAATTGTATTTAAGGAACTCAGTTCTAATCACAATCAATACAGAAAGAAAGTGCTGAATGGTACTTGTCACAGTTTAACAAAGGAAAATCAACACATTTGACATTTACAACTTTATTTAACAATATTAAATCCAAATAACCTCCTAAACCATTCGATATTGTATTATTTTAAAATAAGTATAAGCAATAAAATTTGAGATACACTTAACAGATTCTTCAATATTACCAACTGGTCTTGATCCTAGATATTCGTTCTCCCAAACTATGTTTAGTAGATTAAAATCACCTACTATATAGGACATTGAAAAGCCATTATTTTGAATAACATCTTCAATTGCCATAATAAAGTTCCTCATAAACGTTTAATGGAGATGATGGTGGTATATATCCACAGACAAAACGGATTTTTTGATTTGGTGTTTGCAATTTTACATAAACACTTTCAATATTGGCTGATTTTGAAGTGATTACTGAAGAAACAAATTCCTTTTTTACATTAATTAGAGCACCACCCAAACGTTTTGCTATACTGGCAACATCTTTTCCTCTGTATGTATTGTACTTTGGAATTCCCAATTCTCCATCCTCTATACCATCATACAGAGAGGTCTTGGTTAATAGTAGCATATCATAATCGTTGGCAATAACAGATAACAAAAAATCATTAAATTTGGTGCGGAGACCTTCCATATTTTAATAATAAACAGACATTTCCAAGTTATTCCTGCTTGATTGTCGTCTATCGTTTTTATTTTTCTGAGAAACAAACTCCTGAGTTAAATTTTAATTTTCTCTTCTCTTGAAGTTAAAACGTCTAAAAATGATTCTTTTTGGCCAGAAATTACTAGTATTGACTTCATCATAAAATTCTATAGGTAGGCCTACTTTAAAAGAGCTAGTATTGCCACAGTTTTTAGTTGCTCCACCATCACATCTTCAACCTTAATTATGTACTAAATATTCGTAAATTATAAATGATATTAATGTTACACCTCCTCTATCATTTTGCTTACCGTATCCAAATGAGCCCATAGCCACTTCTGCGTTATCTTCTTTAAATCCAAGTTTAGCGTTAAAATCGCCCATTTAGATTAGGTGGTGCGTTTTATCTTTTACTATAGCTCTATTTATATCTTTATAAAAGTTTTTGATTTCTTCATCGCTATGGCTCGTCGTAGGTGCATATACTTGGATAATTTTAATAGAATGTCTCTCGTTTAGTTTTAATATGAGGTACACAACTCCTGAGCTTACACTCTCTATTTTTATAATTTTATTTTTGTTTTATTTATATTTATATTATATATATATATATATATATATATTATATATATATATATATATATATATAAAATTTTATCTAGGTGTTTCTTGTGCACCAGAAAGCCTACGCTGCCAACTGCCTTATCGTTTTCTCCAATGGAATGTAGCAGATGCTCTGATTTTAAAATTAATTGGTTTTCTTCTTTTCTTCGTATTTCGGAAAGTCCAAATATATCCCATTTTATGCAGTTAAGTTTTTCCTGTACTTCAATGAGTTTATCTTCAGTTGCAAGCGTTCTTACGTTATAAGTGGCAATATACAATGTTCATTGTCCATGGTAGCCGTGTCTATCTTGGTGATTCTTTGCACCCTCTGCCCTTGGTCCAATCTGGTGGCTACCGTCACCAAGGACCGTTAGGCCGCCGGGGATTAAGGTCCTTTTTCTAGTTTGTGTCATGTAACTTACGGGGAAAATTAGCCATTTAACTACCACGCTGGCAAGTGTGGGTTTGTAGCGGGATATATCACGATGTGATAAGGATGGGAAAATGGGTAGGAAGATAGGTTGGGGACCTGGCCTTTCCTAAAGGCTTGGACATAGGAGAAAGTCAGTAGCTAGCGTACGGCTAGGACTCCACTTCCTGTAGCAGCCTGTCCTCTACAGGGATCGTAGAGGAGTATTATCCACTACCTTAAACACAAAATCTATTTTGCTAAAATCACGTACTTAACCACAATAATTATTGCTATACTGTTTGTTACACAAATATTTAATACAAAAGCAGTAGGAATTTTATATTCCCATGGTAAGAACATCACCCTCAAATTTTGTACAGCCATGATCTTGCCAACACAAGATTAAGGTCCGGCATGTCCATTTTAAAATGACATAACCAATAACAAAAATTTTGTTCAAGCATTTTTAAAAAGTTTTATATTATTATTTTTTAAGAGCAATTTCCAGATAGGAAATCAACACGTCAAAGATTTGTTAATTAAAAATGTGACTTTTATTACAACCATAAATTGTGGCTTAATGCTATAAAAACATAATATTTATATTCTATTCAAAGTCAAAATGTTAGGAAAAGAATTTTGCTTATATTTTGTGGTTTATTTACAAGAACTGTAAGAATGGTCAAAATAAAAACAGTTTTCTTGACGACTAATTTCTAAGTAAGAATATTAAGCCAAATATTTTTCAGTTGGCCTAGAATGTCCGGCAAATTCATACCAAGGTTGTGCCCCTTGCTGTCCAGAACCAACTTGTAGAAACAGACATCCAACTTGTCGCCGTACAGCCTGCAGTTTTGAATGTCGCATTGCCTGTGTATGTAACCAAGGTTTAATTTGGGATGACATTGGTATAGTAGGTGGATGTATTCAACCTTCAAGTTGTCCTAAAATTGGTGGCTACTGATGATAAGAGTATAAGATGGAATTTAGTTTATGAATCATCAATAAATATTAAGACAAATATTCTTAATTTTTTTTACCTTTTTGTTACTTCCATATATTTCTAAAAGGGAAATACTAAAATATTTATAAGTTGGTCATTTATTGTAATGCCATGTTCTAATTCGTCTAAGGCTTTTCTAAATATATATTCATATTGTACGTTAAATAGGACAGGTGATAGTTTATTAATAAATCGCACTATTGCATTTTGTTGGATATATAAGTTTGCTATTATTCTTGAAGTGCTTCTCTTGTTCCGAGTCCTTCTCTGAATACAAGTTAAGTTTTTCTTATGTGTCTATTAAATTGGGTATATGTATTTAAATACATGGCTTATCAAACTAAGTACTCTATGTTCTTTGTATTTCCTAGTGTAGGATTTTTTGGTTGTGGAATTATTCTTAATAGTAGCCAGTCTTTTGATTCGTGAGCAGTCATAAAATGATATTTAATAGCGCAGTAAGAGCTATGATTTGGGTGTGACTTTAATAGCTATAAATTTTACTAAGCACTTCGTCAGATCCTGGTTATTTCCTAATTTTAATCCATTGAATAGCCATACTTACTTCTTTATTGTCTATTTCAGTCGGTTTTCTTGCTGTATCTTCGAATAATTCTTGCGTCTATTCTTTCCATGTTCTAATTAATCTTTATTTCTAGTTAAAATCTGGCCTTCGATGTCTACAACTGTGCCGATATTGCGTTGTATTCTAGTGTTCTGTACCTGTTTAATCTTTTTGTGCATCTGAAAGTCGTTATGCTTGGGTGATAGTCTTTTAATTTTAGTACATATCTTTGACAACCAAGCTTTATATGGTCTTTTTATTTGCCGTAGTATATTCCATAACATAAAATATTTCATCTGTCATCCATTCTTTTGTTAATTTAATATTTTTATACGAAAATATGGTATTATGGATTTTAGAAAAGTTCTTACTAAGCTCAATTTTTCCTTTATCATGGTTGTTAGATAGGTAGGACAACTGAGGGAACAAATAAAAACTACCCTTCCTGGTGTACCCCACTATCAGTGCCTGTTAAAAATGAAAGTAAAAACAGCATGTGTAACATGGAAAAATGATTAATATTAAGTAGATGACGACGCCAGAAACATCTGGGCAGAAAATTTAATGATTGACAAACTTTCAATGGATATGAACTACTCGAAAAATATTAGAAAATTGTCGTCACTAATGATGATCAGATGCTTTAAAGAAGAAGCAGTCTCATACAGAAGTAGGTCCTCCCGCTTTCAGATAGTGTTATAAGAAAAATTAATAGTTAATTAATGTTATATATATATATATATATATATATATATATATATATCTTCTTCTTCTTCTTCGTCTAGCCATTCACATCCACATCTGAACATAAGCCTATTCAAGTCTTCCTTTCCATTGTTTTTTATTGTACGCTACTTGTAGCCAATTTTTCCCGGCAGTCCTTTCCAGATCATCTGTCCATCTCATAAGAACCATCAGATCAGATCAGTCCAGATCATCTGTCCATCTGTCCATATATATATATATATATATATATATATTATATATATATATATATATTATATATATATATATATATATATATATATATAAGATGGTGGTATTTTTGACTGTTGATTTAAATATTATAAGTTATGGTTTTTGAGGATGCAGTCAGTCTATTTGGCCCACAAGACAAAGAAAACTCTTTGACTTACTGTCAAGCTTTCGAATTTTATTTAATTCTTTTTCAAGACATCTATAAAAAGAAATATAAATTAACTAGTTAAAATTGTTAATTGTCTTACTTACTAGTCGTGAGATTACAGTTGTTAATATTGTACTCTACAAAACAAACCATTATAAATATATTAAAATTTTTTTTTATTAAAAATAACTATATTGTCACTATACATGTCATTGTCATGGTTTGATTAATGGACATATATGAATGAAAATACAGTTATTTTATGTGGAAAGCAAAACCAGTAACAATAGTTTTTATTATAATTTATTTAATTGTCTATAAAAAATATAAATTAATCCAGTCAGCAGTTTGGCTTAAGCACATATGAATTTTTAATGTTAGGATGTCAATAGAAAATGAGATTTTGACGGTATTTATTGATATGTTAATATGTAACAATAAATGTTACTTAATTTGTCAATATCTGATCTTCTATTTACACATTTTTTATTTTTTTGTATATGTGTCATTTCTAAAAATAACCGTTTCTGTTCATGTTTCTGCCTCTCTAGAATTGAAGCCTGTGAAAAATTAAATGTGTGATTTAGATTGATGGAGTGTTCAGCTAATGCACAAGCTTGTGATTTCTTAGTTTTTATATCACTTTTATGAGAAATAATTCTGCTGTGAGAAGTTTCTCCTATATAAACTTTATCACAGTCTGAGCAAGGTATTTAATACACTACTCTTTACAATTAAATAAATTATAATACTGGTTTTGCTTTCCACATAAAATAACTGTATTTTCATTTATATATGTCCCTTAATCAAACCATGACAATGACATGTATAGTGACAATATAGTTATTTTTAATAAAATAATTTTAATATATTTATAATGGTTTGTTTTGTAGAGTACAGTATTAACAACTGTAATCTCACGACTAGTAAGTAAGACAATTAACAATTTTAACTAGTTAATTTATATTTCTTTTTATAGATGTCTTGAAAAAGAATTAAATAAAATTCGAAAGCTTGACAGTAAGTCAAAGAGTTTTCTTTGTCTTGTGGGCCAAATAGACTGACTGCATCCTCAAAAATCATAACTTCATAACTTAAAAAGGACATTCGCTTCTCGACTCGAATAACAAACCCCTTCTTGCAAACCCCTTATTTCTTATAGTAGTGCTCGTCTATTTTTCGATAAAATACACCATCGTATTTTATACTAAAGTAAATTACCGTTTTATAATTTTCCGAGTGTGATTTTACTTGTCACTACGGATTGGCTTGAAAATTTTGATTTCACTCACCCTTTACGTTACTTTTGAACTCGAGCCAGGATTACTTTTACTTAGGGATAAATAAAAGTTTAAAATAAGTCCAGAAATTGATAAATTGGCTTATTCTAAGCAACTATAATTTTATAGAGTTTTTTCAGTAGGTCATTACTTTTTAAGTTATTTGCGAGTAAAAAAGTTAATTTTTCAATATAAAAACTCAAATTAACTTTAAAAGTATTTCAGAAAATAATCTTTTTAACAAAAATTTAGCTTAAAAAAAAAACAAAACAATGGTGTACATACAAAGTAGATTCTAGACTCAGTAGAAGCAGAGAAGTAGTTCATGAAAATTAGCTTCTTGTCAAATTCCAAATTGAATATTTCAACATAAAAGAACCAAAAAATTAAGCACATTTTTGGGATGAAATTCATCAAAACTTTTTAAAAGTGTTTAAAAAAGCTTTATTTATGTTTTTTCTGTGAAGTTTGTAGAATCAAATCTCTACTTACAAAGTACTCCAGTACTTTGTGCAAGACAGACTGGGCGAAGAAGTCCTCAACCCCGACACGGTGCGTCTCAATGGCTGATAGGGAACGTTCCTGTAGATATGCAGGACATGTATGAATAAGGCTTCGCCAAATGAGTACCCGCGGATCAACGGATATGACACAGGTCAGCAGCAGTGTCATTAGTGGCCTGTGGCTAAGGAATACAATTTCTGACAGGTAAGGTATCACAAAGTCGCAGGCGAAAATCAAATACTGATTTAACCGGCTGTGGAACTGCGAACACTCACCAACCCGTCCGGCAAGCGTGGTGTTCTAATGCCAATATACCCCTCAAAAAAGGGAGACAGGGGATACCTGAAGAATTATAGGCCAATCTTCCTGATGTCCCAAATGTAAAATTTGTTTATGAGAGTAATAACTAACAGATTAACGTCGAAGCTCGATAGCTATCAACCGGTAGAGCAGGTAGAATTCCGAAAGGGTTACAGTACAGCGGATCATCTTCTTACAGTCAGAACTCTAATAGAGAAAGCCAATGAATATCACTGAAACTTATACATTGGCTTCGTTGATTATAAAAAGGCATTCGACTCCATAGAACTTTGGGAAGCTATGAACAACTGCACGATAGACTCCCGATACAGAATGCTTATACATAATATTTACAAGAAAGCTACAATTAAAATACAAATAGATGCAAAAACCAAAGCTACACCAATCAACAGAGGAGTTCGCCAGGAATATGTTATTTCTCCAAAGCTATTCACACTTGAACTGAAGACGTGTTAAAGACATTAACTGGGCAGATAAAGGAATAAATGTTAATGGATCAAAACTGAGTCATTTAATATACGCTGATGACATTGTAATATTCGCTACAAGTTTCGCAGAACTACAGACCATGATGACGCAACTATTTCAAGCTTCGAAAAAAGTAGGTCTTAAGATGAACTTGGAAAAAACAAAAATAATGACAAATACACCGAACATTAGAGAAATAACGTTGAACGACATAAATTTAGAAACAGTAAGCGAATACATCTACATGGGACAGAACAAAGAAAATCAAACTGCCGAAATTACCAGAAGAACAAGGTTAGAAGATTTGAAAAGAGTTGGACAGGATTTGGAAAACTGAGTTGGATTTTAAAAAGTACTTAAATACACCAATATTTAAAAACCAGAATTTACGATCAGTGGACACTCACCAAGTCTAATATGGATAAAATAGTAAAAACATAATGGAAAGATCGATGCTCGGGGTGAGACTTATTGACAAGAAAAACAAACAAATGGATTAGAAGAAAAACCAAAGTAAAAGACGCAGGAGAACATGCTTCCAGATTAAAATGGAGCTTCGGAGGACACAATGCCCGACTGAAGGATAATGCCCGTCTCTTTTTTTGGCAAAAGATCGTGAAAATCACCCCTTAATAAGCACCACAAATAAAATTAATCGTTCTGCTTTTCAATTTACTTTATTTGTATATTTTTATATGATCTTTAAATTTGAACAGTTTAAATTGCTTATTAAAAAAAATGGTTTTAAAGTATAAGAAAATTTTTTGGCATTTTAAAAAAATGCAATTTGTCAACTGCCAAGTCCAATTTAGAAGTGGATGTTATGTTTAACCTCCACTTCCTAAAATTATCATGCAAATCAGTAAAAACAAGGTATACAATGACACTGTTTTAATTATAACTAATCTAGGGGGTCAGATTTGTGGGTTAAACTGTTATAAAATCTTAAATTATGTTCTTTAATGTTAATTAACATTCATTCGCTTTATTATAGAAAAGTATACTTTACAATTATACAATGTTTTTATATTAAGGATAATTTTCATCCCTAAAAAATAAAATATCCAACTCCAGTCCTCTTCTAAGGAGGTTGGTAATCATCACAGCTATTTTCACTTTTGAGATTGCAGATCTGAACAAGTCGATGGAATTGCAATTATACCACTTTCTCAGATTGTTGAGCCAGGAGATGCGTCTTCTTCCAATACTTCGTTTTCCCTGTATTTTTCCCCGTATTATGGTTTGTAGCAACACATATTTATCTCCTCTTATAACGTAGCCGAGATATTGTAACTTTCTTATTTTAATCGTATTCATGATTTCCATTTCCTTTGTCATCTTCCTGAGGACTTCAACATTTGTTATTCGGTCTACCCAACTTATTTTTAATATTCTTCGGTAGGTCCACATCTCGAATGATTCAAGTCGATCGCTCACCTCTTTCTTTAAGGTCCAGGCCTCCACCCCATACAGCAGCACCGAAAACACAGTCATATGAACGTAATATTCTTATTTTGAGTTGCAAACTAAGGTCTCTACTGCATAATACTTTTTTCATCTTATTAAATGTTGCTCTAGCTGGTCCAATTCTCATTTTTATTTCTTCTGTATACTCGTTATTTTCATTAATAATTGTACCAAGATATCTGTATTTTTTTACTTTTTCTATTGGAACCCCTCTTATGTTTAAAATGTCTTGTTGTGTTTTGAAATTGTCATAAATTTTGTTTTATTAGCATTAAGCGTTAGTCCGCTTTACTCACTAGCATTTACTACATTATCTAAGAGTGTCTGTAGATCTTGTATATTCTCTGCAATTAGTATAGTATCATCGGCATATCTGATATTGTTGATGGGTCTGTCGTTGACTTTTATTCCAATTGTTACATTTTCGAGTGATGTTTTAATTATTTCTTCCGAATATAGATTGAACAATAAGGAGCAGAGTACGCAACCTTGCCTTACGCCTCTTTTTATTTCTACTTCATCCGAAAGTTCTTTGCCTACTCTGATTTTTGCTGTTTGGTTAAAGTAGAGATGAGTTATTATTCTTAAGTCTTTTTTGTCAATGTGTTTATCTTTAAGTAACTGTATAAGACGGTTGTGTCGGACCTTATCGAACGCCTTATTGTAATCAATAAAACAAACATAGAGTAGTTGGTTTACATCCATACATCTTTGCATGAGGACGTTAAATCCAAATAATGCCTCTCGTGTACCCATGGCATTCCTAAATCCAAATTGGGTTTCAGTGATGTCTTGTTCCACTTTTCTAAAAATTCTTAAATCGATAATTTTTAAGAATATTGTTAATGTGTTAATCTCTTAGAATAATAACCCTATTATATTCAGCATTTTATAAGTCTAATGATACATTGATCTGATCTTCTGATATTAATTTAATTATTTCAGTTGGAATTGTGTTAGGCCTTGCAGTTTTATTAGATTTTTCCAGATTAATTGCATGTATCATTTCAACCTTAGTTATATTTGGACCTATATCGTGTTCCTTGCAATCGTTCATGCTATCTTGTTATGTCCTGTCGTCCTCAAACAATTATTGGACGTATTCTCTCCATCTGTTTAGTTTGCTTTTGATATCAGATATTATTTTACCATTCATGTCAACTAGGGTGTTACTATTGTTGGACCGTTTTATACCTACTAATTATTTAATTTTTTTGTGCAATTCAAAACTATCATAATTTCTCTGGAGTTCTTCTATCTCTAAACATTTGTCGTTGTACCACTTTTCTTTAGCTGCCCGTATTTTTATCCTGATCTCCCTGTGTGTAGCTATGTATTCGTTTACATTTTTGTTTTTGAATGATCTTTTTTTGTCCATTAGTTGCCTGATCTCATCTGTCATCCATGGAGTCTTAGCTTCATCGATTTTGTGACTGCTCATGTTCATTTACTGGTCTACTAGTTTAAGACGCAGATCCGAATTTTACACTTTTTATTATACCTTGTATAAATTTCACATATTTTTAGATAGTTTTATTTTTTGTGAGGGAATGCTAAAAACATGCTTACTGAGACTCTCTAAAATATTCATTTATTCGTAAATATAAGTCATATTTATTACAATAACCTTTGTTATCAGTTATTTTTAAAAATGTGTATTAACTACAGACAAATAAAAAATCCAAAACTTTATTTATAATGAGAGATGGAAAGTTTTGTCTGATTAACAGATTAACATGAATCTGTAGTAATGTATTTAACGTTTTAATGTATTTGCAGATTTAAAAGAATTTTAAATCACGAAGTAAGACTCATAGGCATACATCTTATGACATCTGTGCTAACTTCATTTCAATCTCCCACTTACTTTCTGTCAATCAGCTTTTCTGACATAGTGGGATAAGTTTTTTGTCTATAATTAAGATTTATAAAAGAAAGTAAAGAAGGTACTTTCATTGTAATCTATATTTTATAATTCTGCCAGCATTTCCAATATTCACAATCTTACAAAGAATTTAACTAAGTAATAATAATTATACTTGGAGAATATGGAATAACTAGATATTTCTAGACTATTTTATGAAACAATTTATGGAATAGCTGCAGCTGTCAGGAGGACTAATCCACCTAATTGGGAGGCCACAGATATTTGGTAGCAAGCAGCACATCGATGCCCTGATGCCATAAGTATCGCCAAATTTTATTTACTGTAAAGCATTGGCAGGGTTATCTTTTGCTACTTAAATATTATTTTTATTTAATAAATATGTCTAGTTAAATAATTGTTTTATTTGCTATCAGCTAAGGGTTCATGGTTTAATTCCTAGTTTAAGACAAGACGAATTCACACTTGAGATACTGAGCTAGGCGAAGCATAGACGATAAGCTCCATGGTTGATTGAGGTATTATTTTTATAATAGTATTTCAATTCTCTTTGGTAGTCTTATTGCTACAAGCTTCTAAAACATAGAGGAGAAAGTATAACCCTTGAGATGACAAAACTTATACAAAAACTAATATTGCAGTGCAGAATACCAGACGCATGGACAAATAGCATAATAATTCTCAGAATTATCGAATACATTTTTAATTAATTCATTTCAAAGAAATCAATCAGACTTACTACAATAGTATTACTTTGTAAACAATGTAATTATCTATAACAAAAATTACATATAAAAATAAGAATAGGAAATCAATTGAGAATATAACAATTCCTTTCCAGACTTTCAGCCCTAGAAGTATAACCATGGTTGATGTGACCAAGATCAAGGTAAAGAAACTGTGAACTGTTTTAGTTCCATTTGAAAATATTATTAACCTTTACAGGTCATATAAATTATTTACAATTTTTAGTTCAGGATGAAACTCTAATATTCTGGAGTATTGTAATTTAGTAATAAGAATTTAGGGATGCTAAGAATCTCCCGGTCAGCTAGAAACATGAACACATTTTCTAAAGAAAGAAAAATAGGTACATGGAATGTAAGAAGCATGTACGAACCAGGAAAAATTCATAACACCATTAAAGAAATGAAGCGTCTAAATATAAGTATCCTTGGAATAAGTGAAATGAGATGGCCGGGGTCTGGAAAAGTAACTGTAGATGACCACATTGTATACTATTCAGGAGAAGACAGCTCAAAACACAAAAATGGTGTAGCAATAATTGTGTCGAAGGAAACAGATGAAGCTGTAAAAAACGTCGTCCTATTCTCAGACAGGATACTGATGATACAAATACAATCAACAACAATCAATGTGAACATATTACAAGTATATGCACCCACACAAGACTATGAACAAGAAGAAATTGAAAAATTATATCATGATTTAGAAAAAGTATTAGCACCTACAAAGAAACACGATCTCAATATTATCATGGGAGATTTTAATGCAAAGATTGGTGAAGGTGAACAGGAAGATGTCATAGGGAAATATGGTCTGGGAATACGAAATGAAAGAGGAGATATGTTGGCATCTTTTTGCGTAGAAAAGCAATTAGTAATAATGAACACAATTTTCAAACTTCCAAAACGTCGTCTTTACACCTGGAAATCACCAGCAGATACACCTGAACGAGTTTTTCGTAACCAAATAGACTTCATATGTATAAATAAGAGATACAGAAATTCAGTATTATCAGTAAAAACATATCCAGGCGCAGATGTACCAACAGATCACAATATTTTAGTAGGAAAAATAAGACTGAGATTAAAAAGAGTTGCAAGGACGAATAAGCAAACAGTTACTATTGATAGAGAAACGATGCTAAATGATACTGTAAAACAAGAAATAACTAGTATATTAGAACAAAAGATGAAGTTAACATCAAGCAAAGAAGAAAGTACTGAGGAAAACTGGACGAGAATTAAAGACATCTTAAAGACTGTTCAAGAAACAAAATTGAGTGCGCTAAAAGCAAGAAAAAAACAAGGGTGGATGACAGAAGAAATACTGAGACTTATGGATCAAAGAAGAGAAGTCAGAAATAAAGATAAAAACGAATACAAGAGGATCCACGCAATAATCAGGCAGAAGATAAGACACGCGAAAACACAATTTCATAGTAAAGAATGTAATGAAATTCAACAATATGAAAAGAAACACGATACATTTCATCTGCACAAGAAATTGAAAGAGGTCGCTGGAAACAAATGGAAACAAGTATCCCAAAGTTTAGAAGACAGAAACGGACACAGAATATTAGACATCAATGAAAAGTTAAAAGAATGGGAAAACTACATTTCTGAATTATTTGAAGATGAGAGAGTAGAACACTATACACCGATTGCTATATCAGGTCCATCTATAACAGAAAGTGAGGTAAGACGTTCAATACAAACGGCAAAAAATGGAAAAGCACTTGGCCCCGATGAAGTAAGTGCTGAAATACTAAAGTTTTTGGGAGAAAATGGAATTAAAGCTCTGTGTAATCTCTTTAACAGAATTTATGACACTGGGATATTACCAACTGATTGGTTAAAGTCGACATTTGTCACAATACCTAAGAAACATCGTCCAAAGACATGCGGTGATTATCGGACAATAAGTCTGATGAGTCACGTTTTGAAAATCTTTCTGCGAGTAATACACAGCAGAATTTACACGCTGTTAGAGGACAGAATTAGCAATACTCAATTTGGGTTTAGGAGTGGCTTGGGTACAAGAGAAGCCTTGTTTAGTATACAGGTGCTAGTACAGAGATGCAGAGATATAAATCAAAATGTGTATATTTGTGCAATCGATTTTGAAAAAGCTTTTGACAAAGTCCGACATAACAAAATGCTAGAAATATTGGAAACAGCTGGATTGGACGATAAAGATCTACGAATAATTACAAATCTATACTGGCATCAAGTGGCAAGAATAAAGGTTGAACAAGAACTGTCGGATGAAATAAATATAAAAAGAGGAGTGAGACAAGGCTGTATATTGTCGCCTTTACTTTTTAACTTATATTCGGAGGAAATATTTAAGGAAGCCTTAATGGAGACAACCGAAGGTATTATTGTGAATGGAGTAACCGTCAACAATATTAGATATGCCGACGATACCTTATATATATATATATATATATATATATATATATATATATATATATATATATATATATATATATATATATATATATATATATAGTCCCAAGATTCCTAAGAGGAACATAGGGCTTCCACAAAGTGTCTCCAGCGAACTCTATTTCTGGCTAGTGCTTTGATTTCAAGCCAGGATTTTCCCATTTTTCTCCCTTCGTCCAGTACTGTCCTTCTCCAAGTTCCCTTAGGTCTGCCTACTTTCCGTCGGCCTTGGGGATTCCAATCCAGCGCTGTCCTGGCAATGTCATTTGGCGGTCTACGGAGTGTGTGGCCCAGCCATCTCCATTTTCTTCGCCTTATTTGCTTTATGACATTTTCTTGGTTGCTTTGGTTCCATAAATTTTCATTGGAGATTCGGTTAGGCCAAAATATACGAAGGATTTTTCGTAACGCTCTATTGATGAAAACTTGTAATTGGTGTACTATGGGTGCTGATATCTTCCACGTTTCGCAGCCATACAGTAATACAGCTTTTACATTTGTGTTGAAGATTTTTAGTTTCGTTTTAGTTGGGTAAATCCTGGATTTCCATATGTTGTTAAGCATGTTGTAGGCGTTGCGAGCCTTATTTATTCTTTCATGTACATCACGCTCTGTACCCCCATTACAGTCAATTATGCTGCCCAGATATACAAATTCCGCTACTCTCTCAATTTTCTGGTCGTTGATCATAATAGGTTGGTTGTTTCTGGTACCAAATCGCATTTCTTTGGTTTTGTTGGTGTTTATTTCTAGACCAACCTTCTTTGATTCTTCTTGTACTTTGTTTACTTGGAGTTGCATGTCCTGTTTTGTATGTGCTAGGAGGCATATATCATCAGCATAATCTAGGTCTTCCAGTCTGTTTGTTAATCCCCAGTAAATTCCTCTATTAGAGTTTACCTTTGTTAGTACGGAGTCCAATACAATGTTAAATAGTATAGGGGATAAAACACAGCCCTACTTTACTCCGTTTAGCATAGCTATTGGGTCAGATGTTATGCCGTTGTGTAGTATTTTGCTTTCTGTGTCACTGTAGAGTTCTTTGATGAGATTTACTATTTTTACGACGATACCTTAGTCCTTGCCAATTGCGGAGAAGACCTTCAAAATCTAATGAACAAAATAAAAGAGACTTGTGATCAGTATGGATTAAAACTCAACGTTAAGAAAACTAAATATATGATAGTTAGCAAACAAAATTATATACATGATGACGGTATAAAAGTCGGAGATGCCACACTGGACAGAGTAGAGAAACTCGTGTATCTCGGCAGTAATATCAATGAGAGCTGGGATCCAACCGCAGAAATTAAAAGCCGAATAGAACAAGCCCGAGCTGCCTTTGTAAAAATGAGAAACGTACTTTGCAGTCACGATCTTAGCATTGACCTTAGAGTTCGTATGATATCTTGCTACATCTTTCCTGTCCTGCTGTATGGAGTAGAAGCGTGGACCTAACTGAGGCTATGCTTAAACGCTTGACAGCCTTTGAGATGTGGGTATACAGAAAGATCCAAGGTCATCGTGGTCCTGGTAGAAGAAGAACATCATGACTGAAAAATCTAAGGCAATGGTATGGAAAATCAGCTACATCGTTATTTAGAGCTGCTGTCAATAAAGTCACGATAGCGAATATGGTAGCCAACATGATATCCAACGATCGATAACGGTCACGGAACTACAAGAAGAAGAATAAGAATTTATAAGAAAGAGAACTGCGAGTGAAGTTATTGAATATACTAATAAAAAATGGCTTAGCTGAGGGGAATAAATTTAAAGGGCCAGAGAGACACCAAATCGTAAGGGAGAATTCGGGCTAGCTTTTCTACACTTAGGATTGGCTTTGGGATAAAAGGCCAATATATGGGACGATAAATTTATATAAACAAGGAAAAAAATAAGGCCATGTAACATAAACAATAAAATTAGATAGGAAAACTTGAAAGTTATTCTTTTATTGAAGGCACTTTAAGTAAATATACGAAGTTTTTAAGGTACTGAATGTGGGCGCCACTCAAGACTAGCTTGAGACTTTAGAAATGAAGAAAAAACAAGAAACAGGTATACCTAATACAATAACTTGGAATTATCCGAGAAAATCGAAATAACTTAACACTAAAGGTTAGTATTACAATATAAAGTAAAACCTAGGTAAGGTGTTAAAGGTAAGAAAAGGATCAAGAGGAATCCTGTTTGTTATTTGAGTACTAAAAACACCAAGTTTATTGCAAATAATTAACGTTATGGATCTTCATGTGCATATTAGACCTTGTGAAAAGGGAAAAGGGAGAAAACGAGTTGTACAAACAGAAAAATGGAAACGAAATGTAATGAAACTTAAGAGGTAAGACATAAACCTAAGGATTTACCCGGTTTTCCCACCTGTAACCATACAAAGAAATTGTATTGTTGTATAGATTTAAAGATGCGAGACATTCAGCGTTTCCATAATAATCTGTATTCAACAACTGACAAAATAAAACAAGATATTTTTTTGCTGAAATTTTGTGAAGGTCAAAAGCCCAAGAGATCAGGTATAAACCTACATGGAATTTCAATTAATAATTTTGTTCCTACAGTAGAGGGTGGACTTTTAAGAGTATGCAAGACAGCATTTCTTGGAATAACTCATTTAAGTTCTGAAAGAATAGAGCGTGTTGTAAGAACGTTTGTTATCCGGGCTGAAATACCAAAAGAGAGATGAGGGGAGATACAACAAAAGGTAGATTTGATCCAATAAAATTATCTATCCAAACATTTATGGGGCGTTTGAACGGTACAGAGAGTCATTATAATAGAGGACGATCGACTAGATTGTATTTACCATGTGATCTGAACTTTACAAAGCTTTACAGAATGTATTGTCAAGGTCATCCACATCGTTCTGTAAAGTTATCATATTTCCGAACATACTTTAATGAACACTACAACATATCATTCGGCACTCCCTTATTAGATGCTTGTTCTGCGTGTCTCAGAGCGAAGGAAATTTTAAGAAAAGAAAATTCAGAAGAAGAAAAGTTAAAGGTTATAACAGAGCAGAGAGTTCATAGGTTAAGAGGTAAAGCCTTTTATTCTTTGTTAAAAAATGAATCAAATCATAACATACAAATATTAACTTTTGATTGTCAAAAAAATCTTTCTTAGCCAAAGCTTCCCGACCAGGCGGCTTATTTCTCACAGCAAATACATTTTTATAATTTCACCATCGTGGCCGGAAATTCGAAATCCCATCTTTCTTCTGTAAATGTGACGTCATATGTGTGGCTGGAGTTTGAACATCCAAAAGATTCAAATGCTGTTGCCTCTGCTGTACATGATACTCTCATAAAATTTAACTTTAAAAATCAAATCGAAAAAGTTCACCTATTTGCAGATGGATGTGGTGGACAGAACAAAAATAGCACGATGATGTCTATGGTAATCTACTGGTTGGTTTATGAAGCACCTGGTCACATCAAGGAAGTGGAGTTTACGTTTCCTGTTGTTGGTCATTCCTTTTTGCCACCAGATAGGATTTTCGGTATGATAGAAAGGGAGATAAAAAAGAAGAACGTTGTAATAAACAGAAAAGAGTATGAAGACATAATTGGAAAACACTCAAAGGTGCTGAGACTTGGTAAAGACTGGCAGATATCAGACTGGAGAAAAACGAGTGACGTTGTTGTTTAAAAACCTTCCCAGTGGCATTTTGAATGTAATGCAACGAAACGATTTATATTTTCTAAGGACAAAGATTATATGGCTACGGTAAGGGGGGAAATAGTTTATCGTTCTGACATAGGGTTCAGCAAGTCTATAATACGATAAGGGAAAAAGATTTCTTTATTGAAACCAAAGTTACAACAGATTGGATGTTCATTGAAAGGAGATAAATCGTCCATAGGCACTCTCCTTAGAAACCATTTTGGTGAAAATTGGAGGGACCAGCCGGATCTCAAATTTTATAAAATTATAGATACTGGCGTACAAGCAAATAATAACGAGAGTGCTGCAGAAAATGATCATATTGATGATTATGAGGACCCAGAGGAATTAATATAAATATATACATATTATAATTTGTAATACCTTTTGTACTTTGGATAAAAATAAACTTCACTAAAAGTTTAGTTCCACATGCTTTCTTCCTTATTCCTAACATACTAGGTTTAGAAAACAGACTAATATAACAACCACTAATATCGTTAATGGTTGACTATTATCATGTATTTGCAAATGTTAGTTGCATAAATCTGTATTTACATAGTTCACTTGCAAAACTCGGTATTTTCAAATTTTCTTCCTTTTCTAGCAAACCCAATAACTTTTCTAAGAAAAAAATCATTATATTTTACCTAATAAAGCATTTATCTATCACAATTTTATTACACATTTATTATGTCTAAGGTTTTTTGCAAAATTTATCAGTTTTTTGCAAATAACTCAGTTTGACTTATACAGTAAATACAAAGTTTTGCATCTAGCGGACTCATATGGAAAGTTGCTAAACACTCTCGAGTTTTGACCCCCACTGACGACTAAAGCAATATTTTGCTTCTAGATAGCGTTTAAGCACAGCGACCAGTATCTAAGTAAATTTTTAAGGGAGCAGCGTGGTAACTGCTACAAGGAGTATTTTGAAAATGATTTAATATCGTGTAGTAAAGGAAAATGGATAACAAGCTACTTATTTACAAAATCATCCTAAAGTGCTATGGAATATAATCGTGGAAATACAATCATGCTTGGAATACAATTGCATCCAACCCATATATCTAAATTTGAGAAAGATTTCAGTCTAAATACTTAGGATTAGTCTTAACTACTCTATGGTATGTAACTAACACAGTTATTGTGCGTGGCCTTAAAATAAGAAATTAAAGTTAAAAAAGATATATCCCATTTCCTCCGAAAGTATGATGAACCTATAGAAAATCACACCAACACATGGGCTCAACCTTTAATAAAACCTCTCTTACAGTGGAATATTAGAAGGCATCTTTCATGTGAACCGCCAGCTAGAGTTTAGAACATTATTACTGATTTTGTGTGTAGTATAGTGAAGTTCCTTAAACCAACTGTATTTAAGTTAAGTAAGAGGAAATCGTCACTGGGCAGTTTTCCGAATTATTTTATTTATTAAACATTTAAACGGTAAGTTTGTAAAATTTACAGAGGGGAAATAAGATGAGACGTTTAATGAAAAAATAATGCCACAAATATGTTAACTTTCTAAATAGGATGGACAAATCAACATGTCGGGTTCAAGGCTACCGCCTGAAAGTCTGATCGACTGTTTTCAAAGTTCCGACTCAGGATCCTAATCCGGATCGGATCCGATTCGCGCATCTCTAAGAGGTCTTTTATTTGTGGAAATATCCATCATAAACATTACTTCTATAAAATAAATAAACCATTTCACTCAATAGTTAATAATATGATGTGAGATATTCTTCAATTGTTTTATAGTTGTAATCTTTTTTGGCGTTGCATCATAACATTCTTTTAAGAAATGTTTTATGATTAAAAATATGGAAAATTACTTGGGTTTTAAAAATGAGTACACCAGGAAAAGACTTATATGGTATAAGTTAACAATAGCAGAGTTATTTATAATAACATATTATTTATATCGTGTTGCACAATCTGTCCATCCATATCGTTTGAGTTGGAAAAATATTACAATAATATATAAATTAAAAAATATTGTAAATGAATATTCTTAGTTTCTTATCGTCCTGACGTTGTCATTTTTAATAAATATAGTAAAATTTGGACAGTAAAAATTCAACCCATTAATCTTTTACGTGTAGTTGTCTAACCGCGGCCATAGAGATTTAATAAATTACTTTATAACAGTGTTTTGTATATTATAGTCGACTTCAATACAAAAATTAGAGAAGGTCGACGAGGTCACACTGTAGATCCTTATGGTCTAGGAGAAGCTAACGATCGAGGACAGAGATTGTATGAATTTTGTAAAGAAAACGATGTGTTCATTGCAAGCACTTGTTATAAACTACCCAAGCGAAGACTATACACTTGGAAAGTCCAATTTGATGATGGCAATAACCCTGAGTCCTCAAGAAATCAAATAAACTATATTATACTTGTAAATGAGCGTTTCCAAAATTTTGTCAAAAAAGTGACTACATTTCATGGGGAAGATATTGGATATGATCATCGACCACTTGTAACAGATATTAAACTAAAGTTAAAAGGACTTCAGCAAAAAAAACCAAAAACCGATTTACCTAACTTTGATGATATAAACGTAAAACATGGCATTAAAAGAAAATTTAATAATAAAGGATAAAAAAAATCGAAGAATGACTAGAAGATCCAGAGGAATTATGGAGTGAATTTAAAAACTAAATGAATGAAATCCCCAAAAACAATGATTATAGAACAAACTTAATCAAGAAAAATAAACGGATAACAGACGACATCATGAAATGAATGGGATAACGTCGACTAGTAAAATCTAATGAAACAGAATATAGACACCTGCAGAGAAGAATAAAAAAGAGATCAAAATAGATGAGAGAAAGTTGCGACGAAATGGAAGATGTAATATCTAAACACTACTTATTTAATGTCCACAAAAAAACTAAATAAATAAATAACATATTTATAAAACGTGTTCCCTCTGTACTCGTGGGCAATAATAAAAAAAGTATTGTAAATGAGCACGAGATAAGAAAATAATGGCAGCTGTATATATCGCAGTTGTTTAAAAATGACAGGAATAATATTGTCGAATTCTACCAAAACTGTACTGACGGCCCAGAAATTATGAAATGCTTGGTAGAACACGCTATGAATAATGCTAAAATTAGTAAAGCTTGTGGTCCAGATTATACACCAACTGAGTTGCTGACACTAATAGATGATAACATAAGAGTGCTAGTAAGACTTTTTAATGTAATATATAACACCGGAGTAATTCCCACAGATTGGCTTAAATCCATCTTTGTCGCAATACCTAAAAAACACAATGAGAAAAATGCTCATAATATCGATTAATTAGCCTAATGAACCCCACTCTTAAAATTTTCATAAGAATACTTCACAACAGAATTAGACGAAAAAGCGAAGAAGATCTCGAAGATACCCAATCTGGTTTTAGAAATGCTGTGGTAACCAGGAGGCACTTTTTGCGCTTAACATTCTATTACAAAAATGCCGTGACCAAAAAAAGATCTATTTGTATGTTTCGTCGACTTCAAAAGGGCATTCGATAAAGTACAGCATGTGAAATTATTGCAAATACTGAAAAATATCGGAATAGATAACAAGGATATTCGTGTCATTAAAAATTTGTACTACTATCAAACTGCTATCGTACAAATTTGAGATGAAATCTCCGATGAAATCTCCGTACAACGAGGAGTCAGACGATACAATAATTCTGTCAGATAATATTAAAGATCCCAAATTCTACTTGATCTTATTCACAAGGTAGGAGAAAAAATGTGCATTAAAATAAACTCAAACAAAACCAAATTTTTAGTGTTGTGACCCACATACCGATGCAAAGCTTCAATTAAACGTAGTCCAAGTTGGGAAAGTTTACAAAATGACATATTTGGAACTGTAATACTGGACCAACTAGATTTATACTTAGAAATAAAACGTAGAATAGCAATGACTAACACTACTTTTATGAAAATGAAGTCATTTCTTTGCAATAATCATCTCAGTTTGGAACAAACAGGAACACATAGAATGGCTAAGTGCTATGTTTGGTCTGTACTTTTGTATAGTGCAGAAGTGTGTACGCTATAAGTATCGATCATGAACAAAATTATAGCATTGGAAATGTGGGTTTATAGACAAATGCTGAAGATACCTTGGACAGCAAGAAAAACTAATAAACAAGTACTAAGGAGCGTCAACAAAGATAGATAACTGCTAAAGACTGTTAAACATCGAAAAATGTCTTATCTGGGACATATAGTAAGGGAAGTCGATATAAAATATTACAACTGATACTACAACTTAAAGGCATAATAGAGGGCCGTAGAGGTATAGGAAAAAAACAAGTTTCTACATGATATTCGTCTTCTCCTTATTCCTCGCTTTCTGACTTGCCTTGAGAGATTATTTTTTAGTAATCTGTATTTAGGGTCGTTTCATCACTTCTCATCATATACATCACTTCTTTTTTTTCCCCATTCTTCATAGTACAGTCTCGTTGGTTATCTTGTCCGTCCATGATAGCCTCAGGATTCTTCTGTATAGCCACATCTCGAAGGCTTCAAGTTTTTTCTTCATTGCTTCAGTGAGTGTCCAGGATTCAACTTAGTAGTATAATATCGAGAAGATATATCATCGTAGGAGCCTTACTTTCATCTCCAGATTAAGGTTGCGGCTTTTAAAAGTTTGGCTATGTTGTTGTGCACTGCTAGCCTTCTCTATTCGACATTTTACTTCTTCTGAGTGATCCCATTGTTTGTTTACTATTGTTCAAGATAAGTAAACTGTTTTACTCGGTCCATTGGTGTATTCTTGATAAGCAGTTGCACGTCTATAATTTTATTTTGCTGATGACCATAAATTTAGTTATTGATATGTTTACTTGTACTCCAAATTTTCACTTACTTCATTTACTTTGTTTATTAGTTGCTGTAAACTGTTTAAACTGCCTGCAAAAATAACGGTGTCATCTGCATAGCGGATGTTGTTTAGGCATTCTCCATTTAAAAGGATTCCATGTTCGCAATTTTCCAAGGTCTCACTAAAGATTTTCTCTGAATATAGGTTGAATAATAAAGGTGAAAGTACACATCATTGTCTAACGCCTCGCAGAAACTGGATCGCTTCCGTTGGTTTATGTCCAAGATTTAATCTTATTGTGGCTAATTGGTTTCAGTATAAATTTTGTATTATACGCCGGTCTTTATCATCTTTTTGAGATTTTGTTTGAACATGCATCATTTTCGGTGTTGAACTGTGTCAAATGCTTTTTGGCAGTCCACAAAGCATTTTGTGGACTGTATTATATAGGGCTGGTTCAAATAAATTAGGATATGTAGTAAAAGGTATACAGACAATAGCAAATTATGTTTATATAAAGTCTTACCAATATTTCTGCTCCACACTCTCACGGTTGTTTCCGGTCTTCACTCGTGGTTATTCTTCACCCGCGAAATCTGTCCGATGCACCGGTTTCTGAACACGTGTTTCGCACTAATATCACGATATAGAGCACACTTTGTCTGTACACGATTTAATACAGTATTTTCGATATTTCTCGCGTAACTAAGGCGGGAAAGAGGTAATTACGATAGAAGAACAGCCAAGATAGATGCTGTTCTTCTTGATAATCGAAGAGAGAGAGAGACAGAATGACTGTCTTTAGCGGTAGCCGAGAATCCAAAAAGGCACGACTCACCTTGGCTGTAGTCAGATCAAGAGAGATAACGTCTGGCCCTAGCGATGGCCAAACTAAGAGAGCGAGTCTTTCTTCTTTGCTATCTTAAAACTGTCTGTATTTCTTAAGAGAGGGGGTTGAACTGGAATAGGAAGGGTTATCAAGGGTTGGACTAAGGTATTGATTGTAAAATTGTGATATAAGGATAGTTAATAATACAGCGAAAAAATGACATGATTTTTCGCATGTGAGAAAATTGAACAGACTAAACAGTGCATCTCTCGTGCCTACGCCTTTCATAAATTCAAACTGTGTGTCTTGTATTTTCTCTTCGCATAGATTGTAGATTCTGCGATGTATAATTTTAAGAAAAATTTAAATGTATGGCTCATTAGACTTATTAACCTATATTCTCCGCATTTTTTACTCCCTGTTTCTTTGGTAACGTAATAAATTCTGAAACTAGCCAATCTTTTGGAATATTGCCTTTGTCATAGATATTATTAAAGATTTTACATAGTATTCTAAAAGATTCATTATTAAGAAGTTTAAGAAATTCATACTGTACTTCTTCTGGTCCTGGAGCTCTCCCTTCTTTTAGTGATATTATGCCTGCTCTTATTTCTGCCACTAGTATAGGTGGTCCTGTTTCCGGAGTTATTGGGGACTGGTTCTTCCTCTCATCAAAAAATAAATTTCGTATGTAATTTTTCCAAGTATTATTAATACTTTATTTATCTACAATGACCTGTCGTTGTCATTAACAAGTTTACTTACTCTTGTGGTTTTACATTTGATTGTAATTTCGCTTAACTTCTTATGCACGTTGAAGTCGTCTTATTTACTTTGTAGAATTTCGATTTCTGGACATTTTTTCTCCACTTCTTTCTGTTTGGCTTTTCTGATCTTTCTCTGTATATCTTGTTGTCATATTTTATACATAGATTTATTGTCTTGTTTTTCTTCTTTCTTCCATCAGCTGCAGAATCTCTGTCGTCATCCATGTCTTATTCGTACCTTCTTCATTCTTATAAAATTCTCTTTAATGTCGTCTATCGTTTTATTAAGGGAATATATATTCTCTTTTGTACTTTCCGCTGTATTATCGATTTCTTTAAATTTTCTATTTATTGTTTTGCTAACTATTTTTTTTACTTCAATACATTTCAGTTTTCTCATGTTATATATTATAACTTGGTTCCATACCCGCCCACTAAAGGATTGTGGTTAAATTGAATATCAGCGCCTGGGTAGGTTTTAACACTGTTAAAACTATTTTGATTTCTTTTGTTACCAAGTAAATAGTCTATTTGGTTTCTTATAATAACGTCTTCACCATTGTCTCTAAGTGATTTCCACGTATACAGGCGTCTAGGTGGTAGTTTGTAAAATGTGCAAGATTAAGTCATGTTTAGCTATAAACATACTCATTGTTTCTCCTCGTTGATTTCTCTTTCTTAATCCATAAAGACCAACACGTTGCCCTTCTTTTCCGTTACCTATTTTAGCATTGAAATCTCCATGACTATAAGAAGTTCATGTCTCGGTATATGTCTTATAAGGTTGCTTATTTGTTTGTAAAATTCTGATATTTCCTCATAACTGTGGTCTGCTGTGGGTGCATAGACTTTTATAATGTTTATCAATGACGTATTTATTTGTAACAAGAGGATTCTATCGTGTTTGGTATGAAGTTGTTGACATGTTTGGCTATACTTTTATATGTGATAATTCTGACTCCATTTTCATATTTATCATTTTTTGATCCTGAGTAGTATACTTTATATTCTTCTATGTCACAATAACTTGAGTCAGGTCACCTCATTTCGCTTGTGCCCATTATTGCGATATTCATGCGTTCCATTTCTTTGACAGCGCATTGGATTTTTCCTGATTGAGCCATTCTCTTCAGACAATTCGTGTAGATTTTTCTTATAGGTGTGTTATTGGGTATTTCAGAGATATTTTGCATATTAACGACATTGGGGGGCCTGTGGTGTGCAAAAACTCTGTAATTAACAAATTAATGATGAACCAATTTTGGTCTGTATTTGGTCAAAACAGAAATTATTGTAATGTCAATTAAATTAAAAATACTTAAAGACAAACACAACATATTTATAAAGACAATACAGACATTTAGTTTAAAAGAGAATGCAAACAGGAATGAAAATAAAAGGTTTATATTTTAAAAGTTATTAAAAATTTGATGTCGAGAAATTTAAGATTTAGCGTAACTTTCAGTCCTCATAACTTATTACAAAGTTCATATTTATATAAAATCTGCACATAAATAGAAAGTATAAACCTATTTCGTCAATTTACTAATAAAGAATGAAAGAAATTTTCTTTTTCGTAAACTATTTTCCGCTATTAATCTAGGTTATAAGAAGAAGAAAATAATATTTACATAAAATAAAGTTTATTTAAAATAAACTCAAATATTATAGCAATAAAACACATATGGAAAATTATGATTCCTTAATAGCATATAATTGAGTTTTATCTCATAACATGGCAGAGTTCACAAAATGTTACTGATGTTGATTATTAGTTCAAGTTTATATTTGTAAATAAATCTGAAGACTAATCAAGTTAGTTTTTCTTTGTATAACATTAGCTTACATAGATAACTTACAGTACAGAGATAAAATTATATGAACCTGTTTTTATGGAAGTTTACGTTAATTATATAAAAAAAAACATATTGAAAATACTTGCTTTAACGGAAACTCCACGTTAAAAATATACATCCTGTTAACATACTAATAAAAAATGATTGTACACTTGGATCAAAAATTTCAAGAAATTGAAAGAGTGAAACAACATGTAATTAAAAAAAAATAAAGGAGTTTGAAAGGAATAACAAGATAACATAAAAAGGCTTCAAACAAATGAAAAAGGGTAAAATATATTTTATCCAAAACAAAACATAAAAATGAACAAAGAATAATCAGGGAATGAACAAAGATTAAATTCTGATATTAAGGTTTTGTAGAAATATGGCTAATAAATATTAACTCTTGTTCTGAAGCTATTTTCTTGTGGCAATGTAATTTAATTATTATTAAACTGGGAATAATCCACAATTAAAGATAAAAATACGTTTATTGACGTTTCAGTTTCCACTTCGGAAATCGTTCTCAAAATACAAACAGTAAATTAAACAAATTTTGTTTTTTGTTAC
The DNA here is from genome assembly GCA_918026665.1 of Diabrotica balteata. Lineage (NCBI taxonomy): Eukaryota > Metazoa > Arthropoda > Insecta > Coleoptera > Chrysomelidae > Diabrotica > Diabrotica balteata. The sequence goes on along the minus strand of OU898276.1, from coordinate 63,337,828 downwards.
ATAGTGAAAAATTCTTCTAATAATTTAATTTTATCTGACTCATTTATATTGACAATTCAGACATACATTATGCATTTTAAAGTAGACGACTTTAAAATAATATTGCCAATATTGTTGAGTTGCGCTCCTGGGACGACTTTACTTATAAGATAGTTCATTCGATTACATGAAATCAACTTTAACTTGACTATGTTTTTATGAAGGGTTTTTCCCTTATAATTTACTATGGAATCACTAACAGGAGAATTTTACTGTCATCATGTCATGTGTTTGTCTTTTTAAAGACGAATTACATGCTATGATTTTTTTGTGACGGATAATCTCAAGTTAAAGTTGATTTCATGTAATCGAATGAACTATCTTATAAGTAAAGTCGTCCCAGGAGCGCAACTCAACAATATTGGCAATATCATTTTAAAGTCGTCTACTTTAAAATGCATAATGTATGTCTGAATTGTCAATATAAATGAGTCAGATAAAATTAAATTATTAGAAGAATTTTTCACTATGTAACAAAAAACAAAATTTGTTTAATTTACTGTTTGTATTTTGAGAACGATTTCCGAAGTGGAAATTGAAACGTCAATAAACGTATTTTTATCTTTAATTGTGGCTTATTCCCAGTTTAATAGTAATTAAAATATGAACTCCATTGACTGAGAAATATCGGTATCTAAGAAATATATGTTTTAAGTTCAAAAATGATAACAATATTAATAAAATATCTGGAAACGTCACAGCCTTTCAGATTAGTAGCGTGATCTTCCTATAAAAATTAATCAGAATTAGTTAAACAGCTAAAGTTAGCACAGGAACACACAAAACATAAAAATGGGGAAGATTAAACCAAAATCGCTTAAGAATCTTGTAAATGCTTCCAAGATAAAACTAGAAACTTAGCAGAAAAATAATGTGAAAAACTATTCTTCTAAATAATCCCATTCACCAAATACCGTTTATACAGCTACGAACTTTGTGCAGGAGTCCAACCTGGAACCAAACTTCTTGCTTTAATTCTCCAGTCGTCAGAGAGGAAAATGCCCCTAAACCTCTTAAAATCATACGAACAAGCGAAATTTTGGTGAGCATATTAATTTTGCGACCCCACGAAATATGCAAAAAAGTTTTACCCGTGGGTTTCCCGCTAAAATCACACTCGCAGGGGGGTAAAAATGCAAAAGAATCGATTTACTAAGAATCTGTACACCTGAGAAAAAAATCTTCCAAATAAAAAATAGTAGATAAAAATAGTACATAAAAATGTTTATAAGCATTTTGTGTATTCAAACAATGTTCAATATAATTTGTATCAGCTCTATGGTAAAAATTCGATATCTTTTAAATCTAGTGACCTATCGACAAAAATCAAGATGCATTTTAAAGGTAAAGAGTTCAGCTTTCGTATGCAGTTTTTGTATTTTGCCGCAAATAAACTCAGATTTTATACAGGTGTTAAATAAAAAACGTGGCGCGATTTTTGCCATTTTTTATGATTCTCACGAGATCAATATAATATATCCCTTTCATTTACTGGCCACTATAAAGATTTAAGTACTAGAGCCTAACATTAAAAACGTTGTAGCGATAAGACTCCCAAAGAGAATTAAAGTACTATTATAAAAATAATACCTCAATCAACTATGGGAGCTTATCATCTATGCTTCGCCCAGCTCAGTATTTCAAGTGTGAGTTCGTCTTAGCTTAAACTAGAAATCAAATAATGAACCTTAGATCCTAGCAAATAAAACAATTTTTAACTTATCATATTTAATTAAAAAAAAAATAAACAAAAAAATCAATCCTGCCAATGCTTAACAATAAATATAGTGAGAATGAGACTTATGACATCGATGGCCTCAATGGGGCTGCTTGTGTGGCTTTCCAATTATAGGTTAGGTCTTCCGGAGAGCTACAGTTTTACCATTTGTGTGTGTGTTCTATCAATTAAGTGGTTAGGTCCTCTAATAGTCAATAAATTTTCATAATACGGCCAATTAATACAGCCAATAAACCGTGAATATGAGTAATAAATTTTTGGATCAATAAACTACAATACAACAATACAATAGCGTGTATCAGAGACACATCAACAAGGGTTTATTTCCTTGCCATTTTACACAATTATAATTAAACAAATAGCAGATGGCAAGGATAAAATGAAATATAATTACTATTACTTAGTTAAATTTTGTTAAGAGTTCTACATACATATAATTGATAAACATGGTTTCGAAAGAATTGAGGTTACGAATATTGAGAATGCTGTCAGAATTATAGAAAAAAAATTACAATGAAAGTACTCACCCAAGAGAATGTTGCAGGCCATAAAATAAAGCTTCTTATAATTCCTACCTTCTTTTATAAATTTCAATTATAAACAAAAAAATCATCCCACAATTAAAGGTGATTGACAGAAAGTAGGAAGGGACTGCATGAAGTTAGCCCAGATATAATAGGATGTTCCTAGACGATGGAATTAGCTTTTCTGTCAACATAGAACAGAATATTTATTTTACGAGACAGAAAGACAGAGAAAAGAAGAAAAGACTTTTTGAAGAAAAAATAGTAAAAAATAGTGTTGCTTATTTTCCAATGATCATTCCAAAGCTCCATTATTTTATGTTTAAGTGTTCTTTTTAGATCGGATGATGTTTGAATGTCTGTTGTTACGTTAAGAAAACATGCTTGTTTTCCTGCTTGATCGTTTTTCGTTACCTGGAATACCAACTTGTGATGGAACTCACAATATTGTTACTATAATTCCATTATTTTGAAGACGATTACGTAAACTTTGGATTTCTCGAACTATTGGGTGGATAGAACGTACGTTTCTTATGGGCTGCATGGAGGACAGAGAGTCCGTACAGATTGCTATAGTTTTATCATTGTTGAGTAAAGATTTCACCGCTTGTAATATTCTATATAGCTCAGCAGTATAAATACTGCAATTGCTGGAGAGTCAAACGACTACAACAACCAAGACGGTGGTTGTAATTGTAACAGCACAGCCAACACCTTCTTCAGTCTTAGATGCGTTTGAGTAAAGGATCATATCGAAGTTGCATTAATGTAGTATTTCATAGAATCTTTGTTTGATAATGGAGGGTGATATTTTATTCTTATTATATTTGAATAACTAGATATTAAATTTTACCGTGAAAAAAAAATAAAATTCGAAATATGTTACGTGATACAGTATTGGCAACTCTCCCCAATATGAGTGAATTTCGAATATGTTAGATATAGGTAGTGCCGTCACTGATAAAAATATATTTATTTTTTATTGTGATAACATTCACGTCAAGACTGTTGAAATACATTATAATATATTTTTTTTAATAAAATTGCGATTTTTTCATGAATACGAATATATAATAAATTAAAAATTACTCGTCAAACTGGAAACTAGCAGTCCACATTATCCATTGATAAGACCAAGAAACAAACACTTCGCTATTTTTAAAACAAACAACATATACAAAACAATTATGGATTTTTCCGCAATAGTAAAGAAAAGATAATATATGAGGGTCATGTAATTCCATATTGGTTTAATAGTCTACAGTTAAGATATTACTTTCAGAAAGGTCAATATCTACCATTATTTATTCTTTAGTGGAAAGCGCTTAGCAGTGAAATTAGATTTTCTTCAATCATATTATTGGCCTACCTTTCTGTTGACTCTGTTTTTTGAATGTTATTTATTGAATTATATTAATTTGATTCTTCCATTTGTTTAAAGTATACCATCCACTGAACGAGAATTGTTTTAATCGTTTCACCTAATTTTTTTTACAAATTTGCAAATACAATACAACAAAACATAGATAAGAATTATAACAAAGAACATAGAAAAATATAAATAAACAAGATAAATTTGTTTATTTGTATGTTTCGATTATCTGTATTATGCAGTGTTCTACAAAAAAGTGGAATATTTTTCTAAGGAACTATATTTCTTCTAAATGTGCCTATTTTCTAGAGATGTTGGAGACCACATTGCCCCATCTTATTCTGTTCATAGCAGCTCAAAATAGATCAGTTGACGTTAGACCAGTTCATTTCCTAAGATTGGCCAGCTAGGATATACGTCTACGTCCAGGGGCTTTTTTACCCTCAATCTTGTTTTGTAGAATCAACTGTAGAAGTCGGTATTTATCATTACGCATTATGTGGCCGAAGTAAGCCAATTTTATGTTTTTTATGGTGTTAATAATTTCATTATCTTTTCTTAGCCTTTGAGACCCTCAACATACGTCAGTAGCACCACATTTCAAATGCCTCTAATCGTTTTATGGCATCTTCTGTAGGGCTCCAGCTTTCTATTCTATAGAGGACACTAAAGACGTAACATCTAAGAATTCTTATGCGTATATTGATACTTAAAGATAAGTTGCAGAGAATCTGCCTAAGGCTGTTAAAAGAGTTTTTATCTTTTTGAATACGAGTTTTTATTTCGTAGCTATGATCCCAAGTATCCTTAATATTGCAGCCCAAATAACATATTTTTTCCACTCTTTCGAACGGTGTGTTGCCTATTGTAATTTGGGCGTTTATGTTGGTGTTCTTATTATATTATTTTTGTCATTTGATCATTAAGTTTTAGGCCATATTTGTTACATGCTTCTACAACGTTATCCATCATCCTTTGGAGCCTCTGCGCATTATCTTCCAACAACACTGTATCCTCTGCATATCTAATATTGTTTATAAGTTGGCCATTTACAGCAATCTCATTTTTTGGTTCGTTAAAGGCCTCTCTAAATAGGTTTTCAGAGTATATGTTAAATAATCCCGGTGACAATATGCAACCCTATCTAACTCCTTTTTCGACTGTGAAGATCTCGGAAAGGTCGTTTTCTACTCGTACTGTTGCTTTTAGTTGAAGATATAAGTTTGAGATCAGTGTTATATCCTTACCATCGAGTCCTGATATTTTTAGAATATCGATTAATTTCCCACGTGAGGCTTTATCAAATGCCTTCTCAATATCAATAAAACATTCTTACATATCGCAGTTGATATCCTTGGCTCTCTGTATTACTGTATTAGAACCACTAAAAAGCAGTTTCCTTGTTTCGAGTCCTGCAATGAATCAAAATTAAACTTCACTCAGGTGTTCTTCTAATTTGGTGTATATGCGCAAGTGAATGATGGTAAGGAGTATTTTAAGTACATAGCTCATCAAACTAATTATTCTGTTTTACACATTTTCTAGTGTTTGGTTTTTTAGGAAGTGGAATGAATATTGATAGTAGCCAGTCTTTTAGTAAGTAACCAGTCTCGTAGATGTTGTTGAATAGTTTCGTAAGAGCTGTGGTTAGGAGTGCCTCTATTAGCTTTAAAATTTTACCATTCACCTCATAAAGTCTTGGTAATTTCTTATATTTAATCCGTTTAATGGCCATAGTTACTTCTTCGTTTGATATTTCTGGGCCAAAGGCATTGTTTATTTTAGTTGGACTTCGTGCTGCATATTCATATAATTCTTGCATATATTCTATCCATCTTCAACGGCAGTCAGTAATTTATCTTCAGTGGTAGTCAAAATCTGGCCTTCAATATGTACAACTATGCCTGTATTGCGTTGTTTTCTGGTATTCTGTACCTCTTTAATTTTTTTGTGCATATGAAAATCGCGTTTGCGTCACAGTGTTTCAAATTCAGTATATTTCTCCGTCAGCCATGCTTCTTTTGCTTCTTTTATCTCCTTTAGAATAGGCTTATGCAACTTTTTGTATTCGTTGTCATTTCTACGTTTTAGTTTTTCATCATCTGCAATATTTTATCTGTCATCCATTCTTTCTTTTTTTCTCTTTTTGATTTTAGATATGTATTCAAAATTGTGGTAATAGAGGTCTAATAGATGTCATTTCGTTCCACTGTTCTTCTATGCCTCTAGTAGTGTCTTTAACTATTTTCGCAAAATTTTTATTAATCTCTGTTTTTACTTTTTCTGGGTGCCATTTTCTTTAAGTAGTTTTATATCTATCTTAGGCCTTATTTTATTATGAATTATTTTAAATCGTATGTTGATATTTGCTACCAATAGACTATGATCTGAAAAGATATATGCGCCTAGATATGTTTTTCTTGAGGTGATAGAATTTATAAACCTTTCGTTTCTGTTGATAAAATCAATATTGTTTCTTATGATTTTCCCTGGGGTATCACCGGGTGCTTTCCATGTACAAAGTTTTTGGATGTAGTTTAAAAGGTGTATTCATTAAAATCATAACTATAATATTTTGACAAATACATAACCCAAATGAATTTAAGAGATTTTAATTAAAGTTAAGATAGACCGATTCATACCAACTATATTTCAATTATTGCAACGTCGCGCATCATAAGTTGTCTTAAAAAACTATGAAATAAACACAGAAAACAACCTTTTTTTTATATGATGCATTAAACACGCAGGGTTATTAGAGTGTATGGATTGTGTTGTGTCAGAAAAAACCCTAAGTGTATATATTATAGAATACTAGATTTTTGATAAAATCTTTTAGTCTTTGAGAAAGACGAAAACATTTTTTGTATTACAGTTTCTTCCAAGATGTTATATATTTTGCGTTGCATTTCATATTTGGGACACTGCAATAAGTAATGTTTTACCGTTAAGATACTTTTACACTTTTCACACTTAGGTTTATTAGCATGTTTTAGTCGGTAGTCATGTGTTGACCAAGTTTCCCCAATCCGGAGGCGAATGTATAGCATGATATTTTTTCTTAAGTTTCGAATATTTAAATATATCAAAAAGGTATAATAAATTATTTGATACGCGGCTGGCTGGTACGTAACAGTAATCTAAACTTTGTTTATTCAGGTGTATATGCGAGTCATCTAAAAATATGTTAACTGGGCGGTGTCTATTTGCGTCTGAATTAACTAAGTTCTCACAAAATTTGAAGGCCCAGCATTTAAAGGTCTATTATCGAATCCAAAGAGTAGTTAAAAATGGAACCGGTTGGACTGACTGTTTGAAACTAGTACGGGAAGAGACGAGTTGGCTGGGAGTAAGAGTCGAGGCTGAGAAAGGAAGCGACGAGAAGAACTTGGGGTCTGAACGAGGGAACATGCTTCTCGGTTACAGTTTAAAAAACCGGTAAATTTTCGCTATATTCGATGAGTTTTGGTTGGAACAAGGTGGTTTGATCTCGAAATTCTATGTTATAGTATTTCTTTAGTGAGTTAGTTAATCACCGCTTTGTTGGATGCTGAATTTGTCAAGGGATCCGATAACAGCGTTTCTGAGAGCTAAGTGGGCCTACATGGTTTAAAGTAAAAAATAAGCAGCCGAGTTTTAAAGAATACATATTGTTATAATCCAGGATAACCTGAAGGCAAGTTTGATGTTTGACCTCTCTCAACATTTGTCCAACTTCCATTTTGTGTCTCTCATGGGTCGATTTTAAAACTTTCCTATTAAATTAAAAAGAGCCAGCGGAGCAAAGTAGTTTTGCTAAATTTTTCTAAATTAACATTTATCTTTAATATACCAAGATTTCCTTTTTATTGTTCTAAAGCTATTTTCTTGTGGCATTGTAAATTAATTACTATTTAACTGGGAATAAGCCACAATTAAAGATAAAAATACGTTTATTGACGTTTCAATTTCCACTTCGGAAATCGTTCTCAAAATACAAACAGTAAATTAAACAAATTTTGTTTTTTGTTACATAGTGAAAAATTCTTCTAATAATTTAATTTTATCTGACTCATTTATATTGACAATTCAGACATACATTATGCATTTTAAAGTAGACGACTTTAAAATGATATTGCCAATATTGTTGAGTTGCGCTCCTGGGACGACTTTACTTATAAGATAGTTCATTCGATTACATGAAATCAACTTTAACTTGAGAATATCCGTCAGAAAAAAATCATAGCATGTAATTCGTCTTTAAAAAGACAAACACATGACATGATGACAGTAAAATTCTCCTGTTAGTGATTCCATAGTAAATTATGAGGGAAAAACCAGGAAAAAAACCTCATAATACTATCCCGACATTGTAAGTATTTGTTCGTGAATTTAGTTTACCTTCAACAAACATCAAAATTCTGATTTTATATGTTACGTTATTTAAAAAACATAAATGATGTATCCTCTATATGTTACTGACTTACTAATACTGGTATTTTCTTATTAATAACTTCCTCTTTCAATATTGGTAACCAGATCCTACTACATTCTGCCGAGGAATTTGCGACACAATTGGCCTCATTTAGCATAATTAGAGCCGCTTCTTTGATTTTTCTTTTTTTACCATCCGTTTCTTTTAGGACTACATTTGAATTATTCCATTGAACCCTATGTTCATTATCCCATGCGTGTTTACATATTTGAGATCTATCAAATTCTCTATTTTTAATATAAGATTGATGTTCACTTATTCTAACATTTAATGGCCTTGATGATTCACCTAAATAAAACTGATCGCATTCACAAGGTATTTTATAAATGCAATTCTTTGTCCTTTCTTGTTCATTGTTAGGTTTGGTTTTGGACAAAATAGATCTCAACGTGTTTGTTGTTTTGAATGTTGTTGAAATGTTGAATTTATTTCCTATCCTTTTAAGTTTTTCTGATAATCCTTTTATGTACGGTATTGTTATTTTCCTCATATTATTCCTTGTGTATGCTGTAGGATCTCGTTCTAAGTTGTTCTGTTCTATTCGATCGATTGTTGAAAATTCCTTATTTATAAACGATAAAGGATAATCATTTTTTAATAAAACAGATGTTAACAAATGTTTCTCCTCCAAGAACGAATTTTCGTTAGAACAAGTAATTTTGGCTCTATCGTATAAGGATTTAAAACATCCAGGAAAGGTAACGTGTTATTATATTCCTTTTCCATGGTAAATGTTATTGTCTCTTCTTTATCAATTGAAACGTCAATAAACGTATTTTTATCTTTTATTGTGGCTTATTCCTAGTTAAATAGTAATTAAGATTTGCTTTTATTTTAGTTTTAAAAGATTATAAATAAATATTTTTTATGGATCAGCTAATTGTCATATTTTATTTTTTCTTTCAAATACCGTCAGCCTTGATAATTAAATGACAGTCAGTATATTCTTTTTCCGCAAATCGCCAGGAAATTTTGACATTCCTGTCAAAATTTCTTGAAGAAAAAGTCAGGACTTCCTTACTGTAAGGAAATGTCATTTCCTTACAGTTGACTTCAGCATTGAATAATTGGCCCATAATGTTGAAGATTTCATCTTTAAACAAAGGTCTAGGAATTATGTCATTACAACATTTTATGAGAAAAAACTCGTATTTTTACTCATGCGATAATCCATAAAACGTCTGTATGCATTTTCGTACTTTTCTCTTGATTTCTTTGGCAATAATTCTAATGAAGCATTATTCCCTGCCTCAACCAGCTCTGGAGGAGTCCCAGGAATGGAAATTTCATCATCACTTATCATTTTACTTTCGAGAACACTAGCAATTAAATTTATAGCGTCAAGTTTGACAATTCAACCTCAATACGTTTCCATAGTAACCCAAGTAATTTTATTAGGAATTTTAAAGCACCATTTATTTGGCAATAAAATTATCGCGTTTTTTTTTTTAAATCAATCAATATCTGTCGAATTTTAAACGATTTGCGGAAAAATAGTATGTTTACCTCGTAGGAAAAGCCACATTCCTGGACTCTGTGTTGCTAAGTCTCGGCTTGCGCCTCGACTTAGCAATCTTCACAGTCGTCCAGGAATGTTAAGCTTTTCCTACCCGGTAAACAATGTACTATTATGTCATTTGGTGCATAACCAAACTTTCCAAGTCTGTTAAGTTACAAGATTCAATGTAACATTTGTTGATAAACATAGGGTAAATTCTGTTTTAATAGAAAGTTAAACCCAATATAAGGTTTGTTGATAAATTTGGACATTAGTTATAGCTTTTTATGGAAATTAAATAATATTTAATGTTTCTTTTTAAAGCGAGTTTTAAGGATTTAAATTTTTTCTTTTAAAAGATATTCATCATTTATACTTTTTAGCGTAAAAAAACCTTTCTTTCTTTCCAAATATTAAGAGGATTCTTTTAAACAACGTCCTATTTTGAATAGTTTAGGAATCTTCTTGTGTATTGTTGACCAGGACATCTCTGTAAGTATTTTTGATTTTTCTTTGTAGTTAGTTCACCCAATCCTACCCAAATATAAATAATCCTTATCCACGACTCAGCTCTTCAACAAAAACAAGAGTAGCAGTTCGCAAACTTTTCTTAACAAACTTCGCAAACTCAAACTAATACTAAATTGTTACAAGTGAAGGTTACTTGTCCTCTTCCATTTTTTAATTTTGCAATCTTATTATGGTTGGTATCCTCGTCATACAGCTTGATTGGAGAGTTTTTCCATGTATTCTGCCATATTGTAGTAGTCTTTTCTTTAAAATATGCTTTTAGGTCGATGTGTAGGATTTCATATTCTCTTCTGCATTTGGGTTAGTAGGTGTACTTTTTGCTATTTTGTCTACAATCTCGTTACCTTCGATTTCAGTATGTGATGGTATCTAGATAAAATTAACTTTAATATTAATTTTTTCTACCTGTTTTAGTTCCTAATCAATGAAAAGTATAAGTGGATGATTACAATAGAGTTGATTTATAACCATAATTGAGCTGAGATAACTTGTAACAATGATATTTCTCTTTTTATTTTTGTTAACTATTAGAACTAGTGCTTTTAGTATGGCAAACAGTTCAGCAGAGAACGCTATTAAATATAAAAACGATATAAAAATAATGTGTAAGTTGCTGCGTGATTTGATAACTAGATTTCTGTCCCAGTTTTATCTTCGTTTTTTGAGGCATCAGTTGAAACTTTGAGACAGCTACCATATTGGCTTAATATTTAAGAAATTTTTAATTAATTTGGCTTGCTGACGTTTCTGATTTGTTAGAGCGTAATAAGCTATTACTGATTTGTTTAGTAATCGCTAAAGGAAAGGCGAATTGTCCAAGTAGGAGGAGTTTGATTAAAGAAATATTGTATTTCAACTCACAATAACCAAATGTGTACACACCAGAATCAACCAAAGCGATGAATATTTTCAGCAAGAAAATAATTCATTTTTTGTAGTAAGTATTCAGTTTCTAACAAATTAATATTGTTACATAAAATAATGTAATGTATATGAAATATGATGTAATAAGCGTTTTAAAATATTTTTATCACTTTTGCCAAATATGCCGTTAATTAATTCAACATTTATGAAGATTGGCAATAAATATAAACGTTTATCAATATTAAGGTGTAAAGGTTAAACAGTTATCATTTAGAATGCGTGCAAAGTATATGTAAAGCATTACACCTAAATAAAGAGATAAATCATATCTTCTTAGATGAAGCACAATAGAACAACAGTATAATAATTGTGGTTTGGATGGTTCACCAACCATACCCTATGTTAAGGGAAAAGTTTTGCAACAAATTGAAAAGTTAGTAACTGATTTTTTCAATACCCACATTTTACTACAGAGTTTATGTAGAACGCTAAACAAAATGAACCTTTTTAAAAAGACGTTTTGAAATTTCAAAATAAATTATCATACAATTAAAAAAAATCATAATTTAGCCCCTTACGTTACAGTGTTATTTAAACACAATTTAATCCCTTAATTTGTAATCTCACATTATTCTTCACGTTTTAACCTTCTATAGTTTTACCGTGTATATTTGGAACATTGTGAAACATATCGTGTAATATTTTAATAATTAGTTCATTTACCTGCAACTTAATAAATTGCCGAATAATATATTTTCCAATTGAACTTCCTAAGTGTTGCAATTACGGCCTAGATTAAATTGTAATGTAAGCTCATAGTTCAAAGTTTGTTAGTATGATAGAAGCATTAACTGTGCTGAGGTATACATTATTTGTGAAAATTATAAATTTGGGGATTTGAGCTCATTAGTAGCTGTCAAAAAAACCATAATTTTGATTCTACAACTTTAACATTTTATTGTATTTACCATCATCGATCGAGAAGAAGCGGAGCAAGAGGCATTACATAACAATTCGATCCTTATCCGAACAACATTCGAATCTGTCCAGTGTAGAAAAGTGATATTTAATGATATTCGTGGATATTTCCGTATCCTTGTATTCTGAGAAAGGACAGAAGGACATGGGGTATACATGTTACAATAGTTTTACATTACTTTATTTCTGCCTTCATTCATAAAAAACATTACTTTTTATGAATGAAGACAGAAAAATGTTGCATAGACACACATTCCATGCTGTACTGTCCTAGTTCGGGATTCTAATTTATTTTGTCAACGTCTTAAACAACTTCTAGTAAGTATTTGACAAATGATTGCCAAAATTAATCATTATTTTTTTGTTGTATAGAAATGCTTCTAGAACGACTAGTTATTTGTCTTTTTACAACTGATTTTAATCTTGCTACCTAATTCAATTAGCTCTTCTACAAGAAGCACTATAATTCAAAAGTAGAAACTTCGAATTATCTTTTAGTATTTTAATTTATATTTTCAAATTTTAATTTTTATTTGTTAATTTTTTTAATTGGAAACCGATTATTGAATTAAAGAAAGTAATGATCTTTATTTAAATCAATTGTTTAAAGTGATCATTAACTATTTAACGGTAGCCAATTCGATATTTGCATCAATCAGTGACATTCTAAATGATATTAGGAGTAAGGATACGTTGATTTAGTTTTTTGAGGTTGTCTGACTTATTTACGTAGACTTTGCAATTTAAACACCACGACCAAAAGTCTAAAGTAGTTAAATCCTGAGAATGAGGTGATCATTCAATAAACTCTCTTTTACCTCAATCATCAAAGTAGAACTACGAAGATTTGTATTGACGAAACCAAACTTCAGATTTTTGCTTTAATCCGTGCCTTTTATAAATTGCAAGTCACAGCAGACAATGCTTAGGGTGTAAGAGAGATATGAAGAATGTAAAGGTTACATTCTACAAAATATCTCCTCATTTAAGCAAGAATCCTTGGCGAATTTATTTCTAGCACTTATAAAAAGTAAACCGAAATGAAATGAAAAGACAATTAAAATTTAATTTCACGTAAAGTGCTTCTGTATTTTTGCTGATACGTATTTCATCCTTCCAGGAATCAACAGAGCGAATGGTATAGAAGTCTTAACCCTACGTTGGTAGCGTATCGTGTACTAACGTTGTTGGTCGCGTGGACTACAATCGTAATCCATTTTGTTTCAAATGTAATAGCGGCTTCCCACGGTCGGCGATATTACGGACGTAAGCGGACAAACGAAGTTATTTTTGATTTTTTAAATTTGTATGAAAATGAAACAAATTTATGGAATTCTACGGAACCAGAGCATAAGAAGCGGAACCGATATATACGATGTATGGAACCAAATAAAAAATCAATTGAAGAATAGTACTATTTCGATTAAAGAATTAAAAAAGAAGAGAAACAATTTAATGCCGAATTTAATGTTTACAAGCTTGAGTGGCCTTTTTATGATATAATCAAACGATACTGTCACGGACCTACACAGACTGTGACGGACCGTAGGAAGAGCTCTGTCTGCGGTGTGTTCTCGTCCGTGCTGATCGGCTGTCCGCGATGATCTGTAGAATCGCCGACCGTGGGAAGCCACTGTTAGATGTCTATTTTTTGAAGTAAAAAGCTTTTCTTAGTTAATAAGAATATATTTACATAAGCTTTGCAAAACTATATTTAACTTATGTATATAAAACATTGTAATTTACTGTGACAGCAAAAACAAAATCTTTTTGTATTTTTAGACCTTTATTTACACTTTGTTAACAAATAGGTGAAAAATCAAACGCAATTTTAAAAAACTAAACAACTTTTCCATATTTTTAAACTATAAGTATATGCGAATGAAACCATAAACTCGTTTGACAAATATATACATATACAAATCATGAATGTGTTGCTTGTGTGAGTCCATATCAAATAGGTAAAGAAATAATAATAAGACTTACTCACAATCAATTTAATTTAACAATCTGACGACCGGTTTCGCTTTCTATAATTTGCAAAGCATCTTCAGGTCGAGATACAAAGTTAAACTAATGCTGCAATAAAATAAACCCAATTAGGGTGGTGTCTCATAAAGATAAAATAAACAAATAAATAAATTAGTTCATACAAATTATAGTAATTATGCCAATATTACATGTCTGTGGTTTTCAAAATGAATAATTTGAATATATAAAAGGTAGTAACAGACAAGGTAAGGCCCACAATTGGTATAAAGTAGCAATCTTTTGTTGTAATAAATTAATAAATGAGCAAATAAATAAAACAAAACAAAACAAACATTACTTACATGCCGGTACTCTATTAATTGATGGATGGTAGGTCATGGTTGCAAAAATCATGTATTGTTGATTGGAGAACTTTAATGAGCTATTGCAGTTGTTTTGACAATAAACGGGAAGTTCTTGAGGAGAACAGATTTGATCCAATGAATTAGAGATAGGTATATTGTTGTTGTTTGTCAGATGAAAGTGATGTTCTTTACTATTGTATTAATTAAATTATTTACACTTATAACAGAGATATATTTTTTGGAATGTGTGTTATTTATTGAGTATTTATGTAATGAAGGAGACAGTTTTATGACAATGAATAAGAGTAGCTGTACCGATTGTGTGGTTGTGCAATTTTTGACTTGCAATTATCAAGTCTATTGGCAAAATTATTAAAGTATTGTAAAGTCAACTATGTAAAAAGGTATATAAAAAGTATATAAAATTATTATAACTTAAGAATGATTAGGGACAAATTAAACACACATTAACAGGAAACAGAAACACTAAATGACGGGACAAACATTGAATTTAAAACTAAAACTTGGGGATGGAAGAAACTGTTAGCACTACATCTCACTTGTTGGAAGAAATGAGTTTTTTCATATTTAATCTATTAGATTTAAGAGGTAAATTTGACATATGTAGGTTGAAGTGTGACAGTTCTTCTTCTCTTACTAAATACTGTAAGTTTAGTTATTCAGTATTTAGTAAGAGAAGAAGAACTGTCACACTTCAACCTACATATGTCAAATTTACCTCTTAAATCTAATAGATTAAATATGAAAAAACTCATTTCTTCCAACAAGTGAGATGTAGTGCTAACAGTTTCTTCCATCCCCAAGTTTTAGTTTTAAATTCAATGTTTGTCCCGTCATTTAGTGTTTCTGTTTCCTGTTAATGTGTGTTTAATTTGTCCCTGATCATTCTTAAGTTATAATAATTTTATATACTTTTTATATACCTTTTTACATAGTTGACTTTACAATACTTTAATAATTTTGCCAATAGACTTGATAATTGCAAGTCAAAAATTGCACAACCACACAATCGGTACAGCTACTCTTATTCATTGTCATAAAACTGTCTCCTTCATTACATAAATACTCAATAAATAACACACATTCCAAAAAATATATCTCTGTTATAAGTGTAAATAATTTAATTAATACAATAGTAAAGAACATCACTTTCATCTGACAAACAACAACAATATACCTATCTCTAATTCATTGGATCAAATCTGTTCTCCTCAAGAACTTCCCGTTTATTGTCAAAACAACTGCAATAGCTCATTAAAGTTCTCCAATCAACAATACATGATTTTTGCAACCATGACCTACCATCCATCAATTAATAGAGTACCGGCATGTAAGTAATGTTTGTTTTGTTTTGTTTTATTTATTTGCTCATTTATTAATTTATTACAACAAAAGATTGCTACTTTATACCAATTGTGGGCCTTACCTTGTCTGTTACTACCTTTTATATATTCAAATTATTCATTTTGAAAACCACAGACATGTAATATTGGCATAATTACTATAATTTGTATGAACTAATTTATTTATTTGTTTATTTTATCTTTATGAGACACCACCCTAATTGGGTTTATTTTATTGCAGCATTAGTTTAACTTTGTATCTCGACCTGAAGATGCTTTGCAAATTATAGAAAGCGAAACCGGTCGTCAGATTGTTAAATTAAATTGATTGTGAGTAAGTCTTATTATTATTTCTTTACCTATATACATATACATAAAAAACTATGAATGGTAAATATATCAAATAGTTTACTCTGATAAACAGGCCGTACAGACATCTCGCATATGTTCTTTACAAGCATGCTTGCCACATTGTTGGCAAATTTTTCTTGTCGATTTATTACGACTTCTTGGACAAATGTAGCAGCGACGAATCACATTTACCGACATATCGGGAGGGGTGGAGGGGTAAGTCTTCAAGCCCAAGTATTTGACGCGCTCGACGTCGAAGTTCCTTTGGTATAAAAGGAATAGTTGACCTTTGTTCTATTTGTGGTTTGATAAGTTCCCACGCAAATGTTTCAATAAAGTCAGATCTTTTAACTTTCTCTTCAGGGTGGGCGGCTTTATAAACACAGCAAGCATTTATTGCGGATATGTTCAACAGATTATAAAACACAACCATTGGCCATCGATTTGTTGTTCGTGCTACGTTGTAATTTACACACATCTGATCTATAAGATCAACGCCTATTTTTGTTTTATTGTAGCACGTTATTATCTCTGGTAATTTCTTATCTCCACTTTCTGGATCAATGAAATCGTCATTATGTAATGAAGAAATTAATAGTACAGCCTTATTTTTTTTCGGACAGTATGAAACTATGGTGTAGTTTTCTTGAAAACCAAAAAGTGTAGTTTTCGGTTCTCTATCTTTTCGTGGTAAAAATTCTTTTGGAATTTCACGCTTGTTTTTACGGAGGGTACCAACATAGGTTAATTTTTTTTCTTCCAATAATTTTTTCACTAGTGGTATACTTGAAAACCAATTATCTCCTGTTATGTTTCGGCTTGTTCCTTCTACAGGGTGCACTAATCTGAGAACAACATCGTATGGAGAGTTACTTACCTTGTAAGGCCCGTCAGGTTGAGTGCCCACGTAAGGTTCGAGATTAAATGTATAAGCTGTTTTTGCATCTACCAATGCAAACATCTTCACTCCATACTTAGCTGGTTTATTAGGAATGTATTGTCTGAAGGAACAGCGACCCCTAAAAGCCAATAATTGCTCATCTATAGTTAAGAATTCACTGGCAATAAAATTAGTTTGAAATGTATGAAGAAACATTTCAAAAACCTCTCTTATCGGTGCAAACTTATCAATTTCTCGTCTGTCGTTCCTTGTTCTGATATCATCAAACCTTATACACCTTTTTAGAAATTTAAATCGACCTTCGCTCATAGATAAATAGCATGCTTCTACACCACTGCCTTTTGAGTTATCCCATATTTTGTGAATATGTTTTCTGGAACTTCTCAATACCCCGATAAGAAACAGAATTCCTATAAATGCCCGAACTTCAGTTTCATTTGTTAGTCGTACATCTCTCTGCCTCCGAAACTTGTCCTTGATCTTTTCGATGTATATGTTCGTTGAATTCGTTATTATTTGAATAATAGTATCAGTTAGATATAATTTTATACAGTCAATCTCCGACACTGCATTTCGGGCATTGCCTTTTGGTCCAGGAAGTAATTTTATGATATTGTGTGAACGAATACGAATATTTAGATTGTTCCTGGTTTTTTTTCCATTTTGTTGATTTATCATTTCCCAGAAAAAAATTGGAAGAGGTGTTAAAGTTTTCTTGGTCTTCATCTGAAGAACCTTCTTGTTCGGAATCTGTTTGATGGTCACTATTGACTACAATATCCTCTTCTGATTCATCTTCATCTTCTACGTCCAAATCACTTTCTTCTTCACTTGACAGCTCTTCATACCATTTTAACCAATCTTGAGGATTTGTACTAGTATGCAAACGTTGTTTTTTAGGTTCAGACATTTTTCTATCTGCAATAAAATAAGCAAAATGACAGTACCACTTAATATAAAAAATGTAGAAGCTTTTTTACTCATTTAATATTAAGATTTATTTAAAATTAACTTACCTAATAAAACTTTACACACGGCAGAAAACCAAAAATACGTAACGTGCTTTGTCGCGTGGATTACAATGGTAATCCAGTCGTCTTTTCGAGCCGCTTGTTATCACCCTGACACCTACTGCCTGCTTATTTAGTACTGAACGATAAATTTGATGTATTATCAACAGCTACTTAACAGGATAGACTCCCCACCACGCTGATTTTTCAACGGTCACTATGAAAACAAGCGTGGACTACGATTGTAATCCACGCGACCAACCGAGGGTTAACGTGAAATCAAATAGTTTTCTTCAAAAATGACTTTTTTTGACTTAATTCGTTTGATGCAATCAGTACCGTGTCGTCTGCGTATCTGATATTGTTGACATTAATTATTTTAATGTCTGCATCTTCATCTAAGGCTTCTTTAAAAATAAATTCGGAAAAGATAATAAAACGACAGTCGATATATTACGACACTCTTCGTCGTATTTCCAGTGCTTCCGTCGTATTCTGACATTTGTTACAGTTCTTCGCCATTTTTATTTGTGTAGATAGGACACTCTAATCACAAGATATTAAATTGTTACCGTCGGGTTGATACAAATTTTATTTAAAAAATTTATTTTACACGTGTAACTCATTGAAAATCTTCAATAGAACCAAGCGTTTTTTTCTGAGAGAACGGTTTATTCTACGCAAAAAGTGTTTTTATTTAAAATTATTTAAGCTACATTTTATATTTGGCACATTTTTCTATACGGCGTGCAGGTTCTTGGTAAATCGATGTTTTCCGTATACCCTCCCTAAGATGGCGGTTTTAGGGAATAGTCCGGGAGTAGGAGTCGAAAGCGTTTTTGCATTTTGTTTAGGATCTCAAAATTGACAAAATTTTGCAAAATTCAACTTTTTCGTCTCGTTTTAAAGATAAAATGTCTGATAACTGGACTAATAAGAGAAATAAGAAAGGCAAACCTTATACCAGATGGACCGATGACGATGAAAAAATACTGGCCATGTATATATGCATAAAACAACCAGGAAAAGCAAATGGAGATACGTAATTATGGAAAGAATAGTGGTTAATTATAATGTTAGATCTCTTGTATTTTAAAATAAAATTTTCACAAAATATAGATTTCTACCTGATTTAAAATCATAAATTTATTTTTTACTTATATTGTCACTCCCTTAGATCATTGTACAGGGTGTTCCATAATAAATTGGCATTACCTAATGAGTAATAGCTAACATCAAAATGAAGCGTTTGGGCTCAAATTGCTTAGGCAAAATGTTGCTAGTTTTCGTTCTACAGGGTGATTCACTACTATATTTTTAAATTATTTTTAGGGATATATTAAAAATTATTCAACCGTTTTAAGTAAAATTTGGTATCTTGCTATTATTTAGTATGCTTACGTGGTTCATTAACGTGGCTACAATTTTTTTGTCTGCCCTCTATAAAGATTCTAGAAAAAAAATGAAATAATATTCAATTCTACACAAAAAAGGTAGTCTTGTTTCAAATCAAATAAGTACACTGTTTTCGAAATAAACATAAACATTTGTTAATGTCTGTATTTAATTTTTCGCAAAATAAGCAGATACCTAGGTATGCTGTGAACTTAATGACAAAAAAAATACGTTTCTAAAAAATACGTTTATTTCGAAAACAGTGTACTTTGTTGATTTGAAACAGGAATACCTTTTCAGTGTAGAATTGAATGTTATTTAGTGTTTTTTTTTTCTAGAATGTTTATGTGTTTATGTATGAATGTCAGGGCGAACAAAAAAATTATGGCCACATTAATAAATCAATGTTATCTTAGGCGGCACCACCTAGTGTTAATCTTCTTCTTCATGTACCATGTCCTTTCAGAACGTTGGTTACCATCATAGCTATCTTAATTTTATTCACTGCCGCCCTAAATAGCATGCTTGTATCAATACAATACCAATCTCGCAAGTTCTTCAACCTTGAGGTTCTTCTTCGTCCTGGACTGCGTTTGCCTGCTATTTTTCTTTGCATGATATTTTGTAGCAACCTATATTTGAGACCCTCATTACATTTTCGAAATACTTCAGCTTTCTGTGCTTGATGCTTTTTATAATCTCAGTAGTCTTACTGAGACGGTTCTAGTATTGTGGAGTTTCGAATCTTCTTCAACCAGGAAACTTTTAAAATTCTTCTATAGCACCAGATTTCGAAAGTCTCAAGACGATTTAGATCGATTTTATTCACAGTCCAGGAGCCGACACCATAAAGTAAGACCGAAAATACGTAACAGCGAAGTAGGCGGATCCTCAATGCCAATTTTAGGTCTCTGTTACGTAACACCTTGGACATCCTTCTAAAAGCAGCTCTAGCCTGCTCTATCCTAGATCTAATTTCGCCGTGACTTTCTGCGTTACAATTTAATTGCTCTCCAAGGTAAACGATTTTATCAACTTGCTCAAGTGTTAATGGTAAAACTAATATCATTTTCATATTCAGCATACTAAATAATAGCAAGATACCACATTTC
This sequence comes from Diabrotica balteata, assembly GCA_918026665.1. NCBI lineage: Eukaryota > Metazoa > Arthropoda > Insecta > Coleoptera > Chrysomelidae > Diabrotica > Diabrotica balteata. Next base: position 63,317,341 of record OU898276.1, on the reverse strand, counting down.
ACATAAATCGGTTAGATATTTTTCAATATATCCCTAAAAGTAATATAAAAAAAATATTATTGAATGACCCTGTAGAATGAAAACTAGCAAGATTTTGCCTAAGCAATTTGAGCTAAAACGCTTTATTTTGATGTTAGCTACCACCCGTTAGATGTCCAATTAATTATGGGACACCCTGTATAAAAGGTCATTCTCCTTTCGAATATAAATCGCTTCTCACTAATACAAGACTAATATTCTCAAATATACTAAATAATAGGGTTTGTATAATTTTGTGAATATATAAATAACCCCTTTGAATCACACAGGTTGGATTTAAACTTTACCGTCGCTTAATTAAAATTAAACATTCTTAGTGTTCCTGAAATTGACAAAATGCAGACTTATTGATGAAAATACTCCCAAGTGAGAACATTGGAAGTAGTGCCTTTCAAATGGTAATTTTAGCTCTAACTTCGCTTTACATCCTTAGGTATATGATTAAATTAACTATAAGTAGCACCCCTACAACTTTAATCTTTCGATTGAGTTCGAACTTTGAGGAAGGGTGAAGAGGGAATGGCGAAGGCTTTTAGCTAAATACGGTCCTAGGGAATTGAGTGTAGCAATTATTGGAATATATTTTGCCACAAATATAGTCTGTTGGTGTTAGTATAAACTAAAAATATAGCATAATATTTATTGCTTTAGAATATAACGAAAATTAAATTACAGAACAAACTGCTTCTCGAGTGTAGCCGACAATATAGGACAGCAATTTTAAACGTTTTTGCACCAACGTTTAAAAATATTCGTATATGGAGTACATATTAATTGTATAGATAAAAAATTCACATTCTACGTTTCTCAATTTTCGGAAAAATGAGAAAAATTATTTAATAATCAAGGCCATGGTATACCGCTTCAATTTTTTTGTGTAAGAACTTTCTTGTAATTGAAACTGTTTGTCTAAACTTCATGGGTGTATTTAAGAAAGATTGTTTTAAAAGATTGATAATGTTAATTATGATGCAAAATATTTGAACTTTGCATTATTTATATTTTAACCCTACAATAAAAACCTTCTTCTTCTTCTTCTACTTTTTGTAGATCTTTCGATCTGTTTAATTCTGAAGCTGCCTCTGGTTAATTTCTTGGGAGGTAGATTGCCAACTATCTCTCCATCTTTTAGGTGGTCTTATGGGGGGTCTTGAACCGGGCGGATTGTTTTTTGTAGGGCAATTTTTGGGAGTCTATTCTAATCCATTCGTCTTACATGGTTGTACCACATCCTCTTGCGCTGCCTTCCCCATCTTACAATATCTTGAATTTTGCACTGCTCTCTAATGTTTGTATTTCTCGCTCTGTCTCTTCTTGTTTTCCCCATTATTGTTCTTAGGGTTTTCATTTCGGCAACCCTTAGCATCTCTTTCGTTTTGTTAGTATCTTCGCGCACTTCTATGCCATATGTCATGATCGGTCGTATGCAAGTCTTATTTGTTTTATTATAAATACTGCGTCTGTTATAGACCGCCCTTTTGTAAAACCTTGTTGTTCTTCAGCATTAGTGATTTGCTTTTCCAATTTGTTTTTGAGAATACCCGTGAAAAGTTTTATTGTTGTATTTAAGAGGGTTATTCCTCTATAGTTTTGTGGGCAGGTTTTTTGTCCTTTTTTAAATATGGGGATTGTGATACTATTATGCCATTTCTCTGGTGTTTCTGTTTTGTTTAATATTTTGTTAAATAGTTGTGCCAGTTTACTTGCAAGTTCCGGGCCTCCATATTTTAAAAGTTCATTGGGTATACCATTCGTTCCCGGTGATTTTCTGTTTTTAGCTTTTTGATCTTTGCTTCTACTTCTTCGTCATTGATTGTAGCACTCACATCTGTTTCGCCTTCGTTTATATTCAGCGTTTCTTAAGCATCATATTGCTCTTTAAAATGCTGTTGCCATGTCTCTATAGGTACTCCTTTGGTCTGCACGAACTCGTTAACTGGTTTTTTATATATATTTCTTATTTAGACATATTCTGCATGAGCTTCTTCCAATTGCGTGCTTTTATATCTCAGGTAGCATTTGCGTTTTAATTCAGAGAGTTCTTTTACCTCTTGGCAAAACCACGGTTTGGTGTGGTTTGTCGCTCTCGTGTTTATTTTCCGCTTTCCAATCGCTTCTTCTGCTGCTTCGTTGATGCATTTCTTAATTTTTTGCCAAGTATCTTCTACTCCCGATTCGGGTTTTAAGTCGATCTCTTTTAGTTTGCTGGTAATCCTGTTCTCATAAAGCAGTTTTGTACTCTCTGTTGCTAGCGACTCTATATTATGTTTTTCGATGAACATTGGGGGTTTTCTGTTTCGTTGCGGACGTTCTAGTAGCATCTTGCAGAAAACAAGGTTATGATCAGTCCCCAGGTTAGCAGAACATTTAAAACCAGAACCAAGAAAAATAAGGTGAATTATATTGTTCCAGTTTTTTGGGGGTTACAAATGAAAAACATCAAATAAATTATTTTATTTCAATTTTAATTTTAACAAATCATTTAATTTATTTTACAGGGCTATGAGGTTTTACTCTTTAAAACTAATTGATATTTATTTTATAAATCAGACTTGCTTTGATTGTTTGAGTTTGGGATTGGTTGAAGAGTAAATTCTCATAGTCCCTCCACTAGTCCCCATAATGCTTCTTTAACAAGTTGTTGACGTCAACTTCTTTCACCGGTTTCGTCGAGTTTGACAAAGGAATCAAGTTTGGGTTTATGTTCAAAAGCAGTTTTCCTGGCTTGGTTAAAGACTTTGCCACACCCACGTATGACTTGTACGTGTACTCACCTCTAACGAGAACATTTTTATATTAAGTTATTGTTAAAATAATCCTTTTGCAGGTCCCTAGTTGAAAACGAAATTGTGCCGGTTTTTCCATGAATACATCCTTTTCTTTCTTCCAGTTAAAGACGTCACAGTCTTGGCCAACTGTTACTACTGTCGAGTGTTCATCAATGTACTCTGATGGTTTGTAAATCACCTCTTTTTTCTCATAAACTTTTCTGAGGCTCCAAATACTCGATCTGGTGAAAGATAGGGATCTTGTTATGGGAAAAAAGAACTCTACCGTTTTTACATTTGGTGCATGTTTAGAAAGCTAGAAACAAGCCATGGTCACGACTATTGAAATTTTGGTCTGGTCTCCACATTTATCACTCTCTAATCGCACAGTAGTAACTTTCCATTTCTGGTAGCTTTCCATTTTTGTTGTTTTAAGTGTATCAAAAACAAACGAAGCAATTTTATTAGATACTTTTTTAAACTAGTTTTCTGTCCAAATTTAGCATGTCACATTATCTGGAGTCAGTTTACTTTTAGAATTCCCTTTTACCACAGTGAAGTTGTAAAGGTAGATTTGTTATAGGTGCTACAGGTAGTAAGTGGCTTGATCTGGTAATTTGAATTCAGAATGCAGAATTCAAAAATTATATCTACGATGAAAATTCACACAATTTTGTATCAACACCCGCATCGGCTTTTGTCTGTGTAAATAAATGACTTAGTTTTTGTATATAATAAAAATAAAAATAAAAATTAAAAGAAAAACGTATATTGCTGTAATTAAGTATGTACATTGCAAAATTTAATGCATTGCAATGCATTGCAAACAAGCTTACTTTGCACCACAAAAGAGGTTATGTCTAAAAAAGTCAATTTGAAGAAAACTCATTTTAGCATATATCAAAGACTAATTAAAGAGTTTCAAAGTGACAGAGACGTTTTTTTTTTTAAATTAGTGTTTATTTTCAAATACTGGAATACATCAACAATATCTACCACTGTGACAGTTTACTTCGCCAAATACCGTTTGCAATAGTCAAAATGTAGAGATCTACAACGAATAGCTGTGAAACCTTCTTCTTCTTTTTGTGCCACTCCTATCGGAGATTGGAAATCATCAAGGCTATTCTGACCTTGTTTACGGCTGACCTAAAGAGTTCATTAGTGGTGCAGCCAAACCACTCTCTCAAATTCCGCAACCATGACATTCTTCTACGGCCTGGATTCCGTTTTCCTTCTATTTTTCCCTGCATTATATTTTGAAGTAATGCGTATTTATGTCCTCTCATCAGGTGACCAAAATATTCGAGTTTTCTTCGCTTTAGCGTTAACAAAATCTCTGGGTCTTTTCCTATTCTTCGTATTACTTCACAGTTTGTTATTCTTTCAACCCAACTAATCTTCAGCATTCGACGGTAGCACCACATCTCGAAACTTTCAATATTTTTCATGTTGTTCTGTTTGAGAGTCCAGGCCTCTACACCGTATAATAGCGTGTTAAATACATAGCCTCTCAGCATTCTTAATCGTAGAGGGATGCTTATATTTCTGTTGCAGAAGAATTTTCTCATCTTTATGAAGGTGGCCCTGGCAATTTCGATACGTCTTTTTATTTCACTGTTTTGGTCTCCAGTTTCGTTTATTAAAGTTCCCAAGTATTTGTAACTTGATACTTTTTCAACTTGAGTGCCGTTTATACTAATATACGCTGGTTGTGTCATGTTTTTACTGAAGACCATATACTTGGTTTTTTTAATATTGATATTTATACCATAATTGTTGCAAGCAATATTTATGTCTGTAAGTAATCTTTGTAATTCTTCTACTGTTCTTGCAACTAGTACAGTGTCGTCCGCGTATCGAATATTATTTACAATCTCTCCATTAATTACGATTCCTCCGTTTGCTTGTAAAAGGGCTTCCTGACAGATGCTTTCACTATATACATTAAATAACAGAGGTGACAAAATGCAACCCTGTCGTACTCCTCTACGTATTTCTATTGCTTGTGATGTTTCAGTTTCTATTTTGATGTTAGCTTTCTGATTCCAATATAGATTGAGAATTATTCGCAGATCTTTATTATCTATGTCCTTCCTTTCAAGAATCTCTCTAAGCTTATCATAGCGTACTCTGTCAAACGCTTTTTTAAAATCGATAAAACACGTATGCACCTCCTGATTAACGTCTAGGCATCTTTGTGTGAGAACATTCAAACCGAAGAGAGCTTCTCGAGCACCAAGCCCTTTTCTGAACCCCATCCGTGTATTACTAATATCTGACTCCAACTTTTGATAAACTCGGTTGTGAAACCTACCTAGCCTATATAACAAGACCAGCCCATATTTGCAGCCTTTCCTCTTTATTATTATATTCCTTCTCACAACAGTCGGGTTGCAAGAAAAAAAATATCTTACCTTGCATGGCAAGCTACCTCAATTTTTTTTATTCCTACTTTAGGGGGGTTAGTTGTAGTGTAAATTTAAAAGCACGTTCTGCACATTTTGCCTTTTGCCGCCATATTGAATTTAAATGTTAACCATTTTACTTCACATTTACGCCATCATCAACTTTTCGAAAAAAAGGTAAGGACTGAAATTATTGCAAATGTGATTTCCTATAATTTCTTCGATATTTTCCGACTTATGCGTAAAAATAGTGACAAACATATTTATTAAATTATTTCGCTTATTAATGACTCTAAAAAAATGAAAAGAATTATAGTTTCTACAATTTGTACTACTTTGATTTTTATGCTTTAATCAACATTTAAAGTCCCACGTCTATAACAAGCTTAACGGGACACAACTGATTAAGAAGCCCTAGGCGCCGACGTCATCAGCAGGAGATTATTAACAGGAATGAACTTGTCTCGTGAATTTAAAGCCAAAAAAATGTTGTTACAGTAAAAAAGGTGTTGTTTAAACTCTTTTTTTATTAAGCATTATTCGTGGTGAACCACACTTTCTCCGTACTTCTGCTTAGCATTTTGTTTTTCTGCCACCGAGTTTGGATCACCATTGAGGTAAAACTCTGCTCACGCTAAAAAGGTTTCTTTTGCGTTAAATAAAACGGTTCGTGTAATATTTGGTTGCCTGAAACCGAAACCTATCGATGAGGTCTACCCTATAGTTGGAATCGCTTCAACTCCTATCAGAAGAAAAGTCACGTCAGAGATAGAACAAAAGAAGTAGGAGACGGATCGAAGACACACCCTGCATGACCAGCAAGTTCAGCCAAGTAAACTAGGACCTCAGAAAAGCTTTCTGAAAAACTCACGGTCTCTTCCCGAAGAGCCAAAGACGCACCGAATACACCTATGGCAAGCGTCAGCTACAACACATTTTGCCCTCTCAGAGGAAATATCCGCTGGACACAATTTGCCGTATCCCACATGGAAAGAGCTAAACAGAATAAGAACTGACGTTTCACGTTGTGCTAGTAACCTGAAGAAATTGGGATACTAGGAGGACGATACCTGCGACTGTGGCGCGGTTCATAATAGTCGCCATCTACTATCATGCACAGAGATGAGAGAGAACTGCACAGAAGAAGACAGGGCCATCTATGTGGCTAACCATTAAAAATACAAAATTTAAAGCTGTTGTTGTACCGAAACAACAATACTGTGACAATAGTAGGTATGCATAATAAACCTTTCAAACTAAATCACCCTTAAGGTAAACTTGCCAGTGGTCAAAAATTTGGAAGGTATTTCTAAAATAAATGAAAAATTACCGTTATTAAAATTTATAATACCGGAAAATACTATATTCACTAATTTTATTGTTTATTCCAGAAAACGACATAATTGCACCAGAATTAAAGCAACACTTACCTTACTTTTTACTGGACACAAAAGTGGTAATTGCAATAATGCTATTTAATTCAGCAGACATATATGTTAAGTGGTCTTACAACATGTGCAGTCAAATTTGGTAGTGCACAAGTACTTGACACTTTTGTAAGATGACGTTGATATCAACAAATTTAAATATTTTACTTACCACTTTTGTGGTATCAACAATAGCAGTTAAGAAATACAAGCACAAATTCTTAGCGGTAATAAGTGCTTTTATGCATACAAAGACTTAATAAAAAGTAAGTTACTGAATCGTGAGTCTAAGCTTAGAATCTACAACACAGTAATTATACCAGTGGTCACATATGGATATGAAACGCTAACCCTCTCAACCACTGATGAAAATCAACTGAGAATATTTGAGCGCAAAATACTAAGGAAGATATTTGGACCATCCCAATACAGCGATGGTTTGTGGAGAATTAAAATGAACCACGAGCTGGATGAACTAATGCAGAGCACAGATATTGTTGGATTTGTAAAGTCACAAAGACTAAACTGGCTTGGTCACCTAGAAAGAATGCCAGATAATCGAGCTGTAAAAGTAGTAAAGAGATGGAAGCCCCAAGGAAACAGAACAAGAGAAAGGCCCCGTAAAAGATGGATAGACAACGTAGAGAGGGATCTTAAAACTATGAACATCAGGAAGTGGCGAATTAAAGTATCCGACAAGGCAGAATGGAAGAACATTGTTAAGCAGGCCAAGACTTACAAAGGTGTTGTAGCGCCATTAGATATAGAACAAGAAGAAGAGCTTACCACTTTTGTGCATGAGAAAATTCACGTCCGAAATTAAATATTAGTGCGTTTAGTGCACTAGAACATCGAACTGTAAAAAACCATATTTATCAATGCTAAAAATATGGCCAAAATAACATACTTTTCTTCACTTAACTGTTATCAATAGTTTATTATCTCTAGGCATTGTTTTCGATACTCAGACATTTTAAAATAATCCAGACGTGATATAGTTCTTGCCTTTAACGTCAATTCCTCACCTCCATACAATACAGGATTGTATTGATGTACAGGCAGTACAGGATTTAATGGCGCGCCGTTAGACTCAGGTTTCTGTTGATAAATAGTGCTTTCATTTTAAAGAACATACTACGACTATTTCGATTCTAATTTTTTGACTTTATCGTCATCTCCTATTTATCGTTTAGCCAGTATTCCAAGTAATTAAATATCTTTGCTTAATAATATATGCCTTGACGTACAGTCCGCACTATCACAAAGTTTATAGTTTGCTGATGACCATAAGTTTTGCTTTGTTATTACAAAAGACAACAGAAAAAACCGTTGATTATAGAACCATCAGTTTGTTAAACCACTTATTGAACATTTTTCTGAAGGTAATACATGGTCGTATCAACAGTAAATGCGAGGAATACCTGGATGACACTCAGTTTGGTTTCCGTAACGGGTTTGGAACGATAGAGGCACTGTTTGGAATGAAAGTACTTGCTCAAAGATGTAGAGATGTATCTGTAGACATATACTGTTGTTTTATTGACTTCCAAAAGGCATTTGATCGTGTTAAGCACTCTATATTGATCAAAGCTCTAAAAGACATTGGCTTGGACGGCAGAGATGTTCGAATAATTCCAAATTTATATTGGAATCAAACACCATCAGTTTTAGGAGATGGTATGGAGTCATAGGATCTCAATATTAAAAGGGGAGTGCGACAGAGATGCCTCTTGTAACTCCTGATTTTCAACGTTTATTCTGAAAGAATTTTCAGATCAGCACTTTCCGAAAAACAAGAAGGAATACTTGTGAATGGTGAAGTCATCAATAATTTGCGAAATGTGAACGATACAGTACTCTTAGCTTCTAGTCAAGAAGGGCCAAGTAACACTACAGTGCCTGAAATCCTAAAAAGCGAGATAGAATATGCTATAAGGAAAAAAAAGGGGGTAAAGCTGCAGGATCAGATGAAATTCCTGTAGAATGGTTGAATGAAATGAATGAGATGAATGAAACTTATAGACGACGACGCACTTGAAATAATGGTGAACCTCTTTAACACAATTTATAGAACAGGCATTATACCAAAGAAATGGCTCTCCTCTACTTTTGTCACAATCCCGAAGACGAATAACGCCAGAGAGTGTTCAGACCACAGAACTATAGCATTGATGAGCCACACACTAAAAGTATTTTTAAAAATGATTCACAAAAGAATATTTAATAAATTAGAAGATGACATAAGCGCCACACAGTTTGGATTCAGAGGTGGACTGGAACCGGAAGCTTTGTTTGGTCTGATGTGTTATCAAAGATGTTTGATGTAACAAACTCTACGTAGTTCATAGATTTGAGAAGGCCTTCGATAAAGTCAGACACCAAAAGCTGTATGAAATCCTAAGAAGCAAAAACATCGACAGTCGCGACATTAACATCATATCCAGGTTGTACTGGGGACAAACAGCAAAAATCAAAGTTGATAATGAGTTAACCGAAGAAATTGAGATTCGTCGAGGTGTGCGTCAGGGTTGTGTGCTTTCTCCACTATTATTCAATATATATATATATATATATATATATTATATATATATATATATATATATATATATATATATATATATATATAGCGAAACAATATGTCAGGAAGCGCTCCTAGAGCAAAACATTGGTATGAACATTAACGGAGAGTTAATTAACAATATACGATACGCTGATGACACGCTTATAGTAACAGATAACCTAGCAAATTTACAGTTTTTGATGGAAAACATAAACACTCATACCAATAAGTACGGTCTAAAACTGAACATCAAAAAGACTAAATTCATGATTGTAATAAAGAAGCTATACACCAATGTGAATTTAACCATAAATAATCAGTCAGCTGAAAGAGTTACGTCCTACAAATATTTAGGGGTTTGCTTTACTGATACTAATGACCAGACAAGAGAAATCAAGAGGCGAATAGAGATAGCGAGACAATCGTTTGTCAAAATAAAAAAGTTCCTATGCAGCCGAGACATAAATATAAACTTAAGAACGAGAATGTTAAGGTGCTATGTTTTCTCTGTTCTGCTGTACGGCATGGAAGCCTGGACACTGAAAAAGATAAACATCAAAAACATTGAGGCATTCGAGATGTGGTGTTACAGGAGAATGTGGAAAATACCATGGACAGAAAGAGTAACAAATCAAGATGTTCTGCTGAAGATGGGGAAGGAATGCGAAGTCATAAAAACCATACAAACGAAAAAACTGGAATATCTGGGCCACATAATAAGAGGAGAAAAGTACTCTCTGCTTAGACTCATAATCCAAGGAAAAATCTCGGGAAAGAGAAATGTTAGACGTAGGAAGGATTTCCTGATTGCGATATTTAAGGGAGTGGTATGGGTGCAGTTCAATAAAGTTGTTCAGAGCTGCAGCCAACAAAGTAAAGATTGCTGTGATGGTAGCCAACCTCCGATAGGAGACGGTACTGCAAGAAGAAAAAGATGGTAACCAACTTCCGAAAGGACATGGTACATGAAGAAGAAGAATTTTTATTTTAGGACCATAGTTTTGACTTCGGTATTGGCTTGATTTATTAGGAACTATTACTTGTAAGATGACCTGCATCAGCATAAAACAGTAGGTCATAGGCAAATTTTTCTTGGTATAGTGCATATTTGATACGTGTTCACGTTTTATGAACTATTTGATTTTTTTACAATTAGAGTGAAAAAAGCTTAAACTTAAACATTACTTGCAACTTTGTGTATATCTTTTTCTAATAAATCTATATTAATATATTTATTAACTAGTTATTAATCTCTTTTTAGAATATCAAAAACAATATCTTACAAAAAACCATTAACAAAATCTTACTAATTATGCTCGTATTAATAATATAAATGTGTTTGTTTACCAGATATAACTGTTTACCATGACTACAATTTTTTCTGTATGTATGCATCCTTGTTGATTTTGCGACTCTTTTAGAGGCCGAAATATTGACACCTGGTTTTTTCCTGGTTTAGTTTGTCTGCGTTTACATTTTTTATAATATTCGTTACACATTTGCTTTTTTTCTGGCTTTTTTGCTATTTCTAAGATTTTCAAAATTGGAAGGACTTTGTTTATTTTAAAAAATAAGAATACACCTAATCTACAAGATTATTCAGTATTTTTCTTTAACCTAATTTTGCTGACACTGTTTGTAAGCTAGATGTCACCTGGTCCATCTTAGTATTTTTTTCTTGACATCAAATGCCCACTTCTTTGTTGTGGCTACACAGCACAGCACTGACTCTTCTTTTAACTAACTGCTCACGTTGTTGCTGTGGCTACAATGCATAACAATAACTAAGCCTTGCACAGGGCACACGCGATCGTTTCTTTTTTGTATACTGGACCCTCGATAATTATATGATTCACTGATAATTGAGTTGCACTTGGTACACATTGAAGTAGCGTCCTTGTTAATAATATGTTTGTTTGTAGGTTGAATATGTCCTATTCAAAGTTAGTTAATGATGACTTGGTCTTTTTATTTCTTAGTAAGACGAGGGTAGCACCTACTTGAACCATGCATTTTTTGAGTTTGATGGCAGTGTGATCCCAGGTAGTCTGCCAAGCTCTGTAGATGTGGTCTTTGATGTTTACTTTGTGATCAGTCCATGGTATTTTATTTATGATGGCTTCCTCATTGCCACTTATTTTCATGTGGGAAGGTATCCAAATAAAGGATATGTCTTTTTGTTGAGCCTGTAAATGAAATATTTCTTCCTTGATCTTAAGGAGTATAGCGTGAGTTGTATATAACTGTTTTATTCCAAGTAATGAGTTTATTGAATCGGCGTTAACAATAAATTTGCTTTTTCAGAAATTTGTGATAATAACAAATTTGCTAATTTACCCTTGAGTAATCCAACTTTGGACATAGGCCTCGCCCAAATCAATCCAGTGTTTTCTATCTTGCTACACTTGCTTCCAGTTGTGCTTTCCGATCTTTTTACTGTTATCAGACCATCTCATTTGTGGTCTTCCCCTACTTCTATTCTCTAACCATGGTTTCCATTGTTGTATTTCGTGATTTCATCTTTTATCCTTTAGTCGGACATTGTGTCCTGCGAAGCTTTATTTTAATTTGGCAGCATGTTCTTCTGCGTCTTTTACTTTGGTTTTGCTTCTAATTCATTTGTTTTTTTTTCTATAAGTCTCATCCCGAGCATTGGTCTTTCCATCGCTCTTTGTGCCTTCGCTATTTTATCCATTTTAGGCTTGGTGAGTGTCCACGTCTGTAAACCATACGTGAGTATAGGTAGGGTACACTGATCGTAAATTCTGGTTTACAACTATTGTTCTATTTTAGTCCTTTTCAAAATCCAACTCAGGTTTCCAAATCCTGCCCACGCTAACCTTATTTTTCTGGTAATTTTGGCAGTTTGATTGTCTTTGTTTCTAACTTACATTATCTATCTCAGGTAGATGTTTTCGCTTATTGTTTCTAAATTTATGTCGTTTAACGTTATTTCTCCAATATTCGGTGTATATTCTCCAGTATATATACAACAATTTGTTGGAATTCGTATGGTGAACATGGTGGTCTTCATGTTTTCGCAGATAGAAGCTAAAGCATGCCCTTCATCACATTTTTTGAAAGCATAAGTAAAGATTTAATGAGTTGATGGGTATTTGGAGATTGTATGTTTAAAAGCTTGCTGGATAATTAACGAATGTGCTAAATATTTAAGGAGTTCTTTTAGATAAGTATCTATGTTTAAAGGTTTCATAATCCAAGAAGGAAAATTTACATAAATGGACACTGTAAGTTTGGAATGTTCTAAATTAAGACCAATACGTTTTATTCTCTCAATAAATGGTAGTATTTTCATTTTAAGGACCTGTAGTGATCGGAACATACATTTGTTCTGCAAAACATTGTTGAGTAGGTTACGCTGTTTTTGTCTGCTAAAATTTTGGCAATATAATTTAGTGACAGAAGTTGCCTTAGGGGAGATTCATTAGCAAGAACTTGTAAGCTTGTTACCGGACTGGTTCTGGAAGCATATAAAACTAATCTCAAGCATGTATTGTAAATATTGTCAAGTTTTTTTATTAATACTTCGTATTAATGATCTGTAAAAAGTAAGTAAGGTTGTTTTATTAGTCCCCCAAAAGGCATTTGACAGCATTTTTAGTATGTTAATTCTGGATTTGTAAGATCGTTGCAGATTGGTTAAATCTATTTCTAGTTTCAAAATAAATTTGACTAACACTTTATTTTTGTTTACAGATATATTTTAAGCAATTATCTTATACCTGAATTTTAAAATACCAATAACATAATTTGTGTACGAATTATGCTAAAAGAAGGTATTTTACGCTTTATTTTTTGCTTTTTTTTGACAACCAATAGTCAGGTACCTATTTGGTTTTCTGTTGTGCGAGATATGCTACTTTTATTATTCACTCGCAATATCCTTTTCCATTTGTTTTAAACGTTTCAAGGTTTGGCATTTTTTCCCAGTAGCTGTAGCTTCCTCTGTGGTTATTGCTCGTTGTTGCCCTGGAAATCATCAGGGTATTTTAACTCTACTGCCCCAAACTGGTCACATTGCTACTGTAGTAATCCTTTCCCAAGTTAATATGCTTCTTTTCTAACTTGGCTGCACCATACTAAAGACGACCATATCAGAAATACGTATATACCTTGTTTGGTTTTCTGTTTTGCGAGATATGCCATTACATTTTACTGTTTTTATCCACTTGCATTATCCTTTATATATATATATATATATATATATATATATATATAATATATATATATATATATATATATATATATATATATATATCGTGTTCTGTATTATAATCAATCTGCCTACTCCTCAGTGTCGAACTGACATGGCCTGAGCGGTGTGGGCGGGAGGTCGCTGAAGTAGGGGTCGCCATGTTGGCGGCAATCGTTTTGCGTCATCGCGCGTATTTGAGCTGTTAGGACGTTTTTCGATTTCGATAGCTTCACGAATGATTCTTGATTTTAAGGAGCGGATGGGGCGATGGTTTTTGCTCTTTCAAAGTCTATTTTGTGGCCTGTTTGAATGTGATGTTGGGCTAGGGCTGAAGTAGTATCGGAATGTTTGACTGATATAGAATGTTCGTAATTACGGTTATGGATTCGTCGGTTTGTCTGTCCGATGTATGTACGTGGGCAACTAGAACAAGGTATCTCGTAGACACCATGGTCTTCATTAGGGATTTGGTCTTTTACGGATCTGACGAGATTGGACAACTTAGAGTAAGTAGTAAAGATGGTTTTGATGTTTACAGGAAGAAGAGTTCTACTGATTTTGTCAGTGACACCTTTAATAAAAGGTAGAAAGATTTTGGGTTGATCCGGCGGCAAGGTTTCTTTTTTGGATGGAATGGGGTTTAGATGTTTTTGAATGCTCCTATTGATTTGGGTTTTGTGGTAGCCGTTTTGTAAGAGTGTTTGCCTTATTGAATTGATTTCGGATGACCTATGATTGATGTCGCTAAGTCTTATGGAACGAGAAATGAGAGTGTTGACCACTGAATTGAGTTGGGCGGGGTGATGATGTGACTGGGCATTAAGATATCGGTTTGTATGAGTGGGTTTCCGGTACACGGAATAGGAAAAACTGTGAGGTAAGTTTTTCTGAATAAGGACATCAAGGAATGGCAAAGACGCTTCAGACTCGACTTCCATCGTGAATTGAATACTAGGATGTATTCCATTCAGGTGGGAGAGGAAGAGATCTAACGCGTCCTTACAATGAGGCCAAATGACAAAAGTGTCATCAACATACCGTAACCAGCAGGTGGGTTTAAGATTTGATGAGGACAGGGCTCCCTGTTTCGAAATGTTCCATGAAAATATCAGCTATTACGGGAGAGAGGGGAGATCCCATTGGGGCAGCTTTGATTTGTGCAATGTCGAGCATTAAATTCTCAACGCGGTTCTTCCCGAGAACCTAATGATAGTAGTCGTGGTATTTTTTTTTAATCAACTTGCATCGGCCATGAGACTTAGCTGTGTTGGAAACGCGACTATAAATAGCGGATATAAATAAAGTATCTATAGTAAAATGACAATTAAAGAAAGAGATTATCATAGAGAGTAGAAATGAAAGAAGATAAAATAATAACATTATAGATACAATTTTGGATCAAGTGTGATGCGGAGGATAGGAAATATCCTTCACTAAACAAGTCAAGATAATAAATTACACGTTAAAATAAATAAAAACGTAAGCACAAAATAAAAATGCTTGTAGTAAAAAGAAAATCACATTTACCAGATCACGAAAATATCATAATTTAAATAAATATTTCGTGGTTGAAAACTGAATCGTTGCTTTTAAAAATCCTCATAGGTCAAAGGTTCAATGTTGATAAAGAATGAATTGATCGAACCTTGTTTGCTTTAATCAATTATATATTTTTAAATGTTTTTGTGGAGCGTTTAGTCGTACAGTGTAATCGCGTAGGTTATGGCAATGTTACCAAGGACTAGACACAAAAAGTTAGTTTTAGGGTTTAAAGTGTTAAGTTTGGTTTCTGTTTCGGTTGTTTATTTACTAATAAGTGTATTTTCAAGTGAAGAGCGGTCAGATACTTACAATGTTCTAGGTAAGCACATTAATCAATGACGAAAAAACTATACATATAATATAGATTGTATTTTAAAATTTGTCAATAAATGTATGTTAATTCAATTATTCTTCCATTTTTTTAATTTTAATATCGTTCTCTCCTAGGTTTGACTAAACTTACGAACATACGCCAAAACTCTGAAATAAATTCCATTTTCGGCATTGGACTAAAGAGTATTCGTTAAACTTAAGAAAGAATAAATTGGTCAGCCAAACGTCAAAACTTAATTTCATAAAATCGGAGTTTGACTAGTCAAACTTTGATCAGGTTTTAAAACATCATAATTTATTAGATTTGGTTTAATAAAGTGTCATTTTTTAATTTTTATGTTTATTATTTTTATAATGTTGTAAATAAAATAAAACCGTAGTCTTTATTCTGACAAGGTGAGGCTTTACGATATTTAGACTAATGGCACAATACACTACACCTTTTTTTCTTCTTATTGCGCCGTCTCATTTTAAATGTTGGCGATCCAAATGGCAATTGTAGCTTTGGAGACTGCTGCATAAAATATTTGTGTGAATGAGTTGTGAAACGATCTTCTCAGATCTTTCAGCCACGAGTTCTGGCACCTTCCAACTGATCTTTGGCCCTGCACTTTACCTTCTTATATGATTTGGAGTATTCATATCTTTCATCTCTCAACACATGACCCAAGTATTGTATTTTTCTCTTTTTGACTATTCTGAGTAATTACTTTTGTTAACTTATGCACCGAAGTGCCTCACCATTGGTAACTTTTTGTATTCGTGGAATACTCAGCATCCGTTTTTATATATACAATTTAAAGGCATCTATTCATTTTTATGTTTCAGAGTCTATTGTCCAACTTTCACAGCCATACAGCAAAACAGAGAAAATGTTACATCTGATCATTCGAATTCTTAGCTCTAGACTAAAGTCTTATGTTGTAAACAATGTTTTCATGTTTATGAGTGTTTTCCTCACTTATTCGATGCTTGATAGGATTTCTTTTTTGGGTAA
This sequence comes from Diabrotica balteata, assembly GCA_918026665.1. Taxonomy (NCBI): domain Eukaryota; kingdom Metazoa; phylum Arthropoda; class Insecta; order Coleoptera; family Chrysomelidae; genus Diabrotica; species Diabrotica balteata. The sequence continues at coordinate 63,301,051 of OU898276.1, read as the reverse complement.
ACTGGCTCTTAATATTTGCTCCCAAATAATTTATTGAAGTTACGTGTCCAATTATTTGTCCCTTAGCATAAATATGTACGTTTGTTGGTATTTTTGAAAATATTAGAATTTTAATTTTGGAAACATTTAGCTATGACGAACTACCGCATTTGATATATTTTGCAGTTCTTGTAAGTTGCTCGCTATTAGGACGGTATCATTAGCGTACCTGGTATTTAATGTTTTTCTAAATATATATTCCGAATACAGAATAAATAATAGCGGTGATAAGACGCAACCTTGTCGCACTCCTCGTCGAATTCGTATATCTTCGGATGCCGTGTTCTCTATTTTAATTGTAACCGTTTGGTGGTTCATGCAGGCAAATGCTTTTCGATAATCAATCTTCTTCTTACGGTGCCTTATCCTTAACGACGTTGGCCATTACATTTGCCCATTTAATCTTATTTGTAGCAGCCCTGAATAGTTCCATGGAGGTCATGTTCGTCCATTGCCGTAGGTTTTTAAGCCAAGAGTTGTGTCTTCTTCCTGGTCCTCTTTTGCTATTGACTTTGCCTTCGATTATAAGTTGGAGCAGTTCATACTTTTGATTTCTTATGATGTGAAAAAATATTGTGTTTTCCGTTCTTTTATTATAAGCATAAGCTCTCTTTCCTTATTCATCCTCCGCAAGACTTCCGCATTTCTCGTATGGCTCATGTAGGATATTCTGAGCATTTTACGGTAACACCAGAGTTCGAATGCTTGGATTCTTTTTTGTGTTGCTTCTGTCATTGTCCAGGCTTCAACACCATAGAGCAAGGTGGAGAAAACATAGCACTTAAGTTTTCTAGTTCTCTAATGAGTTGCATAGAACTTTTTGCATTTTGTAAAACATTGTACGTGCCTTTTCCAGGCGTATTCTTATCTCTAGTGAGTGGTCCCAAGTTTCATCAAGATTACGTCCAAGGTACGTTGTTCTTGTTACTATTTCCAGATCTGTTCCGTCGCCATTGACCTTCACCCTTCTGTTTTGGTGCTTGCTGATGACCATCGTTTTTGTCTTCTTTGTATTCAATTTCATTCCAAATTCTCTACAGGCTGTCGTTACTCGGTCCATTAAGCGTTGCAGGGCTCCAGCATTATCTTCCAGTATGACAGTGTCATCAGCATATCGCAGGTTATTTATACATTGCCCGTTTATAATTATACCATCCGAGGTGCCTTCCAAAGCTTTCTGAAATATCTTCTCAGAGTAAACATTGAACAGCAAGGTGATAGGACACATCCCTGTCTTACTCCCTTCTCGATATTGATTTTTCCAGATGTTTCGCTTTTTATTCTGATTTTAGCCTTTTGTTCTTGGTAGAGGTTTGAAATGATCCTTAAGTCTTTATCGTCGATATTACATGACCTTAAAATATCTATTAGTTTATCATGTTTCACCAGGTCAAACGGCTTCTGAAAGTCTATAAAACACAAGTATACATCAGAATCGACATCTCTACATCTTTCAACTAGCACACGTATTGAAAAAAGTGCTTCTCTTGTTCAGAACCCATTCTTAAAATCAAACTGAGTTTGACCGGTGTGTTCGTCTAGTTTATTGTATACTCTATTGTGTATTACTCGTAGGAAAAGCTTCAACATATGATTCATCAGGCTAATAATCCTATGGTCTTCACATTTCTTGGAGTTTCTCTTCTTTGGTAGTGGTATAAACACCGATGTCAGCCAATCATTTGGTATTATGCCTGTTTCGTATATTTTGTTAAATATATCTTCCATTACTTCGATGTGTTCGTCTAGTAATATCTTTATTATTTCAATTGGGATATTATCTTCCCCAACAGCTTTTCCGTTCTTTATCTGATTTGTCGCTTTGATAATTTCTTGCTTTGTGATATAAGGTCCAGTCGATGCCTCCTGCATGTAAATGTTCGTCCTTTCTCGGTCTTGAAACATCCCTTCCACGTATTCTCTCCATCTACCTATTTGATCTTCTATGTTCAGTAGCGGGTTCCCATGTATATCATCGATGAAAGACGTAGGAGTTTGTTTAAATTTTCCAGTGGCTTCTTTTACTTTTTTATGTAGATTGAAAGTATCATGTCTTTGTTCCAACTCTTCAATTTCTTGGCATCTTTCATCTAGCCAGGTTTCTTTGGTTTGTTGGATCTTTATTCTGATATTCTTGTGTATTTGCTTGTATGTTGTTTCATTTTTACCTCTGTATTTTCTTCTTTCGTCCATCATGTTTAAAATTTCTTCTGTCATCCATGGTTTGTTCTTTTTGCTTGTATCTTGTTTGAGGTAGTCTTCTGTTACTCTTGTAAGTGTTTTCTCAATATAGTGCCAGTCTTCCTCGGGAGTTTGTGTCGATTGTACTGTTCTGTTACTCAAGTGTCTATGTATTTCTTCCCGTATCATTACTAGTGGATTCTTCTTTAAGCTTATCTGGGTTAATAGCTATTATTTGCTTATTTCTTTTTGTTCTTTTAAATTCTATCCTAATTGTTGTTAATCCGGTAATCAATAAAACATGCATAATGTTATTGTGTTATTAATCAAAAACTCACACTTCTTATAAATTCGTGTATGAATGATTCTGAGAAAAGGTTTACGGACATGAGACATAATGCTTAATATTCGATAGTCACGCAGTGTGAGGCATTGGATTTTTTTGGTAATGTTACGAATTTTGATTTTAGCCAGTCTGATGGTATTTTACCTGTGTCATATATCATATTGAATAGTGCTGTTAATAAGTCGAGCCTTTTACTTTCGTTGTCTGCAATAAATCTAAGTATTTCGACATTGATATTGACATTGATACAAAATGCATGGTTACAACAGCAAATTTACTTAGATGTAAATTGAAGCTGGAAGGTTAGATAATAGAACAAGTGATGGAGTTTAAATATCTAGGCATTTCATTGGGCATTCCGTAGGCTACGGAAAGCTCGAAATCGAGGTGAATAGAGCAAACATAGTCGCAGGATGCCTAAATAAAACAATATAAAGAAATAAAAATATCGGCAAAGAAACGAAAGGCAGAATTTACAACACAGTCATCAGACTAATAATGACATACGCAGCACAAACAAGACCTGATACAGAAAGGACAAAAAGTATGTTAGAAATAGCAGAGATGAAAACACAGAAAAATTGATGGTAAGACACTATAGGATAGAGCTAGAAGTACAGATATACGACGTAGATGCAAGATGGAGAACATCAAGAACTGGGTAAGAAATAGAAGAATAGGATGGAACGATCATATAAGCCGAATGACAACAAATAGAGTAGATGACCACAAAAACGATGTAAAGGCAACTTACTGGAGGCACATTGAAAAACAGACAGAGTCATGTCTATATAAAAAGAAGAAGACGAAGAAGACATTGATATTGTCTGAACTGGTAGCTTTTCTGTTTTTCTGAGCTTTTACTGCATAAATAACTTTTTCTTTGGGTATTTTTGGACCTTTTTTATTAATTCTATCATCCATGGAAGGTGAAGAACAAGGTATATCATCATCAAAAAGTGTCTGAATGGATTCTTTCTATCTCTCCAGTTTGTTTTCTGTACCTCCAATTCTCTCGTTATTTTATTTCTTAATATTGTTTCTTCTCTCTTTCTGTATCCACTTCTCATTTCTTCTACTTATCTATGGTTAGAGGTGTCGTATCTTTTTTGAAGTTGTTCAATTTTTAGACATTTTTCTTTAGCTTCTCTGTACTTTTTTCTAATGATTTTATTACCTCATTAGTATTCTATTATGTTTGTTTTTTTTGTCTAACGTTCATGAGGTCCATGTTTACATAATTTTAAAAAGCTTTTTTTATTGCAGTAGTATTTTATAAAGCCTTGTCCCCCAAATTTGAAATCTTTTAAACTGATTTCTCTTACAGACAACTGAATGTCTGGCACATCTTTGAAATTAAGAAAATTCTCTTTGTATTCTTTTATTTGATTCTCCAAAAAAAAGTATGTTTTATGTTCTGTGTGGCATATCTATTCTGTATAAATCGGCAACTATTATATCTTGTGAGATAGCCAAAACATTGCAAACACCTTCTTTTGCTTTATCAAAGGGAATAGTGATGATTACACTATGTCCAATCGCAATTGGCGGAAATTTGTGTTCAGTTAATTATTGATAACATTAGCCTAAGCATAAGGACCTTCAATCGTCTTTGCTTTCTTTATTTAAATATTTTCTGTTGGTGCAAAACGCATGCATGTAACTTTACTTTCAAAGCCTAGTATGCACCAAGTGTGCTCTTAGCGTACACAACATGTACAACCTGATTACACATTATGCAAATATGTGCGCCAAAGTCCTCCTTTTGGCAAATAAAACAAGCTATATTTGAGAAAGTAATCTCAATTGTTAAACAATTTTTTTTCTTTTTTAGTGACTATAGTCCACGGGCTTTGTCAATAAGGTTATCCATAGTTTTTTCTCAATTCACGTATTTTCTTTCACAGTTGACGATGACCAGTTGTTTTCATTTCGTCTTTGACCTAAAATAAAATTCATGTAACAGGTAATTCAGTAAAATGGCACGATTTATCAATGCTGCTGGCAAAAAATAAAGAAACCACGAGCTTGCGACGTAAACGTTGTGAATCTAGACAGTTGGAAGTTAAATTATCATAAAGAAGTGGTCGGGTGAACAACGCGCATTTGCTGTGAAAGCTTATCAGAAAAATTGTGAAAAAATTGTGCCTGTATAACAAGGGTTTCGCTTACAATACCATTTGGCACCTGGCGTATTATTTCCTTATAATAAGGCTATTCAGACTTGTATTAAAAATTTTGAAAGTAGTGGTTTAAAATCTTGGAAAAGAGATGGCACTGTCAGATCTGCTCGCACACCACAGAATATTAAAGTATTGCGAAACTCATTACATGCCAGTCGTCGAAGATCCTTGCGACAACGAAGCTAAAATATGGGATTAAGCTGCACCACTACGAGCAGAATTTTGGTATAGAATAAAGATCTATAGTCTCCATATCCATAAAGATCTCCAGTGTTATCCATACAAATTTCAGATTGGGCTCTTAACGTGCTTCGAGATTACTTCACTTTACTAGGCTTCTGTGAACAAATATTGAGGCGTATTAATGACAACGATAACTTGATGCATAATCTTTGGGTGAATGGTGAAGCTTACTTTCGTCTAAGTGGGTATGTTAACAAACAAATTTTCGTAATTGGTCCGACAATAATCCGCAGCAATTACATTGAAGACTATATTTAGAAAAGATGACTGTGTGGTGTGCAATTTCTTCGTTAGGGATCATCGAATCTTATTTTTGTGAGGACGAGGATGGGGCATACATTAACAGTAAACTCTGATAGCTACGTGCAAATGTTAAACTAATTTTGTTCTTCCGGCAATCAAGAATATCGAGGCTTCGAAAGAACGGATACGCGAAGAAGTGGAAGAAATATGTCAAAAAATTTAATAAAAAGATATTTTTTCAGTTATTCTTTTGTTTGTTGGAAATCGTAACGTTTCATTGAATCACCATGTACTTAGCCAAACTAAATTACAATAATGTAAATTATAATTGAAAAGCTTATTTTCTTCTTTGTCTTCTAAATGTGCCTACCTTCTAGAGATGTTTGCGATCACATTGACCCATCTTATTCTATTCACAGCAGCTCGAAATAAATCAGTTGTCGTTAGACCAGTCCATTTTCTCAGATTGGCTAGCCAGATATACGTATACGTCCAGAACTTCTCTTGCTCTCAATCTTGTCCTGTAAAATCAACTGTAGAAGTCGGTATTTATCATTACGCATGATGTGGCCAAAGTAAGCCAGTTTTCTATTTTTGATGGTGTTAATAATTTCTTTGTCTTTTCTTAACCTCTATATTACTTGTGTGGTGTATATATAAGACCCTTAACATACGTCGGTGGTACCACATTTAAAATGCCTCCAATCGTTTTATGACACCCTCTGTAAGGCTCCAGTTTTCTACTACATAAAGGAGGATACTAAAGACGTAACATCTAAGTATTCTTATGCGTATATTGATATTTAAAGATAAGTTGCAGAGAATCTTCCTAAGACTTTTGAAAGAGCTTCTGGCTTTTTAATACGAGTTTTTATTTCGTAGCTGTAATCCCAAGTATCTTTAACATTACAGCCTAAATAGCATATTTTTTCCACTTTTTCTAACGGTGTATCGTTAATTGTAATTTTGGCGTTTATGCCGGTGTTCTTACTAATGATCATTATTTTTGTCTTTTGCAATTTAGTTTTAGGCCGTATTTGTTACATGCTTCTATAACGTTATCCATCATCCTTATCCTATATTATTATCGCTACGTAATTTCTGTTTCTTGTTGTGTCGTTTCCAGAATAATAGATATGGTATTCATCTATAATTCTTATTCCAGAATTTGGCCATCGAACTTCACTGTATCCTAAAATATCTATGTTTTAAAATAAAAATAATAAAGTAACTTTTGGGCCATTATTGGCTTACCGGATGATATAAATCCAACATTTTAATTTTTTATGTTTTTATTTCATTTAAGACGTTATAGATTTCTTCAGGCCTAGAATAAAATTTTATACACTGACCATTTGAATGTGCATTTAAAATTTGTATTTATTTTTAAAAAGTCTCATTTCCCTACTGGTTTTATTTTCAAGGCGTGTTAAATCCTTCTTTTTCTTCTACGGCACTACAGCCCAAAATGAGCCTTGGCCTCCTTTATTTTTTGCCTCCACCCTTGTCTGTCTGTGGCTGCTCTTCTCCATACACGGACTCCTAAAAGTGCTTGTGCGTCGCTGCTTACTGTGTCTTCCCAGCGCTTTCTTGGCTTTCCAACTGGTCTCTTTCCCTGCATTCTGGCGTTCAGTGCTCGTTTTGGTAGCCTATCCTCTCCCATTCGTATCACATGTCCGGCCCATTGCAATCTTTGGATTCTAATGAAGTTTGACAGGGGTGTTTCCTTATACAGTTGATAGAGCTCGTTGTTATATCGAATTCTGAAGATTCCGTTTTCCCTCACAGGTCCTAGTATTCTCCTCAGTACTTTTCTTTCGAATGTGTCGAGTTTGTTTTTGGATGTTTCTTTCAGGACCCATGCTTCGCTGCCATAACATGCTATTGGCCGAATTAAAGTTTTATATATTCTCATCTTTGTATTTCGGTGGACACTTTTAGACCGAAATATATGGGAGAGGGCAAAATAAGCTTTGTTTGCCTGCGTTATCCTTTTTCGTATTTCTCCATCCTCTGCTCCATCGGCATATATTTCTACTCCCAGGTATGTAAACTTTCCAACCGTTTCAATGTCATCTTCATGTATAATGTTTTGTGGGATTATATTTCTTCTCGTCTGTACCATTATTTTTGTTTTTTCTGTGTTAATTTCCAGACCTAGCCTTTTCGTTTGTGTTTTTAACTCTGCGTATGCTTCCTGTGCTCCTGTTGATGTTCTACTCATAATATTAATATCATCGGCGTAGGCAGCCAGTTGAACCGTTTTATTGGTCAGTAGGTTTTCTCGTCCAGTTTGCATTTGCCTGACCGCACACTCCAGTGCCAGGTTAAACAATGTTGGTGCCAGCCCATCTCCCTGCTTTAGTCCCTGCGAGATTTTGAAAAAGTCTGTCCGGTTGTTTTGTATTCGTACACATGCCTGAGTTTCATCCATTGTGGCTTTAATGAGTCTAATTAGCTTATGTGGTATTGCTAATTCTGCCAATATATAGTATAGTCTGTCCCTTTTGACTGAATCGTATGCCTGTTTGAAGTCTACAAACACGTTGTGAACATCAATGTCGTGTTCCCACGATTTGCTCAAGACCTGCTTGACTGTAAATATTTGATCCATTGTCGATCTTCCCCGTCTGAAGCCCGTCTGATATACTCCAATAATATTTTCTGCTAAGGGTTGGAGTCGCTGGTTTATAATATACGTGAGGACTTTATACGCTGTACATAGTAGAGAAATTCCACGGTAGTTTTTGCATTGGAGTTTGTCTCCTTTTTTATAGATTGGTGTTAAATCCGCCTGGCTTATATATAAACGCCTAAAGGTCACGTAACTCATCATGGGTATTTACTCGTTTGCTTGTATAATAGTTAATTGTACAGTAAGCGATAAGCATCTGTGATACAAAGGTTCATTGGTTTTTTTTATTAATTTGTGGGAATGACACTAATAACTAGTTTTTAGAAGAGCTTTCATACGGGTTATACCGCGAGAAAAAGATCATCATCATCCTCATCATCATTAACCGATTTGCATCCACTACTAGGCCTCCCATAAATAATTCCATTCCATGATATCTTAAGCACCCTTAATACAGTTGTGCTCGATGCGCTTAATGTCGTCTAACCACCTTGTTGAAGTGCGTCCTCGATTACGTACATATATACATAAAGAACATAATATACATAACAAAAAATTGAAAAAGCTTTGCTACCAACTGATTACCACATTAAATTTAAAAAGTTTGGATACGTGTTTTTTCTCGGCAAGGACTGGTTTACTCATGCCTGGAAATTATCGGTTAGAAGGTGCATAGCCTTAGAAGTCGTCTTCAAAACTACAAATTGGTCAACATATGGCACCAACGTCAATGCCAATAAGGTAAACTAACTTAACAAATTATGATGAAGAAATTTTCAGACAGATCTCATACACCAGCCTCAAAATGACTATAACAAAGAAAAAAACAATGAAAAGCACAGGCACTCTAGACCTGTACCTAGAATCCTTCTTCTTCCTTTGCCTATCCGTTTCGGACGTTGGCTATTAACAAGGCTATTTTGACTTTGTTTACGGCACCTCTGAACAGTTCGGTCGATGTTAGTCCGAACCATAGTCGCAGGTTATGCATCTATGAGTGTCGTCTTCTTCCCGGTCCCCTCCTACTGTCGATTCTTCCTTGGAATATTACCTGTAGCAGCCGGTGCTTATGCCTCATGACATGTCCGAAGTACTCAAGCTTCCGTTTCTTTACGGTGAAGATTATTTCTTTGCTTTTGCCTATTCTCTGCATTACTTCCATGTTAGTGATGTGGTCTGTCCAGGATATCCGAAGAACACGGCGATATATCCACAGCTCAAAGGATTCTAGTTTCTTCAGGGTGGCTTCCGTTGTGGTCCATGTCTCTGCTCCATAGAACAAGACCGGGAAGACATAACATTTGACTAGTCTTAATTTTGGTTCCATTGAAATTTTTCTTGTGAACCACTTTTTCTTGTTGTTGAACGCGTTTCGCGCTTTTTCAATTCGTGATCTTATTTCTGTTGACTGGTCACATTTTGTGTTGGCTGTGGTTCCAAGGTATGTGTATGTCTCCACTTGTTCTATTTTTAGGTTGTTTAATGTCAATTGCATCGTTGGTTGTTGTGTTCTGCTGATGAGCATGCATTTAGTTTTGGTTGTATTGAGTTCTAAACCATGAATACCTAGAATACCTAGAATAAATTCTGAAAATTAACATAGATAACCAAAGAACGGATATTACCAGGAGAGCAAGACTGGCATGAGCAGGATTTGGAAAACTTAGTGGGATACTAAAAAATTGCAAAATACCCCAATACTTGAGGAGTAAACTGTTTAATTAGTGAATTCCTTTCATGACATATTAATGTCAAACCTGGACCCTAACTAAGGCAAATATGAATAAACTAGCCATAATAGAAAGGGCAATGGAAAGAGCAATATTATGTATATAACTGTCAGATAAAAAGAGGAACGACTGGGTAATATCAAAATCAAAAGTCGAAGATATCACAACAAAAAATGGCAAACTCAAATGGAGCTTAGCAGGTCACACTGCTAGACAAAACGACTAACTTTGGAATGCCACCATCCAACACTGGAAATCTAACAAAGGTAAACGACTAAGAGGAAGACCAGAAATGAAATAGGTAAATGAAATAAAAAGAAGAGCAGACACAAATTGCGAATATGTTGCTTAAGATAGAGATCGATGAAATGAGTTGGAAAAGACAAATGTCTAAAGATGGACATTAAAAGAAGCTTATTTTCATACTTTGGGTGACATTTCTTACTGCCAAATTCTTCATATTTTGGTAATTTTGGTTATAGGTATATTCATACTTCAATTTCTGATTATATTACTTATTCTATATAGTATTCTCTTTATTTGATTTTATTAATATTTCTATGATTTTTGTTATCAAGTATAGTTTATTTATAATAATTTCGAGTTTTTTTTGTTGATTAATTCCTTAATATTAACATTGTTGTATCGTTAACATATATCGTCAGTTACATTATTGTTATTTTTTCGAGCCGTTCTTCCAAAATAAGAATAATAATACATATATTCACTCTATACGTTTATTAGAATGAAAGATTAATTAATCTTTCAGTGGCTGTATGGTGTACATAGTTGTTAATCATACATATAGAAGTGCAGTGCGTACTGCTCAAGGGTTAAAGCTTGCCTCAATTTCAAGAAAATTTAGTTCGAGATCTTCTAATATTATTTTTTAATAAGAACCTATCCTTTCTACAAATCGACAATGAACCAAACTTAGACCGAGATTAATTTCGAAAAGAAAAGGAAAAATTTGGTAAATGAAGATGGCGTTTGCTTGTCATAAGTCAAAAATACCAAATTTATTTCATAACACAGTGTTATAATTCATATAAAATAATATTTTATCCGAATTACATTAATATTATTTGTTTTAGACAATCCATCAAGACGACATCTTTTGCAGGTCAACAACGTGACCGATCATCCCGGTGAAAATTGCACTCCTCCTGCAATTGACGAATTTCCCTCAGATGGCTTTACCAGGGAACAACGAAGACATGGCGCCATCGTTCTGCATATACTGCTGTCTTGTTATTTGTTTGTGTTGCTGGCGACAGTATGCGACATCTATTTTGTACCCGCTGTCAAAAAATTCTGTAGTAGTAAGTATATTATTATTGAAATTAAGTTTTTTACGGTCATTTCGTAAGCATAATATAAATATTTACCATTTTATTTAAAAATAAGCTTTATGCGCAATTTGTACGCAATAAATTGATATTAAAAATAGAATATGTTATGACAAGAATTCATAATTGGATTAACCCAGCTGAGGCATGTTTTTTAAGACTTCAAGGTGAACTAGAATTTTTTGGAAATGTAGAATAAAAAAAGTACAATACATATCCCTCTTCAAATACATATATAAGCTTGCTTGACTTATAGAGCACACTGGGACCTTTCGTATTGAAAAAGCGTTCGGATAGGAAAAAACATGTATTCTAAATTGTTGACAACTGTTCCTGTAAAACAATAGATTGGAACGAGACAAGAAGGGTATTAATTAGGGTGAAACGAAAATGAACGAAAATAAAAAAGTTGAATAGCGTTGTGTCATAGTTGAAAAAATATGCTTCTTACAATCAAAACCAAGAATACGAAAAGGGACTTTATATCCTGAAGTACAACATATTTGATAATATATGAACTTTTCGCCTCTAAGCTAAATTTTTTTTTTATTTTTGTAAGACATTCACACAGCAACTGATATTAGACAATGAAAGAATTGAACACGTGGATTCGTACATCTACTTGGGAACAACAGTTAACTCAAATTGGAATCAAGCGAAGGAAATACGTATAAGAGTAGAAAAGGCAAGAGCATCGTTCACTAGCATGAAGCAAATTTTCACCTCTAAAAGCCTCACCCTACCTCTCAAAATTCGACTTCTGAAATGTTAAGTATTTTCCCGTTTTTGTTATATGGAAATGGAGGCGTGACATGACCGCAACATTGATGAAAAAAGTAAGGCCTTCGAAATATGGGTTTACCGACGAATAATTACGTATATCCAGGACGGTGAGCACGTGACCAACGAAGAGGTACTACGCCGATAGTAAGAGAGAGAGGCAGAATAAGTATAAAGAAAAGAAAGTTGGAATACTTGGGTCCCGTTATTAGACATAATAAAATAAAGAGTACTAGAGTCTGATCGTTCAAGGGAAGATAGACAGCAGAAGGGGTTCAGGGAGGAGAAACACTCGTGGGCTTCCAAACTTGCGCATGGTTCGGATTGTTATCGGCTGAACTATTAGAGCTGCGAAACAAAGTCAGAATAGCGCATGTTATGCCAAGTCGTAGGACAAGGCACATGAGAAAAAGAACAAGAAGACATTCTTGATACATATTTTATTATGCTGCTTTAAGGTTGTAGGAAATCACCAAACTATTCTGAAATTGAAATTTTATTATTTAATGAATCTAAAATGACCTAAAAAATAGCAAACTGAAACAAAAAGGCGTAGTTAGTTAAATAAACATTTTATTAACTCAGAATAATGAAAAACAAAACAATAACACCAAAATGAACTATTAGGTAACTAAAGGTTGAAATCATTACCCATTTCTATTTTAAAGTAGTCCTCTTTTTTTTTAATTATGGTAACATTTGTCTTGACTAAATCCTGTTTTTTAATAAACCCATCGCGATTACTCTGCCACACCTGCAGTGACGCATTAGTTCCTAAGCAACGCAACGTTCTCTGCCTCAAAGTATTACAAGTAAATAATGGAAAATCGAAGTAATTTAAACTAGATACTAAATCGAGATTCCTCATCATATTCCTTGTCATTGGGGGTTCAGTAGCACTTACCTTTTACCAAGATATTAACTCCGAATAATAGCCAGTCATCGAAACGAGCTCAGGATATTAAACCCTATACATTGTCTACCTTCACTCCTTACCTTTAGAATACTCTGTATGCAAAGGTCTTTGTATCTTAGATCTTCTTCCTTAAGGCTGACAACAATATATCTTCCCAGATGAGCAAAAATACAATTACGTTGGAGAACGATATATAATTTTTTTAACCGTTTCAGGTAGTAAGCTACATGATTTGATTAACTGGAATAAGTGTCTTGATCCATCAACACATGAGGGGGAAAGTTCACTCTAAACCAAAAGGGGCATAGACTTTGGGAATATAAGTTGCCAACAGACAAAAACTTTCATCTAAAACTTCAGTTGCTACGTAAAGCCTCATTATTCCTGTAACCATCTAGCATGTGACATTTTCCCTGGATTTCTTGAGGACAATGAAGCAGATACATTTCCAATATACAACTATTGCACGTGTTCAACAAATACTGTTAATCATAACATAATATCAGACATTTTGCAATCCGGCTGTGAAAGATCTGAATTCTTTTATACTTTTACTGGCTGATTTTTGCAGGATTCCAGTTTTTTTCCAATTAAACCTTTGTGTGAAATAAGCAAATAAGCCACTGCAAGACGGCTTAGTCTTTCTCAACAACGAATTACCCATTTTTTGCTCGGTATTTTACTGTCGTTCATTCTGATCCAACAGCAGTTAAGCCATTTAAATTAAAATTTTGGCGTTAAAAAAGTATAATTGGTGCTTTGATATTTGATGATGAACCACCTTCTGGAACGACGTCTCCTATATATTGAGAACCTGGTTCACTAACAAGAGATATATGTTCTTCTGTAATACACCGGCGTTTATTTGCAGTTGGTTCATAAATTCGTGTTTGATCATTTGTGACGTCAAAGAATAATCCTAAAATGCAAGTTTTTCCGTGGTTTTGGCCATAAAAAGTTCTCGTTGTGATGTTCGGGCTCTTCTAATTTTCATTTTATCTACTGTCATTGTGCCATTTTCTTTTGATTTAATACGTGTCTTCCAAAGCAGCATTAACTATTATAGCTGCTACACTCTAGTTCTAACACATAAAAGTGCCACAGATTGTAACTTTACTCACAATTGCGATAAACTTTTATTTTTCAGATTTGATTTGTCTAAAAAAGAAAAGTTTTTGTGTTTTTACTTAGGTACATGCTTTATAAAAATTATAAGCTAAACTTACCCGACACATCATATGGACCTGGATCGGATCTTTTACCAGGAATTTCATTTTCCTGTTCTTGACAGATGCTACCGATTCCAATTTTAGATTTTTTCTTGATATGTAGTAGAGAAAATTTGTTTTAATGTATTGTTTTTAGTAACAAAATGTATCTTTTTTCCGCTTTAACAGCTTAAAAATATTATTATTTTATTAATATCTTTATTACAACGTTATCAGAAATCGGAAATTAAGAAATTTAAAGACCTTGAGGAACCCCTAAATATTAAAATCAGTAAAGCAACTTTTGCCACTTTTTTCTTGTTAACACTTACGTATATTTTAACAACTATGTCATCCTACATGGAGAAAAAAATTTTCGTTCCACCCTAGTATCCATGTAAATGGAAAATTTGAAAATGACATCGTTTTCATTCCGGACAGCTCAAAAGCCCATACTGTCACAAGAGTCCTTAAATAATTTTTTAGAAAACTAATTTATGACCAATTTGCCCCACAGCAAAAAAAAGAAATAAATTTATTTTTAACATAACTAATCAAAAAACTAGCGGATTTGAATTAATTTATTGTCAAAAGAAAAGAAAATAAATGCAGAATTAAGAAAATAACAAAATAAAAACATGAAATAACTATTATTATTCTTACTAATCTAAGGCTAAAATAACCCAAACATATTAGTAGATTTAGCTAAACTTAATCAGATTCATCAGCTGAAGGATTAGTAAAACGGTTATAACAACTGTTGCAAATAATATTGCTATGCTCAAGACATAAAAATGTGGTTCAACATTTTTACTAATGTATTTGGACAAACGCGTCGTCTTTGTCGCATAGCCTGAACACTGGTAGGGGTTCCAGTTCAACAGAGAATATCTGTCAATGAAAGAGCTGATGCACTTGTCAGAAGCGCATCAGCTGAAAAATTCTTGGGTTTAGAGCCGGCTGTCGGAGTACTAAAATACATTCTCCTCTGCTGGAAAAAAGACCAGGTCCGAAGGCAACATAACTCTTACTGGAAAAATATACCTTGTCAAATAAGTGACAAAATATATATGGAACAGACATGTGCTAGTAGTACTACAGTACTGCGAAAACAAGCAGAAATTAGATTAGAATCATAACAGGATTCCTTACTGCATATGCACCAGTCAAGGGACATCTGCAAATAAAAGGATTGTTTTATAAAGACTTGAGCTGCAGACTCTGTATTAGATATCCTGAAATAGTCAACCATATCTTGCATGATTGCACTTTTTAGAGAAAACCAAGTGCCTTCAAAAATATATGCTACTAGACCTGTATAAGCTGGTACAGAGTTCCAGAATCTTGGAATGGGTATTACGAGGGAATGAAAGGTATACAATATACAATAAGCCGATTGGCTGCAGAACAACCGTTTTGTAACAGACGGCTTCCAGAAAAAAAGTAGTTCTTCTTCTTTCTTGTATGTAGGCTTTAAAGCCTGTTTCTTTTACATTAGTCTCAGATATTGTTTAAATTATCGCATTATCTTTTTTTGATCGGCCAATACTTCTTCGACCCTTTGGTAGCTTATCTCGTGCTATTTATACTATCCTATCCTCTGCCATTCACCCATCCATTTATGTCTCCTATATTGCATGCTTTTCTTATGTTTTCGTTTTCTTCCTATTTAATAGACTTTGCTCTAATATTCATCAGAGTATTTTTATCTCTGTTGTTTCTATTAGTCGTCTTATTTTAGATGTGTCAGGTTTTGTCTCCGCCGTGTATGTTAATATAGGTCTAATTGTTACTTTATAAATTCTTGTTTGTGTCTTGTCTTGGGTAACTGTTCTTCCAGATTGTGTCATTAAGAGATTCTGCCGCTTAACCTGCTTTTTAGCTTTGTTGTCGTACTTTTTCTTTAACATCTGCGTAACTAGTTATATCTATTCCCAGATATCTAAACCTTGCTTGCTGTTTTATTATTTTCCCATCAATTTCCATTTTATATCGTCGTGGGTATTTAGATGTTGCCATATATTTGGTTTTTTTTATGCTGAAATTATCATGTATTTATTGGCTGTTGTTTTAAAGATGTATGCTAATCTTTGGAGTATGTCTTCTGTCTCGGCGATTAATACCGCATCGTCTGCATAACATAATATTTGAATTTTTTTGTTTCCAATTTTGAAACCATGACCTTTACGTATTACTTATATTGTTTCGTCTATCATTACATTAAAGAGAAGTGGACTTAACGAGTCAAGCTGTTTGACTTCGCTTTGCACTGGTATAGTCTGTGTTAGTTTTCCATGTATCTTTGCCTGTATTCGATTATGGAAGTAGATGTTTTCGATGGTTTGTATATTATTGATTGGTATGTTTCTTTTATATAGTAGGTGTAAGACGTCTTGGACTTGGTTGCGATCGAAAGCCTTTATCAGGTCTATAAAACATAGATATGCTGGTTTATTGTACTCTATGGCCTTTTATGTGATTTGTCTTTGTACAAATACAGCGTCTATGCAGGATCTTCTGGATCCGAAACCTTGTTGTTCATCTGATAAGTTGTTAGTTTATTGATTTTGTTAGTTAGGCCTTTTGTGGCATGCTTAAGTGCGGTGTTCAGTAGATTTATACCTCTATAATTGTTGGGATCTTCTTTATATCATTTCTTAAACATTGGTATAATGATGCCAATGATGTTTCTCCATGCGTCTGGTATCTTGCAGTGCAATATTAGTTTTTGTATAAGTTTTGTCATCTCTAGGTTTATGCTTTCTCCTCTGTGTTTTAGATTCTTGTTGGTTATTCCGTTCACCGTTTTTATTTATTTCCGTTCTGGTGTCTTTCTATTTTTGAGTGAATCTATGGCTATCTCTACTTCCTAAAAACGGATTTCTATTTCTTGTCTTAATTTAGGTACGTTATTGTATTGACTATTATTTTCCTTTCCCTTAAGCAGTTCCGTCAGGTAACTTTCCCATTTTACTGGTATATTATTGTATTCCTTGAATTCTGTTATTTCTTTCTGTTGATTTCTTTAGAATCTCCATATTTGTTTTTTTTACCATCTCCACATATTACCGTAGATGTCGAATTTTAGCCTTTTTGTAAACTGTTCCTTTTTTCATGTTCATTTTTTGTTCTTCTTGTCAACTGCTTTGTTTCATTTCGTTTTTTTCTATAGGGGTATCGGGATTCTAGAGTATTTGCTATTATGTTCTTCGTGTAGGCCTCGCGTTTCTCTTTACATTCCTCTTTTATGTTTTTTTTTGAACCATGGTGTACTGTTGTTAATTAAAAAAACGTATAAGTTTTAAGTCTGTCTGATAGATAAGTGTTACGAATCATAAGAATGTTATGAATACAACTAAATAATTAGGTCAAGTATCAAGATAAGTTAATAATCGGTGGACGAAAATAATTGTGGAATAATAATGGCATAAAAAGAGTAACTATATATTAGATTATTTAGATGGGGCAAATGACTAAAAGGAAAAATCGTGCGAGAGGTCTATGTTCAACAGAGAATGATGATTGTGGTGAACTTATGAAGAAATATAAAAAGAAGATTCGAACTATCATAGAGAAAAACAGAAAATATTGATAAAAATATGTTACTCAATGAATGTTTAAAAGCTTGTCAATTTTCTAATGAATTTGTTATAAATTAAACGTATTGCATTTTTTAACTATATTTTATTAACATGTTATGCATTTACTTCTTTTAAAAAATGTCGGCAATTAGTAGCCTGAAAAAAATTTAATATTACTATATAATAATAAAACGAAATTTACTACAACTCTTTACCAACAGATAAAGTAGATAAAACTAGACTAGGTTTAATCGCTATTATTATTTTTTAAAAGTCAATGTTATCGTTACAACTAATATTATGTACATATATATTTACTAATTGGTAGGTTTTTTTTTATCTAATGATAACAATAATAAAAAATGAAAATTTCAACATTAATTACAAAAATACGATTGCTAAAATTCACTATAGTTTACTTCCTTATAGTCAGTGGTTCCCAAAGTGTGGGTCACGAATCTGTAGGGATCGCGATAAAAATCTGAGAGGGTCGCCAAATGATTTCCAAATAAAAAAGAAACTTTTTGTACCTATGCTTGCAAATAATTTTTCCAAACATGCGAGTTTTTTCTTTTCCTTTGATGAAGTGTACTACTTCAACGACACTTTTTCATACAGCTTCTCGATGTAAAAAACAGTTTAGCATTTGGCATTAGTTCTTCCAATTTAACAATAAGACAATATCGATAGTGGAAAAATATTAAATTTGTACATCGGAAATAATTGACGAAAAGGACTTCAATATTACTACTTGGGTTTTTTTGGGGCCACTGAATATGAATATCATGACGGCGATCGTTTGAGAGGTACCTGGTGCATCTGAGCCCCGCCTCCTGGAGTTTTGTAGCTGGTGCAAAGGACGAGCTCTGTCTCTCATAAAGTTTTGTGGAAATTCGACAAATAAAATCAGTAAAATCTCGATGCTAGAGGGTATTGGGGCTGCAAAGCACCAATATTATGTCGGCGATGGTCTTTGAGGCACAAAAATTTAGTAGGTTTATTGCTTTATTGTCTAGCCTATTAACCGTTAATATTTTTTAGATTTGAAGATGAAAGAGGATATTGCTGGAGCAACCATCATGGCGGTGGCCAACTCCAGTGCTGAACTATTTATTAATTGTGTTGGTACGTTTGTAACCGAAGGAGATTTGGGAATTGGTACAATTGTCGGATCAGCAGTATTTAACATATTAGCTATACCAGCCAGTTGCGGTCTTTTTGCAAATATGGTAAATTATGTTAATTTTATATATTTATTATGTTTTCCTTCCTTTTTGATCCTTAAGTGTTTAACGGTAGATAAAATTATTGATAAATTCAGTTTGGTCACATGTAATCTATTTATTTCAAAATAGGTTAGGAAAAGGTGAAAAACACGAAATGAAAATTTTTGAGTGTTTGTGTGTGTATATGTTTATCTCTGTATGTGTATGTTTCTTGTGTGTGCTTTACAAAGTAACAACGGATAAGAAAGAAATAATATATTTAAATATATGAGCAAACATCCTTAGAGATATTTTGGCAAGGAATGGCCTTGGAATATATATCCAGTCTAAAATATCTCGAGATGGTACTGAAAGAATACTTACATATAAACACCATTGCAAACAAATAAGGCTAGGCAAGAAAGTGGCAAGGTCCAGGAACAAATGTCTTAGAAAACTCGCATTGAGTGGATTAGTTGCAATTTCTACAATTCTTAAAACAATAAATAAAACTCTATGCTACTCGATAGGTGAATATGCTTGCCCAGTTTGGCGAAGATATGTCCATGGAAGACAAGTAGATGTTACCCTTTAACGAAACATGCCGAATAATTACCGGGTACATAAAACCTTCACCCATTCCGTACCTCTAGAGAGACACGAGCTTTGCCACTTTGCCACCTGACGACTATCCACCGCGCCAAGATAATTCTGGCACCACACAGCAGGTGTGTACAAACAGATTAAAAACAGGTCAAGGCAAATAAATAAGATGGGGTAAGATCAGATTGACGCATAGGACTCACTATGCGAATGCAGTGAAGTTAAGAACATAGACCACCTGCTATACTAGAAACAGCACCTAATACCAGAAGCAATGCCACTGGTGTCGCTTGTTAATGGGCGAAGAAAACTTAAACTTTTGGATCCAAACATGAAAAATGAAGTAAGTTAATAAGAATCACAATAATTGGTAGTAGCAAGTAATGCTACTACTTACTAAACTAAAGTTCATATCATGATCACAATGATAGTGAAGTGGATAATACTGAGTGTTAACAAAATAGCAATCTAATAATTATAAGTTGCTTGCGTTGGACATTGAATAAAAATCCAAATAAAACGAAAATATCTGTGAGGAGTAAAAAACGTTGTTTACTAGTAGGTAAACAAGATTTTTTACAAATTACTAGGTATACAAATAGATGAAAAAATAAGTAGTTGGAAACCTAAATGTACTCATCATTCAATATGGAGAAATGTGGTTGGCATTCCAAGAGAAAAATAATTGGTTTAAAACGAGAGATTAGATGAAAATACTGAATTCAGAACAATTTCCTAGATGTCAGAATACCGTATTGCTTTGATGTATCAATCGTCAACGTCGGTTATCATTGATGTGACACATAAAAAAGACAAAGGAGTGGCTAGCACAATTATAAATACTGCCGATAAGAAACCTTATAACAAACATTTGAGAGAATAACTATCCGGTGAAGGCAAAAATAATTCCCAAAAAAATATTTTTTAAAATATTTAGGAAGGTCAAAATATAATATAACAATAAAAGAACAAAATCTTGTTTTCAAAACTTCCATAAAATTTGTTTTAAATTATTTATCATTACAGCTCTTTCGACAGAGTGCCTTTCTCAAGTGATCTATTTTTGGTATGTAAATACACTTTATAATTTTTAACTGAATAAAATAAGGAGAGAGAACTGTTTGTCTCAAGTCATTCAGAAATATGTCCGTATGTTTATTATTATTTGTTTATTTCCATTGATTTTAATAAAGATAGCTTAAGGCCTTTATTTTGAATATGAAGAATTTAAAATTAGCCATTAAAAAATGATTATGGTCTAGAAGGTAAAGTGCATACATAGAATATTTTTTTTATTATTTAAAGCCCTTTTATGTTCTGCAATACGTTTGATAAGTTCTATCAGTTTGACCGTTATAAGTTTTTGGGGCTCTTCTTCTTCAGTCTAAAATCGGTTTCATCTTCTTCATTCATCAATCAAAAAAGATTTCATCTTTTACACATTTTGCATAGCGCAGAGGATACAGAAAACGATATTATCATATCGTTTCGTTCACAGCCGCCAAAGCAGGTGGCGCCTTTGTAAGCTAACTACGTTGTAGTGAAGTTTTGGGAGACATTCGTTGGACTTTCGAGTTTGAATTTGTATCAGCCCAAGTGTCTGATGAGGCTGAAGCTTTCGCTAAAAGATTTAATCTTTTACATAATATAGAATATATATAGAACATAGAATCCTTCGAAAAAAAAGTTTTTGGGTAGTCGCCATGTTTAAGTTTGTATGCACCACAATGTAAGTGCTTTTTATATTGGATTTTGTTGTTTTTTATGAGCTAGGCCATTTTTGTTCATATCTTGTATGTATATGTAAGCGAACAAAATGCGCTGGATTCTTTCTCTGGTGGTGGAAATACTAATTTTAGGGCTTTCTTCTATAGTTTTTTATTTAAAAATATATTTATTGATTGCTTGTTGTGCCCATTATTTACTGTTATTTGCTAAATGATATTTAATTCTCCTTGAAAGTGTCTTTTGATATGAAAATTTCTATTAATCTATGTAACGTGATATGGTATACTATGTAACATGAGACTGCCAATTTATGTTGTGTAGGATGGGATGATTAATTGTGTATAGTCGCGTCAGTATGGCTAGGTATGTTTTTATGTCTTATAATTTTTAAATCTAGAAAATTTATTGATTGATTCTGTTCTTATTGATTGATTACAAATTTAATATAACTATGAAGTGAATTAATATTGGATAAAAATTAGTCAAGTTTCCTGTTAGTTCCTGTAAACCATACCAGTACATCGTCTATGTATCTTCACCAATATAAAAACTGTTTGAGTACGAAATGTTTTGAAATCTTTGTTTCTAGATGATCCATAAAATTATCTAACAGTAATAGTATTTATTATTTGTAAGGGTAGCATCCATATTCATAGTCATTTTATGAGGTCCCAACATAAATTACTTACAAGAATCTTAATTTTGAGTATTTGCTATCGGATTCTTCCTATAATGGGATCTACGTTCGTCTAGTTTTTATCCCTTGACTACGTAGATGTTGTGTTTGTCTATTCATCTCTTTGAATGTCCCATTTTACTATATTTTATTTTATATATTTCTCTTTTTAAACTTTTTCGATAACTATTTATCTATACGATAAGTTATCAGACTGATGTTTCTGAGCCGGCTATAAGCGTTTGGCAGAGTTTTTCACTACAGGGGGGATGGTCGGTTTCACGTACGATAAAATACTTGTCAAACATCGGGCCATAAAGGGCCACACGCTGCTGGTATGTTACTTTCCGGATCGGAACGGGTGGAACAGACCAGCAGGACTAGGTCGGTTTTCGTATGGCGGGGGTTTGGTTGCGTGATGATCGTAGCAACCCAGCCGGCATCGCCCGGCCTGCAAACTAAAAGAGGTTATGGCTCCACTCTGATAGATATTTGATATACTGTTATTTGTATATATTTAATTATTAAATTCAAAGTAGTCCTGGTTTATGCAAATTACAAGAAGATGTAAAATTTTAGATGTAATGATTCTCTTCGCACGTCTACTTATTTAGTTATCAGTTAAATAATATAAAATGGAAATATATACCAAAATAGATAACTTAAGAAAGACACTGTGCCGAAACAGCTGGAGTGATAATAATTTATAATAAATTTTGTGGAAGTGTTAAAAACAAAAGTTTTCAGTATTTTATTGTTATATATAATGAATTTCCATCAAGAAACGGTCGAATCCATCACTTATATCAAATATGTAGTAATGTTTTATTTTTGGTACTTGCACCATTAACTATTAATAAATATGTTAAATGATTTGCAGAATCGTTGTAATAATTATTTACATGATTATGTGCACGTTTTGAACAGCAATTAATCTATAAATATAATTTTTTAGGCGGCTTGTTTCAAGTAGTTGTCAACTGTGTTATAAGTTGCCTATCTAGTTACTGCGTATTGAGTCAAATTTTTAAAATTTTTACTTTTTAACTCAATAATAATAATAAATAATATTAATGTGACAAACAGTGACAAACTATGAAATGAACTTATTATTGATTATAAAAAGTTTTACTATTATAAATAACTACAAACATTTTATCAAATTTTTTGTCCCGCGATTTTTCGACTAGTATTTTCTGATCTTTTTCAGCCTTCCCAGCGAAATAATGAACGTTGAATGAAGGTATCAAATAATATACTAATTACTAGAAATACTGTTTTACAATAGATTAAATATAATAATACTGAAAGTAATTCCAGTTGAGAAACCATGTTATTTTATCAAAATCTGGTTTTAAAAGCATAATAGGTACTGGTTTCACTTTTAAAACACACAAAAATTTTGTTAGTAGTCTGCACAAGGCTTGGCGCAATATGTACCATGTAAATCATGTCATCATAAATGAAGTAAATTGACCTTACATTCGACTGCGGAAGACTTAACCACTAAATATATAAACAAATTATGACTAAGACGTCCTTAAATACCAGATGAGGGCCAAGATCACTTACTTTAATTTGCTTTTCTAATATTCGACTAAAAATGGTCTTACATAAAGTAAACATTATTTAATAATTTTAAATATGCAAAAAATGCCTCATAAATCAATGTGAAATAAAACAAATTTGAAAATATTTTTGTTTAATCTTAATAATTTTCTACAGATTTATCGAAACAAGTATAATAAAAGTTACAAAGTTTTTTTTTTTAATTTAGGCAATGGATATTGAATGGTGGCCCATCACCCGTGATAGTACAATGTATTGTTTTGCAGTAGTTGCTTTAATTGTAGTTGTAGAAGATGGCACAATTCTACTTAGTGAAGCTATTGCTTTAGTTGTGTTGTATTCTTTATATATTTTATGTAAGTATACTTCATTATTATAATATCACACGTGATAACTAATATTATAGCCCTTATCCTCTTTACTTTTATCCCTATGCTAAATCGGCTTTTCTACCACTGGTTCTTGCATTTGTCGATTACGAGAAGGATTTTGATTCTGTAGAGTTTGAAACAATACTGGAAGCCCTAAATCAAAGCCGAATAGATTACAGGTACACGACACTAATCAAAAACATCTATCAGAACACTACATCAAGTATACGACTGCACGAAGACACAGAAAAATTCAGCTTAGGCCGAGGAGTTAGACAAGGAGACAATATTTCACCAAAATTGTTCACGGCAGCTCTAGAGTCAATATTTACTTAATACTCAATGGCAAGATATGGGCATCAATATAGATGGAGAAAGAGTAAATCACCTAAGGTTTGCAGATGATGTTGTATTAATCGCAGATAACTTACATAATACAGTTTCTATGATGCATTCGCTTAAAAGTCTGTCTGAAAGAGCAGGATTAAAGATAAACTTTGAGAAAACTAAAATTATAACAAATCTCGTAATGAGTGGAAATATAACTATTGACAATAATACCATACAACAAACAGACACTTACAAATATCTGGGACACGAAATCAAATAAGCAGAGACAATCAAACACATGAAATACAGAGGCGAATAGGTCTAACATGGGCAGCATTTGGCAAATTAAGCCATATTCTAAAAAGTTCAATTCCCATGTGTCTCAAGCGAAAGGTTTATAACCAATGTGTTTTACCTGTACAAACTTATGGAGCAGAGACTTTAACACTCACGCAAAAATCTGCGAATAAACTTAGAGTTACACAACGAGCTATGGAACGTGCAATGCTGAACGTGAGCCTTCGAGACCACATAACAAACCAACAAATCAGGCGAAGATCAGGAGTTCAAGACGTCATCGAAAGAACCACGACGCTTAAGTGGAACTGGGCAGAGCACTTAGCCAGAACACAAGATGGACGGTGGACAAGACGTATTATGGAATGGAGGTCCAGAAATTATAAAAGAAGCCGAGGACGACCACCGACTAGATGGACCGATGACATTAAACGTGTAGCGGGAAACTGGCTACAAGGGGTCCAGTGTAGAGAACACTGGAAAGAACTCAGGGAGGCCTATGTCTAGCAGTGGACGCGATTGGCTGATTGATGATGATGAAATCGGCTTTTCTAATCCTTCTTCTTCTTTTTTTGACTGGCTTAATAACTCGAAGTGGGTCTTCTTCGCATTCACTATATTCCTCTATGTATCCCTTATATGCTCTTGCGCTTCCATTTTCCATTGTTATACCCCAATTACATTTGGAGTTTTTTTTATACGATTGTCATATCTATATCAATCCCCTTCACCTATATGCCCTGCTTAAGCGTCTCGTACCAAGTCTTCTTTGGTTTTCTTCTCCTAAATCTTTCGGAAACTTGCAAGCCAGCACTTTTTCGGTTAAACAAGGAGATCCTTTTGCCGATTTATTGTTTAACTTAGTCCTGAAATATGCGTTAAAAAAAGCACAACCAGAGTAAAAAAATGGCTTTGCTATCGAGGGTTCAAAAATGTTACTGGCTTTTGATTCTGCTTTTTCTTTTAATTACGCCGTCTTCTTTCCAAGCTGGCGGTCCAAATGGCAGTTGTGGCTTTTAAAACTGCTACACGAAAGATTTCTGTGGATGAGCGGTAAAAGCATATTATTAGGTCTTTCAGCCACGAGTTCGGGCGTCTTTCAGCTTATCTTTTGCCCTGATTTTTACCTTTCAATGTGATTTGGAGTAATTCATATCATTCACCTCTCAACAGATGACCCAAGTATATATACATTTCAAAGGCATGTGTTCTTTTTTTGTTCATTGTCTAACTTTCACAGCCATACAGCAAAACAGAGAAAACATAACATCCGATTAATCGAATTCTGAGCTCTAGGTCTACGGTCTGATCTTGTAAAAAATATTTTAATGTTAAAGCTTTTCAGCTTTATAGAAAAGAGAGGCAAAGACTTTAAATTTAATTAGTCTGACTGCTACTTGGTCAAGTAGCTGGAAGAAACTTTGATATACAGGGTGTGCAGAAACTCTGCTGACAAATAAAGTATGGAGATTCCCCAGATAATTTTAAGACAATTTAACCCAATTCACCTTGTCCGAAATGACTTCCTAAAGGACCTAGAGCTTTTTGAAGTTTTTGAATTGTAATCAGTTTTTTTTTAAATACCTTTAGAGAAATCTCTATTTATAAAAACAAAAACTTGTACGATTATTTATCCTCTAAAATTAAATCGATTACATTAATTACGAATTTCTAGTACCGGTCATAGGCGTCCGTTTTGGGTAGGTCAACGGTTACTTTAACGCATAACTTTTTTGTCATTAACTTTTTTAAGCATTCGAAATACTAGATTATTAAATTTTCAGGGGTTTCAGTACTAAAAGGTACTCTTACTTTAAGTCTGTAGAATACACCGTTTTCTAGAAAAATCGATTTGAACATTTTTCGGTTTTGCATCATGAAAGTTAAATTAATAGGTATCTGAATTAAAAATTATCTTTTGTTTCAATCAATATAGCACACATTTTGAAAAAAAAAGTTTGGGAATGGAAGCAAAAAATCAAATTAAAACAAAATTTTAAGTAAAGGTTTAGTTAAGTGTTTATTACCATGGAACGAAACTAACACAAAAGAACACGTGGATAAATTTTTTAAGAAATTTTTTTGTATATGTACGCCACTGATAGCAATTAACTTACACGTTTTAAATTCTACCTACGTAAATTCTTCAGCAAATTTTCATGAAAGCCAAAAATGTATTCAAAAGATATTTTTATCCACAGATTAACTTTCTCTGACCAATTCCCAAAATTTTTCCTACATCGGTATAGAAATATCGAAGTTATTCCCCGCCAATCCCTTGTCAATAGTCAGGCATTGCAATCAGAATTTTAAGTATTGCAGTATAAAATTGTATCCCAGCTGAGCTGGTCGCTTCTTGTTTAGAGTTTTATCTCTCGCCTATTAGTTACTGTTTTACAGCTTATAGTTAAACGCTCAGTCTTAATCAAGGATACTCACATTGAAGAAAACCTCCTTAGTTGAAGTGATAATTAGTAGTAACATTTTAATCTGTATCCGTGCTAGTGTATCATCATCATCACATAGCACTACAACCCTGGGTGGGTCTTGGCTGACTGTACAACTTTTTTCCAATTTGTTCGGTCTTCCATCAACCTAGAGTCAAATGGAATGTTCATTTTCCGGAGATCTGCTTGGATGTTATCTCTCCATCGCATTCTGGGTGAGGTCCGAAAATTTTTCTAAGTATTTTTCGTTTCAAGCATCTCAGCTTTTCTTCGTTTGCTTTGGTCTAGGTCCACGTTTCGCATCTGTATGTTATTACAGGTCTGACGATGGATTTATAGATTTTGATCTTTGAACTTCTTGTAAGATTTTTTGATTTTATGAGCTTATCCAGTGCAAATAGACAGCGATTTGCAGATTGGATTTTGTCTTTTATTTCTTCAGTGACATCGTTGTCAGCTGTGATTACGGCCCCCAAATACTTAAAACGTTGCACTCTTTCGAAATTAAAGGTGTTGACCGTGACATTTTGTCCTATTCTGTCTCTTCGTGTCGTTCTATTTATACACATATATTTCGTCTTCTCTTCATTAATCTTCAGCCCTACTTCACTTGTTGCTCCTTCCACCTTGTTGAAAATGTCTTTCGTGGATAGGATGGAGTCTCCAACGAGATCTATGTCATCTGCCTATGCGAGTAACAGCTTGGGACCTTGAACCGATAGCAATTCTGTTTTTATTTCGGCCGACCTCATGGCTTTCTCTAATACAAGGTTAAAAAGTAGTGGAGATAACGCATCACCCTGTTTAAGTCCACTGTTGATTTCAAAGCTGCCAGATAGTTTATTATTTACACGTACTTTAGATATTCCACCCTCCATGCAGACTTTGGTCATCTGAATGACTTTCTTTGGTATTGAAAACTCCGCCATGGCATTCCATATTTGGCTTCTTTTTACGCTATCCTATGCCTGTCTGAAGTCTATGAAAATATTGTGTATGGGTCTGTAATACTCCTATCCCTTTCCTAGAAGTTGTGAACTTGCGCTAAAACTTTGGCTAGATATTAACTTAGTTGTAGTAACATTTAATTATTAAACTACGTATTGTTTGAACTGCTTATGTTCTTATTTCCCACGTCAGTGGGTGGTTCTTCAAGTTAGAAGTAATTACAAGACTTAGTACGCTCTAAATGGTAGCAAGATCGCCATCCTAATTTGTTGAACAAATGTCCGTTTAATTCTACCAACATGTATCAAAGGTAGATAATTACAAAAGATGCAGATGTGATGACCATTAGCCTCTATGCATAAATTTGCCCTTGTGCTTAGAGAACGCCAAATTCTTACCCAAATTCCAAAATTATTTAAAATCTCCTTGCATACATATTGTATTTTTAACTAGATGTATGCACGATTTGTAACGGAAGAAAATAAACAAATAATTTTATGCATTCCAAAATACAATAATCGCAAGGATTCATTCAGATCCGGCGACCTTGCTGTCAAAGCAACTGGACCGCTTCTGCCGATCCAGTGGTCTTGTAGAAACCATAAGTTTTGCCGAATATTTAAAGGCAAATCATCCAACAAATCAGGCAAAACATTTTGCAGGAAATCAGCAAGATTTAAACAAGCATACAATTCCATAGGTCTAAGTAGATAATCTTCAATTACTCCTATCCAGACGTTTTTGCTAAACCTATGCTGATGCTTAAATTATTGAACAACGTGAGGATTGTCGCCAATGTACGAATAATATTGTGCGTTTGTGTATTAAAAATTCCATTTTTTGTGAATATAGCTTTGTGGCAAAACAAAATGTATCTGAAAAAATCTTCTTTGATTTTTTTAAAATTGAAAATCTTATTATAGCAGTGCTTTTAGGTTTTTAAAATGAAAAGGATATAAATTTTTGGTAGTGTAAGATATTTCCTACCGAAAATTTTAAAATTTTGGGATACATGGCAGATAGTCTTTGAACTTACTGAATGAATTTTACTCAACTTCCGTTTAAATATCATCTTTATGTGCTGCTGTTACATCATTGATATCGCCGTATTTAATTATTTATTTGGGACCATTAAACCTGTTTCTCTTAACCTTAAGTACGTGAGATGCTGACGATTGTAAAATTTTTCAGCGTATCTACGTTGTGCTGCTCGAGCTTATTTCGCCATAACGTAAATGCATGTCAGCGTATTCGTCATAAGTAAACACCATTTTTGTTGAATTGAAATTGTTAAATTGTTGTGTTTGAATGCCACAAAGTAAAAAACTAAAAGACTAACTTTGCAGACCGACAAAAATTTTACAATAAAAACATAGGTTATACTTCTGTTGGCAGTTCAAAGCCAACTTGTGCAAAAAAATATTAATTAAACTTCATGACACAAAATCGAAAAATGTTCAAATCGATTTTTCTAGAAAACGGTGTGTCCTACAGACCTAAAGTAGAAATACCTCTTAGTAATGAAAGATCTGAAAATGTAATACTCTAGTATTTCGAATGCTTAAAGTTTAAAGACAAAAAAGTTATGCGTTACAATAACCATTGACCTACCCAAAACGAACGCCTATGGCCGTTACTAGTAATTCACAATTGATGTGTCAATGACAGCTATAAAGGTTTCCTACCAGTTTTCGTTTTTCTAAATAAAAGCGTTCTGTAGGTAAAAAAAGAACTGGAGCAACATGCAAACCGCCATGAAAGTCATGAACTATTTAAAAAAGTTAAATATTTAGCCCGAGAGTTCAAGCCACAACTTCAAGCCATTCAAGACTCTAATGGAGAAGTAAAAACCGACATAGAGAGCATCGCAGAGACCTGGAAAAATTACTGCTCAGAATTATACAAAGACACTTCAAAAGATGACGCATCAGTCTCAGAACACAAAAAACATGCAATCAGAGAGGCTGAACCAATCATTTTACGAGCAGAAGTAGAGAAGGCTCTTAACCAACTAAGAAACAAAAAACTCCAGGAATCGATGGCATAACAGCGGAGACTCTAAAAGCAATAGGCGAAATTGGCGTAGATGTAATGCTGGATATGTGCAACATGATATGGATCACAGGTGAATGGCCTGATGAGTGGTGTGAATCAACCTTGATCCCTATCCATAAAAAAGGATCACTAACCATATGCAGCAATTACAGAACTGTTGCCCTTATCCCTCATGCAAGCAAAATCCTGCTACATATAATCAATGAACGGCTAAAGAACTTTCTACTTCCAGAGATAGCCGAAGAACAATGTGGATTTGTACCAGGAAAGGGAACGCGTGAGCAAATACTCAACACCAGACAGATAGTAGAAAAAGCGAGAGAACATAACATACCAATGTTGCTCTGTTTTGTAGATTACACAAAGGCTTTTGATTCAGTAAAATGGGATCCTCTCTGGAGTATAATGGAAAATATGGGAGTACCTAACCACCTAGTTAACCTAATAAGAAATCTGTATAATAAAAACTCAGCCAAAGTTAAAGTACATGGAATATATTCAAATGCATTCAAAACAGAGAAAGGAACTAGACAAGGTTGCATACTATCACCATTATTGTACAACATATATTCTGAATATATAATGAGAAAAGTACTAGATGAATGGGATGGAGGAATCACTATAGGAGGCAGAAAAATCAGTAACCTGCGATACGCAGATGACACACTTATACTAGCAGCGAATGAAGTCGAAATGATTACCATCATCGAACGGCTAAGCCGAATAAGTGAAGAATTCGGACTTCAAATCAACACCAGAAAAACAAAAATAATGATTGTAGACAGAGCAAATAATAATCTACCGCATATACGCCAAATAGGGATTTTCGAAGTAGTCGACAGATTTGTATACTTGGGCTCTCTGATAACCAACAATGGTGATTGTTCCTCAGAAATCAAACGTAGACTAGGAATGGCCCGAACCGCAACTGCTAAATTAATTAAAATATGGAAAGACCGAACAATAACAAGGAATACTAAGCTTAGGTTGGTCAATGCCCTTATTTTTCCCATTGCTACATATGCAGCTGAAACATGGACTCTCAAAAAAATCGATAGGAGTAAGATCGAAGCCTTCGAAATGTGGGTATATAGAAGAATTCTACGCGTGTCCTGGACAGAACATAGAACCAACCTGTCAATTCTGGAAGAGCTTCATATAAAAGACAGGCTACTAAAAAAAGTAAACCAAGCATACCTAACTTACTTCGGCCACATAGCTAGAAGAACGGGCACCATGGAACTATTGGTAGTAGAAGGTAAGGTAGAAGGCCGAAGACCAAGAGGAAGATCTCCAATACGATGGGTGGACCAAATGAAGAGTTTGGTGGGAAAATCCCTACATGAAGCCGTCCACATGGCACAAGATCGCAGTCAATGGAGACAGCAGACTAATAATATTTAGGGTGTCACTACGCCCTGACAAGGGCTAAAGGATTGAGGAGGAGGAGGTAAAAAAAACAAATTACATGGCGCCATCTTCAAGAGCTCTAGCTCCCTTAGGAAGCATTTTTAGACTAGGTGAATTAAGGTAAATTGCCTTAAAATTATTTGAGGAATCTCAGGTCTTCGTTTGTCAGGAGAGTTTCTGGACGCCCTGTATATACTAATTAAATGTGTCTTTTTGGATTTTTTTCTTTTTTTTTAAGATTGTTATTTTGCATACTAATTATTTTATTTGATGTTTAAAGTGATGTGTTTCAACAGTAGTCTTAGCAGGATAGCTCATAAAGTAGTAGCGAAAATCAAAAGAAGAAATTATTATGTTGAAGTGATGGGAGAAACGCATCCTCTGCTATACCGGAAGAATGGTAAATATCAGGGACTTGACGAAATCCTTCAAGAGGAAATAACGCTTGAGGACTGCGAAAAATTTGGTAACCAAAACTGCATAATTAATCCTAGTGTTAAGGCTTATTTAAAGCTATAGTATTCGTGTGCATTTTTTTTTTCTAAATTGGTGTATGGGCTAAATATGTATCCCATTTAAATTAATATTTTAAAAATAAGCTAATCTTTTATGTAAAATTATTAAAATGCACCGTGCTTAAGCTTTACAATTAAAATATTTTACTGATGTTATTTATAGTTTATTTTTATGAACGAGAGAGTAATTAGCATAATTTTAACTCGTACCTTCGACCACTCCATGGGCGTGCTCAAGATTAATTGAAAAACTACTTTGTATAATTGTAAAAAATAAATGAATTATTTCAGTGTTACAAAGTGTTATGTGTATGTAAACAAAAGTGACAAAATTCACATTTTTTTTTAATTTTTAAAAATTACAAAAGAGAAAAAGAGTTTTTAAAACCGTCTAAGGTATGTTAAATAGATGAATAAAAATATTAATATAAAACTTACAGCTACTTGTTACAAATCCAAATCAGATTCAGAAGATGAACTTTCAGAACCAAGATTTATAATAACTGGCTCGATCATTTTATCAGTAATATTGTCCAGCTTCCACATTTTTTCCTCTTCTTTAATAGTGTGATTTACTGCCTTTTCCCAGTTTTCAGGTTTTACATTATTTACGGCCTCCAAAAACAACTGTTTAACATCATGAATTTTAAAAGTGGTATTTTTTCTTGAAACTTCACTCTTTATCTGTGCCCATACCAGTTCAATCGGGTTTAATTCACAATGATATGGTGGGGATCTAAGTACTGTCATTCCACGATTTTTGGCAATTTCATCAATTTCGTATTTTTTAAATTTTTCTTTATGAAGGGCACACAACGAATAAAGTTCCTTTCTTATAGATCCGGGATGGTACGTAATATTTTTTGAACTCAGCCAATTCTGCAAGTCTTTTTTTAACCACTTGGTTGTGGGCAGTCCTTCTATAAGTCTGGAGTGATAACTTGCATTATCCATTACTATTACACAGTTCTTAGGAAGAAGATCTATCATTTGTTCGAACCATTCTTGAAAGACATCAGCGTTCATGTCTTCATGGTAGTCACCGGTACGAGTTGATTCAAAAGTTAATAAACCACCTTCAACAAAACCGTCTGAACTGCCAATGTGTACTATTATCAGCCTGCGTCCCTTTCCTGATGGTGGGTTTAAACCAGTAGATAAGTTATTTACAAAAGCGTGCCTTTGACTTGTAACAGTTTCATCCTGCCAAAATTTATTTGGTGTATGACCCTCGTTGATCCATGTTTCATCAAGATAAAATATTTTTCTTTTTTGGTTTCTCATTTCCTTTATGGTTCTTAGAAAATGTCTTCTCCATATGACAATATCGCTTCTTTCTAATAAAATAGACTTTCTGGGATTCTTTTTCCAGCGGAAGCCTATTTCTTTTAAAAGTTTCCATAACGTACTTCGACTCATTTCTGGGTAATCCTTATCATCTCGAACTGAGACAAGAACTTTATCCAATGTTGGAAATTCTTGTCTAAAGAAGAATTCATGCACTTTCCGTCGAAGTCCTTCTTTAAAATGATATTCTATTTGAAATTTTGGTTTCCCTGGAGCATTACGTGGCATTTGAAAACTACCACATTTCTCTTCTTTAATAACTCTGTAAATCGTAGATTTCCCAACACCAAGTGTACTGCTAACTAACTCAACGGTCTCATCAACACTTTCACATAAACGTTTGTCTGTAAATGATTTAAAACAATTAAATATTAATGTTTTTTCATTAACTGTTAAAGGACCAATTTTTCGGCGTTTACACGGCACTTCCAAATTTTCCATAACACTAGTATACACAATAAACTGCACCTTGCAACTGAAGTACCTACTTTTAGTGAACTGTTAAGAATTTTGAATACGCCACTTGGACCTTCCTACAAAATGGAAAAACCCACTATCACATTTTCTGTGGAATAAGTTTAGAAGGTAATTATCTAGTCAATTACTGTCGTAGATTCCTGGAATTAAAGAATTAAATGTTTGATTGTTGAAACCCTTACTTCGTGGAATGCACTCATTTCAGATAAAATAAAACGTTTTATTTTATCTAAAGAATTAAACTTTATTTTGCAAATAGGTAGGTACTTATTAAACTTTTATTGGTTATATATAACCAATAAAATAAACATCTTACATTTCTTGCAAATTCATTAGTACCTGTTAACCTCCATCACTCCGACACTGGCAACCTTATTTAGGGATTAGTAACCCTCACAACTATTGTATTCTATTCTGCTCCAACCTTTATACCTGGTGGTCATACTCAATTTAAAATTGTTTTCCTATATACTTCTGTAAACTTGTTGACAAATATCTGTTTTTCATTGAGTCACCCGTATCAACAGTTTAGGGATTTGCATACATAATTTATTGTTTTATTACTCTCTCATACATAAAAATACACTATAATTTATGGTTTCAGACTGACTAAAATAGACAATCAAAATAAATTTATTTAGAAATATTTATTTAAATTACGTAATTATTTTAATTTACTCTAAAAATAATGGAGTAATATTTAGAAACGAAGGAAAAAATAAAATCGACGTATCTTCATCTTTCCTCACTAGAGGTCTCTAGTTGCATACTTTGGTAGTTATTTTCCTGTACTTACCAGAGTAATCGGTGCGTATTGATTTCGTTTGAGTCTTCTTATAAACTCCTTATGATGACGGGTAGACCCAGAAACACGTGCTAGTAAGTGATAAGAGACTCAAATTAAATCAAAACGCAACCTTCTTCGTATAAAAAATAAAACTTGATGTACAAAACAAGTGAGTAAAGTCAAAGCCATGTATAAAGACCGGTTTACCATTTAATTCTGATAACTTTATTGCTACTGGATCAAATAAGCGAAGATATCTATTACACGATCTTTATGTGTAATATTTTACTTCTCTATTGTGTCTATCAGCGCTGCTGCTCAACAAGTCTTCGGAATAGTACGGAATATAATATTATCGTACTATATACAGTGAATTTATTGATAAACACGTTTTAATAATTTTCCTTTAATTTCTTGTGATGTGTAAAGTAGGTTTAACAAATAATCAAGGTTATTCCATTACAAGAACATATTATTAATAACAACATTAGGTTCCCTGCACATAATTATCATTGAAAAATTATTAATGCTATATAAAAACTGTTATCGACAAAGATATATGTATTTAAAAATGTAATTTAAAACTATTATTCTTATTATAAGACAATTTTTTTAATCAGGAAAGTTTAACAGCTATAATAATTTTCATTATCATCATTGGTGCTATAGCCCTATAAAGAGACTCGACTTTCCCAAGTCTATTACGCCAGTCAGTTCCTATCCATTGCCAACTGTTGCCAGTTTGCTGCGCCTATTTTTCTACCATCCTCATCTACACCATCCCTCCATCTGAGTTTTGGCCTACCCCTTCTTCTACTTCCCACAGGTTGTGACATAAGGATTCTTCTAGGAGGGTTGTTCTGCTGTGATCTTGCCAGATGTCCTGCCCATCTTAGTCTTCCTATTTTTATAAGAGATACTAAGTCTTTACCACCAAATCTATATTTATATCTGTGATATATCTCATAGTTGTACCTCCTTCTCCAAACACCATTTTCACAAATGTCACCGAATATTCTTCTCAGGATCCTTCGTTTAAATATAAGCAGGAGGTTTTCATCTGTCTTGAAAATGGTCCATGTCTCCGATCTATATGTCAACACTGGTTGTATAAGGTTTTGTATATGGTTATTTTTGTTTTTTGGCTTAAGTTTCTGCTTCTCATATGTCTACTCAATCCAAAATAGCATTTGTTTGCTAGGATTATTCTTCGCTTGATTTCTTCCATCATGACGTTCTCTTTGGTGATCAGGGAGCCTAAGTATGTGAATTTGTCCACCACTTCAAAGGTAGAGTTATCAACAGTGAATTGGTGGCCGATGTTTCTGGCTCTATTGTTGGGTGTTGATGCCATTATCTTAGTTTTCTCCCCATTTACTTGCAGGCCAATATTTGTTGAGGCATTTGACAAGGTGGTATATATTTATTCTAGTTTGCGTGTTGTGCGGGCAACTAGGTCAACATCATCTACCTATGCCAAAGTTTGGGATGATTTATTAAAAACGTTTTCTCTGTTGTCTACTTGGGCATCCCTGACCGCATTTTCCAGAGCCATGTTGAAAAGAAAACACGCCAGCGCATTTCCCTGTCGCAGCCGAACATGCGTTTCAAATGCCTGTGATTTTTCACCCTGTATTTCGACTTTACAAACAACTTTACGCATTGTAGCATTAACCAATCTTATCAGTTTATCGGGGATGTGAAATTCGTCCATGGCTTCATACAATTTATTTCTTAGGACACTATCATAGGCCGATTGAAAATATACGAAAAGATGGTATGTGTCGATATTGAATTCATTGGTTTTTTCCAGTATTTGCCTTAGCACAAAGATCTCGTCTGTTGTTAATCGACCAGGCCTAAAAGCACTTTGATGTTCGCCAAAAAGCTCCTCTGAAGATGCACTCAGGCGACTATATAAAATACTCGACAATATTTTGTATGCTGTATTAAGGAGGGTTATTCTCCTATAGTTTCTACATTCCAATTGATCACCCTTTTTGTGTAGCAGGCAAACTATCCCACCACTCTTCCGGGATTTTTTCCTCATTCCAGGCTCTTAGTATGATTTTATATATATGGTTAGTCAGAGTAGCACCTCCACATTTAATAAGTTCTGCCGGCATGCCATCACTTCCAGGAGATTTATTATTTCTTAGGTGTTTCATTGCATCCCGCACTTCTTAAATTAATGGAGGCTACAATGGTATATTGTTGCTTGCTCCTGGGGGTGGTTGATTTGGATCTTCTAGTTCGATAATAAGTAGTTCTTTAACCACCTACCTTTTCAATACTTCTTTTGTATTGAATATATGCCCCTCCTTATCTTTACATAGTCCGATCCTTGGTTTAACTTCTTTTCTTGCATTATTCAAATTTTTATAGAATTTTCTTGTTTGATTTTCCTTTTTTAATGCCTTAAGTTCTTCCAATATTCTATTTTCATAAGTTTGCTTTTTTCTCCGATGGATTTATTTCTCTTCTCTTCTGAGATCTTTATATTTTTGTTCTTTTTTCGGGTTCTTCTTTGCTGCATCAGTTTATATGTATTGTTCTTTCTTCTTGTAATCTCCTCGTACTTAGCATCGAACCACACATTGCGTGGTGGTGCGCTTTGCGGCCCTAGAATGTTATTTGCTGCGTCTTTAATATATTTAATATTAAATATTTAATTAATAATTTTCATAATAATAGGTATTTAGTGTCATAGGTGTTTTTAATAGTGGAATAATAAATGAAAACTTCAAATACTATAATGCAAATTTGTGATAAATTTAGCAACATATAATTCCGAGTAAGTTTTTCAAATTTTAACAATATAAATAATCTTACTAATTTTTTATTTTTATAAATCAACACAATAACTAAACTACAGGCATGTTTTTTTATATTGATAAGTTGGGCTTTTTTTAATAGCTGAATATGCTTTTTATAAACAGCTGTACATAAGGAGAGTTACTAAAAAAGTTTTGAGACAGTTACACAAATTTTTGTTTATCATTGTTGGTCTTCAAGAACTTCGTAAAGGCCGTTTGGCACAATTTGGATTCTTGTGTCAAAAATCCATCTGTGCATAAATTAATACTAGAAATAAAGCAAAAAGTAAAAATCCCAATTTTCTACTACATGTTCAAAACCAAAATTGGGATTCTCAATCAAGCCTGTGCCTTCTACGATATACATAACAGACGATAAAATAAATCGAAATGGGGAATATACAATTGCATTCCACATCATATTGCTTCATTTAAGTAAGAACCTTTTATGAACTGGTTTATAATACTCAAAATACGAGTAAATAAAGATATAAAAAGACAGCTTTGATTTCACGTATAGTGCTTCTACAATTGATTCATACGTATTTTAGTATATTTAGGACTCATTAGTATACTCAGAGCACCTCAGTAGAAAACTATATACAAGCACTTATCCATCTGGACCATAACCAAAACTTTTAATGTTCTTTTTTGCGTGTTTCATTAATGACTTGTTTTATTTTTTAAAACTTTCAGCGTTTTTTAAATTAAACTAAATTGTGTTTTTTGTACAATGGGATTCTTCTTTTGTAGTGGTACTTTTTAAATTATAATCGTAGCTCTTAAGATGGGTTTGTGAGCCGAAAGCGCTCAGCTATGAACTGAATGTTTTTCACACTTTTAAAGTACTTTTCTTTTCAATTTATTCGTTTGCCATAAGTGTGTACAAATAATATTATCATTAATATTTGCCCTTGTTCATAGGTTGCCTTACCAATTCATGTCATAGGAGATCCTTTTCAGATAAAACTATCCACCTTAAATAACTTTTGAACCTCTAATTTTTTTGAAAAAAGCAAAAACACGTCAATTAATCTTTGAACGGGAGGCATTATATCATATTTAAGGTTGCTGGGAAATGCACCCTCTCACCGACTGTATCAACCCTTAATTTTTTTTTAATTACTTCCTCCTTTTTTATCTTATATTTGGATTCTCCTTTTTGTACTGATTTCAAAAATGTATAATACCTTTGCCTTAAAGTGATTAGTGTATGACAATTTTCCTGTTAACAAGATAGTATATCTCTCACCTTAATTGACTGTAACAAAATAGGTTGTAGCATAATTTAAACTTTTTAAATATTTAACCGTATTATTTGTAGTACCTTCAAAAACCAAGAAACAAAAAAATTCACTTTTATTAAAGTTTTATCAAAGGTTTTCGATATTATTTTTACATTTGTTTTAATCGGTTAATAGCCAACGACAATTTTTATAACTTGTAAGTAACAGCCTATTTTGATACGTGTGCAAATTGATCGCTGATTTGGTGTACACTTTGCAAGAAAGAATCGAAATTGTAGGTTTATACTACAAAATAATAATTGTGCAAGAGCTGCTGCTAGAATTTTTAATGAAACACACCACAATAGACATGCGACTCATAAGTATGTGATTGAAATGATGCAGCAATTTAGATAAAGAGGGTCAGTTTGCAATAAAAACATAAACGACAGTGACTTGTAAATAACGAAACAATCCAAGTATCTGTTTTAGGGCAAGTTAACTTAGAGGCTTAACAATCACAGTCACTGTCAACAATAAGCAGAGCAATCGGTATTTCATCTTCTATGGCCTTCCGAGTCCTCCATAAATTTAAGTTTCATCTATATAAAATTAAATTAGTACAAGAGTTAAATGAAGAAGATTTTGATCGTCGTCCCAAATTTTGCGAATTAATGATACAATGCATCATTAACAATTCACAATTGTTAAACAACATTTGTTTCTCGGATGAATGCTCATTTTCATTAAACGATTTGGTGAACAGATATAATTGCCGATACTGGGCTGAGAGTAATCCACATATTGTACGCGAATTTCACACACAGCATCCTCAAAGGTTAAACGTATGGTGTGGTATCCTACGTGATCACATTATCGGACCTTCTGTATCACTGGAAACTTAAATGGTGCATCGTATCTTGAATTCTTTAGGCAAGTGGTTCATCGTATTAGAACAATAGTAGAAAATGATGATAATATTTCCGACGTTTTATTTGTATTTCAACGTGATGGAGCTTCTCCACACTTTGCTTTACATGTGCAATAATTTTTAAACGAAACGTTTCTCGGTTCTTGGCTAGGTAAAAGACGACAGATGATGGATTGACCACCTAGGTCACCGGATTGAACATCCCTAGACTTCTTCTTATGGGGGTATTTAAAAACAAACGTTTATGCTACTCAACCAGAATCTCTAGATGATTTACGACAAAGAATAGAGGATGAATGTCGACAATTAAATGCAGACGTGTTAAGCAATGTCAGAGAAGAATTTCAAAATAGATTGTACTATTGTATGGAAGTAAAGGCAGTTATTTTGAACAATTATTTTAAACATTTTTAATAGTGAAATGTTCCTTCTAAATGTGTGTAATAAAATTGTTAAAAAATATTTTTTTTTAATTCAATTTTCTTGCTTTTGTATTTATTTTTCTCATGAACTAATCACTTCAAGCATCATGTTTTATATAGTCCGTCTAGAAGGTATCCGGAATTTTATATTTTTTCTAATTTTAATAGATTTCCTTTTTGTAACATTTTAAGCACATAAGTAATGCATCAAGTAGGTTGTGCCGATAGTAG
This sequence comes from Diabrotica balteata, assembly GCA_918026665.1. Taxonomy (NCBI): domain Eukaryota; kingdom Metazoa; phylum Arthropoda; class Insecta; order Coleoptera; family Chrysomelidae; genus Diabrotica; species Diabrotica balteata. Next base: position 63,261,226 of record OU898276.1, on the reverse strand, counting down.
GTTATGGACAAAATCGCATGACAACACCATCAGTAAAATATTGTTGTTTGTAAACAGACTTAAGATTTGTGAAATAATGTCGCAAGTAGAAAAAAGAAAAGTGGTCGAATATTGGTATAGAAAGGGTGTCCGAAACGTTAAAAAATTAGTGCAATTGACTAAACTCGGAAAAAGTGCAGTGTATGAGACAATAAAGAGGATAAAAAATGGCATAGATATGAGATATAGACCAGTTTCGGTAGACGCGTAGATGCGAAACAATTTTAATGCTTTAGTGGCTTTAGGACGAGAAAATCTGCGCCTAGGGTTTCGAAAATTAGCGAACAGATTTGGAAATCAACGAAGAATTAAAGTGTGCCCAGACACTGTCCGCATGTCATTGAAAAAGCAAGGCTACATATCAAGGATTCAAAAAAAATCCCTACAATGACACCTCTGCAAAGGCAACGAAGAATAGATGTTTGTCAACGTTTTCGAGAAGATAATTTTAATACTGTCTTTATATCTGATGAAAGTTATTTCCAGCTTGGTGCAAATCATCTAAAAGTCCTATCAAGAGAAAATGTTGCCGTTCAAATTTCCAAATTTCCCACTAAAATAATGGTTTGGGGAACAATATCTCAGCGTGGTGCTACACCTATCTGTATAGTTAATGGTACTGTTTATAGTGCGAAATATTGTAACATCCTAAATGATTTTCTTCTTGAAACGGCTCATGTTTTATATCCAGAGGGGTGGCGTTTTCAGCAGGATAATGCAAGATGCCATACTTCTGCTTATACTCAAGCTTGGATACACGAACACGAATTGGCAACAATTCCGTGGCCAGCAGCATGTCCAGATCTTAGCTCCATTGAAAACATATGGGGACTGATGAAGATTAAAGTGGAACGAGCAGCGCCATGAGATAAAGAAGCCTGGAGCACCTAGTTTCGAGTGTACCTGGACGTTTAGTTAAGTGTTTAGATTTAAATGAAGGTTGAATAAATAAATGAGATGAATTATTTGTTGAAATTTTATATTTCAAGTGATAGAAATAAATACCGTAAAATTATAATTCTGCTTTCTTTTTTCCGGATACTTTCTAGATGGACTATACATTTCTGAAATCAGTACAAAGGGGAGAATCCAAATATCAAATAAAAAGGGGGAACTAATTATAAAAAAAAATAAAGAGATGTTACGGGAGGTGAAAGAGTGCATTTTCCAGCAACCTTAAATATGATATAATGTCTCCCTCTTCAAATATTAATTGACGTGTTTTTTGCGTTTTTCCTAAAAATCAGAAGTTTAAAAGTTATTTAAGGTGGATAGTTTATATTTGAAAAGCACTGTATACAAATTTATCTTAACCTTCATAGAGAGTAGTTTGACCAATAAAAAATTAAATTTAATATATTTGTTTTTACTGGTCTGTCTCAAAACTTAAATAAAAATCTATGGTATTTCACTAATATATTAATAACTACAATCTGAGTGATGAGAACAGTCTGATTTAAAACTTTAATAAATTTTTATCTTTACAAGGTTTTTACTTACGGTCCAATTTAGATATTTTTTTAATATGTAGACGTTAATCCCAAATTATTTCGCTTCTTTTAGATTCAATTTCTTTTTTTCATGTCTTCGATACAATTTGCATATCTCTAAATAGCAGTACATAAAAAAATAAACATTTCTGGAATAATTTTTAGTCGTGTTAGGGGCGTTAGTGGTTGAAGATTTGGCATTTTTAATCTTCTACATCTTTTTTAAAACTTCTTTATCGTGACTTCGTCATTTTTTTTTATTTTTTAAATCTTCGTGTTTTTTTCTTTGTTTTTCTGATAGTGTCCCTTTTTTTACATTTAATAATCGCTGATACAATTATACAATGCCGATTTATGGTTAAATAAATTTCCATTTTTTACGCAGATCCTTTGTGATTGCCCGAAGAATAAGTTTTGTCATAACCGTACTACATGGAAACCTTAATCTTGTTTAGCTCTGATTTTTTTACTACATATGATGATTTATACCTCCAATTTAATAACTTTTACTGTTCATTTTCCAATTATTGAAAAAATGCCCACCAACGACGTAAAATCGCTCTTCATCCATGGGCCATCTTCGGATACCGTCAAATGATTAGCTTCATTGCCATTTTTCTCGTTTAATTCCATTTTATCCTTTACTGATTTTTGAGTTATAAACTCAAAGCATTGTTTTGAAGTTTCATGCATTTTGAAAATTGCAGAATAATAAAGAATAACTGTAATAGTTGATGATGTATCCATTAATTCAAGAATGTTTTTAGGCCATTATACTCTAAATCAAGAGCTCTCGTGATGTGTATTAGTCTTCTATTTATTTCGTATAAAGTTTCAGTTATTTAAGGTGAAGGTAAATAAATTTCCTCCCACAACACTCGACATACATTTTGAAATTTTGTTGTATAAATAAAATTTCTTCTTTGTACTTTATATATTAGAAAGAGTCAGAAACAAAAAATTAAGGCATAATATTACATAATTTATATGGCTTGATTAGAGCACAATATTGCCTAATTTATTTTTTTGCCGAGGAACTGGGCAATTTAGAATTGTTATCTGTGGAAAATTGGTTTGAATTTTGTTTAATGCCTTGTAAATGACTACCAGATCCAAGCATTTTTTCTGATTTTTAAAACAATAATTCTCGATGAAATTTAATATTGAAGACGTAGTCTTGTTATAAATTTTAGGAAACAACTGTCCAGTTGCATTTGTGCAGGTAAATCGTCGCGCGTCGTCTTCGGCTACCAAAAAAAAATTAAAAACACTAGTAAAAACCGGCGCAAGCCACCAAAAAAATTAATAAAACCTAAAAATCTGGGCACGTAGGGCCCAAACTCTTGAGCAAGAAGTCGAACTGGGCACAGCCCAGGGCTGAGGCTCGAGATAAGTTTAGATTCGCTGACAAGTCACAAGAGGATAACGTAAATAAAGCATTTAAAGCTAACCTGAATTTCAATCGTTTTTGTTTTAATTTATAAAGTAAAAGTTCCCATAACTCTACATGTGTGTATGTGTATTCTATACTTGTGCGCGTGTTTGTGTGTCATGTTTTATGAACCAATCTTATTGTGTTATATGCCCATAAAATGGGAAAAAGAACTTACCCGACCAGTCTGTCTGCGCCATGTCAAACAGAGCAGACTCTTAGTTTGAGTCTGGCATGTAACCTATGTGAGAGAAACAAATTTTTTTTTGTATAATGTAAATAAATTAAAAAATTTGAAGAATATAAATTATCTTGAGATTATTTACCTTCACTTTTCCCAAAAATTATTAAAATTGGACCATAAATAAAAAGCTAGTTAAGATCAAAATTTTTTAACATTTTAAAATGGCTGGTGTTAGCACCTGAGTGCTGTATAACCTAAACAACAATGTGATGTAAATAGGTACTAATAGTTATTTAATATTACAGAGGAATCTACAAATATTTGGATCTGGCCTAAAGAAGAGACAATCAAGGGGAAGCTTTGGTGGATATTTACCTGGCCTTTATCATTTCTTCTCTTTTTGACTATACCAGACTGTAGAAAGTATCCTAGATTGTACGTGATTACCTTTATTATGTGCATTATTTGGATTGGGATCACCTCTTACGTAATTTCGTGGCTAATAACTATTATTGGTAAGTACTGATCTCAAGTTGTAATCAACCATTGTGAAAAATAATTATAGTTGGGTTATATAATATAAAAGTAAATAACTGTTATCAGTGGTTTACTCAGTAATCAGTAGATTTTAGTGAAGAAAATTAAAAAAAAAGTTAAACTATATTTCACTAATTAAATTTATATAATAGTAAAATTCTGAAAACTTTTGTTTGGAAACTTCCACGAAATTTGTAACAAAAATATTTTGCCCACCACATGGGGTATTAATATAAGGCGTAGAAAATTGGGGACAGAAACTACTGGGGTGAAGATCTTCTTCTTCTTCTTCAGCCTTCATTTATCCAATGTTGGACATAGGCCTCCTCCAATTGCTTCCACGCTTCCCTATCTTTTGCAATTCTCATCCACTGCTTTCCAGCTACAGCAGTTATATCGTCTATCCATCTCTTTTTAGGTCTTCCCACGCTTCTTTTTGTTTCTCGAGGTCTCCAAAATGTCACTTTATGAGACCATCTGTTGGTGTCTTGTCTTGCTACATGTGCTACCCATTGCCATCTCAATGTCGCTATTTTTTCCATGATGTCGGTTACTTTAGTTCTTCGACGTATTTCGGTGTTAGGAATTTTGTCTCTGAGGCTTATATTTAACATGGCCCTCTCCATGGCCCGTTGAGTTACTCTTAATTGTTCTGCCATTTTTCTTGTTATTGCCATAGTTTCCAATCCATAAGTTGCAACTGGTAGTATACAAGTGTCATAGGTTTTTCGTTTTAAGTGAATTGGGATTTTTCTGTCTTTTAAAATGAATCTCAACTTACCAAAAGCAGCCCATGATAATTGTGTCCTTCTTTTAATTTCTAGGGTTTGATTTTCCGTTTCGTTTTTAATTGCATGTCCTATATATATATATATATATATATATATATATATATATATATATATATATATATATATATATTGTTCTACCTTTTCTATATTGATGTTATCTATCGTGATGTTTTCTAGGCTGTTGCTTAATATCTTTGTTTTGTCGAGATTCATTTTTAATCCTATTTGATTCGATTTGTGATTTAAATCTTGTAGCATTGATTTTAGTTCATGGATATCTGTGCTTATTAGTACTATGTCGTCTGCAAAACGCAAATGGTTAAGATATTCTCCATCTATTTTTAATCCATTTTCGGCCCAATTTAGTTGTTTGAAAACATTTTCTAATGCCAAAGTAAATAATTTGGGTGAGATGGTGTCGCCCTGTCTCACACCTTTGCCAAGGTCTATTTTCATAGTTTCCAGATTATCATCTATTTTTACGTGAAAAGTAGCATCATCGTATATATTCTTAAGGAGGGCAGCATATCTTGAATCTACTCTGGCGTCGTCCAATGCTGTTAAGAAAGCCCATTTCTCGATACTGTCGAATGCTTTGTGATAATCGACAAATGCCAGATGTAGTGGTATGTTGTACTCTATTGTTTTTTCAATAATGTCCGAATTGTTTGCAAGTGATCGATAGTGCTAAAACCCTTACGAAAGCCTGCTTGCTCCACTGGTTGGTATGCATCTAGTTTAGCTGTCAATCTATTTGTTATTATTGGGTTAGTAGTTTGTAAAGGTGTGACAATAAGCTTATTGGTCGGTAGTTTTCTATATTTGCGGCGTCCCCTTTTTTATGGAGTAGAATGACTTCCGCATTTTTCCATGTCTTCGGTATTTGTCCTTCCAATAGGCATTTATTAAGTAATGCTCTTATTGCCTCTTCTAATGCAGTGCCTCCCATTTTTAGCATCTCTGAAGTAATTTTATCTTCTCCTGGTGTTTTCCCATTTTCATTTGTTTAGGCGCTCTATTTCTGATGTTATTTCAGGAGTCCTCTGAGCCCACATTTAAGATATGTTTTGTTGGTATACCGGGGTTCGAATAGTAGAAGTATACAGCTTCTCATAAAATTTTCGGATTTCTCTAACGATCTCTTCCTTATGCGAGCACAATGTTCCACGGTCGTCTTTTATCTTTATGATTTTATTCCTGCCAGTGGATTTACATGTTTTTAGTACTTTCATGTTCTTATTGTTTTCTATGGTTTCAAGAATCTGGTTTGTTCTATAAACTCTGAGGTCTTTTCGAATATTTTTCTTAACGCTTCTGTTGAGCGCTTTATAGTCCGGGTTATCTCTGTTCGTTCTTCTTCTTTTCTCTATCTGTTCTAGAGTTTCGGGTTTTAGTTTAGCTTCCTTTTGTTTTCTTATTCTGCAACAAAGTTTCTTAGTGACTGTTTGTATGTCTTTAGTTATTTTCTCAGCTAGTTCATCTATATTCTTGTGCTCAAAGGTATTTGCTACTAGTTTTCGTGCTAATTCCTCTTGGTATTTCTCTTTATTACTGGCTAGGATGTCTGCCGTCGGTAAAGGGTTTGTTGTTAATAGTTTTCGTCTTTCTCTCTTTACGTTAATACGTATATCAGCACGAACTAGTCTATGGTCACTGCCGGTGTTAAATTTGTTCAATACCTCGATGTTTTTACATATTGATCTATCACTGGAAAGGATAAAATCTATTTCATTCTTAACCTGACCGTCAGGGCTACGCCATGTCCACTTTCTTTGTATTTGTTTTTTATAGAACGTGTTCAGGCAAAACATTTTTTCGGTGCTTACGTAATTTGCTAATGTCTCTCCTCTGGTGTTTCTGTTGCCTAGACCGAAATTTCCTATGTAGTCTGAGTCACCTGGTATTCGCCGCCCTATTTTTGCATTAAAATCTCCGGTGATGATAACATAGTGTGTTTTTTCTAGGTCTTTAGCTCGCGTTATATCTTCGTAGAGTTGTGCAATTGACTCGTCATCTGCAGTGGAAGTTGGAGTATAGCAGTGTATTATCTGTAAGCTATATCGTTTATTCAGTTGTATTACAAGATATATCACTCTTTCCGACACTTCTGAATATTTCACAATCTGGTGTTCTATTCTTCGGTTGACCATGAAAGCCACTCCTCCTTGGCCGTGGTTCTCCTCTGAATTATATTGGTAAAGAGTGTGTCCAGATGTTAGGGTGGTCTTTTTCTCTCCTTAAAGTCTCGTTTCACATAAGCTTACAATTACCATTTAATAGCCCTTAGTTCCTGTTCTAGTTCCTCTAGATGATCGTTCGTGGAGGTGGTTCGTGGGGTGGAGATAGGGCAAGCCAAATAATCGAAACATATGCGAACTGCACTCAGGGTTTGTTAGGAGAGCTCGGGTCGTGGATAAGTAAATGGCATGGGTGTTGGATTGGGACAACTACAAAAAAATGAAACAAAGGGTCATTAATCTCTTGGGAAATAAAATAAAAAGAAACAGGAAACACCTCTAGTAATTTAAGATAGGACGCCACTACGGGGTGCCTAATTTTAACCATTACAATAGCTAGTTGTAACTAGAGAAATAATTATTAAAAATAAAAAACATATCTTTTTTAAACAAAACTCAAAAAGGGTTAGTAAAAAAAGAATAAACAAAATGTTAAGAAAAAAAATTTAACATTTATTGTTTCTTACCACAAACAGTTACACAAAATAGACAATATAAAACACTATATTAATAGTCACAAATTACAAAAATACAGAGAAAACTTACATGTGTCATATCTGTTTACAATGGGGAATTGCTACAAAATCTTTCAAAATTGTTGTTACTGCAATAGAGGTTAACCTTTTTTTTAAACAAAACAAATGAATATCAAAAATAATAAAACGAGCTGTCATAAGTTAACATTAAATTAAAAAAAAACTGAACAAATTAATCGACAGCTAAAGTCAAACTCTAAAATTCACAATTTTTTAATTATTACAATCTTTAAATTTTAATGAAAGCAATTATTGTTAAAAAAATTATCTATTGTTATCTTTTTATACACAAAAGTTACCTTAAACTTCACTTTATTTTTCACTCTGCATAACGCCTGGGGTCGGGAACTGGAACTATTTAAATTTCTGTGGGTAGTACTGGATGGGAAATCTCCGAACACGAACAAAAAAACTTCTTCAATGATCTGGAACGTTGATCAGCCGGGGACAAACATAGGTAAGGAATAAATAAATCAGCTGCACATTTTTACACAACTGGAACAACTGAACGTAACGTAACACGTACTGCACAATTAACTGCAAAACTACTAATCTTCCATAACGTATGACGAAAAACAAAGAAACATTTCAAATTAGACAAAAAATTTGGATTCAAACCTATCCGACTGTTTTCTACAGCGACTCAAGTGAGAATGACGAAATTATCTTAAAAATTCGTTCACATAACTTGAAATAAACAAAACACAACGTAAATTAAGACGTAAATTATTAATTTGAAAACGCAGTACATCGGGCGGCTTAAATCATCAAAGAATTATCGACATGAAAATACGCAGCTGCGAAATAAATAAACAACTCTAAAATGGTTTCAAAGATACGAACTAATAAACATGGAAAAATTCTCGTTTTTGTCAAACATATATGGGGGATTTCAATATATTACACATACGAGGGGATTTCAATATACACCAAAGAATTAATGAAATTGCAAATGCTACAAATTTATTATAATTTTTTATTAATACAGATGTTTCGGCAGAGCGTCTTTTTTAAGTGATTTATTTTTAGTACGCGTTTACACTTTGTAGTCAACTATAATAAGTTAGGGAGGGAAAAAATGTTTGTCTTAATTTGGTCATTTAGAATTTTTTAATTTCCATAGATTCTAATAAAGATAGCTAGATCAAAATATTCAATGTGTAAAATAACTAATTTATTGAATGACATTGAAGTGATTTATATTCTACAAATTTTCTTTGATTTATTAAAAAAACCTATACGTTTTGTATAAAATTTCGGCTTTGTTTTTTTTTATATTTAACAATTTAGTGCGAAAAATGCGGTTTTAATTAAAATATTTATCTGTGGCGACTTGCCCCATAGCGCGAGTTAAGCGCTGCTTGACCACCTTAAACTCACCGGAACGAAATTTTTTTATAATTTTATTTTTAGTGGAGCCTTTTAGAGTACCTTATTTTAATCTTTACTTATCTATAATTTAAAATCTTTTATAAGTAAAGGGCGTAGAGGCAGTCTGCAATATAGCACACAATACCAAAATCAGAATCAAAAACAAACAATCGATAAGAATTCTTCGGGTCGCCTCAGCGCGTCACCAAAACGTCACATCTCTAAGCTCAGCAATATCGTACCTCAAAGCATTTTAAAGAATTAAATATCTATTATTTTAAAAAGTAAAATACAGTTAAGATTTAATTTCACGTATCGTCGTCAATGTAGCCGCTTATACGTATTTCGGCCTAATAGGCTTCGTCAGAACGGCAATTCAATGTCTGAACGTGAAAATAAATCTCTTTTGTCTTAGTAAGCAGCTCTAACATGGCTTTGAATGGACGCAAATAGCGACATCTAATATCAAAATCCATAAACTAATTTTCGAAACCAAATTTATTATTTTTTATTAATTGGACTATTTATTCTTTTAGGTAATACTTTATCAATACCTGATTCAGTAATGGGGCTGACATTTTTAGCCGCCGGAACTAGTGTACCTGAAGCTGTTTCTAGTGTTATAGTAACTAAACAAGGTAAGACTCAAAGCAATATGAAAAGACCATTATCTAATAGTAAACAATAAAACACTAAAACAATTAAAAAACAAAATAATTTACTAATTGGTAAAGGTGTCTTTCTTAATAAATCTAGTAGCTCAAATGATAGTATTAGACTATTATGTGAAAGGTTAGAGTTCGACTCAAGCCATAAACAAAATAGTTTTTAAAAATTTTCATAGGCCACAAATTGAATGAGGCTGAATAAAATAAATTTGGAAAAGTAGTATCATTAGTAGTAGTAGTATCTTTCTTGCTACTCTATGTCTAAAAAAAGCAAAGTAGAATTATTCTAAACCACTCTTATGTATTTAAATTGCATAACTAATAACTGATAATAATTAAACTGATAACATCTTTAAGGATAATAATATTAAAAATTCGTAATAATTCAGAAACAACAACGGATTGATATAGGGGAATGACCTGATTTGCCTCTATCTTAATTTAAAGCTTGAAGAAAGCAGAATAAAGCTTATGGCTAACATTGATAACTATAATTTAAAAAGTTGGTGTAATAGTTTCCCTACTTGGAAAACATAGTTAACATCACGAAAATGATATCGGATAAGATAAATCAAAGAATAATGCTTGCAAACAGAAGTTATTATGGATTTAATAAACACCGTAGAAGCCATTACCCAACAAGATATTGAAAAAAAAAATTAATATTCCCAGTCCTAATGTATGGATCTGAAACATGGGTGCATTCTAATACAGATGAAAATACACGATTAATCATCTTCTTCTTAGACTTCTGTCGTCCATGTTTGGACATAGGCCTCTCCCAACTCCTTCCATCGGTCTCTATCCTGAGCAACATATTTCCAATTTGTTCCGGCTATTCTTTTAATGTCATCAACCCATCTCATCTGTGGTCTTCTCTTGGTCGTTTACTTTCGTAAGGTCTCTAATGTTGTATTGTTGTGTAATAAATAAAATATTAGGACCAATATTTATTAATACAATTTTATCATCGACATATGTCCTAGACGCACATCTGCTGATTCCCAACTTCCAATTTCGATTTAGAGCTGAACACTCTACAAAAAATGCATTGATTGAAGCAGCAACCTTTATATTACGAGTCCTTAATAAAACAAATTGATATACCATAGACATCTTTCTCAATGTCCAGAAGGCCTTTGATAAGTTTTAGCACACAGTCCAGATCGAAAAGCTCCATCCTACTAGACTACCTATCCCCTTCGTAAAAATAATCTATTCCTTTCTCTCCAATCGGGCAATTTGTGTCGAATTAGTAACACGCTATTAACACCATTCACTTCACAAGCTGGAGTACCCCAGGGATTAATTTTATCACTATATTTATACATAGTCTGGAACAATGACATCCTTTACCCATTGACTAGATTACTGGGACGCCGAGACATATGAGAGATACAATGAGATGCTGAGACATGCGTCAGTTTTTGTTAAAGCACAGTACCAATTAAACAAAATTGTTAGGTGGTGCAACATAAAGAGAGTCACATTCAGTTTCTCCAAAACTCAATTAATTTTGTTCAAATCACCTCATAGAAGCGATGCTGGGAGGTACCGGATAACTCTACAATGAGAAATCTTGATTACAGAAACTCGGTATCCTACTTTGGAGTTCCTTTTAGCAGTTCTCTCAACTGGGACATTAACATCAAAGACACCCTGGACGGGATAAGAAAAAGACTCCTAGGCAGTAGGATTTACTCGTCACTAAATCATCGCGAAAGCATTGTAGTGTCATCAGGTGCCACCAATCACGCATCTCGATGTTCATCGTCCTTCCTTCTGGAGTTTTATTCAAATTTTAATTGGTTAAAAATGGAAAAGGTTTCATATAAAAGTTAATTTTACTTTAAATATGGGACATTTTCGGATTTACGGTCAGTGCGGTTTTACCCTTAGAGGGTAGTCCCAGGGCTCTTCACTTTGAAGAGATGAGCATTCACTTTGAAGGGCTCTGAAAAGTTCTAAAGACTCTGACGCTGAGTTTTTTTCTACTTAGAAATTGTGTGTTTTATTTCTAAAGTACCTACAACCTACCAGCATTATCTTTTTCAAGACAATGCCCAAATTAGAGCGTTCCGGCTAACTACGCAATATTGCACAACATTGCGCAATAGTTAGAGATATTAGTAAACATGGTTATAGCACCGAGATGCATTTTAATTTCCTACGTTTATTAATAATCGCCCGGAGACGACAGTAGCAACAGAAAGAAAAATTCTCATAAAATGTATGAGGAAACGTGCAGATTATCGGTCAGCATCAATATACCAAACTGCAAATATAACATCAATAAAGGACAGATAACACAGATTCCGATCTCTTAGCAACAGATACGTCCTCCGCCAAATAGTTGGCTCCCACAACAAGCCCAAGCAAACTCCAAGGACTTCTTGCCATCGCTGAGGTCACATTCTTCCATTTAGCCAAGCTTCTACACCTTACTGACAACGAAATTCCTGATGAGTACTACGATATTTTCGAAGCAACTCCTCTCAAATATCATAGATAGTTGCACGCCAAAAAACATGGCTGGTAACACCGAAGGTACCTTCTGCTCATAGTTTGGTTGGCTAGTCTGAATTATTTCTCATAGTGCTTCTTTTCTACATCACTACCATCTCAGTCCCCTTGACAAAAAGGCAGGAGCCCTTCCTTGAAGAAACGTAAGCTTGCACAAGGTTCTAACGCTCACATTCGATTCGATTCGTCAATATAGTTGCGAGATTTACAAATAATTAAACCAAAATAGCCTAAATTAAAGATTATAATCTTAATATTATATAATTATAATCTTTAGTTTTACAATATTTTACCATTTTTATTAAATTAAGATTGTACTGTATTAAAAAATTGGTTAAAACTAAGTCAAAATGTTCTTTTTTCAATTTATCTATATACCTATTATAATACTCATCATATATATATTTTGGCAAGTGACAACTAATGTCAATAAATTAATCCAATGATCTCTTTACCTAATTCAAATAAAACATATTTTAACTATTTTTACAACCTTTAATTTTCACAAAAAATAATTGTAATCTTTCAAATGTAAAAGGCTAGAGTTTTTGATGGTAGCCAGAGTTTTTGTATGATAATGTCTTACAATCCGATAGCTCTGTCAACTCATTTCAAAGCTATAAGGACATATATTTTTCAGGACATGCAACGATGGGATTAAGCAGTTCAATCGGATCTAACACTTTTGACATATTGTTATGTTTGGGAATACCTTGGTTGATAAAAGCTGCATTTTATCCCAAAATACCTGGCGCACACTGGGTAGAAATTCATTCTGATGGTATTAATATTTGTACAGGGGCACTATTGTCTTCACTCGTCTTGTTCTATGCATCTCTCGCTTTTAACAAGTTCAGGTAAGTCTTTTTTTTCTAATGTAGTACTCAAGTACATTGTGGAAATTCATTAGTTAGCTCAATTAGGATTATAATAAATTTAGTATTATTTACCAAAATACTAAACTTTAAACGCACATTGTAGTTTGTCTCTTTATATGTATAAAAAGAGACAAATTAGTTTATAGTAATACTAGTCACTATCGGTACTAATCTTACACCAACACAAAAATATTAAACGTGTAACTACATACCGCGCTTAGCGATTTAATGTGTCCTCGCTGTACTGAGGACTGATATTGCTACTACCCAAATTTTAATTTACTACGAAAAACTATTTAAGTAAAAAAGCAGTCACTTATAAAACGATTAAAACTAATTCATTTTCCAAACAAATTTCCAAACAATTTTCAAACAATTTTCAAACAATTTGTATTTTCTCTGTTTTTCTCTTTGTTGTTTTTCACAGGTCATGCAAAATGATGCAGTTTATTTGTCTTTCTTTTCTCCCATATATATATATATATATATATATATATATATATATATATATATATATATATATATATATATGCGTACCTCGGAGGTAAAGGACACTATGTCCATTTTTATCGAAATTTAGATTATTGCACTTTTGAATCTAACTTTTCTGGCTCTACACATAGGTAAACCATACTAGGTGCAGAGACAATTTTACGACAAGTTACCGACTTTTTAATAAACACCAAGTCCACTTCCAGTCAGAGGTAAACAACACCATGTGGACTTGGTGTTGTTTACCTCTAGTAAATGTGTGCATTGTCATTTACCATCCGGACATAGTGTTATGTACCCTTGTACCTGAGGGAATTGTCATGAACCAAAATCATTGCAACCTTTTTATTTAGATCGCAATTGTATTAGGTTGATAAAAGTTGTACAATAAGTTCGTTGTTTAATAACTGTAAAATGGATCCGAACTCTCGTGGAAAAATAATATTACAATTACTGTCATGTAATATTCCAAATAAAACAACACTTACAGGTAAGCTATTGTTTTTTAACACTGATTTTGTATTTTTCTAACCTCAAATATTTAGTATTGTATATTATTTTGTATAGGGCTCAGAATTTCAAACAATACGTACATTTTTTCTACCTACCGTTAAAATAGAAGTATCAGCTAGTATGTTCTTGTTACTAGTAAAGAATTTCGTCTGTTTTTTTAAATGACCATAATATGGTATGATTGTTGTCAGTTATTTATGTAACATGCATTGCCATTTATGTTATTGTGTTGTAGGCATAGACAGGAATTTACTAAGCAATTATCAATATAATATACTCGTATGAACAAAATACTACAAGAGATTGGGTAACATTTATTTACTGTTAGGCGTAACCGGTACCCCAAAAATTATTGTTGTTGATACCAACAGATTAGGGTAAACAGATGTTGCCAGATCTATATTTTTTTAATGGAAGTAACGGAAATTGCTCAGTAAATTCCGGTCTTTGGTTATAAGGATTATTTTTATGTTGGCCAATTATAGGCCTATAAAATAAGTCTATAATTATTATTACAAAACTGGATTTGTTTCAGAACCACCTGGTCACTACAGTAACTTCCAAGGTAATGGTAAGAAAGTGGACGAAGATGATAATTTGTTTGGAGATAATTCGGATATTGATATAACCTACGAGCCTCTAAGCTCAGAATCAGACGACAATGATATGAGACGTATAAGTAAACCAGCGAACACAAAGGTAAAAGAGAAAGCTATTATTACTCCTACGACTAGTGTGGAAATAACAAAAAATCTTCTTAAGGACGATTTATTCCTAAACAGTGATGCAGGCAATTCCAATGAACATAATGAAGTTATTTTAGAAGAAGAGAAAAGTGTTAAAAGAAAAGTACAAAATGTAACTAAGTTGAAACAAAAAGGCAAAAAACGTGTAGTAAATAAACAAAATTGGGTCTGTAATGTTCGCAAATCAAAAATAGCTGGTGGGAAAGAGTATCTCATTAAAAAAAGGCAAAAACATGCCTGCAAAAATGTTAAAGCTTCCTTGCATGTGTCGCATGAAATGCTCTAAAAAATTGCCAGAATACGAAAGACAAAAAATTTTCAACTCATACTGGACTGAGACAAAGGTTTCAGATGTTAAAAAGCAATTTATCTTCTCAGGTTTCGACATCCAACCTACTCTTTGATTAACAAAAAAAGACCTAAATTTTACCAAATCTAAAAATAATACACTAGACTACCATTTTACAGTGAACAATCAGCGATTGAGGGTGTGCAAGGTTATTTTTTCAAACACACTTTGTATATCTAATTTAGTAGTAGTAAATATGTTGAAACAAATTGAGCCAGGAGGTTTAATAAAAGCTGATCAAAGAGGTAGACACACGCTAATCAATAAAACTCCTACCGAAACCATAAATAGTATACATCAACATATTAAATCATTCCCGAGAAAAGTGCGAGAATCATTATTCCAGAGAAAGGAGTAAGAAAGATTATCTTGGCACAGAACTTACGATAGAAAAGTTGTATCAACTGTACTTTGATGAATACAATGAAGGACATGTAGATCCATAGCTCGGGAGTAAAAAAGTAATGCGACGCAGATATTTTTAATAAAGATTTCCAAGTTTTCGTTTGAAAACTTGGAAACCCGAAATAGACACTTGCGATACATGCAGTACATTCACAGCTCAATTGTAAAATAATCTTACTGCAGATGAGCTAACCAGTGTACAGGCTAATCATGATACTCACCCAATTGAATTTAAAACTCGGTATAACTTACAACAATTGTACTTTTTAATGGCTAAAGAGTCACCAAAACACAAAGTACTATCTTGTGATTTGTAAAAATGTTTGCTTTGACCACTAACAAACAATTGTATTAGTTTCTACAAAAGGAAGCTTTTGTAGAAGCAGTGATTCTTCTGTACAATGTATGATGTGGGACGAATCGAAAGGGTTCCGAGGTGCAAATGAAATTGCCTCGTAAATTTTGAAATGGACTGACAATACAATTTGAGGTAGTCAAGTAAAGGACATCACTTTTTGGACCAATAACTGCTATGGACAAAATAAAAATATAAGTGTTATAATGTGCTATTTTTTGATATTGCGTACATACCCTCAAATAAAGACGATCACTCAAAAGTTTTTACTGAAAGGACACACACATATGAAAGCAGACAGTGTTTGTGCTTTAATCAAGAGAAATAAAAAGAAACTCTCCAATTTGGCCATTTTAACACCATGGAACTGGCAACAGCTAGTTAGGCAAACATCAGGTAAATACACAGTGCACAATATGGAACTTGCAGATTTTAAAAACTTTAAAACGCTGTTCGATAAGAAATTGTCACTTAATCATCCTTTTGTAAGTAGAAAAAAGAATGTTAATGAAGATCCTGTTTTACTGTCAACATGTGTTGACTCCTACAAGTCCAACAAGAACACATTGGGAAGCTCTTTTATAAGACCGATTTTAATAATCAAAATATGTATGAAGTGACTTCATGAGGTATCGAAGATAGCAAGTAACGTTTCCAGCTCAATTAAATCAAGTCTCAGTAAACCCATTACCAATCAGAAAAAAAAGTTTAATGACTTCATTACCTTACTGCCTTTTTCCGTCAGTTTGTCATGCACTTTATCAAAAATTAACACATAGCGATGTAGCCACAAACGATTACCTACAAGAAGATGAAGATGATATGGAGCCTCTTTAACAATTTTGAAACTTGTCGTCTATAATTTTACTTTATTTAACTTTTCTTAATTTAATTATTATAACATTATAATATTTACCTCTAATAAAATAATAGTATAGGCTGTTTAGTGTATTTGTATTGTTTATTTCGCAGAGACCTTAACATGCAATGTCACATTATTTAAAAAAGTTATTAGAGGTAAACAACACTATGTCCAACTACACATTTAAAAAAAAATTATAAAATGAACGATAAACTTTAGGTACATAACACTTCATGGAAGGAAAAACGATTATACACACCACAATAATAATATATTAATCTTGGTTAAATATAAGAAACATTTGAGTATTTACTGATTAAAAATTTAAAAAATGTTAAAACTGCTCTCCTGAAAAAGTAAGAAAATGGACATAGTGTCCTTTACCTCCGAGGTACGGATATATATATATATATATATATATATATATATATATTTTAATTTTAAACAATGATATTTTCATTATGTAAAACTTTATAATTTTTGAAATAAATTTTTAAAATCAAAATTTTGAAACAAGTTGCGTTTGTTTTTATATTAAATTATTCCGTGATCATAATATGAAATTTATGGGTGGCCACAGTCATATATATATAAAAAATAAATTAAAAATTAAGATTGACATTAAAATATTAAGTATATCAACACATTACAATATTAAAAAATCGGTAATTATTTCAGACTGTCTTTCAGTTCTACAGAACATAAAAAACAGTTTTTTGTCCAAAACATTTTAGTAATCGTTAAATGTTTTTAATAAAGGATCAATTAAAGCACTTAGAAGACTATGGCACAGAATAATAAACAATCAGAATGTCCACTCTCAGATGCCGCCTTTGAAGTTTTCAGCACGCGCGCCATGTTTTACAAGGAAACACCTAACACAGAAATACGATTTGTGAGGTTATGTAATTGTTTATATTTATGTTTAATTATATTATTATTTATGCTATTATACAGGGTGAGTCATAACTATTGGGACATAGACTAAAGACAGGTTATTTGGACCAAAATATGGCTATGTGGCCAAATATGCCTTAATAAAATGTTGATGAGAAAAAAGATACAGGGTGTTAAAGTGGAAATTTAACATTTTATTTTTGGCTATAACTTTCATGTTTGTAAACATTTATGTATAAAAATTTACAGCTGGTACTATTGAATATCAGAAATTATAATTTGATGCATACCTTAATATATCTTATAGAGGGCGCCACATATGCCACATACGTGGCATACATTTACACTTAACTTTTTTGTTCTTCAAGCTACCGGTATTATTGATAAAAAATATTAAAGATACGTTATTTTAACAAAAAAAAGGTATACTTGTTAATAACTTCAAAACTCAACAGTTTTCGAGATAATCGCATTTTACAAATCAACTGCATAATTCTGATTTAACGCAATTACTCCAGGCAATGAAAGAAAAATAGATAAAAACATCAATACTTCTGAATTTTATTGTTAAATACCTTTAATAAAGTCAATATTTAACGAAATATTAAATAAAATAAATATATCAGCAGGATAATTAATAATTGGATTTGATAAAATAACAGAATAACTGGATTTTACATCAAACATTTTACCTTTTGTATTAAATTAAAGTCATAATCAAAACATTTTATTTACAAACCAAATTAAATAATAGTTAAACTAAATAACACTAAACTTTTTGTCAAAGTAAGTGTTCGATATGTCCACCATTCTCTTTAATTCATTTGTCAATACATTTCATAAAATATCGTCTCATATTAAATAGCATCACTGGTTCTAAAGAAACTGCTAAATATAATAAAGTATTTATTATATTTGTTTTAAGTATAATAATAAGTAATTTTTTGAAATTTTTATGAATTAAATAATTATTATTATCTTACCACAAGAATATTACTAGCACGAACAATCCAACGTTTAGGAAAGTGTATTTAAATACTGTCTTACTCCGCTTTCTCTGTAATGTAATGGTGTACTATCTTGTAGAAACCACATATTTCGCCTTAAGTTTGATGACAATTCTTCCAATAAATCAATAAAATCATTTTATAAAAACTGTAAATAAATCTCACCATTTAAATTAAAAGGTAATTCGCATATCTGAAAAATATCATTCAAAATTTATATTTAAAATGCATGTCGTATGGTTTGGAACCATTGATAATTATTTTTTTCGGATATGCGAATTACCTTGCAATTTGAATGTCGAGATTTATTTACATTTTTTATAAAATGATTTTATTGATTTATTGGAAGAATTGTTCAAACTTAAGGCAAAATATGTGGTTTCTACAAGATGGTACACCATTACATTACAGAGAAAGCGGAGTGAGACAGTATTTAAATACACTTTCCTGAACGTTGGATTGTTCGTGGTAGTCATTTTCTTGTAGTGAGATAATAATAATTATTTAGTTCATAAAAATTTCAAAAAATTACTTATTATTATACTTAAAACAACTATAACAAATACTGCAGCAGTTTCTTTAGAACCAATGATGCTATTTAATATGAGACGATATTTTATGGAATGTATTGACAAATGAATTAAAGAAAATAGTGAGCATATCGAACACTTACTTTGACAAAAAGTTTAATGTTATTTAGTTTAACTATTTTTTAATTTGGTTTGTAAATAAAGTGTTTTGATTTTGACTTTAATTTAATACAGAACGTAAAATGTTTTTAATAACAAAATTCAGAAGTATTGATGTTTTTATCTATTTTTCTTTCATTGCCTGGAGTAATTGCGTTAAATCAGAATAATTCAGTTGATTTGTAAATGTGGCGCATATGTGGCGCCCTCTATTAGATATATCAAAGTATGCATCAAATTATAATTTCTGATATTCAATAGTACAAAGCTGTAAATTTTTATACATAAATGTTTACAAACATGAAAGTTATAGCCAAAAATAAAATTTTCAATTTCCACTTTAATACCCTGTATCTTTTTTCTCAGCAACATTTTATTAAGGCATATTTGGCCCAATAGCCATATTTTGGTCCAAATAACCTATCCTTAGTCTATCTCCCAATAGTTATGACTCACCCTGTATTTAACAATGTCAATTAAACCGGGTTAATTTTTCTATGCACACCACATAAACAACACTGATTCCTCGGAGGAACGTCTGCGCGAACGAGATGCGCGTACTTAATTTTTCATGGAGAGTGGGCATTCTGATTGTTTATTATTCTGTGACTCTGGCTTTAATATAAAATTTGTTTGGGATAAGGCACATATTGAACTCAAAGACACTTGACACTTGACGATTGACACTTTATTGTCATATTCTTTATGTGTATCAGATGTTATTACGATTAAAAAACAACAGCTATTGACATGGAAAGATCAATGGAATCGTTACTGCTTTACAAACCATACAAAATACACCACTTTACATCCAGTTATTATGATTATAATAAGATGGAACAATGTGATCGCCAATCTGTCAGATATGTACATTTAGAAGAATAATTGTAATTATTTCTTTAATTTGTCAATATTAGTAATTAAATTTATAAAAGCAATTGAAGTATTTCTATTATCTATTTTACGGTGCACCCCATATAAAGTAACAAACTTACTTATCGAATATACAGTGCATGTCTGAGAGGGAGTTACAACAGTAGCTCCAGTCTTGTGTAAGTAATATTACAGCAAATATTGCCTGCAAAACTGATTTATTTTATAAAACGGATCTGAAATATTTGCAGATATTTCGACTGTACCGCACTCGCCATTGCCAACGCTTTGAGTTGTAGTGGTTAACTGAACCGCTGGAGCTCAAAGGATAAGTAAATAAGAAAGATCTTGTCACGTCAAAAATTATGAAATGGACTAGATTAAAAAGTATTTCTTTATCAGCAATACATCTTACTCTCGCTGTAAATAATAATAGTCATATACACGCTATTTTCAATAAGAGGCACAATATAAACGTATACATTTTTGTAAATTAGAAGAACGCCATGTTATTTTATTTTATTGACATGCACTATATGACAACATAAGAAATATTTTACTCTGTAAATATTAGATAAAAGTTTAATGATTTTTTTATAAGGATAATACAAAAACATATTTTCTTTTGATACATGAATTAGGGAAGCATTAATTTAAAAAATATTTTTTCAGACTCGACTGGAAGGTTGGACTAACTTGTTTATTGATCTACATGGGATTCATAGTGCTGGCGTGTCTGGTGGAACTGAATGTCTTCTTCGTGGTCAATGTTCCCACCTGCGATCAGTGATATTTACTATTTATTGTTATTTTTAATGTTACGTATATTTTATTAATAATATTACTGCTGTTTTTTTAATAAAACTATTAAATTTGTATAGCTTTGTCAATCCTTATGTAACGTGTAATCCATGTTATTTTACTTCTTACTCTAGATTACCTTTTATAGAGAATTGTATCTAATAAGACACATTAATGAATAATAAAATATTTTGAAATATTTTATTATGTATGGTGGAAGATACATTTTAAAACACTTCCTATTTTTTAAAACTCTAGGGGTGAAGTAAAAATATTAAATTTACGATTAAAAATAATTAAAATTATTAATATTAATTTTTAACTTATTAATGATAGGGGTCATTTATTGAGATAAAAAATATTCTATTATTTAAGTTGTATCAAACAATATACTTTCACAAAATAAATTTTATTGTAATCGGTTCAGTGGTTTCGGAGATTCGCGCAAATGAAGATTGTGACACGAAAATTTCATATATGAATTTGTATATTTGTATATATATACATATATATATATATATATATATATATATATATATATATATATATATATATATATATATATATAGATTGAAAACTAGTAGAATAATAAAATGAATCAGATAGAAAATCAACGTCACTGATTTGATTTACAGAATTCTCTTTGTCAACCATTTTCCATCCACTCCTGAATGTAGGTCTCTCCCAATTACTTCCATCTTTCTCTATCTTGCGCCAATCTAATCTTGTTCTTGTTCTTGTTGTCGTCCTTAGTCTCCATTCTAGAATTCTTCGTGTCCACCTGCTGTCATTATATCGGGCTAGGTGACCTGACCAGCGCCATTTCATTTTTGTAATTTCTTCCACAATATCCCTAATCTTCGTTATCGTCTTATCTCGGTGTTTCTAACCTTATCTCTCAGTGATATTCCAAGAATGATTCATTCCATTGCTCTTTGCATTGAATCTAATTTTTTAGCAGATTTTTTGGTAAGAGCTACTGTAGCGTTTACGCTACTGATTAACCCCTTTAGAAATTTTTATTACCCGCCTACGATCGATTTTAAATCAACATTTCCCCACCCACGTGCTGTTATCGCTTTGAAAGGAAGATCGATTTTATGCGGAAGCCGAACGATCAGTTTTGGTCAGAACTCTACGCAGCCACGTCAACCGGTGAAATTTTTCACCTTCAAAGTGACGGAATTGGAGCAAGGAAGATAATTTGGGGAAGAATATAATTCATTAATAATAATATAAATAAGTAATTTGTATAATAAAATCAATAATCTAAGAGTTCCACATAAAAAGGAAGTTTTTTTTGGCGTGCTGCAGCTCCATGTAAGTAAATCATTTCAATACGTATTATCTCTTTATCATACAATCAAATTTATCATTGTGTTTAGTATTTCTTTAGAGATTTATTTTTGAGTTCCGAAATAATTTAAATATAAAATTTTCTTGATTTACTTGCAAAGAACAGAAGGTCATTTTTTTTATATAGTCAAACTTAAATTCCGATCTATTTCATATCTTATCATTAAGTTTTTTTTGGTTCCCTTTTATCTAACTTTTTTGGTGGAATATAAAAAGGTTCTACAAATGTGGGACAGCCTTCTGTATTCTGCGCATGTTTATTTCATGGCGCAAGCTTGCCATGCCTACGAAAGTAACTTCATAAATTTGACATGATGTTGAGTTAACCTAATAACCTAATGTTTTGATGTTTTGTTTTGGTGCAGTCAATCCATGCTGCTACACCTATTGAATTGTATTTATTAAATTAAATAATAATTTTAGATTCCGTCACTTCACTTGAGGATATTCTCTTCAGAATATTCCCTCAAGGACTCAAGTAACTAAATTTCTTGAATAGTTAGCAAACCCCTGGATTTTGCTGTCACCCAGAGACCAGTGACTGGTTGTGGCTTTTGTGACCAGGATTCGTCTTTACAGCCATAAACTGATGTAGCCGTGCCAAGAGGAGTTTTTCCTATGGACTTATAGTGCTGTAAAGATAAGTTGTTTAACTATTTGACTTTTTGTATTACGTATTACTTTCTATTTACTGTTAACTTTTCATATGCATATGATCAAGTAACTACATTTTGATAAAATATAATTTTGATATTATTGGGAGAGGGAAAATATATTACCTGTTTTTATTAGTTTTTTTTTTTTAAATAGGATTTCAAGAGTACTGACCAAACTCACTTTTGCTATAATATTTTTTTTTAATACAATATATTTGATAAAATAGGTACAATTTTGATATTGGGGAAAAGGAAATAAATTTCATGTGGTTTTTAAAACATTGTATAAGGAGTATTGAAGACTCACTTTTTGGATGTAATATATATTTAATATAATTGTAATAGAGATTTATCAAGTTTGATATCTTTACAATATTGTCATTAGTACCTCATTTTAGTAGAACTATTTAAATCTAAATTACTAACCTTAGTGTTAAGACTTAGGCTACCCTACGGACTATTCTTGGTTTATACTAATATTTCATATTTTATTTGGCCAGTGGTAGTGACTATTCGTTTGTTGAGGGGCTATTAGGTCCCATTGTATCTGTACACCATCCACTACCACTGTTATTTGGCTTTGCATTATATGTAAATTGTTTATACACATATACCTATATACATTTTTTATAAATATATTTATTGTTGCTATTTTGAGTTTTATTTCAGTTCTACTAACCAGTATATAACATAGCAAAACAAGATTATTATTTAGTATTTTTGTATTTCAGAGTATTATCTCCAGATTCATTTGTTACTTCAAAATCTCAACTATCGTTGAGTTGGCGCCCTTCTTTTCTCTTCTTATTGTTCTCTTTCTATAAATTTATTCCCAGTGACTTTCTTTAGTTGTATCACGTTTGATATTACCAGGTCTCATTTCTTTCTTGTCTCATTAGCTCATTATCTCTTGTTATTGTTGTTTATATCTTTAAAGCCACAATCCAGTGCATTGAAGCTAGCCCGAACACTCACTTGAGATTTAGTGTCTCTTTGGCCATTTAAATTTGTTCCTCTGAGCTTAGCCCTATTTTTAGTATTTTTTTTTCATCACTTCTCTTTCAGTTCTTCTGAAATTTGGAAGTTCTACACTTCCAAAAACCCAATACTCCCGGAGTATTGAGCGTTTCAATTGGCTAGACCCAACGTGTGGCTTCTTTTCCACTTCTGCCTTAAATATATATATATATATATATATATATATATATATATATATATATATATATATATATATCCTTTAACTTTTGATTTTGATCTTGGGTTGTTGTGGTTTTCACTGGTTGTGCTTTTAGATTTTCATTTTAACGTTTAGTTTTGTTTTTCAATTTTTTTTGGACATTACCTTATATCTATATCTTAAATTGACTTGTTTTTGCTATATACTGTGTAGACTGAATAAATTGCTTTGTTTTTTATTGATTAAATAACAATTAATTAACAGATTAATAATAAATTAATTAAAAATTTAAGTACCTAACTAAAGTTAACTATTTCACATATTTTACAAGTCCGGAGTAGCCAATAAGTTGAGTCACTACCTCGAAATAACAGTTTTGAAATTTTAGGTTCCTTAGGGTGTTGTAGCAGTATATGTCATTGGATTTCATAACTGGACCAAAACAATTAAACATTACTGGTATTGGTATCCCTTCAGAATATTAATTTGGAGTCAGAGAGTAAGTTAAACTTTACCTACTTTTACTCATTCTCTTGTATATTTCTCAGTTGTGTAATATGTCTGCGTTCAAGGTAGAGCATCTATTAGCTTCTGAATTAGAGTATGAGTTGAGAGTCTGTCATCTAACCAGTCCATTGTTAAAAAAATGTTGTATAATGTACAGAATGTACCAGGTAAATTTCCTGATTTTAAAGTTGAACATGGTGTTTTGTATAAACATGTCTTAAGTTCCATAGATTCCCTTACTGGAATGTCGGATTGGAAGATAGTCGTTCCAACTCCTAATAGAGCAGAGGTTTTGGCCACTTTTCATGACCATTCTACTGCAGCTCATTTTGGTTTCTACAAAACTTTCCGTCGAATATCTGAACTTTATTACTGGCCGAAGATGCGTCAAACTGTACGTAGCTATATCGCTAAATGCAAAATCTGTGCTACATGCAAACCGACAAATCTTCCCCAACCAGGTTTAATGGGTAGTTATCGACGGATTGATTTTCCGTTTTAACTTATATCTTTAGATCTCATTGGTCCCTTATCACTTCTGTACCAGTTTGGTTTTTAAGACCTGATTATCTATTTTGTTTACCTGGCAGAAAACCATAAGTTGTGCTATTTTGCCTTCTATTTTTTTTTATCTTATCTTAATGTTGGTTATTATCTTAGTTTATGGACTTGTTAATTTTGTTGTTTGTTTTCTCTTAAAAGTCCAACTGCATATCATAGGAGTACAGGATGGATATATGGGAATTTCCCCATCTTGAGTTCTGAGTTGAATAGATATTTACAGGGATAATTAGGAAAACATTCCAAATATTTTCTTTATTAGTGTTGTATAGTTTTGTGGATCATGACCATAAAGCTTATGCATTCATATTTACTTACTGTGTCGGTGTTTTAGCGTGGGTTCAGGATTGATCACCCTGGATGTGTGCCCTTACTTGGCTCAGAAATATATCAATACATATTAATTGTTCCTTGAGTGTCTCTTAGGTTGAAATTAGAATGTGTCACTTAGAATTGGATCATTCTGATATTCAGCAGTAAGTCTGTTTAACTTAGTTTGTTATCTCCTATGTTATTACCTTCTCAACGTATTTGAGTTTTAACATATCTTATTGTATACTGTTTGTTTACCTGTCTCTCTACTAGTGATATGGATTGGTAGATGTGAGTTATCTTTATCTGTATCTTAATTGAGTTTATCTTTACCTTTATGGAGTTTATCTCATACCTGTAATGGAGTTTATCTTGTACCTTGACTGAGTTTATCTCGTACCTTTACCTTGAGTGTATCTTTATCTTTACCTTAATTGAGTTTATCTCGTACCTTTACCTTAATTGGTTTATCTCATACCTTTACCTTAAGTTAGTTATCTTTACCTTTACCTGGATAAGTTTATTTCTTATCTATATCTTATGAATATATATCTTATCTTTATCTTGATTATAGAGTCCTAAAAATCTGTCCTTTACTGTCTTGTCGTGAGTAAAGAATTGGAACACGTCAATAGTACAGTTTAGGTATTACAGTTAGGATCTCTTTTATCTTTCCTTCTACCAAGTGTATAGCTGGTAGAAGTGAGTTTTGTGCATATCCTCTACCATGAGTAGATCTGGACGTGCAATTATCTTTTACCTTTTGTGCATATCCTTTACTATGAGTTGGGATTGCAGTTATCTTACCTTTTTTTTTTTAGCATACCCTATACCATGAGTATAGTGGGTTTGCTAGTATCTAAGGCACTAACAACCTTTACCGATTGTGTGCTTTCCTACCGTTGCTAGAGCAAGTAGGTGTATTGTATTATCTTTTACTTTGAATTTTACCTTGTTGTTGATATCCCGAACCATATATGTTTAGGTTTGTAGTTTCAACTAGTCCTAAGTAATTAGGCCCTCATTGAACTCTATGGTGACGAATAGAATCGGGTCGCTCTAGTGTCAACGTTGGGTAAAGTTCATAGGACTTTGTTTGAATTTCGTTGTTATGAATGGTTCTTGGAGATATTGTGTTAGGGGTTGTTAATACACATCTATAATGTAGTTTTAACGAATGGTTGTTTTTACAAATACTTGAGAATGTAGATAAGTAGTGTTAAAAGTTAACTTGATTTGTAAGGTTATAGAATTAAACTTAAAATGTATATTTCTTTTTTATCTTTGGTTTATACTAAATTAACATACATTATCTCATTAAAAAAAAATGTATGACTTCGTCTCATATTCTTCGTTCCATATTTTTATTTCGTCCTTGATTTTGTTCCAATTCCTGAGCAAATGGTTGACTGGCGACGAAAATGTTCAATTTTAACGTATCAACGTTCATTGTCAGTGTTAGATCGTTCTGCCACAAAAAAAAAGTTCCTAAAGTTCCTTTTTTTTTGCTGGAGATGAGGGAGAATGTAGCGTTTACGCTACTGATTAACCCCTTTAGAAATTTTTATTACCCGCCTACGATCGATTTTAAATCGACATTTCCCCACCCACGTGCTGTTATCGCTTTGAAAGGAAGATCGATTTTATGCGGAAGCCGAACGATCAGTTTTGGTCAGAACTCTTCGCAGCCACGTCAACCGGTGAAATTTTTCACCTTCAAAGTGACGGAATTGGAGCAAGGAAGATAATTTGGGGAAGAATATAATTCATTAATAATAATATAAATAAGTAATTTGTATAATAAAATCAATAATCTAAGAGTTCCACATAAAAAGGAAGTTTTTTTTGGCGTGCTGCAGCTCCATGTAAGTAAATCATTTCAATACGTATTATCTCTTTATCATACAATCAAATTTATCATTGTGTTTAGTATTTCTTTAGAGATTTATTTTTGAGTTCCGAAATAATTTAAATATAAAATTTCCTTGATTTACTTGCAAAGAACAGAAGGTCATTTTTTTTATATAGTCAAACTTAAATTCCGATCTATTTCATATCTTATCATTAAGTTTTTTTTGGTTCCCTTTTATCTAACTTTTTTTGGTGGAATATAAAAAGGTTCTACAAATGTGGGACAGCCTTCTGTATTCTGCGCATGTTTATTTCATGGCGCAAGCTTGCCATGCCTACGAAAGTAACTTCATAAATTTGACATGATGTTGAGTTAACCTAATAACCTAATGTTTTGATGTTTTGTTTTGGTGCAGTCAATCCATGCTGCTACACCTATTGAATTGTATTTATTAAATTAAATAATAATTTTAGATTCCGTCACTTCACTTGAGAATATTCTCTTCAGAATATTCCCTCAAGGACTCAAGTAACTAAATTTCTTGAATAGTTAGCAAACCCCTGGATTTTGCTGTCACCCAGAGACCAGTGACTGGTTGTGGCTTTTGTGACCAGGATTCGTCTTTACAGCCATAAACTGATGTAGCCGTGCCAAGAGGAGTTTTTCCTATGGACTTATAGTGCTGTAAATATAAGTTGTTTAACTATTTGACTTTTTGTATTACGTATTACTTTCTATTTACTGTTAACTTTTCATATGCATATGATCAAGTAACTACATTTTGATAAAATATAATTTTGATATTATTGGGAGAGGGAAAATATATTACCTGTTTTTATTAGTTTTTTTTTAAATAGGATTTCAAGAGTACTGACCAAACTCACTTTTGCTATAATATTTTTTTTTAATACAATATATTTGATAAAATAGGTACAATTTTGATATTGGGGAAAGGGAAATAAATTTCATGTGGTTTTTAAAACATTGTATAAGGAGTATTGAAGACTCACTTTTTGGATGTAATATATATTTAATATAATTGTAATAGAGATTTATCAAGTTTGATATCTTTACAATATTGTCATTAGTACCTCATTTTAGTAGAACTATTTAAATCTAAATTACTAACCTTAGTGTTAAGACTTAGGCTACCCTACGGACTATTCTTGGTTTATACTAATATTTCATATTTTATTTGGCCAGTGGTAGTGACTATTCGTTTGTTGAGGGCTATTAGGTCCCATTGTATCTGTACACCATCCACTACCACTGTTATTTGGCTTTGCATTATATGTAAATTGTTTATACACATATACCTATATACATTTTTTATAAATATATTTATTGTTGCTATTTTGAGTTTTATTTCAGTTCTACTAACCAGTATATAACATAGCAAAACAAGATTATTATTTAGTATTTTTGTATTTCAGAGTATTATCTCCAGATTCATTTGTTACTTCAAAATCTCAACTATCGTTGAGTTGGCGCCCTTCTTTTCTCTTCTTATTGTTCTCTTTCTATAAATTTATTCCCAGTGACTTTCTTTAGTTGTATCACGTTTGATATTACCAGGTCTCATTTCTTTCTTGTCTCATTAGCTCATTATCTCTTGTTATTGTTGTTTATATCTTTAAAGCCACAATCCAGTGCATTGAAGCTAGCCCGAACACTCACTTGAGATTTAGTGTCTCTTTGGCCATTTAAATTTGTTCCTCTGAGCTTAGCCTCATTTTTAGTATTTTTTTTTCATCACTTCTCTTTCAGTTCTTCTGAAATTTGGAAGTTCTACACTTCCAAAAATCCAATACTCCCGGAGTATTGAGCGTTTCACTACTGTCTCCTGTCTTCTACTGTAAGGGGTAATGGAGGTGTTGTTCAAGATGTTAGTTTGCCGAAAGCGCTCCATGCCAGTTGTGTTCTTCTTTTAATTTTAGCATCTTAATATGTTTTTCCTAGTTTAGTGATATGACCTAAATATACACAATGTTCAACATTTTCTATGGTATAATTTTGTATTGTTATATTTGTCTTGTCTCGGGTCAGTATTTTTGTTTTACTGTAGTTAATTTTTAAGCCTACCGCTCCTGAAACTGCATTTAGTTGTTGTAACATATTATTTAGTTCTTGGATATTATCGGAAATTAAAATTATGTCATCTGCGAATCTCAAGTGGTTTAAGTATGATCCGTCAACGTTGACACCCTTGGTGTTTCATTCTAGTTTCTTAAAAATGTCTTCTAGAGCAAGGCTAAATAGTTTGAGAGAGATGGTGTCTCCTTATCTTAGTCCCCGTTTTAGACTTATACGTGCATTTTCTAGAGATTCAAGCATTGCTCATAATTCAATGGAATTGAATGGTTTACGGAAATCGACGAACGCCATATGAATTGGAACATTACATCGTTAATATAGCAGTTGGCAGACCATTTAGCGATTAACAAGACATCTATAGTCGTACCTTCAGAAATACGATACCAGAATTTAAAAAACAAATAGAGAATTTGGTACTAAAGTAGCATAATCTAATGAAGTTAACTATTTAGTGGTTACACTCGACAAATAACTTCACTTTTACTTCACACGTAAAAAGGTGATACAGAAACGCTAAACTAATACAGAAAAGCTAACAGGACTAATAAAATGAAGAAAAAGAAGAAGTAAACTCAGTTTTAAAATGAAAATTAGACTCGTCAATATCATCGTCATTCTAGCACTAATATATGTCTAAGTATCATGAGAATATACACTAAATATCCATTACATTGCAGCCAATGGCTTCATGTGCAGATATACCAATCAAAAACAAGTACTATAAATAATGCAGGAAAATGTACGAAATATTTACGCTAAAATTTACCCAAAATAAATCCTAACAAGATTGAAACATATCATCTATTCGCCGACTTCAAGGTCACATACGAAAGTGTCAAAGAACAATTCTAACTATAACAATCAAGTGTCGGAGAGAATTTTAGAACGTTAAAAAACATATCGATTAACTAGAATGGATCTTAATAATGTTCTGTGCCCTCTTTAATGACAAAGTAGATGTTACCCAGCGAACTGTACTAGGCTGGAGTTTCAGTTTGGTAGAGGTCTCCTGGTCGGAGCTCTTATTGCAGCTCAAAGACAAAGAATTAGTTAGTGGAGTACTGAAGATAAAGAGAAGAGAAGTTAGAAAATAAAGAGAAGGAAAATAATTGGGCATTACCTTATTTTTAAAG
This sequence comes from Diabrotica balteata, assembly GCA_918026665.1. NCBI lineage: Eukaryota > Metazoa > Arthropoda > Insecta > Coleoptera > Chrysomelidae > Diabrotica > Diabrotica balteata. The sequence goes on along the minus strand of OU898276.1, from coordinate 63,230,903 downwards.
GAACAGGGAAACCTACGACATATAAAATAAGATAACGAGAAAGGCAAGGTAGGGTTAAGATAATCACGCGAGAATAAAATATACCGTGGGAGCAAATTTTTTTGCCACATATACATTGTTTATATGATAAATCAAATAGTAATATTAATCAATAACAATGTCTGAAAGAGATACACCATGCACATGAAATAAATATATCGCACCTCCGCTAAAAAAGAGTTACATCAATTTCTGTTATTATTTGACGTGCAGTTCCTTTTAATCCAGCTGGTACTCTCATTATATTTTGTTGCTTTGTCTTAGATGTGCCAAAAGAAGTTTTATACCACTTACTTGTTTTATCCTTGCCAATGAATGTATCTTCAACGTTTTCGTGAAATACTTCCTCCTCATCTGACATATCTTGCTCTGAACATGTATCGTCGTGGTTCTCCTCAATTTGTTTTTCATATAAACTTTCCAATATTTTATCTGTTTTATTTTCAATATCTGTCATATTATTTAGAATTTCCTCTAATTGTGCTTGGGTCAACACTTCCTTTGAATTTTTACGAGACATGGCGTAATGTAAAATTATAAAATATGTTATAATATAGAATTCTACAATAATCTAATATGTTTCATATATATTATTAATTCTTAATTATATTATTAACAATTTTACTGACCAATAAAATTTCAATTTCTCGAAAAATATATACAATATATTAGTTATTTAAAAAAAAATTGCGCGAATTTCACTACCAGGCGCCTTGCAGCAATTGTCTGCCTCGATGTACTATTCACAATAAAGTACGATAACTAACTAATTCTACTTGGATTTCACAAGATGATGATGGGTACCGCCTAAGCATTAACCGATTAGGGAATTTTCAAAATATCACGTACATAGCGTATCCCGTTAACACTTTACCTAGAAATATTTAGTTTACGCAGTAAATTACTGCAGCGCGCCCGGCTGAAGATTAAAGAACTAGACGTCGTAACTTTCATTAAAATCCAGCGACTTAGATAGGCTGAATACATTATACGAATTTGAGAAAACATGATTGATAAAAAGCTAACCTCAAAAACACCTGTAGAAAGAAGCAGCAGAGGCCGACCGCGAATTAGGTGGGTAGATAGAGTTAAAACTAACATAGGGATATTAAAAATTAGAAGTTGGCAACAGGTCGCCAGAAACCGAACAAAATGGCGACGAATCTTACATGTCAGGATTCACACAGGATTGTCGAGCCAAAGATTATGATGATGATGATGGAGCCACACCTTGAGCAAACTGACGGGCTGCGATGAGAACTTTACAGACCAAACATATAGCTAATTTGACTACTGGTATAAAAACTCCAGGATAGAAAGTTACATGTAAAAAGAGATTTCAATACAATTTACATTTATTTTTCCTTCAGTTATAAAAACGGCATAATATCGGCTTTTACTTGAAAAATAAGTTACTCCAGGATCTTCGGGATCGTCCTCGTTTCCTTTTTCCTATGGAGCTCCATTCGGTTATTCTCTTTATTCATCTGCTGTCCCTAGTTATTCTTACATGTCCATACCACTTTAGTCTTTTATGTTCTATATATGTTAGTTTGTCCGTTTCTCTTGATGTTCTTTGCTTTATTTCGTCATTACTTCTCCTATCTGTTCTTGTTAATCTGCAGCATCTCGTAGGCATTTCGTCTCTATTGCTACTTTCTTGCTACTGTTTTTGTTGTTTATAATCCAATTTTCAGCCCAATATGTCATAATACTTCGCACTGTTTTATAAATCTCTGTTTTTGTCTTCATATTTAGGTGTCTATCCCATCATACTGAGTTAAGTTGTCGGATTGCTGTTCTTGTTTGTCCTAATCTTTGCGTAATTTCTTCCTCTGTTGTTTTTTTTTTCGTGATTATAAATCCAAAGTATTTGAATTTATCCTTTCCTCTGATTAATACGTTGTAATTAATCTGTAGATCTTCTATGTCTTCTTCACTTGTAGATAGGTACTCTGTTTTCGCGAGGTTAATATCTAGGCCAGCCTTGGTATATTCTTCTTGTAGTTCCTTCATCATCTAGCTGAGGTCGTTTTGGTCTTGTGAAATCATTACTTGATCACTACTTTCCATATAATCTTCCTATGGATGCTATTACGTATTATTAGTCCTTATTCCTCTGTAGTTTTTACATCGTTTTCTATCTTCTTGCTTAAACATAGTTGTCATATATGCATCGAGCAAAAAGACAATAGAGGGAATGTAAAGGTAGTGGGGGCAAACATATTGTTAGACAGGAAGTGCGATCTTTAGAGGCCACTTTAAACAAGGAAAGAGAGCCTCTCTCCTTGTTTGACATCAAATTTAGTTGGGTTATGTTATTGTTTATCCCAAATGTCACATAAATTCTTATTTATATTGAAGTTTTTTAACAATTGTGTCGCATTTTAGACTCTTATCATTAATAATTAATTAAAACTTTCTCGTCTAAGAAACATTTTGAAAAATATTATATAGCTACTGTTGATAAGTGTCGGAAAATTTAAATTTCGCGCATTCGCATTTCCGGATATGTCCGCCATCAGAGGCCACTTTTTTGGTCTCCTTTTTATAAGGATTAGATTCCCTCTTTTGTCTTATTGCTCGATGCATATATGCCTCCGCCCAGTCCTTTGGGAGCTGTTGTTCATTTATGGCTTTCTGAAATATCTATTGTATCATCCGGTGTATATTTTTTTTTATTCGTATTTTATAAGCTTAGGTAAGATGCTTCCAGGTCCCGGTGCTTTCTTATTTTTGATTGCTTTTATGGCAATAAAATTCTCATTTACTCATTCTCATTTACTCATTCTCATTTTTTCTCATTTACCTATCTGTAATTATTTCTATTTCGTGTTATGGGGATCGGCTTCGTCTTCGCCTATTTTCTTTTCCAATGAATTGTGGTCTCTGTTCTGTTAACAGTTCCTTGCAATAGTTCTTCCATTCTTTGTCCTGTATATTTCCCAATATAATTTTTTCTTTTGAGTTTTGTTTCTATCCTCTCAGTACTTTCATGACTCCAAAGTTCTTGTACCTTCTATGTATGTTTTAATATTTAAGCAGGTTCTTTCCCATTCTTCATTCTTTTGTTGTGTTATTTGTTTTTTACTTCTCTATCTTTTTCTCTATATTCCTTTATAAACTTCATCGTTGTTTGTAGTCAGCCATTTTTTGTATAGTTGCTTTTTTCTTCAATTATTGTTTTTGTTGGTTTATTTATTTCATAATAGTGCTGTTTATTTGTTATATGTTCTTTTTCTCCAAGCGCTTTAAAAAAAATGATTACTATATACTCATGTGACAAACTTTGTACTATTTACGAAATTATGGCCAATTTTGATTTTTTTCTTTAATAAAAAAAGATCCAAATGGTAGTTACACACTTATTATTAATGACCATTTATATAAACTTTTTTAGAACTAATTAAAACTATGCTCAGATGCTAAGTAATTACAGATTAAGTATGAATAATATAATAGAAAATTAATAACGTTTTAAACAAATAGTGTTGTAGTCTTTTAAAAGTTATTGTGGATTTGAATTGAATCCATACTATTCAATATCATTGTTTAGGTATTCACCTAAACTTACGTAACTGCTGCTAAAAAAATATATACACATTAATTGAGATCACTTGTAATATACATCTTTATTTGCTGGAGCATAATCCATTTGTCCCTAGACTGGATATATTACAAGTAAACAGTCTAATTGTTCTTTGATAATGTTGATTTTATCTTATCATTTGTTAAGTATTCTTGTTTATGAGACATAAATTACCTGTCAATAATCTTATAAACTTCATAACATTTTTGCTATTTATAACATAATAAATATATCATAGAAGAAAAACATCCTTTTTGGTGCCTAGACTTTTAGAAGTGATTTTATCTGAATTTATTCATTAGTACCATCTAGTGGTCAGAGACGAAACTGCCACTGAACCTATAAAAATTATACGAACAAGCTGAATTTTGCTTAGAATGTTAATTTAGGTATCATAAAAAATATGCAAAAAAGTTTATCGCTTCTACCTCTGATTTCCCCCTAAGTCCTCTCTCGTAGAGGTGGAAAACAGAAAAAAAATAATTTCTTATGAATCTGTATGCTCTAGAAAATAATGTTTCGAATATGAAATAAAGGCGAATATTTTGTTTTTTGAGTTTAATTTAGGGAAAATCAAAACGTCAAAATAACTTATTTTAAAGTAAAATTGTAGCTTATTTCGAACAAAAATAGTATACTGAATTAAGATGCCACAAGAAAATAGTTTCAAAACAATAGTACTTAATATATTATAATATGATCAGGTTGTATCGAAGGCTTTCTTTACTTTAAAAAATATATCTGGTTATCTGATAAGTAAAAGACATTAGTTCTAGAAAGTCTGACCCAATGATATCATAACACTATTATGGCACTGAAGCCGAGATGGTAAGACTAAAAATAGGCATCTTGGGGATTAGTAAAGTAAGATGGCCTGGTTCAGCAGTACAAAAAGCAAAAGATGGATACATATAGTATTTAGGTGGAACCGACCCAGAACATCAATATGGAACTGCTATATTAGTGTCAAAAAATTGCTTAATCAGTCACAGACTTCATCCTCTTAATGATAGAGTTACAATGTTAAAATTACAAACAACTCGCAGAAAACTAAATATTATTCAGTTCTATGCTCCAACAAGTGACAAGTCAGACGAAGAAATCGAAAAATTTTATAACAACATAGATAAAATAATGCGGCTGATAAAAAGAGGTGAGATAACGATGATCATGGGTAACTTTAAGGCTAAAATTGGTCGTGGTCCTGAAGGAGACCACATAGGAGCATACGGTCTAGGTACCAGGAATAATAGAGGAGATAGACTTGTACAATTCTCCGTAAAAAACAATCTGTTAATACCTTTTTCAAACAACATCCTAGAAGGTTATACACATGGAAATCACCTGCAGACAGAAAAGACAGAATTGTAGAAATCAAATTAACTTCATTTTGCTCTATAACACCTTTAAGAAGTACATACAATCTACGAAAACATACCCTGGAGCTGATATACGTAGCAATCACAATCCAGTTATAACGGATTTTAGATTAAAAAGATTTCTTATAGTCAAAAAGAAAACAGTGACAAGAAAAAACGACATCTTACAACAAAAGAACCCTAACAGAAAAAAGAAATAAGTATCAAGCTTGAGGAAGAAATAAAAACGATCAAAAACTTGGTACAGACAAACATGGAAGTAAAATGGACTGCTCTAAAAACAAAAATAACAAAGATACAAGAAGACGACATCGGGTTTATAAAACACAACAAAAACAAGAATGAATAATGCAAGAGATCATGGACCTCATGGACGTAAAAGGAAAACATTAAACGAGCCCAATAGAATACAAGCAAATCAATAAAATCATTAGAAAAAAGTACAGAAAGGCAAAAGAAAACTGGATGTCAATAAAATGCCTAGAAATCGAACAACTTCAGGAAAAATACGACACTTTTAATATTCATAAAAAAGTAAAAGAAATTACAGGTAGACACAAAAAGAGACAAGCAACAATATTAAAAAATATTAATAACGAAATAATTATGGGTACAGAAGACAAACTAGAGAGATGGAAAGAATACATACACTTTTTTTGACGACGATAGACCTTGTTCTCCACCATCCACAGAGAATCGAATAAATAAAAAAGTTCCAGAAATAACCAAAGAAGAAGTGATTCATGCAGTAAAATCTCAGAAAGATGAAAAAGCCACCGATCCAGACAATATCAATATCGAAATACTAAAACTAATTGCAGATAACGAAAGTAAAAGCCTAGACTTAATAACAGCACTATTCAATAAGATATATGACACAGGTAAAATACCAACAGACTGGCTAAAATCAACATTCGTAGCATTATCAAAAAAATCGAATTCCTCACAATGCGATGATTATCAAATATTAAGCTTGATGTCTCATGTCCTTAAATCTTTTCTTAGAATTATCCAAACACGAATTTACAAGAAGTGCGAGTTCCAGATACTCAATTCTGATTTCGAAACGGACTGTGAATACGAGAGGCTTTAAATGTGTTACCGCAACGATGCAGAGACATGAATGCATATGCATCTTTTATTTACTATCGAAAAGCATTTGACTGTGTTATCCATCAAAAGATGATCGAAATTCTGAGAACAACTAGAGTTGACGAACAAGACCTGTGAATTATTTCAGAACTATACTGGTACCAAACGGCAACAATTGAAATAGAGCACACAACATCCGAAGATATACAAATCCGACGAGGGGTGAGACAGTGTTGCGTCGTTAGGCGGAATTAAGATTAACCAAAACAGCATAGACAACATAATATATGCTGATGATACCATCTTAATAGCAAGCAACGCACAAGAACTACAAAATATAATAAATGCGATAGTTCACCACAGCGAAATGTTCGGTGTACATCTAAACGTTTCCAAAACTAAAATTTTAGTATTTTTAAAGACACCAATAAACGTACATGTGTATGCCAAGGGTCAAATAATAGGTAAATTTTATAAAATATTTGGTAGTAAATATCAGTAGTCAGTGTAATCCAAAAAAAGAAATTCTATCAAGAATCGAACAAGCAAGGAAAACATTCATAAGCATGAAAACATTTTTTACAAGATAAGACCTTCATCTGCAGCTTAGAATCCGAATGATCAGATGTTACGTTTTTTCTGTCTTACTGCATGGCTGTGAAAGTTGGATAATGGACTCTGGAATAGAAATAAGAATAGATGTCTTTAAAATGTATATATATATACATACGAATGTTGAGAATTCCATGGGTACAAAGAGTTACTAATGTTGAGGTACTTCGTCGCATGTGTAAACAAAAATAATTACTACGAATAATCAAAGAGAGAAAAATGTAATACTGGGGCCATGTGTTGAGAGGCGAAAGGTGTAACAACTATTTTGCTTACCACAGGGTAAGAATATGGGGGACAAGATTGGGCAAACAAAATAATCGAAACAAGTGCATACGGACACTCAGTTGGTTGTTGGAGAGCTGGGTCGTGGATAAGTTGAAGATATTGGGGGTTCGATTGGGGCAACTACAAAAAAGGAAATAAAAGGTACTTATACGAATCTATTGGACAAACAGAATGAATATAAACGGAAACACCTCAAGAAATTTAATATAGGGCGCCACTTGAGGTGCCCAATTATACCTATTACAACCACTAGTTGTAACTAAGGAAATAATTGTATAACATCAAAAATATAAAAAAAAATATCTTTTTCAAATAAAACTCAAAATAGATAAGAGAAACAAATTAAACATTTATTATTGTCTCAAACAGTTTTCAAAAATACAGCTTATAAAGCAATACAACTTACAGCAACAAAGGCATATTATATATAAATAGCTGTCCAATACAAATAAAAAGAACTTACATATCTGTTTACAAAAGGTTACAAAATTCTCTGAAATGGTTCCTAGTAGATAATGTGGCCAAATTTTATGGATATCCTTTTATAAAGAATAAAATTTAATCTTTACTACAAATCAAAATAGATTAAAAATCAAACTGTCATACGTCAAAACAAACATTTTTAAAACAGGATAAAATTATGACATGACAGTTTAAACCAGGCCCTAACATAATATAATTACAAATATTTTTTTTTTAAATAATTTATAAAAGAAAGCAAATTTTGTCTTTTTAAAAGAAAATGTCTATTTTTACTTTAAAAATTAATAACGTAAATGTTACCTCAGTTCACACATGTTAACTTAAACTTTTGAACAACTGGCTAACTTCTGCGGGGTATCCAACTGCACATCAACAGAAAGCTTTATTGGAAGCTGAAACTGGCACATCCAAATCAAAACTGCTCCAATATTATTCTACATGAGGTGAAAAGGGCATCTCGGAAAGGAACTGGATTTCTCAAAAAACGAAAAACAAAACAGGAACTAAACTTGTTCACTGCTCAAACATCATAAATCTTCAGCCAAAATAAAAACAGTGGTTACTGGTCACTCTTTCAGAAACGACATATTACTTAGAATGAAAATTCCACCATTTTGGCGAATGAATGCCGGTTTACCACATCATAATTAAAACGACCTTTCGCTGCGAGCAATTATTCATCACTGCCTTCGCTGACCCTCTCGATCTCAATCTCCGAATAGTAACCCCTCTTTTCCCCGCACAAAACCATTGCCATCTTGTCAAATCAACAAATTCTTTACTCAAATTCGTTCAAAACATCCGGCGTTACTGCGCTTTAGAAAAAATAATACCAAGATTGCAATATTTTTCTGGGAACGTTGAAGTTAAAAAGCCATAAATTGTTCTCTTTAGCAAATACGTTTTTATTTATTGAAGAATTATTGCGTATTTAAAAATCTCTACAGACAACACATTTCTAGCGTACCAGGGGCGTACTATATAGAATCGAATTTATATTATTATTTAGACATTAAATATAAAACGCTACAAAGGTATGAATTACTTTAAGTTATACGGAATGGAAAAGTACAGGGCAAAAGATCAGTAGTAAGATGCCAGAACTTGTGGTTGAAAAACCTGAGGAGATGGTTTAACCGCTCATCCACAGAAATCTTTCGCGCAGCAGTTTCCAAAACTACATTTACCATTTGGATCGCCAACCTTCGAAAGAAGATGGCGCATTGAAAAGAAGAACGATATAATATACTCAGGCTAAAACTTATGAATAAATTTATATGTATCTAATAAACGACAATGGTGTTGATCGACAGATTCCACATTATTTAACTGACCAACGTGTTACAGGAATACCAGATAGTGGATGGTTTTGTCTTGGATCTGATAAACTAACTGATGATAGTAACTGTGAAGCAGAAGTTTGAAGAGGTATTGGTAGGGCAAAAAATGCGATAAGTCGCCTAAATAAAGTTTGAAAAGACAAATCTATCTCTTAAAATATCAAGATGAGACTGGTGAATGCCCTTGTATTCCCAATATTTCTATACGGGTTAGAAACTTCGCACATGCGAGCACCAGAAAATGTATGCCTTTGAGATGTGGTGTTAGAGAGAAATGCTGCGCATACCTTGGACAGTTCATAGGGCAAACGTTTCCATTCTAAACCAACTCGAGATTAAAAAAGGCTGTCCACACTATGTTTGCAACATATTTTGCAATTTTTCGGTCACTTGGTTTACAGAGGTGACGAAAGTTTGGAAAGATTACATGTTTCTGGAAACGTTCCAAGGAGAAGATCAGGAGGACGATCACCAACTAGATCGTCCAACTAAATTAATAATTTAGCTGAAAACTCATTCTGCGAAGCTCCTTAGAGCAAATGATGATAGAGACCAATGGAGAAAAATTGTTAGGAATATTGAAAGAAATCACGATCCTCAGTAATGGGAAAACGACCGGAGGGAAAGAATTAACGACGAAACTGACGTGAAACTATTAGCTACAATGCCCGATGTGAATTAGACACGTAATTAACGTGAATATGGTAATTTCCGATATTTTATTGTTAAACAGGTTGTTAAACATTATTTGTTACGTTAATAATTTATTTTATTCTGTTTGATATATTCAATTTTTTATATTTTACTGCCCATTGTCGCTAGAGTTATTGGATTTAAGTTAAACACAAAAATTATTTAAATTTGTTGGTTATACTGCATGTAATACAGCGAAAACACAGCGTCAACCAAAGATGAGAATACATTTCATTTAAAGGTATTGTGAATATGGAAGAAGTTAAGAATTATATTTTTATTAGACTTTTATTGTAATATTTTCTATCCTCAAAGTCACATCAGTGGCATGATGTGCAAAAACATGATAGCGGTATTAGACTTTGCTTCGATTTTATGCAAAACAGTTCATTACCGTCGATTTCAGTTCAGGTTGTTTTTATTTACGTCAGCTATCAGTATTTCATTCAGCATTCATAATCTAAAAGACAACAGTGCCCAGTTTTTTCTTTACTATAAAGGCGTTGCTCAACAGGATCCAAATGTAACTTGTTCTTTTATTTTTAACTATTTGAAGCAAAACATACCTATCACAGTAAAAGAATTTCACCTCTACAGTGACAGCTGTGGTGGCCAAAGTAAACAATGTAATGACCCAATTTTACCTTGCGCTTACTGACATAGGAATGTTTAAGAAAATTATTCACAAATTTCCTATTTGTCGCCATTCTTCCTTGATATGCGATCAGAACTTTAAAACTCAATCGGATAGATAGGCTGTATATACCAATGGAAGTTTGTAAAGCAATATGTAGTTCCGCAAAGAGGCAGAAATTTGCTGTACAAATGGTCAGAACTAATGATGTTTTGGATTTTAAAAATTGGTGGTCCAAATATTACAAAAAGACGTCCCTTTCTGTTAAACCTTCGGCTAAATCTATTCAACGTTCACAAAAAGAGTTATTCGCATTTTCCATTTTTATGGAGTTTTGCTACAATCATACAAAAAAAGGACTTGTTAAAGCATTGAAACTTATAGATAGAGCACTAACCAGTTCCTATGTTATAAAAATTTAGAACACCGAAAATTTTTATCTTCCAAAGGAAAGTGCTTTTTTTTTCCTTTGCCCTATCCGTTTCGGACGTTGGCTATTAACAAAGCTATTTTGACTTTGTTTACGGCACCTCTGAACAGTTCGGTCGATGTTAGTCCAAAAGTGCCTATCCTGTGAAAAAAAAAATCCAAATAACATAAAAAAATCAATGATATTCAAAAGATAACTAGGTATCTTCCTGAATCAAGAATTTTATGAGGAAATAATTGGTTGGCCAACCAATAAGTTGAAAAGTACCAATGTATAAGTAACTTGTATAGAACTGCTTAATATTTGTTGTTTAGGTTAAAATATTTCATTTGTTAATTTAAGCAAATGCGGCAAAAAATAATAGTTTAGACATTTTTTTGTTAATTAATTCGTGAAAAGATATGTCAGACGAATAGAATATCAAATAAAATATCTATTTATTAACTAAAATCAATATACATACAATATTATTATCAAACTTATAATAAAATAATTCATTTTCCAGGAAAAATCACAAATTTTTTATTTGTTTCAAATATAAACACTTTTTTTTTAATTTTCTCAAAACTTCATTCTTGTGACTTATATCCTTTTATAAATAAACGATTTAATTTGCTTATTCTGTATGTCTGGCCGTAACGAAAACCTTAGCGCAGGTATAACACCGTATATCCATTGTTATTGGTCCGATTGAAGCGTGTGTTGCATCAAATGAAAGAAGAGGGATAAGGATAATATTAAGATAAAGAACAAATAAGGCAACTACCTTAAGTTGCCTAGCGTTTGCTAACTATTGACCTAAAACATGATCGTATGACCATTTCTCATCAGTGCTTGGACTTTATTATGAAGTGCAATCTAACAGACCTTGGGCAAATATTGGTAAATGAAACCGGTTCTCACTACTACACAACAAAGAACTGAATGAACGCGTGTCAGTAGACGGAAGCTTGCCAAGGGTGTTCCAGAAAGATTACGACCACTGCATTTTGGAATTGCAAAGCATCATTTTAATTGACTCTCTTGATAAAGGTAAAATTATCAATAGCCAATAATATTGGACAAATTGAACTAAAAACTTAGGAAGGACGGCCACCATATGCAGAAGAAAAAAATATTGTTTTTTCTAAGACCGGCTTCAATCTACCAGACTCACGACAGTCTTATAATAATCGAAACAATTTCATAAGTTGGGCTTTGACTTGCATTATCATCTGGATATTTCTCCTGATTTGTCCTCTTCGATTATTATCTGTTTTCCAATTAGAATCCCTCCTCCTCAATCCTTTAGCCCTTGTCAGGGCGTAGTGACACCCTAAATATTATTAGTCTGCTGTCTCCAATGACTGCGATCTTGTGCCATATGGACGGCTTCATGTAGGGATTTTTCCACCAAACTCTTCATTTGGTCCACCCAAAGTAGAATAGATGCTTTTAAATAAAAAATTCAGCTCCAACTAATTAATAATTAACCAAATAGATGCCTATATAGAGCTTGAGAGAGCTTCCAAAATCGTATTATTCAGAAGACATAAAGAAGTTCGCACGTATCGCATAAATTGAGCTAACAATGAGAATTTATCGAATAAAATAAAAGGATTAAAAAAACATGTTTTGTTTGAAAGGAGGTTACTTATCAGACCACCTTGTACTTCATACAACCTTCATACTTCATGTACACCTAAATCCAGCGCCAATAGTTTGTAAGGTGTTTTTTTTTGAGACTCACGGTAATCTTCTATTTTCTTAACTACTAAACTCTAATGCAAAAATTGGTACAAAAGAAGACGGCGACACACAATATATCGGTCGCTTTGGGCTGGACAACAGGAACGAAAGGGGTGAGATGTTGTACAACTACTTAAACAACGAAAATTTATTTTGTCTCAACACTTTCTTTAAAAAATCTAAACAACGTAAATGGACATGGATCAGCCCAGACAAGAAAACTAAGAACGAAATAGACTACATACTCTCCAATAACAAAAACATATGCACCGACGTGACAGTACTAAACAAATTCTATACCGGGAGTGACCATAGATTGGTTAGAGCGAACATTAAAATACAGACGAGAGTAGAACGAAGCAAACTTATTAAACGAGAACGATACCCAACCACCGATGTCCTGTCTCAAAAACAAACGGAATACCAAAAAGAACTAAGCACAAGACTAAAATCAATAGAGACACTGAAACAATTGGATATAAACGGACTAGCCACTAAAATAAAAGTAACTGTAACAACATCGGTTAAGAAAATTTGCTCAAACACGAAAACAGCCAAAACATCTAAACTCCAACCTTATACAATTAAACTACTCCAAGAAAGACGAAACAGAACAGATCGAACTTCGGACAGCTTTAAAAGTTTAAACAAAAATGTGAAGAAAGAAATCAGGAACGATCATAGAAACTATAATAACAATCTAATAAAAAATATAATACAAGATAACTGCAACATGAAAGTACTCAAAGCAAAAAACTCAAGCGGCACAACAAAAATCATAGAAATAAAAAATGAGAAAAACGTCACCGTCAGAGACAGAAAGGAAATAAGCGAGGCCATTGAAAAATTCTACACTAAACTATACTCGGTAAATACACAACCACAACAACGACGTACTCAACGAACAATAATTAACACCGGCTCAGAAGAAATACCGGACATAACCGACTATGAAATAAGAATGGCCCTAAATCAACTTAAAACGAATAAATGTCCGGGAGAGGATAAGATTACAGTTGAAATGTTGAAAATTGGTGGCAGAAAAATGGAACAGGTATTAAATGTTTTATTTAATAAAGTAATTGATGAAGGAAAGATTCCTCAAGAATGGTACAACTCCGAGGTCATTTTATTATTCAAGAAAGGAAACAGAGCAAACATCGAGAATTACCGACCAATATCCTTGCTATCACATCTGTATAAATTACTTACTAAAATCATAACCAACCGCCTAACACATAAGCTCGATTTCTATCAACCTATCGAGCAGGCTGGATTCAGAAAACATTTTAATACCATAGACCACTTGCACACCGTAAGAACACTGATAGAAAAATGCACCGAGTATAATGTTCCAATTCATATGGCGTTCGTCGATTTCCACAAAGCATTCGATTCCATCGAATTATGGGCAGTGCTTGAATCTCTAGAAAATGCACGCATAGATTCAAGATACATTAACATAATTAAAAACATATATTAAAATGCCACAATGCATATAAAACTGGACGAAAGCACAAAAACTAATCCCATAAGACTACAACGGGGAGTAAGACAAGGAGACACCATCTCTCCCAAACTATTTACTCTTGCTCTAGAAGATATTTTTAAGAAACTGGAATGGAACAATAAGGGTATCAACGTCGACGGATCATACTTAAACCATTTGAGATTCGCAGATGACATAGTTTTAATAGCCGATAATATCCAAGAACTAAATGATATGTTACAACAATTAAATGCAGTTTCAGGAGCGGTAGGCTTAAAAATGAATTACAGCAAAACAAAAATACTGAGCCGAGACCAGACAAATATAACAATACAAAATCATACCATAGAAAATGTGGAACATTATGTATATCTAGGTCATGTTATCAAACTAGGAAAACCAAATCAAGATGCTGAAATTAAAAGAAGAACACAACTGGCTTGGGGCGCTTTCGGCAAACTAGCACATATCTTGAAAAACACCTCCATTCCTATAAACTTAAAGAAAAAAGTGTATAACACATGCATACTACCTGTTTGTACCTACGGCTTGGAGACAGTAGCACTTACCAAAAAATCTGCCAAAAAATTAGAAACAACGCAAAGAGCAATGGAACGAATCATGCTTGGAATATCACTAAGAGACAAGATTAGAAACACCGAGATACGACGTAGAACGAAGATTAGGGATATTGTGGAAGAAATTACAAAAATGAAATGGCGCTGGGCAGGTCACGTAGCCCGATATAATGACAACAGGTGGACACGGAGAATTCTAGAATGGAGACCAAGGACGACAACAAGAAGCATGGGAAGACCTCAAAAAAGATGGGTAGATGACATAAGAGCGGTGGCAGGCAAACAGTGGATTAGATTGGCGCAAGATAGAGAAAGATGGAAGCAATTGGGAGAGACCTACATTCAGGAGTGGATGGAAAATGGTTGACAAAGAAGAGAGAAGAAGAAACTCTAATAGTTAGGTCAGTAATTTAAAACACTTTCTAGCTTAAAGTTTGCACATGCTACAAATAATGGACATGCGTTGGCAAGGTGTACGATCTACTAAAGTTGGATAAAATAAGAACAACAAGGTATTAAAAAAAACTTAGGTACGTAGGTTAGAACTCAGAAGGTAAACAATAATACATAGCATAAACAAATTATGGTGATAGCATAACATTGACTAATTATTTTCAAATGTAAGATAATTACCTTTAATTTGTTTACGCAATATTTTATCTTTTCAAAAAATCTAAATCTAGTAAACAGTTATGAAATATACGCAAGTACAACAATAAATGTGTTAAAATTCTTTAAGTATTTTTTTTTGTTTCCAATTAGACGTCTATAAATCTGTAAATTTTTGTTTCTCATCTTTAAATGACAAAACTGTCTGGAAAGATCAAAGGATGCGATGTGATATAAACCTAATTAAAGAAATTCCGTTTTTCCGTAAACAAGTATTAGCATTTTATGGTCTCCAATAATGTGGTGTAACAATTTGTTATTGTTATCATGAGACGCTTTATTTCATTTGTGATAATAATAAGGTGTTTTACAAAGGATTGTAAAACGTAATTTAGAAAAACCCAAAAAGGAAAGTCAAAACAAATATTTAGAGATTGATTAACTGAGAAAATTACATAGTTTTATAAAAGCCAAACATGTAGAATATAACACAGACTAAATGACTTTGGTAAGTTGAGGAAGTTAAGAGTTTTAAGATTAATTCCTGTTGTAAAAATGCGCACAAGGTGGAAATAAACTGAAAAAACATAAACCTTAAAACTAGAGATCTAATTATTAAAAAATGATGAAAAATTAAACAAAAATTTTAGAAAAATTGACCAACATAGAATTACTAATAGTCCGATTATTTAAACGTTCTGTGGAAAACTATTAAATAGCAAAAGCCCAGAAAAACTTGGAGGTACCGAAAGAACCTCAAGTTGATAAAGAAAACGTCGTTGACCCTCAGATACCTGCAGATGTTAACGTTAAGAGACCTAAACCTCCTGCGATCATCTTAAAGACGGTCGCAGAACATCAAGCGATCCTGCAAAAAGCAGTAAAGAAAGGTATCGTTTCTGACAATAAGTTTGCCAGATCTGGCAGATCTATTGTCATTAACACCAAAACTAGGGAAGATTACCTGGGAGTAGTCAAAATACTAGAAGAACACACCCCGAAGGTAGAGTACGTTGCCTACCCGATAGACAGCGACAAATTAAAGAGGGTAATCCTAAAAGGGCTAGCGGCGAGCACAATCACCGAACTTATTCTTAATGAATTAAGAAATAAAGACGTCGACGTAACTAGAGTCAGTAACATGTACTCTAAAAAAGAGGGAAAACCAATACTGCCTTTCTTTATGATCACTCTCAAAGAGGATGACATACAAAAAATACGCAAAATAACAAACTTGTGCTACATGAAGATTCGTTTCGAAGACGAAATCAAGACCACAAAAGATACCCTACAGTGTTTCAACTGCCAGGGTTATTACCACAGTTCAAAGGCTTGCCACTGCGACTCCAGATGTGTAAGGTGTGGTGAAAACCATCTCAGCAATGAGTGCGGAAAAAGCAAAGAAACGGCTCCAAAATGCGCCAACTGCGAACAGGCGCATACGGCCAATTACAGAGGATGCTCAAAAGCTCCAAAAAAGAAGACCCCTGCCCCCGTAAAACCGGCGGGCAGACCACTCAACCCAACAACCACAACCACGGGTTTCAGCTACGCACAAGCAGCCAAGAAAACCCCAGAACAAGCGGCCCCAACGATGCAAGACGCAGCCGCACTCATTGCCACATTCCAGACGGAATACAATAAGAAAATGATGGAGATGATGTCCGTGATGGATAGGGCCACAAAAATGATGACTGCATTCGGTGAAATAAATCGACAATGTTAGCGAACCATACGGAAGATCTACGCATAGGGTCCTGGAATTCCGGTGGAATTTTCCAAAAACTCAACCTTTTGGACGAAATGATAAATAGATTAGAGCTCGATATCGTAGCCCTTCAAGAAACGAAACTAGTGGAAAGGAAGAAAACCAAATTTCCAGGCTACGATATCTATAGAACTGACCATAGAGCAAGATCAGGAGGAACAGCCATACTAGTTAAAAAAGGCATAGAACATGAACACATCCCAACACCAGGTGGACTGGTCACAATGGAAGCCACGCTAGTAAGACTAAAGGCCAACAACGAAACACTAAAAATAGTGTCAGCTTATGTCAGACCTAACGAACCGATATTCGATGAAGATTTGAGCCTAATCCTCGATACAGAAGAGCCCACGGTAATCATAGGAGACCTTAATGCGAGATCTCCCAACTGGTTCGATAGAGCGACCAACAATAACGGGAGACGACTTTGCGGCCATCTCGAAAATAGACCAAACACCTACGTGATCGGACCAACAGAACCGACCTGTTTTCACGGACAACTCCCTACACATCTAGACATTGCAATCCTACACAACGTGGGTCAACAATACGAGATACGCTCTCTAAACGAAGGCGATTCGACGCACAATCTAATCGTTTTGACCCTGGGCGCAATAGAACTAAACTATTCGCAGCCCCACAAAAGAAAGATAACAAGTTGGCCAAACTTTAGAAGAATTGTGAGCGAAAACATCGGTAACATTCCAACAAAAAACAACATCACAGAACTAGAAGATAGCGTAACCAAACTAGAAGAAACTATAATTAATGCTATCCGAAAGCGCTGAAAAATCAGCTCTCAACGCTTATTGGTAGAAGAAGTAAGCTAAGGTATAAAACCAAAATCAGGATTGCGAATAGTATTATCCTGCCAGTCCTTTCGTATGCCTCTGCTGCGTGGGGACACACCTGTAAAACAAACAGGAAAAAAATACAAACAGCACAAAATCAACTAATAAGAGATGCCCTGAACTTACCGAGATATGTACCTCTGAGAAATTTATACAGAGACTCGGACAAACAAGGATCCTTCACACAATGGACAAAAAGGCATACGAACTATTCAACGGACTGAACAACCACCCAAGTAGCATGTTAAGAGACCTGACTAACTACAACGCAAATACCAGGACGGTACACAGAAGACCTAAACAGCAAATAGCCGGATATAGGGTCCCCAACGAATAAATGAAGAATGAGATGGTCGCAAAGACGTCAAATAAAAGAATGCAGTCATCAGAAAAACAACCACCAAAAAAATACCTATTTTTAGGACTCTGGCGAGAGGATACAGGTGCCAAGGCACTTAGTTAAGGACAATATACACCGGGGTGTGTGGAGGCCATATACACCCAGCAATGCACACCCCAACACACCCACACAAATTAGAATGTAAGAATAAAATTGTAAGAATTGTGCCGGCATTTTATAGTCCCAACGCCAAGGAAGACCCCAAACCAAAAAAAAAATCGGTTGTTTTTCTTTTAAATTCAGAACTTCAAAAATCAATTTCAATTCATTAAACGTTTTAACGTAAAATTCATCCTATTCTTCTATATAGAAGGCCCGTCAGGCCTTCTACATACCGCTGATGCGGATTAGGCCCTTAAGGCGGATCAAATGAATGCTGATACTTTTCGCGACACCCGAGCACTGAGGTCATGTGCGGCAAGCATGGGCTCGGTGGCCGGACACACTTCGGGCGCCCAGCCGGCGAGGAGAACAAAATTTACTTTTGCCAAATCGGCGGCTGAGTGACCGAGCACACACTTTTTTCCGGACATGAAGTCGCAGCCAGCGTCGGCAGGCTGTCGGCTTCATGGACGGAACACACGCTCTTTTTCTTTTTTTTTAGGGACTCCAGTCCCGAAGTGAAGTTAGAGTAAAATCTATAGAGTCAGTAAAGTAAATAGGGAGAAAAGCCTAGATGTGGCTACCCCTACAGTCAGGTGGCATAACCACAGTAATTAAAAACAGGAGGTGTCTCATTACCCAGGGCACCTCAAGTAACTTTCAGATCATAAGCCTCCTCACGTAAGTCACACGATGAGGAGGGGTGGTGGAAAAGCCTGGGGGTCAGATAGGTACCACTTCAACTAGTGAAGTGTGACCGGTTTGATCTTCGGACATGTGGATCCCATACTTAGTTTGGTATACACATGTTCCTAGGGGTAGGGTTGATCGCTTAGCGTGATTGTGTGTGTGTATTAAATAGCAGATAAACAACGTAATATAAACACACCTAAAAGTAACACCCAGAAAGAATAAACAGCAATGGATATCAGAAGAGATTTTATAATTAATTGACCAACGAAGAGAACCAAAAAAAAATATAACAAGAACGGAGGATACAAAATACTAAATAGAATATCTTAAAAAATACCTGGAGCAAAATAGAAATGGCGGGAAAAAAATTATTTCAAAATAAAAGAATTGCAATAAAGAGACAATCTGTTTAATTCACATAAAAAGATTGAAGAGGTTACATCGGCTAACTAGGGAACAACCTTATATAACATGCTGAATATGGACGACAAACCAATTGAATCGATCAAAGACAGACCAAAAAAATGGTAAAACCATATCAAAATACTTTTTAAAGACATATATAAGAAGAACGAAGAAGATTGGAAAACAACCACTAGGGACTAGAAACTTCGTAAACCTTCTTCTTTTTTTTCCTTCTAGTACGTAGGCTTTAAAACCTGTTTCTTCTTCAATATTAGCCTCCTAAATTGTTTAATTTGTCTCACCATTGGTATCATTATGATGTTTCTCCATGCGTCTGGTATCTTGCAGTGCAATATTAGTTTTTTATAAGCATTGTCATCTCTAGGGTTATACTTTCTTCTTCGTGTTTTGGAAGCTTGTTGGTTATTCCGTCTGGTCCCAGTGATTTTCTATTTTTGAGTAAATTTACGGCTATCTCTACTTCCTGAAAACTGATTTCTGTTTCGTCTCTTAATTAGGGCACATTTTTATGTTGATTATTATTCTCCTGTTCTTTAAACAGTTCCGTCAGGTATTTTTCCCATTCATTTGCTGGTATGTTATTGTATTCTTTTAATTCTGCCATTTCTTTTGGTTGGTTTCTTATGAATCTCCAATTTGTTTTTGTGTACCGTAGAAGTCGCTTTCCATTCTTTTTGTAAACTATTCCCAGTGTTCATTTTCTGTTTTTTTTGCCAACTGCTTTGTTTCATTTCGTATTCTTCTACACGTGTCTCGAAATTTTGTAGTATTTAATGTTTTGTACTTCGTGTAGCCTCTCGTTTCTTTTTATGTTTCTCTTTTATTTATTTTCTGAACCATGGTGTATTGTTGTTGTTTCTTTTGTTAATCAAGTAAGACTTTGCGTGTTCCTAGAACTTCTGTTGTTGCTCCTTTAATGTTGTTTTTAATTTTCTTCCAGCTCGCGTTTATATCTTCGATCTCGTCTATTTGTTTTAGCTGTATCATTTGGGCTAGCCTGCTTTGATTAATTTCTCTCGTAGAGTCATTCCACAGTGATTCTATATTAAATTTTTCCATGTTGCTTTCCTGTAAAAACTGTTCTGGTGTTATTTCCATTCTTATTTTTGCTAGTGCTAGTTTGTGTTCACTACCTTCGCCTGCTGAGTTTAAAGTTCGGATATCTAGAATCTGCTTTGTGTGGATGTTTTTATTAGTAACTATACAATCAATCATAGATTTGTGTAATTTGGAGTTTACAAATGTATATTTATACTTTAGCTTATGGTGAAAAATATGTTATTGATTCTCAGTTCGTTAAAAGCACAGAGATTGGAAATGAGTTCTCCATTTGCGTCGACATGGCTTTGCCTCTAGTTCCTTTTTAGGTTTGTAGTCCTCGGGGCTATATATATATATATATATATATATATATATATATATATATATATATATATATATAACATTTAATTTGTGATGTTCATATGTATTATTCTTTCGGAGATATAACAACAGATATTTATGACGCCTTTAAATTTTTTATGGACAAGTATACCTACGCCTGCTCGTGCTCGTTCTTTTTTTTTTGTTGCTAATCTGATTGTTGGCTTTTTTTTTCGTATTTTTTTTGCGTGATTCGTTCTCTTAGGTTCTGTCTGGTTCTGAAGCTTCTGTCTATCGGTTCTTTGAGCATTTGTTTTCCTTTACAACGGGTAGGATGCTAACCTGGCTTATCAATTCTTCTATTTTATCCGGGCTTGAAACTGGGTGTGGGCATAAACACGGCTTCTGAGCTACTCAATCCACTCAGTCTTCTCGCTTATAATCCCCAGGCAGAGTTAAGTCTGTAAACCGAAAGTGTAAATGCCAACAATCCAAATAATTAAGAGGCCAGGTCAAGGGGATATGTACCCAGAAATGTCAAAATTTATCAATGAAAACAAACATCGAAGTAATTGTCACTTTATTAAGTCGAATTTATGATACAGGACAATAGCCAGACTGACTAAAATTGATATTTATTCTTTTACCGAAAAAACTAAACTTCCTACATTGAATGAAGCTCTATTCAATTTATTACTTCTGGTCCAAAATTTCTCTAACCAACAAAAAGATGTATTTATATACTTTATCGACTTTAAAAAGCATTTAGATGGAAAGGCCATAAAGCTCTTTAAGAACTTGTATTGAAGAAAAACAGTAAAATTCAGATAGAATGTATCAGATCCGCAGAGCTAAAAATAAGAAGCGAAATTAGACAGGAATATCCTTTATCACGTCTGCTGTTTTCTTCCGAGGCTATTGGTACGTGAATTCTCAACTAACATTGCGGTTTTTACTTAACTATGTTTCCTAACTAACTATCTAATTTCTTTAGATTCAAATCATATACTTGACTTATACTTGTTCTATTCCATTAACTGAGACAGCTGTAGCGTTAATAAAATATTTTGTTGCTAAAAGAATCTCTACTTCATTTTTTGAAAAAAAAAATTCTTTTGTACTTTGCATTCATTTTGTCTAGTTGCGGAACCTTAGACCAGATAATTAAGAATTTTTCCGTGACATTCATTGATACAGGTATCTAACAACTTAGTTAACAAACTTGGTGTTAACAAAACACTTGGTGTAATAAACAAAATATGCAAAAAAATAAACTTACCTTTTTACTTATAAACAACATATAAACAATGTATGATCACTGTTTGATTTTAACTACTAAAGTTAAAGACTCTTAAAGTATATGAAAAAGTGACACAATTTTACTAAAAAAGAATGGTAAATCCTTTAAAATAACAACACTAATAAAAATATGACAATAAAAACACTAACACTCTAGTAGATAATGCAGGAAAAGGTATTAATGATAAATGATAAATATTTATAACATGAAGTAATAATTATATAACTGAATTGTTCCAAGATGCCAGTCCAAACATACAAAGCAATATAAATCAAAAAGGACGTGGAATTTTAAAACCTGAATTTCTTCTTGCAATAAAATTAGTCAAACCCAAGAAAACAACATCACAGCTTAACTCTTAAAAAAGATACAAGAGGACACATCAGTGCTCTAGTTAAGCTTTTTAATTATGTATATATTATTGGTCAAAATAAATAAGGAATGACTAAAGTCTGTTTATATAGAAATTTCAAAGAAACAGCAGGAAAATCTGCAACAAATTATTATTAGCAATTAAAGTAAACTGTATACCCAAGCTTAATCAATCCATTCAGAGCGGTGCTGGGAATAAATTATATTCCACTATGCACCAACAATTTACCCATATAAATTACCATCATTCTTGTACTCATTGCGTCGAGTAAGGATGATAAATATACGAAGAAGGTTGCGTTTCGATTTAATTTGAGTCTCTTACCACTCCCTAACACGTGTTTCTGGGTCTACCCGTCATCAGAAGGAGTTTGTAAGAAGACTCAAACCAAATCAAAACGCACCGATTACTCTCAACGAAATCGACACGCAATTTTCTTCGTATATTTATCGTCCTTACTCGACGCAATGAGTACAAGAATAATGGTAATTTATATGGGTAAATTGTTGGTGTATAGTGGAATATAATTTTTCCCAGCACCGCTCTGAATGGCTTGATTAAGCTTGGGTATACAGTTTACTTTAATTGCTATCGACGTATCTTCATCTATTCTCACTAGAGGTCTCTAGTTGCCAGAATAATCAGTGCGTTTTAATTTGGCTTGAGTCTTATTACAAACTCCTTCTGATAACGGATAGACCCAGAAACACGTGTCAGGGAGTGGTAAAAGACTCAAATTAAATCGAAACGCAACCTTCTTTGAATATTTATCGTCCTTACTCGACGCAATGAGTACAAGAATGATGGTAATTTATATGGGTAAATTGTTGGTGTATAGTGGAATATAATTTATTCCCAGCACTACTCTGAATGGCTTGATTAAGCTTGGATATACAGTTTACTTTAATTGCTATCGACGTATCTTCATCTTTCCTCACTAGAGGTCTCTAGTTGCATACTCTGGCAGTTATTTTCATGTTATTGCCAGAGTAATCGGTGTGTTTTGATTTGGTTTGAGTCTTCTTACAAACTCCTTCTGATGACGGGTAGACCCAGAAACACGTGTCAGTGAGTGGTAAAAGACTCAAATTAAATCGAAACGCAACCTTCTTCGTGTAAATAAATATTAGTCTCATTAGCTATACATTGAAAATTTTTTTCTTTGCATTTTTCTTTGCTCTAAAAATAAATGTTTCTAGGACAAAATTTATGATTGCAGTCGTCAACCTCATGACAATACTTTATACTTTACATAAAGATTAACAAAAGATTGATAGAGTTACTAACTTCAAATATTTGGGATGCTACATTGCAGACCAACTAGACTCAAGTAAAGAGATCAAGTGCAAAATTGAAGTAACTTTCAAAAGCACAACGTTTCGAAAAATGAAATCATTTTTCTGTGACCAACGTTGTCAGTGTTGATACATAGCACCAAGACCTGAACTCTGAATGCTGATACGATCAAACGTAACGAACGGCAAATGCTGCTCGTAACTATTATTAAAAACTGAAAAGAAAAAGAAATATTTCATACCTAGGACATATTTTTCTAGAGGACTGGTATATAATATTTCAGCTGATCATGAAAGGTCGCATTCAATTAAGGCCGCAGAGGAATTGGAAGGAAGATGGCATGGCTCAAGAATATTCGCCATTGGATAGAAATACGCAGTTAGCAGAACTAGTTAGATTAGCCAACGATGGGGAGACCTAAAATGGCATCAAAAGAAGAAAATACCTACACTCGTAATTTTATTTTTAATTTTTGTTAAGAATACCATTTTAATTTTAATTGAATATTTTATTTCAGTTACATTTCCGTTTCTAATTGTTTTGGCAAATGTAGAAATAATTATATTAGGTAGTTTATGAATTTATAAATGAAAAAAGTATGAAAAATAAAAGAATGCATGAGAATAACTAAAAAGGATGAAGCCAGAAATGTGAGTTACAAAATCTCTGTTTTATTTTTGGTTACAGCAAATGCAATTAAACCAATAACAAAGTTATTTTACCGACTTTTCGGTACTTTTGGCAACCTAATTGTTATTTTTAGGTCCAAAGTGGTCACTTGGGCGATACGTAACGTTTTAGATGACCGGAAGGATGCATGGTATTGTTCCACAAAGTATTAATAGCAAAGTTAGAAAAACGGCTAATTCCAATACTAGGACTTTTATAGTTAGACAAGTAATAGAAAATGTAATACAATAAAAAGTGAGATCCATATATGGTTTATTGATTTGAAAAAAAAATTATTGATGGAATAATCACATAATGAAGAACCAGATAAATTTCGGACAAAGATAAGTGTAAAACAAGAATTCGTATTTGGAACAAGTAAGAAGAGTAATGAAGTTACCACTACTCTTCTCACTGGTTATTGGTAACGTAAAAGATGCAAGATGAAAAGCAAAAACATATCATGCAAGATCTAAAGAAAATAAACATGGAAATAACCACGAATAAATGCAAAACTATGGCAATGACAACTAGAAGCGAAAAAATAAAAATGCATGTACACGTGTTGCCAAGTAAACAGCTACAACAGTTACAACTACTTAGGAACAATTATTGAAGAAAATAGTAAAAGCAGGACAAATATACAATACAATAGGAAACACTTTATTTAAAAAGAAAGAGATAATAAAAGAAATAAAAACACAATTGTACCAAATAGTGATAGTCCTTCAATATTATATTCAAGTGAGTCGTGAACAAAAAAATAGTAAAGGAAAAATTAATAAAGCTACAACTATAACCTGTAAAATCCAAAAAGATAAAACAAGTTTGGGTCTGGATCCGAAACTACGACTAGTTTTCGAACTGGCGATAGGGCCGGACTTCTTAGATTATCATGACTTTAAACGATATTACTTTAAATAACACTACCTCAATCAACAATAATCAAACACAAAGCTCATCTTTTAACATATTCCAGTGTAGTAAATTCTTTTAAATACCCAACAAAAGAACACGCTATTATCCTGTCTAGTATGGAAGATACCAAAATTCACTACTACATCATAGCCGTAGGACCACGTAATGTCGTCTTCGCATTAAACAAGCCACAAACATCATTGGCCACAAACAAGCAGAATGTCCTCACAGAACTGATCTTACTCGATTAAACCATTCTCTAGTACCTATCCAACCTAGATCAATAGTTCAGAAATTTAATGAGCAAACAAATCTAATAATGGAAACTAACTCTATTCTAGTAACACCTATAACCAACAGTACCCAAAACCCTTCTCCCAATACATCATCAGTCTCAAACACTTTAACCAAAAATTTAGCAGAGAAAACAACTACACCTTCTATAAACATTGCCAGTAAAACCAATCAAGTTAAAAGACGAATATCGCCCCCTCCAGACATTATTGAAAACAATGCTCAAACTAACACACAACTTTTTACGCCTCCTACTCTAAACAAACCTAAGAAGAAATCCAAAAAATCAGATGAAATTTCCTGCGAAGATCTCCTTACTCTTCCTCTGGAATCAATAAAGGATTAAATTAAAAAACAAATCGCCTTCATTTATTTTAAATTATAATGAGATTTGCGATATCCTAGAAAACACATTACCTGCACTAACATCTCAAATTAATCTCCAAAAATTATTCCAATGAACCTGCTGAACTAATCGATATTCTTAACTTCCATTGATATATTCATAATTCAAAACTAAAAAACACGTCACCCGTTTAAAGAAAAAACTTAAACCCAATAAAACATATTCAATTGAAGAGTACGATGAACCGCAATCCCAATCGGAAATCTAATTTCAGATTCTTTTATTGTGCAGTGAAACCTTAATGTGTTTTACACTCATATCGAACAATTAAAACTTTTAATAAATGAACTATCTCCTAAATTACTTTGTCTTCAAGAGACCCATTTTAATAATACCAATATAAAATACCAAATAAATTATCAATGTTTTCTAAAAAATAGAAACGCACACCAAGCCCGTGGCGGAGTAGCTATCTTCACTAGAACAGACAGATATACTAGCTAAACTAATTGCATTAAGTACTAGTCTTAAGGCTGTAGCTGTAACAATTACTTACCAAAAACATATTAACATTTGCAATATATATCCGTCTTATCCCAGCAATCAAATTTATAGACAAGACATTCATCATTTCCCCATTTATGTAACACTTAATAAATCTCAATCTCCTAAATTCGCAATATATCAATCTTGGAAATTAAAGGAATTCAAACTGAAACTCATATCAGATCGACATCCAAAAGAAAATTGAAAATTTCCAATTAAGCAGTGACATAAACTCTGACATTAGGTTCTTAAATAATATCATAATAGAAGCTGTCTTAACTAATATAGGTAAAACTAAACTCTGTAATAGACAACCAGTGCCTTGGTGGACCAGCGAAATCGCACTAGCTCTATATATAACAAAACGTGCGTTTAATAAACTTTAAAAGCATAATACGGAAGAAAATTTACTTAATTTTAAAAAACTCATAGCAAGATCGAGATATCTCATAAAAAAAATACATAGGAAAATTATATATCTTCTATAAATTTATCGACCCCTTTAACTGTCTTACAAAGGTTGTCAACATTTGGCCTAAAACTCGTAAACATTTGCTGATATTTATCAACAAAATTCTAGCAATAATGATATACCAGCAAATGTTAACGTACAAGAAAACTATAGAATCCTCTATTATTACCATAAACGATACCAATGATTCTTTAAACATCGCTATAACTCATCAAGAATTAGAATTCGCTATTTCTGATTAAAAAAACGCCTCGGCTGGACAAGATGACATACCACCAATATTTATAAAAAACTTGTCATTTACAGCTAAACTAGTTTTACTAGATTTATATAATATTTGTTTTCTAAAACATAAATTTGAAAAGTGGTTATACCGCCGCATGTTGAGAATATCTTGGATTGATCATCGTACCAACGTATCGATATTAGAACAACTTAAAGTAAAGGATAGATTGCTTAAACAAATACAACAGAGATATTTGCAGTATTTTGGACACATTGCTAGAGGAACAGGCACGATGGAAAAACTGATAGTCGAGGGTAGAGTTAAAGGAAAGAGACCCAGGGGAAGATCTCCAAGCCGTTGGGTAGATCAAACAAAATTATTGATTAACCAAGGGTTACATGAAGCAGAACAACTAGCCCAGGATAGAGAAGGATGGAGGAAAATCGTAAAAAAAACTATGAAGGCCTGATGGTGTCACCACATCCTAAATGGGATAAGGACTAAGGAGGAGGAGGAAAACATAAATTTCCTGATCTTTGGTCCCAGGCAGTAATAATTTCTATGATCAAGCTAAATAAACCTAAAGATAAGCCTGTTTCTTAGTGTCCCATCTTGCTTACCTGTAGTATGTGTAAAATCTTGGAAAACATTTTAAACCTTCATCAAATATGACACCTGGAAAATAATAATCTCCTTTCCCCTTATCAAAGTGGCTTTTGAAGAGGTAGATTGACGTCAGATAACCATGTTACTTTACAAACCTCAATTAATGAAGCTTTTTCAAACAACCAAAAACTGACTGCAATTTTTTTTGACATAAGCCAGGCTTTTGAGAGAACTTGGAGACACCGCATTTTGAAAAATCTAAGCGATAATGGGATTTAAGGTATCATACTAGCATTTGTAAACAATTTTGTTTAAATATTTGATCAATAGAAATTAGGATAAATGGCCTTAAAAGCTCAACCAGAAAATTATATAATTGAATCCCTCAAGGTTCCATAATAAGTCCAACATTATTCTTAATTGCTATCAATAGTGTTATTCATAAAATTAGAGCACCAATTAAAGCCAGCAGACGACATCGTCGTTTGTACAAAATCAAACAATATAAATCGGCAACTAAAATTTTACAAATTTTTTTAACTCAGATTAAAAATTGGACGTTAAAAACTGGGTTTAATTTCTCTGCAGAAAAAACAAATTACATAATTTTTAATAAAAACAGATCTCGATATTCAACTTACCTAACTTTAAATAATTTAGCATTAAAACAATCAGAAGTTAATTTTCTAGGTTTAACTTTTACCAGAACCTTAAAATGGAACTTGCATATCAATAATCTACAACATTCCCATCAATTTAGCTTAAATATACTCAAAATTATGTCTAATAAAGTTTGGATTTCAGATACTAAAATATTAATAAAGTTATATAAATCATTTATTAGGAGTAAACTAAATTACGGCTGTAACTTCGCAACCAGACTACCTTAAAAAGCTTAACAGTATTCAAAGCTTTGAGATTGGCACTTGGTGAATTTAGAACTAGTGCCACTAGTAGTTTACAAGTTCTAGCTATAGAACCACCTCTAATCATAAGGCAACGACAATTATCACTAAACTACATTGCCAAAATTTCAATTCAAAAACAACATCCTCTTCTCTTTCAAATTTTCCACCCTGACATCCTCTCTTTTCAAAACAGA
Organism: Diabrotica balteata; assembly: GCA_918026665.1. Classification (NCBI taxonomy): domain Eukaryota; kingdom Metazoa; phylum Arthropoda; class Insecta; order Coleoptera; family Chrysomelidae; genus Diabrotica; species Diabrotica balteata. Next base: position 63,202,170 of record OU898276.1, on the reverse strand, counting down.
ATAAACTGTTCCTTTAATAGTAAGAATAAAACTCACAAATTTTAACATGTATCAACAGTCTATTGCTATATATAAATGCAATCTCTCCTCCGTGGACAACCCGCCTACTGACCATTGACCTAACACTAAGAAGGTATCCTAAATCATATACAAACTTCTCGATATTAAACATCTTTTTGCAGAAATCATATCCCGTTACCCCAACTACTTACAAATCTTTACCGACGCATCTAAAACTGCAGATTTACATGCTGCTGCTTACTATGCTGATAAAGAAAACTCGTACAGCATACTTCTTCTTCTTTAGGTACCATCTCCTCTAAGAAGCTTGGTAATAATCACAGCTATTTTCACTTTTGAGATTGCAGCTCTGAACAAGTCGACGGAACTTCAATTATACCACTTTCTCAGATTGTTGAGCCAGGAGATGCGTCTTTTTCCAATACTTCGATTTCCCTGTATTTTCCCTGTATTATGGTTTGTAGCAACACATATTTATTCAATCTCATAACGTGACCGAGATACTGTAATTTTCTTATCTTAATCGTATTTATGATTTCCATTTCCTTTGTCATCTTTCTGAGGACCTCAACATTTGTTATTCGGTCTACCCAACTTATTTTTCGGTACAGCATACACTTACCTACAAATTGTATACTTACAGGCGAAACCATAGTTTAAAAAAAACCTTACTTTTTTAAAACGAGTAACACGATGAAGTGCGTCATTATTAAGCCGCGTCATCAACAACTACAAGCCGTATTAACTTAAAATATACTACAAAAATTACAAAATATCCTTATAGTGACATGCAACATCTGATTAAAGATCATTGCAATAACATTTGGCAAAATTACTGGGAAAATTCAGTCAAAAAATTCAACTCAATATGCCCAAACATGAACAGCTGTTTGACTAACCCCACAAGTAGACGAGATCAAGCAATTGTAAACTCTTTAAGAATGGGTCATACTGCTGTCACACACAAATTTTTTAGTCAGTAAAGATCCACCGCCAATTTGCAATAACCGCTCCACTTCATTGACAGTGAAGCACTTCCTGCTTGACTGCCCATGTTTCCTTAATCCAAGAATTTCAGATGAGCTCAAATTCATACTAACAGATAAAAATTTAAATGTATTGAATTATTTAAGAGATATGGATAAGACAGAGACACGCATGTAGAAGACAAATGGCAAGATTTAAAAGACGCCATAATAAAACCTGTCCAGAAAATGCTTACCAAAGAGAAACAGAAAAAAGGACGAGAATGGATAACAGAAAAAATTTTAGGTCTCATGGAAGAGCGAAGACAGTTAAAGGGAAAATGCAGCCAAAAATTAATGAAGTAAACAAACAAATCAGAAAGAAATAAGAACTGCAAAGGAAAATTTTTATACAAGAAAATGCGAGGAAATCGAAGAACTACATCTCAAACATGACACTTTTAACTTACATAAAAAGATAAATGAACTGACAGGTACACAAAAACGAAAACATCCCAATCTCCTATGCAACGCAAATGGTGAAATAATAGCCGATCTACAAGAAAAGCTTAGGACCTGGAAGAACTATGTAGAAGAATTGTTCGACGATGAAAGACAAGAACCTAATATAGATAACTTGCAAGGCGACGAAGGACCAGAAATAACTAAAGAAGAACTATTATACGCTATAAAAATAATGAAAAATAGTAAATCACCGGGTCCAGACGGGCTCACATCAGAACTTCTTAAGCTTGTGGAAGGCGAATCAGTGAATATTCTACTCGACCTTTTTAACTGCATCTACAAAAGAGGAGAAATACCAAAGGAATGGCTACTTTCAACTTTTGTATCCTTACCAAAAAAGGCAAATGCAAAACAGTGCACTGACTACCGCACTATAGCTTAATGGGTCATACATTAAAAGTATTCATCAAAGTAATCCACTCAAGAATTAACAGAAAACTAGATGCAGATATTAGTAATACTCAATTCGGATTTCGGAACGGACTTGGAACAAGAGAAGCACTATTTGAACTTAACGTCATATGCCAAAGATGTCTAGATATAAACCAAGATATCACTATCAATACACAATCAGCCCTAAACACTTTCGAATCTAAAAGTGAAACTCAGAAACGCAAATTATTGAATCTCATTTCCGAACAAATTCCAAAACCCTCAACATTGGAACCCACTACAGTGGTCCACAACTTTTCTGATACCCCTATTTCAACCATTGCCACTCAAGCTTTAGCAAAAGGTTTCAATTACTCTGTTACCCCAAGTCACATTCCAATTGAGACAATCATCTGTCAAACTGAAGAAGCCATCTCCAGTTTATCTTCCGAAGATGCTGAAATAACCAGGCAAGACATCTCTAGAGTTCTTAGAAACTCAAAGCCGCCTATTCAAAATATTAGCCAATCCGAGAAAAAAGCCCTGAAAGAACTTCAGTCAAATCCAAATCTAGTCATTCTTCCTGCCGATAAAGGAAACGCCACCGTCATCCTAAACACCTCTTCTTACATTAATAAACTCTCAAATCTCGTTAATACTTCAGACTACAAACCAATTCCTAATAATCCAACAACCTATCTGGAGAAAACAACAAAAGCCATTATCAATAAAACCTCTCTTCCTGTTGACATCAAAAAATCTCTAATTCCTCGTGAAAAATCTTCAAGAACACCTCGAATATATGGCCTACCCAAAATTCATAAACCGGATATCCCTCTTCGTCCCATTGTCAGTGCATACAACTGCCCTACACAACCCTTAGCCAAGTATTTGGCCAAAACTCTACAACCTTTCGCCGAAAATGCTTCATCCTTCGTCAAAAACTCTTTTCATTTCATCGAACTTCTTAAACAATACCCTATATCACCGTCAGACATTCTAGTAAGTTTCGATATTGTCTCACTCTTTACAAACATTCCAATAGATGAAACTTTAAACATTCTTAAAACTAAATACAATATTCAACAAGATCACTTATCTCTCATTAAACATTGTATGTCCAACACCTATTTCATCTTTCAAAACAAATTCTACAGACAAATAAATGGTGCCCCAATGGGCTCCCCTCTATCTCCAGTAATTGCCAATATCTTTATGGAAGACTTCGAGACCCGAGCACTATCCACATCAATGCTCAAACCCACATGTTGGCTACGATATGTTGACGATACATTCGTCATTTGGCCCCATGGCAGGGATGCTTTAGTGTCTTTTCAAACTCATCTGAATGGTATACATCCCAGTATCCAGTTCACGATGGAGATGGAAACTGATTCATCCCTACCGTTTCTCGATGTTTTCATCAAGAAAAACCAAGCCCAAGGTTTCCATTACTCTCTTTATCGAAAACCCACACATACCAATCGTTACTTGCATGCCAACTCTCACCATCCACCTTCACAAATTAATTCAGTCATTAATACCCTTGTCTCCAGATCAATACGCCTTTCCGATGATGCAAGTAGACCCGCTGAGCTCTCTTGTTTAAAACAAGCCCTAATCCAAAACGGTTACCGCGAAAATCACATCAATAGGAGCATTCACAGACATCAATCTCCCACTCATTCTCAACTCAAAGACTCAGAGCCTTATCATACGAAAGCTTTTCTTCCTTATATCAAAGGTGTCACTGACAAAATCGAAAGAATTCTGAAACCAAGAGGAATAAAAACAATATTTACTCCCCAACAAAAACTTTCATCTCTTGTCCGATCTATCAAAGACAATATTCCAAATGAACAACACGGAGTTTATGAAATACCCTGTGCAGACTGTCCCCGATCCTATATAGGCCAAACAAACCGTAGAATCCAAAACAGGATTTATGAACATTCCATTTCTGTTCGCAATTCCGATTCAATTTCAGCTCTTGGTCAACACCATCTTCATACAGGTCATAAAATCGATTTTGAAAACTCCAGAACCATAGCCCCCATCCGCTTCTATAAACCAAGAATCATCCGAGAAGCCATAGAAATAGAAAAAAGGCCAAATTGTCTTAATAAAAGAGATGACGCCATACGGTTACCTTCTACATGGAGACCTCTCATAAAGAAAATATCGCCCCCTCCATCCTCGAATCAAAATTCCACAGTCGGAAATGTTCGCGCCAACCCCAGCACCAATTCTCGCGCCAACCCCCACCCCAACCCCCACCTAGGCCACGTCATCTTCGACGGTATAAATGAACCGTCCCATGTTCCCAGCCGTAGTAGTGACAGTGCCGTGAATAGTGATCAGTGTAGTAGTGTCTGGGGGCTCGGGAGACTGAGACCTCGGAAGCCCTGAGGAAGGCATCAGAGAGGATGCCGAAAGCTTGGCAAAATGGACAACGACGCGGTTCAACCCGGAAGACTGGTGAGTTTGATATTAATTTTATATATATATATATATATAATATATATATATATATATATATGTGCTTTGTTGATTACAACAAAGCGTTTGATAAAGTTCGTCACGATCACTTAATGAAACTGCTAGTAGAAAAAAACTTGGATAAAAGGGATATTAGAATTATCTCTAAGATTTACTATAACCAGAAAGCAAATATCCGAATAGAGCAAGAGACAACGGAGGAAATCGAGATCAAGAAAGGCGTAAGACAGGGTTGTATACTCTCACCGACCTTATTTAATCTATACTTCGAAGACATTATAAACACAGCACCTTCGGATCAAAATATAGGTATTAAGATAAATGGCATCCGAATAAACAACTTGAGATATGCCGATGACACGGTACTAATCGCAGAAACTTGGGAAGATCTTCAAATACTAATTAACAAAATAGTAGAATGCAGTGAAGAACACGGATTATCACTTAACATAAGCAAAACAAAAATAATGCTAATATCTAAATCACCACAAAACTTCCCTGACATAACCGTGCATGATCAAAGAATCGAACGTGTAAGAAGATATAATTACCTGGGAACTGTTATCAACGAAAATAATGATTGCTCTGAAGAAATCAGAACCAGAATAGAGAAAGCTAGAGCCACATTTACTAAATTGAAAAAGGTGTTCTGCGGAAGAGATCTAAGTCTAAAACTTAAAATTCGCCTTTTGAGATGTTACGTTATGTCAGTTCTCCTCTACGGGATGGAAACATGGACATTGAAAAAGATCGATACCAAAAAGATAGAAGCATTTGAGTTGTGGATGTATCGTAGAATATTAAGAATACCCTGGACAGAGAAAGTAACAAATGTGGAGGTTTTGCGGAGAGTGCGGAAAGAGAAAGAGCTGATACTTACTGTTAAAAAGCGCAAACTACAATATTTGGGACATGTTATGAGGGGAGATAAATACCAGTTGCTGCAATTGATTATACAGGGAAAGATAATGGGAAAGAGATCTATAGGAAGAAGAAGGCATTCATGGTTGAAAAACTTGAGAGAATGGTACAATTGCACCAATTACCAACTGTTTAGATCTGCAGCATCAAAAATACGCATAGCTTTGATGATAGCCAAACTTCGGAACGAAGACGGCACTTGAAGAAGAAGAAGACGAGATATGGACTTGTATTATACTATTTAATGTACATAATCGTATTAAAACTATTGTGTTTGTCATCCCACTAATAACCCTGCGTGGTTGACGTGGTATAACTGTTTTAAATAAATAAAAAAATATATATTTATTTATGTTTGTATAACATATTTTAGAATAAATATTTTGTGACTCACCACAGTAAATTAAAGTTTATACACAGCCATTCAGTTTGATCAGAGTGTATGTAGTAATAGAAATTACCTCAAAGGTGTTAATTAATTAAAAAAATATTGTATCTATCATTTTCCACAATTAGATCAAAACACGCAACCGAAAATTTCATTAATAAAACAATTGATTACGGACAACTTGCTAATAGCATTCAATTATCTAGACATTTAAAATTCCTTCTGATAATGCGTTCGTTCATTATAACCTTCACTGTCTTAAAAACACTATGCAAAGCAAAATATTAAAATAAAAATTTTACTTTTAGTGTAAGTTACTGCAGGTTAGTTTGAATTTGACGGTGCGTGTAGACAATGTTATATAGCCGAAATGTATTAGTTATTGGTTTTTAATCGTTTTGGTTTTAAAGTGTGGAAAATAACTAACAAAATCAGTGGTAAATAGTTTTTTATTTAATATATATATATTATTATAGCGTCAGCTTCAAATCTACTGAAACACTTGATCTTTAGAAGAAACTAAAGAAATTTTACTCATTTTACCGACTGAAATATAGTGGATTAAAAGTCTGGAAGCGCCTAATTATCTCTTAAGAGGGATACCCATATTCTGCAAAATGAAGATTCGAAATTTAATATTTGTAACGTTGCCAGATTTGTTATTTTTATAATACATTACTCACTTTGGTTTTTTAAAAACATTAACCTGTATATTAGGATGGAACGAAACATTCAAAGTCATTATTTTTTATGGGGCTAAGCGAGAAAGTTGTGTTTTGATGTATAATAAAACTGTAAAAAATCTTTTCTGTATTGGGCCCTATATTCAGGTTTCAGATTAACTTTAAAATTTTAGGAATAAAATTAAAAAATAAAATTTTAAAAATTTATTTTTTATAAGTTCTTGGAATCTAAATAATTGTTTTATGATACAATATACATTTTATTATTGGCAGTCTGATTTCGTGTTAAAAAACGACATATTTCTAGACTACAACCTTGAACGAATGGCATCCCTTGATTCTGGTCAACAAACAGCAGCTAATGCTTCAGTTACTAACTTAACAGTTCTTTTCACGGATTGGGTATGAGAGGGGCAGTTTAAGAAATCTATGTTTGTGTGATTCCCAGAATCAATCATATCCCTTACATCTTCATCGCAAATATGTTTTAGCAAAGGAGGAGCCATAACACTACATTCAGAAATAAAAATTAAGTCAACATAATCTGCAGCACTAAAATTTAATGTTGGTAATTTAAATCTCCGGATCTTTTTTTCTTTCTTAATTTCTCTAGCTTTCAGCACTCTGCGTAGTCCGCATAATTTTAACTGGTACCTCCGACCACTCCATGGGCGTGCTCAAGATTAATTGAAAAATTACTTTGAATAATTGTAAAAAATAAATGAATTATTTCAGTGTTATAAAGTGTTATGTGTATGTAAACAAAAGTGACCTCTTTTATCACACACTATATTAGAACTGACTGGCCTACATTAAAAAGGGTTTTAAAAAATTCACATTTTTTTTAATTTTTAAAAATTACAAAAGAGAAAAAGAGTTTTTAAAACCGTCTAAGGTATGTTAAATAGATGAATAAAAATATTAATATAAAACTTACAGCTACTTGTTACAAATCCAAATCAGATTCAGAAGATGAACTTTCAGAACCAAGATTTATAATAACTGGCTCGATCATTTTATCAGTAATATTGTCCAGCTTCCACATTTTTTCCTCTTCTTTAATAGTGTGATTTACTGCCTTTTCCCAGTTTTCAGGTTTTACATTATTTACGGCCTCCAAAAACAACTGTTTAACATCATGAATTTTAAAAGTGGTATTTTTTCTTGAAACTTCACTCTTTATCTGTGCCCATACCAGTTCAATCGGGTTTAATTCACAATGATATGGTGGGGATCTAAGTACTGTCATTCCACGATTTTTGGCAATTTCATCAATTTCGTATTTTTTAAATTTTTCTTTATGAAGGGCACACAACGAATAAAGTTCCTTTCTTATAGATCCGGGATGGTACGTAATATTTTTTGAACTCAGCCAATTCTGCAAGTCTTTTTTTAACCACTTGGTTGTGGGCAGTCCTTCTATAAGTCTGGAGTGATAACTTGCATTATCCATTACTATTACACAGTTCTTAGGAAGAAGATCTATCATTTGTTCGAACCATTCTTGAAAGACATCAGCGTTCATGTCTTCATGGTAGTCACCGGTACGAGTTGATTCAAAAGTTAATAAACCACCTTCAACAAAACCGTCTGAACTGCCAATGTGTACTATTATCAGCCTGCGTCCCTTTCCTGATGGTGGGTTTAAACCAGTAGATAAGTTATTTACAAAAGCGTGCCTTTGACTTGTAACAGTTTCATCCTGCCAAAATTTATTTGGTGTATGACCCTCGTTGATCCATGTTTCATCAAGATAAAATATTTTTCTTTTTTGGTTTCTCATTTCCTTTATGGTTCTTAGAAAATGTCTTCTCCATATGACAATATCGCTTCTTTCTAATAAAATAGACTTTCTGGGATTCTTTTTCCAGCGGAAGCCTATTTCTTTTAAAAGTTTCCATAACGTACTTCGACTCATTTCTGGGTAATCCTTATCATCTCGAACTGAGACAAGAACTTTATCCAATGTTGGAAATTCTTGTCTAAAGAAGAATTCATGCACTTTCCGTCGAAGTCCTTCTTTAAAATGATATTCTATTTGAAATTTTGGTTTCCCTGGAGCATTACGTGGCATTTGAAAACTACCACATTTCTCTTCTTTAATAACTCTGTAAATCGTAGATTTCCCAACACCAAGTGTACTGCTAACTAACTCAACGGTCTCATCAACACTTTCACATAAACGTTTGTCTGTAAATGATTTAAAACAATTAAATATTAATGTTTTTTCATTAACTGTTAAAGGACCAATTTTTCGGCGTTTACACGGCACTTCCAAATTTTCCATAACACTAGTATACACAATAAACTGCACCTTGCAACTGAAGTACCTACTTTTAGTGAACTGTTAAGAATTTTGAATACGCCACTTGGACCTTCCTACAAAATGGAAAAACCCACTATCACATTTTCTGTGGAATAAGTTTAGAAGGTAATTATCTAGTCAATTACTGTCGTAGATTCCTGGAATTAAAGAATTAAATGTTTGATTGTTGAAACCCTTACTTCGTGGAATGCACTCATTTCAGATAAAATAAAACGTTTTATTTTATCTAAAGAATTAAACTTTATTTTGCAAATAGGTAGGTACTTATTAAACTTTTATTGGTTATATATAACCAATAAAATAAACATCTTACATTTCTTGCAAATTCATTAGTACCTGTTAACCTCCATCACTCCGACACTGGCAACCTTATTTAGGGATTAGTAACCCTCACAACTATTGTATTCTATTCTGCTCCAACCTTTATACCTGGTGGTCATACTCAATTTAAAATTGTTTTCCTATATACTTCTGTAAACTTGTTGACAAATATCTGTTTTTCATTGAGTCACCCGTATCAACAGTTTAGGGATTTGCATACATAATTTATTGTTTTATTACTCTCTCACTAGCCCTGGTATATGTTTTAGTTCATTTTTTATCATACCGAGTAATAAATTTTCGGAACGGGCAAACTAAGCATTTATTTAGATAGCGGCATCGACAATTTTTCTTTGGTCGTTTGGTAGAAATTGTGAATAATTAATTATTCGCCATTAATGTTTTGAACCATTATATTAGCTACGATACAGTTTTATATAAAACGAAATTAATGCATACATTTTTTGGATGAAACTTACTAATCTAACTAATTAAGGACTGGTACATTCAGATCCAACATACAATCGAAGCAACTGATTAGCAACTGTCAGCCATCTTGCGTGTGATATTTTCAGGATTTTTTAGACTCAAAACATTAGGAAATTTTCCCTCAGCAACTGATTGACTGATTTGGTACAAGTACTTTTGATCGGTATTAAGGTCTGTTGTTTCTAATAATAAGGGTAGGTTGTTTTCTATTGCGACAAAATCGTTGATAGACTTCTCTTCACAGCGTTCCAGAAGTTTCCCTATTAGCCCTGAAAAACCAAGTGGTCCACTGGTGCGTCCATCTAACTGTTGGGTTAAATGACGTCAAGGGTAGTTTATTGCAATAAAATAAGCATATTAATAAAATATTTTTTTTCAGGATAAAGTTTGTATGCTATTCGCGATGGTTGCAGCCGATCCTGATAAAGAAGATACGTGCCCTACATATCGAGAGCCTGGTTCTTTAATAATTGTTACACGTTCTTCTGTAACTATTCATCGATAAAACTTATTGCCTTTTTTTTGTTGAAATACAGTATTGTCTTTATGGCCATTAAAAAATATACTTCTGATGGACAGACTTTCCTTCTGCTTCTGAATATGACGCCTATGAGAAGTACGCTGTCGGCTTATGTTCATCCGATCAATTACTTTCACAGTTATAACTCCCATATATTTAAGACTTCTGATGCTATAATTGCAGCAGAACAGTTGGATATCCTGGGTCTGTTTCACGCCAAAGCTAAACTTGGCAAGCTAATCCGCATTTGTGGCCTAGATGGCTGGACTGTAACTGTTGACTAAGGAGCAATGATTTCCTTTTAATGATCATCTGCATCAGAAGAATTAAAGTCAGAGAAGCTGCTACTTATGATACGATTAGAGGAACCAACGCTAGATGCTTAACAATTTCGTCAATATTATATTTTTGAAAACTTGCCTTTGCCTTCATTGCTCTTTTCGTTTTCTTTTTCCATTTTAAAAAAGAAGCTGTTATTCATATCTGTTCTACTTTAGTTGTAACGACAATCGAGATCTCTGCGATAGATGGATCCTTATAATTATTTGTCAACTTAAGTTCAGAATCAAGAGAAAGCACTTTAGAATGTCACACTTAGTTGGTAAAACACGATAATTGAAAACACCAATAATTGTACCTAGCATTTTACAGTTCAAACTACTTCGCAAAGACATTTCGAAGAATATGTTTAGATATGACACGTCTGTGCGAAATAAGAAACTCAATAGTACTGTTATTCGTTTTGTCACTGTACCTGATGCCTACGTGAATCCTTGTAAGATTGATGTAACATCTGCATTTCTCCACCAAACATTTATCCCTCCTCTACCGATCTGATTTAAAAATAGCTAAGAACTGGACGTTAACCTTTAAATAATTTTATATAGTAACGTCGTTTGGAACAGGTATTTCATACCATATCAAGCTTCAATGTTATTATGGAACCTGCGAACATCGTTTAATTTCAAAATAATTTTGTATAAGAGGCTTTTCAATCTCCTAAAGACGACTTTTGATTACAACCATATCGGTTTTTTTGACAAAACCTTTATCTTTTGTACCTTTGTATTTTATAGCCAGGAAGATCTTAAAAGATATAAGAAAATCTTTGAGCATAATAATTAAAAATTTACTATATTTCTTAATTAATGTCTACCCTATCAAATGTTCAAAATGTTCTTCGTTGTTAATGTGTACCCTAAATGATGGTAGAATGCATCTATTACATTTCTCCATGTTTCTCTAGCACATTCGCTGCCACCACAAGAGTGTTAGGTAAGTTCCCCAGGTGCCAAAGTAAAAAAATGCCTACAAAACAATATTTATTAATACAAATGGTTAATATTATAAAGTAAGTTTACATTCTTAAAAACTTTTTTTGAACAAAACAGCAAGATCACGGGTGATCCTAATGATACTGCAGTAACATATTATACACGTATGTGGCACTAGTATCACCGGTGATCATGAACAACTTAATGCTTTTTAGTGAAACATGTCACATAGTAAAATTTTTCGCAACATTACATAACCTTAAATTACATAATAAACATTATAATGTATAAAGAAGTTTGGATTTCTTTTAAGCTTCTTTACTGCCTTTTGTTGCAACTGTTTCAGTGTAACATTGGTTACGTTTTCTCTTCTTCCTATTTATTGTAGTTTGTAGTTTTGGTGTAAACTGTAACAAGCATATGCTCTACAGTAGTAACAGGTTCAGGCATCGGACTCTAATTGACTAAACTCAACATTAGCATTTCCCGAAATGGGACAACTCGCTGTTTTAGTGTCCAGTGTGAATTTACCTTACTCCAATACCTTAAATTTTAGCGATTTACGTTCCTATATAGTGTAAATATTGCTTTGTCAGAAAATCATATCTTGTTAACGAAGTTCTCTTTAGTTACAATTTTATTTATCATTACCTTAATAAACTTTAATACAAGGACGTAGTCATCTTTATTTAATTCTTGCAAGGACCAAACTTTGCAGGGTTTAAATCAAGTCTTAGGTAATACATGCAAGAGTAAATGATGACCTACATCATTTGTGCAGCTCTGCGTGAGGATGTATGTGAATCTTTAACAAAACTCTGCATTAAATCTAAAGTAAACAGTTTTTGGTCTACCTGTTCGAATGCCATCTTTTATTCGTCCATTTTTCTCAAAGTGTTTTACAATTTTTTGTACATAGCAAGGATCTTTTGAGAAAGTATTGTTGATTAAGTTGGCTTCTTGAGTATAAGATCTTTTTCTATTTCCTTAGCCCCCCCCCCTGAAAAGAATAATACGATCTTTTTCATTAAAAACAATCTTTATAGCAAAGCTCCTAAAAACACGAAACAACTGTCAGCTGTAATTACTAATACAGTTTATTTTACAAAACTCTTCAGTTAACGTCAAGATATTACGTTACGTTAGTTTTATGCATTAATGCGACAGCATTTTATATTTAGTGAATTACTGAAACCTATTTTACACCGAGAAGTTTTATTTATTTAAGATCTTCGTTACTATATTAAATACCAAGTAATAAATATGACTGAACTCGTACTGAAGTAGGAATTCCAATAGTAATACAATATACAGAGCGTTGTATTTAAAAAATCAAAGTGAGTAATAATTTGAGAAAAATCATAAAACTGGTAACATTGCCCAGTATTAAATTTGAATTCTTCATATTACAGAATGGCTGCTGTATCACGGTTTTTATACAATTCGGACTATCTATTTAAGAGATAATTAGGCGTTTCCAGTCTTTGGTCCACTCTGTATATATACATATTATACAAAAAAACTTATTAAGAAAAAATGTAGGCAATGATATTCTCCACACGTGCAAAATATGTGGAATTCTACAAGGTGATTAACAACTAAGTGGTATATCAAACATACAATTTTTTAAATGGGACACCCTATATATTTTTTATATTTATATTCCTCTCATTATTATTGTTCTTATAATATTGGGATTTGCATTCCTATATAGAGTATTTAATAAGTTTTGAGCATTTTTATTTCGAAATATATATAAAGACGTAATTCACAAACAATTATTTATTTTATATAAGATATATATCATAGCAGCAAATATGTAGTTTTTAAATTAAATTTTATTGAAATCATTGACTCAAATAATATACAGGTTGAACTACAAACAAAATTACAATTTTCTTAATTTTTTTATCTGGATCACCCTGTATTTTATTATTTAGAAATATTGTATTTCTAATACTCTTTCATTTTTAAATAGCATTCTCAATACCGAAACCTATTTTCCAAAATATTTTTAGTTTTCTTGCAAATTTCGGGAATACATTAAATTTTTGTAAGTGGAAATAAGTATTGATTATTGAGTGATAAAATTAAAAAATTATTTTTATTCAATAAGTAACTAACAAAAAATATATACCATAATAATATGTAAAAAATGTAACAATTAATGTGGTATTAAGGAAGTAAGTCTAAAATAAATGTTCTAAAAATCTCCCTTCAACGTCTATACAAGTTTGTAACCAATCAAATGACCGAGTAAATTTTATTGAAAGCTTCTCTTATTTTAGTTTTCATATGATCTAGTGTAGTTGGAGGCTTCTGATATACAAGGTCTTTTATAAAGCCCAACATGAAAAAATCAATTTTGGAGAATTATAGTGATCACTGTCGCCAAACAGTTGGTCCTCCTCTGCCTATCCACCTCACAGAAAAGTTAGTATTTAGAAGATTGTGAAAAGTAACAATGTAATAAACTGGAGCACCGTGGTGTAAAAACTACATTCAGATTTATGGCACCATTCACTCGACCGTCAAAAAAATGTGGGCCAATTACATAATTGCCTACCACCCCAAACATTTATAGACTACCGAATTTGACTATAATTGTTAACAAAATAGGGATTGCTTGATGCATAGTAATAAAAATTATGCCGATACACTCTTCAATTTTTGTGAAATGTAGCCTCATCAACAAAAGGAACATAATTGAAAAAAAAATCGGTCTCTTTGTGCACTTGCTGCTAAGACCATTGACAAAAAGCTAATCTGTGTTGATAACCATCGACTGTCAGTCCTTCATGTAACTGCATCAAAACTTCATACAGATTATGATTACGAGGGGTTTTTGACGCAGACTAATATCATGTTGACGTCAAATTTCACGAGTGCTGGCGTGGGGATCTTTAATAGTAGCTATCAGCGCATCTTATTCATTTTCTATTTAGAATAGTTATGGTTCTCTCATTGTTTTCATATACAACTGACCCGGTGCGAACAAAACAATCCATTAATTTTTCAAAAGCTGTTGTATTTGGCTTCGTCTGTTCAGCATATCGCTCGTGATATATTTTGGATACAAGTAAGCAATTTCTCGAAGTTTGTCCTAACATCCAGATCATATCTATTAACTGTTCTACAGGAGAATTTATTTTTAAAGTCCAATAATGTCTTGGACTTGTCGTCATTAATATACCTGACCCCATTTTTCATTACACTTACTATATTAATCTTATGATGAGTAGAATGATTTAAAAAATAGTTTAAATATCTTTCAGATTGTGTTGTCTTTAATAGGCTATCAATGACTACCAATCTATCATTTTTTTTGTTTCTTCTTCTTCTTCTTTGTCAACCATTTTCCATCCACTCCTGAATGTGGGTCTCTCCCAATTGCTTCCATCTTTCTCTATCTTGTGCCAATCTAATCCACTGTTTGCCTGCCACTGCTCTTATGTCATCTACCCATCTTTTTTGAGGTCTTCCCATGCTTCTTGTTGTCGTCCTTGGTCTCCATTCTAGAATTCTTCGTGTCCACCTGTTGTCATTATATCGGGCTACGTGACCTGCCCAGCGCCATTTCATTTTTGTAATTTCTTCCACAATATTCATAATCTTCGTTCTACGTCTTATCTCGGTGTTTCTAATCTTGTCTCTTAGTGATATTCCAAGCATGATTCGTTCCATTGCTCTTTGCGTTGTTTCTAATTTTTTAGCAGATTTTTTGGTAAGGACTACTGTCTCCAAGCCGTAGGTACAACCTGGTAGTATGCATGTGTTATACACCTTTTTTAAGTTTATAGGAATAGAGGTGTTTTTCAAGATATGTGCTAGTTTTTTTCGTTTAGTTTTTATTAATCTTGTTCCTTAATCCAAATCCATATTCCATGTCGCGCAAGTGATATTGTCTGTCAGTGATGTTTTGAACATGAAAATGTGAAGATACCCTTGATTCTATAGTTCAGCAATATATAACATCGTTATTTTTAATAATTTTATTTAAAATTATATCGTAGATAAAGCTGAATTGACGAAATGCCCCTGAAGATGCTATTTTCAGCGAAAGTACTTGGGCTAGATTTAATTAACTTGTGCTCGATAATAGCCTTATTTTTCAAAGTTCATTTATTCGAGCATTTAACCTCATTTCAATTAAAAAACTATTAGCGAAATATAAAGGGTAAACCTATGATAAGTAAAGTACGAAAGTAAAACACTTGAATGCCTTTTGACCTTTAACCTCCGTGGCGTGAACCGTATTATCGCCTCTGATGGTGTTCAGGTCGCCTCTGACGTTCTTCAGAACACCTTTGATGTCATTGACTGATAAATAAAGCTGCTCTGAACAACATCAGAGACGACCTGAACACCATCAGAGCCAATGATACGGTTCACGGAGCGGAGGTCAAAGTGCGTTTAAGTGTCTTATCTTCTACTTCACTTTATTTTAGTGAACTTTTGTAGTACTTGCGTAACTAACCGCAAAATCAAACATTGGTTGGGTTTACATTGAAGAAAACATACTTAAAAGTATTAAATTATTATTAATAAAAAAATATTAGAAAGCATAGGATGAGACTTAAATATACTTTGTATATATCTAAAGATCGAGAATCATTTGCAGTTCGATTATGTGAGATTTAATAACATTGAAGTGGTTAATTTAAATATTTATATGATATACATCAAACGAGAAATATCTGTATTTCAGTGGAATTAACACAAACCCATCGAAACATTATTAATTGTTGCTTATCAGGCTTGCCTTCTTCAAGTTCCATTTCCTCAACAGAGATTGGAGTTCAATATAGCAAGCTTAATTACATTTGTAGTTGATAGTCGTCAACAAATCCCTTCAATGAACGAGCTGTCTTGCTTCCATTTATAGAACGTGTCTATCCGACTTTTAAAAGGCATAAGGAAAAACCAAACAAAAAGATTTGTCATGTGTGTATTAAAAGAAAGTTATATTCATTATTATGATATAAGATAGCTTATTTTTTTGTATTTATGGGCTCAGAAGGAATATTAATGAGTTACAGTATCGACAATAATTGAATAAAACCAGTTATGAATATTTAGACTTAAAATAATATGAAAATGCAGAATAAATCAATTTTAAAGCAAAGGCAAAATTATGTTATATAAAATTAACAATATGGTCTAAAGAAACAATGGGGTTTGATTTTTTACTTTCTTCTTCTTCTTCACGTGCCATCTGCACGACGGAGGTTGGCAATCATCATGGCTATTTTGATCTTAGATGCTGCTGCTCTGAATAGTTCAACTGATGTGCATCCGTACCATTCATTGCAGAATAAATCAATTTTAAAGCAAAGGCAAAATTATGTTATATAAAATTAACAATATGGTCTAAAGAAACAAAGGGGTTTGATTTTTTACTTTCTACAATTGTTTAAAAAAACAAGCAAAGCAGCTTTAGGTCTTCATGGATTTGTCATCAGTTATCCGTCATATACCTTTTAGGACCTTCAAAATTCACTTTTCATTCATTTATGTTTTTTCTTTATCTTTAATTTTAGTTAGTATTTAATGAATACATTTTTCTAGTTGAAATTATATCAACTTAGATTTAACTTGGACATGCGGCAACAAAGTTATTTACGAGCAACATAGCCCACAACAAAAATCTTGACGTTGGACATACAGTGTGTAAAAGCCAAATGGAATAAATTCAATATTTAGGTTACTGTACATATTTATAAAAAATCCCGAAACACGTCAAATTTAAATTATAACTTGACATTCTTTAACGTGAAAATGCAACCCCTACCTTCAATCCCCTTAGAATGACAGGTACAACCCCCAATTTTTAAAATAGGAAGTATAGGCTTGTGATATATCGTTTGAAAGGTCTTTTATTTGAAAGTTTATTAAGATTAATTAAGACAAAATAAATTAAAATCATGTGGTTACCGAAATTCGCTAAAATATACTCAAAACTTATTTCCCGTTTAGGTCTTGATAATGAGAAAGTGAACAAAAATCATAGCAATGTGGTTTTTAGATGGTAACCATTAAAAACTTTAAAGAATTTCCTTGGCAACGTTATTTTAACACGCATTAGTAAATTGTTTTATTTAAGTTGTCAGTATTTTAATTTAAGTAAAAAGTTCGTTCAATTCAATTCTGAAAAATGGTTAGATTAACGAAAGTGCATAAAATAACAGTTTTACAAATGATTGGTTACGGAGATAACATCCGAACACAACAGGAAGTAACTCGCCTATTTCATGAGAAATTTCCTAATTTACCGCCTATATCCCAAGGAACAATAAGTAAAATAGAGAAGCAGTTTCGCGAGTTTGGTCATGTAAGGCAGATAAAAAAAGCAGCTGCCAATGCACTGAGTGATGAACCAAATTAGATGTGTTGCTTGAGTTTCAGGAAAATCCACATACATCAAGTAGACAGGCATCCACTACATTCAATGCTAGCCATACATCGATAGTAAACATATTAAAAGAAAATAAATTGCATCCCTATAAGATGATACCTACTCAGGAGCTCATGGAAGACGATTTTGATAGGAGAACTTTTTTTTGAGCAAATGATCTACATGTTGGATAACAATATTATGCAATTAGAAGACGTTATGTTTTCTGATGAGTGTACTTTTTCACTTAACGGTCATGCTACTCGGCAAAATTGCACTACTGGGCCACGGAAAATTCTCACTGGATGGGAGAAGAACACACTCAATAACCTCAAAAGGTTAATGTTTGGGCAGGGATTGTAGGAAACAATATCATTGGTCCCTTTTTCATTGAGGGCAACTTGAATGGCAGCAATTATTTGGCACTACTTCAAAATGATGTCATTCCAACGTTGGCAAATTTATATCCTGATCGAGGAAACCCTCAAGTTCCAGCGAATACGATATGGTTTCAGCGGGATGGAGCACCACCACATTACCAAATTAATGTCCGGCAGTACCTCGATACAATATTTCCCAATCGGTGGATAGGGAGGCGAGGATCGATTGAATGGCCAGCGCGATCACCTGATCTTACATTATTAGATTTCTTTTTATGGGGATATGTGAAGAGCCATGTGTACAAAACTAAACCTTCTGATTTAAATGACTTAAAAGAACGAATAACGCTTGCGATGAGGTCGATCACGCCTGTTATGTTAAATAATGTTAGAAGAAAGTTTTATTTGAGATTACGATGTTGCCAAGATGTTTGCGTGTGAACATTTTGAACATCTACTTCATTAACATTCATAGTTCTTTTTCGTGTTCTACATTTTATTACGTTTTGCATTACATTTTAGTTTTTGATTGTATTGTAGCTAATTTCGGTAACCACATGATTTTAATTTATTTTATCTTAATTAATCTTAATAAACTTGAAAGCGACAACATTTTTGAATGGAGAATGAAAAGACCTTTCAAACGATATATCACAAGCCTATACTTCCTATTTTAAAAATTGGGGGTTGTACCTGTCATTCTAAGGGGTTGAAGGTAGGGGTTGCATTTTCACGGTAAAGAATGTCAAGTTATAATTTAAATTTGACGTGTTTCGGGATTTTTTATAAATATGTACAGTAACCTAAATAATGAATTTATTCCATTTGACCATATTATGTCCAACATATTAGACTAAAATTTTACCATTCGTGCTTAAATTTTAATATCTCTCACCACAAGTAAATAAATAAGCACAACTACTCTAAGCACAAATAGTTGTGCTTATTTATTTACTTGTGTTGTATTTTCTTCGAATTGTCATATTGTTTGTTAAATTTTACATTCTTGAAAAAGCTTATGAAAATTTAAGGAGACTTCATAAATTAAAAATAAACAGATAAACAGTGCTTATTTGAATATTTACGTTCTTTAAATATAAAACACATATTTTAAAAGTACTTAGACTTTAGCCTTTTACGTCAGTAAATTTACCGAGATCTCTCACTACAGTTAAGCTTATAAGGATGGAAATAGTTTTTTTATTTATTTTGCTGCAACCACTTACTATTATTAGCATAAGGAAATTACAAAAAGTGATAAAGACATACATTGGTATTATACAAAATATGAATTACATAATAATGTATACAATATATATTTTAATTATTGATGTATTTTCTTAAATTTTCTTCAACTGCTTCATAAACCCTTCCCAAACCCTTCTTTCAGTGCGTCACTAATTTTGACGTCATATAGGATTTTATGAATGTCGAGATTTATTGCATTATATTTTAGTTCAATCTGACAGTTGCAGGATCGTAATAGGCTAAATATGAAAAGGTTACATTTTTTTAATGTGGAGTAAAAACTTTAACAATTCACTTTTTAATTTACTTTACATATTAGAGGTCCCGTCCTGTATAAAAATTTTTATTGGGCATTATATTGCGCAGTTTGTCATAATTCCTATTCTATACATTCCAAGGAAAGTGCTTAATTAGCTAAGATTTGTTTATGGATTTATTATTATTTATTACAAACACTATGGAATTGGAATGTTTGTTTATTAAAACTAATGCTTCCTCCTGGAATCTTTTAAGAGTTGACTGCGAGATAAAAAAATTTACTAGCAATTGCAAGGCATCAAAGTAAACATTCCTGTGATAAAAGAACATGGATTTAAATCAGTCATATTAAGATAAGTAATTTTTCGATAATAAGTTTCTGTGGCATCCAATAGTTTAATTTTGTAAAGATTTCTTCTTAAATAGTGGAAATAGTTCAGACAGTGAAGCAGTTGATTTTAAAGTTATTCTACCAGCTTTGGCGTGCAAATGAAAGACTGTTATAAAGTTTAGTTAAAAAACAATGTAAATAGTTTAAATAGTGAAGCAGTTGATTATCCAGATGAAATAGTGTTAATGGAGTTTAGTTAAAAAACAGGATACCGAAGTTTACCTTCTTTTTTATGAATAACAAAAATGATTATTGAATTTCAAACAATCCACGTGTAATATAGTTGTCACAACCTCTTTTTATAATTGAAAATAATTAAATAATTTTAATATTGGTCTTTGTTAGTTTTCGGTATATCTCGGAATATTTAAAATATTTTTATGACAATGAATACAAAATTTAATTTTCACTGTAGGTAAAATGTCTGAAAATACTAAACTGGAATGACCATTATCATTTTATCAGATGACATTGTAAAAGTACTGTCACTGTCACAATCGAGACCTTCTGCGTCAAATCATATTTATGTGCATCATTGATTGGATATCTATTTAGCGTATTCTAAACTCCAACCAATTATACATCCGTAAGTAGAACTCGCTTTAATATGCGAAAACTCGTGAATGATACCTAATTTTCTAAGTTCTATGTATAATTATAACAGACTCTCGTTTTTTCTGTCACTTTTAGCTTAATGCGTTAAAAAGAATTCGAACAACTATGACGCACTGAAAAAAGGGTTTGGGATGGACTATACGTATTTAGATTATCCTCGAAGTTCTTTTAATGTTTTTGGAATGTGGTGATAGTCTTTTAACTGAGTACATTGGACAGTCAATCAAAATGTTCTTTACTGTCACTTTACATTCACATACAACATACTAGTTCCTCTTTTCTCTTCAACAGGTATTCATATGTTGTAGAAGTGTGTCCTAATCTGTGACGTATTATTATGACTTGATGTTGTCGCTTTGAAGGCCAGAAGTTCCATGGAAGGAAGAAAGATTTTATTTATAGTTCAGTTAAATTGTATTTTTGCTAGGAAAGTTTTGGGGTAGTTCTGATTTTTTTCATTCCATATGTTTTTTGGGTGCTTAATCCGAATCTGGGGTTTGCGGACAAAATTTCGTGACGCAACATTAAAAAAAACAGAATAAACCGTTTTTTTCTTCTTTTTTCGGGTTTTTTGCTTAAAACTCGAAAACTATCAACTTTTGGTAAATGGTCTGTTTACAGAAATTAAAGTACTTGAAATTTTCTACAAATACCAGTATTTAGTTTTTTTTTCAGACGAATCGTTCGGTTTCTAGTGCGAGTTGAAAATTGTAAATTTTTAGCATTTTATGCAAAACCCACTTTTTACATTTCAATATTTAATTTTTATGGATGCTGTCATTTGATAAATGTCACCTAGTTTTCCACACAAGTAATTAAAAGAAAAAAGGGAAAAATTATGCAAATTCAGTAGGTAGGTAGAACTCGTAACAAAATAAAACTAAAATTCTTATTATGATATATATTATGATTATAATTATAATATGCAAAATTTATATGAGCCGTTGTCTTTTGGAAGGCCCTGGCTGAGGTTCTTCGATAACGATGAGTCTGGTTCTCCTTGTTCTGGAAAATAAAAGTTTAAAGTTACGTCATTTATCAAGAAGACTAAGAAAATAGATTGTGAGATTAAACATACCTTCTGCATCGTAGTGAGGTTCTTCGATGGCATCGGGTCCTGGCTGAGGTCTGATTGCTCCATCGTCCGCGTCGGGAGTCGTTCTCCTGGAAAATAAAAAGAGGATAGACACATATCATATATCAAGGAGAGATGAATGACTACAAAATAACTTGTCAGATCCAACATACCTCTCCCTCTTTCTTCAGTTTCTTCTACGTCTATGTCAGAGCTGTCTTCTGGGGGCTCAACATTGTTACACAGTCCTTCGCATGATGCGCATATTGAGGAACAATGGAGTCCCCCATTCCAGGGTCCAAAGTAGTTGGTACTGGCACAAGACCACTACTAGTTTTTTGCCATCCCCACTCACTTGGGTCTTTTTGTTGCTCGTTAGGTGTGGCTTGACCGGATAACCACTGCTGCACCTGATAGTAAACTCTCTAGTGAATGTTCTCGTGCAGCAGCTTCAGTTGGGGCAATGAGGAAATGTTGGTCTTATTTTTAAATGATGAAGATACGTATTGTTTATATCTTAAATCGTTTAGTTTTGTCTCTTTTTTTTCCATATAGAGCCGTGAGAAACATGTTTCCTGCTGTGGCAATCTCATCTTGACTTGAATTAGGGTATTTGAAAGATTCAATTACCGATTGCAAATCTTTGTTCTTCTGCAGGACTTTAAGAAATTTCAGTTTCCCTTGATTAAACAATGCAGAAGTAGTATCACAACTACTCATCGCATGCAGGAATAAAATATGATTCAATAGGATTTTCTCAGCAGCCAGATGAGGGTTGTAGAGGCTTTGCGAAACCATGATTTTTATATCAGGGCTACAAACGCCAATCAAAATGACCAGTAGGTCGATATCTTCTCCCACCACTGTCACATGTTCATTTGACGGGCCATCTCAAGAGCTGTTGAGATAATTAGGATATCAGCATCTTCCACAGCTTGCTTTGAATGAATTTTTGCATCATGAAGTTTCTCCATTAACATAGATATAAACCGGCTCTTGTTTTTTGGGTTTGCAAGAAAACTATCCTGCGACACAGTGGCACCATCATTTCTGTTAATGATATTGCAGCAGATTGTTTTCTTTGTGCTCTTCTCAATCGTTCTAAACGCTTGGTGCTACCACAAGCCTCGTCAGGGTAGCCATCAAAAACGACAATAGCACTTGATTTGTAGTTTGATTTGACATATGATACATAACTGCTGCATATGTCTGCATATGTCTGACCTTGGCGCCATTTTACCCGGTGTAACAAAAAACCCCCGTCGATGACATATTTTGTATCGTTAAACTCAGTCTGTTCAGTAGGTGTAAAAGCCTTGTACAAACTGGATTTTATTCCTTTCCTCATCCCATACTCATCAAAAAGAGCAAGAGGATAGGGGCTCAGTTCGTAACGTAAAAAACTCGCACGATCTCAAACTGACTCGCGTAGGTAGTCGTATAGTGTGTATGTGTGTGTGTGTGTGCGGTGCCGAATGCCGATCGAGTGCCATCCAGTTTATAGTGCGCTACACGTACACATATACTACAACGTCTTCACCAGTTTAGCACATTATTGCCGTTTGGAATGTAAAGCGGCTTTAACTGCTTTTTAACTGAGTTATTTTGATTTTTTGCAATCTAGCTATAATATTTGAGTCAAAACGTGAATTATCCGTGTGAATCGGTCTTTATTTTAATTAACTTAAATACTAGGGGAAATTAACTGAAAACCTTTCAATACAAATCTTAAAAGTTAACCCCTCTGTGGCTCAGTGGTA
The DNA here is from genome assembly GCA_918026665.1 of Diabrotica balteata. NCBI lineage: Eukaryota > Metazoa > Arthropoda > Insecta > Coleoptera > Chrysomelidae > Diabrotica > Diabrotica balteata. The sequence continues at coordinate 63,178,745 of OU898276.1, read as the reverse complement.
AGAGCGCCTACCTTTAAATCTAAAGGTCGTGAGTTCGAATCTCATCTGGGTGGAAATTTTCGTTTATTAAAAATTAATAAATGAAAATAATTTCTATCCTTGTGCGATCGGTACTCACCAGAGGGACCGCTGACGTTCGGATACAATTAGCGTCTCTTAGCAAAGACAATGACGTCGACTTTGCTAAGTATCAAGACAATTACTCTACACACACACACACACTACACTAGGTACCTGACTGTACCATGCCAATGATCATAGTTGTCAAGGCATTAACCCAATAAAAAAAAAAAAAGATCATTTACTAAAAGTTAACAGTTTTCGAGTTAGCAAAAAACCGGAAAAAAGCAACAAAAAACGATTTCTTCTGGTTTTTTAAATGTTGCGTCACGAAATTTTGTCCGCAAACCTCAGATTCAGATTTAGCACCCCAAAACACATATGGAATGAAAAAATCAGAACTTCCTCAAAACTTTCCTACTAGTATCACTTTACAGTACAAATTTACTGAATTAAAAATATGAATTACATAATAATGTATACAATATATATTTTAATTATTGATGTATTTTTATTAAATTTTATTAAAAAACAGCTACGTATTTAGATTGGACAGAGAGTTTAGAGTGTATTGGACAGTCAATCAAAATGTTCTTTACTGTCACTTTACATTCACATACAACATACTAGTTCCTCTTTTCTCTTCAACAGGTATTCATATGTTGTAGAAGTGTGTCCTAATCTGTGACGTATTATTATGACTTGATGTTGTCGCTTTGAAGGCCAGAAGTTCCATGGAAGGAAAAAAGATTTTATTTATATCAATTTAATGGTGTTTCTATTCCATTGGTTTCGCAACATCTTGCAATATTGCTTTTAAGTAAGGTTTTAAATCTAACTGCACCGTTAAATTTTCCAATGATGCGGCTGTATTGGTTATTACAGACCTAGCTAGATTATTTGCCTTTTCATTACCATCTATTCCAACGTGTGACGGTAATCAGAGGAATTCTACTGTCAAATTGTTTTGGTATATATGGTATAAACTTAACTAAATCTGCTCTAATGTTGGATGAGAGGGATAAATTTGAGTAATTGATGTCAGATAACTTAAGTGAATCAGATATTATAAGAAATTTGAAAAGTTTTTTTCTCTAGAAAAAAGGTGAAGGCCTTAATGATTGCAAATAGTTCTGCTGTAAAAATACGTCTTAGGAGGCAATGTATAATTAATTGCTTACTTATTATCCGTTCACAATTTGTTGATAGCACGAAATTTGCCGTAAAGTCATCTAACGGTCGTTAATATTGTATCATCATAGGCGTTCCTGAGGTGTTTATTCATTAAAATTAATATTAATATTAATAATGTTTTAATACTAATATATTCAGCAAAAAACAATTAAAATTTTTACTACTAATGTTGGTTATTATATTCTTCTTCTTCTTCTTAGCCTTCTGTCGTCCATGTGTGGACATAGGCGTCCCCCAACTCCTTCCGTCGGTCTCTATCCTGAGCAACATATTTCCAATTTGTTCCGGCTATTCGTTTAATGTCATCAACCCATCTCATCTGTGGTCTTCCTCTTGGTCGCTTACTTTCGTAAACGTGGTTATTATATTATATTATTAAAAATAATAATTTAACCATTAACAATTTTGTAAATAAGAATACCTTATCTCTTTGGATATTTTAATACTAATCTTCGCGTTAAATCACTTTACTAGAAAACCTGGTATTCATATCCGAAGGTACTAGACGTTGCAAGATAATTAGGATGAAAGTCCCAGATTTTTAATAATATAATGGGTATAGATGCCGGCTTTGGCCACGTGCCTCGTCTGTTTAGTTTATATTCGAAACTTAACTTGAAAGGGTGAAGTTATTACGAACGAAAACAATTTTTTTGTTTAGTAAGTTTTTGAACGCATGTAATTTACGGCTCGTCGGTGTTTCCGCGTCTACGGCAGTAATTAGCGTCTCAAATATTTCTTTTGCGAATTATATGCAGTGCGTGAGTGATTTTTTATTCCATATACCTACGAACATATACGTATCTTTTGCTCGTGCTCGTTTTGTTGGATTGTTTGTGATGGCTTCCTTATCAACATCATCAAGTTTTACACTGGTACTGTTGCGTGCAGACAGTAAGTCTGTCTGTTCACCAAGAGAAAAGACTATTGTCCTGAATGTTAACGATGCTCTGGTTTCTCAGAATCCCACAAACACTGTTCGCAACATAGTCGAAAGTTGTGCCAACATGACTGGCGTAGGAGAGTCAACTATATATATAGGTACCTATCAGAAAGAAAAAAACACGGTATAGCTAACCCAAACACAAACAAACACTTGAAGAGAGGGAAAAAAACTATTGATATTAATGAATTTGCCAAAAATTTGCCTCATATCGGACGAACTAAATTGTGACTAAAAGTTTTAAAATAACTAAATTTCCGGTAAGAGAAATCAGACCAAAAATCAATTTTGATTGACTGGGAGGAGATAATAGGTTGCGGAAGAAATTATCTAAGATCCATAAGAAAATTCCGGGCTGAAGGAAGGCCAATCTTTTACCAGGATGAAACGTGGGTAAACTCAGGTCATACTCTAAAAAAAGTTGGTCAGATAAAAATATATTAAGCTCCAGGCAAGCCTTTATGGAAGGTTGGTCTACTGGTATCTCCCCACCTTCTGGTAAAGGCAGTGGATTAATAATTTCTCACATTGGCAGTAAAAAGGATTTGTTAAGCATGGTTTGTTGAAATTTCAGTCTAAAAGCACAAAAGGCTATCACGAGGAAATGACAGCTAATGTTTTCGAAGAGTATTTTGTGCAAATGATTGAACACATACCACCAAATTCAATTATAGTATTAGATAATGCACCTTATCATTCACGACTAGTAGAAAGACTTCCAATGACTGCGTGGAAGAAACAGGATATTCGTGACTGGCTGCGGAATAAGTATCTGCCTTACGAAGATGGAATGAAAAACAGAACTTTTAAAAATTGCCCGGCAACACAAATCTAAATTCAAGAAATATGTAGTTAACAAAATGGCGGAAAGGCGAAACATCACAGTCCTTAGACTTCCACCCTACCATTGCGAAATAAATCCAATTGAACTCATTTGGACACAAATGAAAAGTTATGTGGCTAGAAAAAATACGTCATATAAAATACAAGCTGTACGTGAATAGTTATACGAGTCTTTATAACACATTACAGAACAAAACTGGAAAGATGCAGTAAGACATGTAATAGAAGAAGAACAAAAAATGTGGGATCTTGATAACATAATTGATGCGACCGTAGAGACACAACCGATAATTATTAACCCTCAAGACGACTCGAATTCCGAAGTTGATCCTATTTATTTGAATTTGAATAGTTTTCTAATCGTAAGGCAAGTAATATTAGTTGTAATCGTAAGGTATTAAAATGGAAAGGCGCAAAATGTCGCCTGTCAAAATGTTCAATGTGTTTTAAATGTATCCATTTTTTTTTCAAATCCTGAGAAAACTAAAAAGCGTTTTTAAAAAATTTAAAGGCAGAATAAATAAAAAGTTTCTTTTGCATGCAATATTTTCAATTAAAAATTATACTATATTTTTTCTTTTATTTTCACCCCTGTGACATAACATATTAAAATAAACATTGCAGAAGTTTTCTGGGACTTTGTCTCCTCAGTAATAATGTAATCTTTTATTCTGCGTTTAAATTTTTCAAAAATATTTATTAGTTTTCTCCGGATTCGAAAATTATGGATTAATTTAAAACACATTGAAAATTTTGCCAGGCGACATTTGGCGCCTTTCCCCTTAATTAAATAAATGTATCTTTTACAAATGGCAAGAAACTTTTTATTTTTGAATAAAATAAAGAAGTTTTATTAAAACAAAAATACAATTTAAAAAATATATTTATTTAGTTCAAATCAATGTTTCAATCGTATACTCTACGACACTGGTCGGCCAAGATACATTTATAATCGGATTATAAGGTTGACCGCTATATTTTATTACTGCAGATACAAGGTGGGTTAGTCGAAAACATCTTAAACCGTCAGTTTCAGGTTGGTGTTTACTATTATATCGTATTACCTATCCTCTCTGTATTTCAGTTCTCTAATTAGGATTAAACTTTTAGTGAACTATCAACAAATTGTGAACCGAGTATAACTACAGTAAGTAAAGAGCTTGCAAACAATTCCAATATTCCTACTACTTGAAATTAAATTTACACCACGAGAACTCTACACAGAAACCATAAGTTCTCATTTTCCCATCCTCTAATCAATAACATATCACCAAATTTACAATATAATAATAATGATACAGATACATCCTCGTCACTCCACATAAATTGACGTTACATTTTCAGTACGAACCACGCAGAAGAAGAAGAAAACCAAAACTATCACTGAAGACAAATCATGCTTGGCTAAAACACCAAAATCTAAAGAAATATTGCCGTTACTGGAACCAACTAGGAGAATATTCGAAGAAGAAACATTTAAACTCAGTTTAGATCTAATCGTCAATTTCTTTGAAAATATTAAAGGAACCAACGATCCGTTAAGCTAAGTTAAAACGTACATGGAGAATGTTTATGAATTTTTAAAACTGTTTTCTAAAATATATCGTTATTACGCCAACCAAAGTATCAAAAACAGAAGTACGAGAATAACACGTGAGATTATGGAGCAATTAAGAAAGGGATCCACTAACAATGAAGATATTTGTAGAAGAAAAATCCGATACTTGTCAGACAGTATTAAAATTTCTTTGCTTAAACCTAACAAAGGCAGAACAAACATAGACTCGTACCGTCCTATATAACGCACGAATACAATGTTCTAAAAAAAACATAAAAAATATACTATAGTGGTACACAACGTGAAGAATATTTAATTAATCAGTAAAGTGGATTCTGTCAAAATAGATCATGCGTAGACAACTTAATGGATTTACAGTCCGAGATACACGAAGTTTTTGAAACAAGTCAAGAAACCGGCGCAGTATTCTTTGATATTACCAAGGCGTACGATACGGTTTGGAGGTTTAATATGGTATAAAAATTGCACAAAATGAGGAATCAGGGGTAATATGCTAAGATTCATAGAAAATTTTCATTAAAAAAGAGCTTTCTCTTTTCGTGTCGGTAATTCTATTTCAACAACAAAAATTCAAGAAAACAGAGCACCTTAATGGTCAGTTATCAGCCTAACTCTCTTTTCCGTGGCAATCAATGATATACTGGACCACTGCTACCCGTTATTTAAGAGAAGACTATAATATATGCCGACGATCTAATTCGGCATATGCCAAGGTCATAAATATAAGAATTATTCAAAAACCCCTACAAAAATCCATTTATAAACTAGAGATGTGGTATCTACTAGCTATAGAGCACTAGCAAATAACCCCATTAAAAAATACCTTTAAAACTATATTGCGAGGCGCTCACATTCTCAGACAAAATTAATTTTTTCGAAATGGTATTTGACCAAAAACTAACGAAAAAATATATTTCAGACATAAAAAGTTTTGATAAAAAAGATTAAATGCTATGAAAACATTGTCAAATAAAAAATGGAAAACCGACGAAACCACACTGTTAAACATTTATACGTAACTCGTTAGATTAATAATAGATTATGGAGCTCTTGTATATACCTCTGCTAAAAAACATTGTTACACAGCAAATTGAAATTATTCAAGACACAGCACTTCGCATTGTTATAGGAGCAATGAGAACCACACCAGTTAAGAATCTCCCATGCCTTACAGGAGAACCACCTCGTACCTATGCAGAAAGTATTTACGGTTCTCTTATGCATCTTCAATCGCCAGTAACAATTTTCACACAGTGTTCTGAACTGCATCCACATACCAATAAATAAATCAGTTCTCCACCATTTTCTGATTTCGTCTCCATTTATCTCGCTCGTTCCAAAGGTTTTCTTCAACTCCCTCTCCCTTAAGACTTTATCGATTCCTTCTCTCAAACGTAATCCCGGTCTACCTTGCTTTTTTCTTTTATGCGGTCTTCAGTTCAATACTTTCTTTGATATTCTGTGTTCATCCATTCTTTGGACGTGTCCATATCATTTTAGTTGATTTATTCTAATGTCTATGAGATGAACAGATGATCTGAAAAGAACTGCCAGGAAAAATTGGCTACAAGTAGCGTACAATAAAAAATAATGGAAAGAAAGACTTTAAGAGGCTTATGTTCAGATGTGGACGTGAATGGCTAGACGAAGAAAAAGAAGAAGATTCTAATGTCCTCTACTCTATCATATTGTGCTTAACATCCATAATTTCTCGTATTCTTTAGTATATAACTCTGTCTAATCTTAACTTTCCAGCCGCTTTTCTCCAGAAGTCCATTTCTGTTGCTTCTAGTGCTTTTAAGTTTTTTCCTTTCAGTGGCCATACCTCACTTTTATATGTAACAATGCCTTTTATAATGTCGTTACAGCTGTTGTGTTTGTTTTCTTTGGAGATTGTTTTGTCCTACAGTACACTTTTTAATTGCCTAATGGCTTGTCTTCCCTGGTTATTTCTATGTTAAATTTCTTCGTCTAATTTGCTATCGTTGGTTATTTGCATGCCTACATATAGGTATTTTTGACAGCGATTTATTTCTCGCTGTACATACCCTTACCTAAAAACTTTTCCAGTTTCCCAAACATTTAATCCTTTTTAACAGTGGACTATTATATTTACACTAGTTTTTCTTACATGTTGTTTTTTTTTTTGAGAACTATTATAAAGGATTATTAAATCAATCTTTGGATCGTGTGATTTGCAGTTATCTTTTTTTATCAAAGCTATCATCATTTATCAAAGGATTAATCTTTGAAGGACCGTTTGTAGATCTTGAAGATTATTTTTTTATTGGTGACATCATTTTATAAATCGCATGTTACTCGTACGTTAATTGTATTTGTGTTGTTTTGAGACCATGAATTTTAACTGATATTTTTTGTCTGGATTTAGTTGATTTATGGTTATCTCTATACAGGGTGCGGTATTGGTGCGACGGTGAAGTCAAATTTCTCATTTGTCATATAAAAAAAATGAATTATATATTTAAAAGTTGGAACATAGGTAGGACCATACTTTTAAAATATTTTCAAATACACAGGGCCACCAATATTGACAATGTGGAACAAACTTTTCTTTTTTTACCAATGTAAAAAATTTACTTATGTAAAACCCATATTTTTTACATTTTTGGACTCTTCTCAATATTCTCGTTTTTTTTAGTATGTTTTACAATGTTTTACGAAGTACTTTAAAAGATAATTTTGTCTTTTTTTATTTAATTTCGTAGCATAACGAAATGTAGAATTGTAGAGATTTGACATAAAAAAATCAATTAACATTTAAGCGATTTTAACATAGTCCACTATTGTCCAAAATTGATAACATATCTTATGAGTTTTTTTATCTTGAAAATTCTGTAATTTAGTGTTGTAATGAAATGTTATTTTATGACAATTTTTTATTTCTTAGCTATTCCCTATATCTACTTAATTGTTTTAATTTGTAAATTATTTGTGATTCTTTGAAATAAACATTACTTACAACAACAATAAAATGAAATTTTATTAAATTGGCCGTTAAAATATTTTGTCAAAAATAATTTTCTGAGAAGAAAATACATAATAACCCAGAGTTTGTTAATAGTGAATGAGATATCAAAATAGCTAGCTGTAAAGATTGTTGATGTGTAAAATTTAAAAAAAAAAATGTGAAGTGGCGTTTAATATAGAAATATAATTAAATGTCAATAACCAAAAAAAAACAAAAAATCGTTAACTTTATAATAAATGTTTTAAAATTGCTATGCTTTATATTTCTTCTTTAGTTGTAGCGTGTACTTTATATACACATTGTACCTTTCAATTGTCTTAAATTTTAAACTTATGATGGGTGTGTATTAAAATATTTCCTAGACAGTTTTTATAAGACTGACTTATATAAGTACAGCCTTATAACCGTGTCTGGGATCAGATATCCATACTTTTTCATAAACACGAGCAGTGCTCGTCCTAAACTAGTTCATTCAAATACGTATCATACCCATAATCTCTCAAGATTAAACTAGCTTTTACTATCATTAAAACTGTACTGGGGACATCCCATATCGAAACAGCAGTAGCGGCGCCAAGTCTGGCAGACCCAAAATTCAATAATTTATTAATTAGAAAATCAAAACAATACTGGTGTATTATCTAGCTTTAGTTCTTTATGAATATCATTTATACAATAAAACGTAATTTGGACCCAATAAATAATATAACCTTTCAAAATAATTAATAAATGATGAATGTTCATAAATTGTACAAATATAACAAGGGTTCAAACAAATTAACTTTTATTTTATTAACCCTTAAGTACCATGGCGGGGTCAAAATTTACTCCCGCGTTTTTAATATCAATAGATTGAGCATTGCGCGCTTTCTGCTAATCTTCGACCGGTAGGTGATTTATCGATCTACGAAAATTCCGTTAGTTTATCTGTTACTACTGCAGAGTTAGGCACGCATAGGGTCAATTTTGACCCGCTTATGGTATAAGTGTTTCTAGTGCAATTAACGAGTAATTTGAAATGGCGGGGTGTAGTCGCAATAAACGTCCTCTGACACAGAAAGAACTTGAAGAGGAGGGACAAAAAATTATGGACAATGGACTAGATAGTGACAGTGAGTTTTTAGACCAGGCTAGTGAACACAGTGATCACGAAACAGACAGTGAAGAGGAATGGGACGATGATGACGAAAAAAATTGGCAAATTAATAATTCCGAAACTGGTAGTGAATATTCGGGTGAAGAAAGTGATATAGCTGACTCAAGGGATGTGTTTTATGGCAAAAATAGGTACAAGTGGTCTAAAACTTCTCCCACCTTTTCTCGTACACGTAAGCATAATTTAATTAGTCATTTACCTGGTGTTATTGGAAAAGCTCGAGCTAGTATGCCAGAGAAACCAGTTGATGCTTGGGAATGTATTATTAGCCACGATATATTGCAAGAAATTCTTGAGAAAACCAATGAACGAATAACTAATATGGCTTCTAAATATAATTTACACAATTTATCGTGTCAATATACCAATCATCTTGACATAATTGAATTAAAGGCCTTCTTAGGCTTATTATATTTAGCTGGGGTATTTAAATCCAATAATGAAGATTTAAGGTCTTTATTTGCTACGAATGGTACTGGCCGTGATATATTTCGAGCAACCATGTCACTAAACCGATTTTATTTTTTGCTTGGAAGCCTTTGTTTTGACGACCCAGCTACTAGACAAGAACGTATTGCGCACGGAGATAAACTGGCAGCTATATCCAATATTTTTAATATGTTTATAATTAATTGCCAGTCCAATTATAGCTGTGGTGAATATCTCACAATAGATGAAATGCTTATTGCATTTAGAGGAAGGTGCCAATTCAGGATGTATCTCAAAAATAAGCCAGACAAATACGGTCTGAAAATGCAGTGTTTAGTAGACTCTAAGACACATTATTTGCTAAATGGTTTTATATATACTGGAAAAGATACACGCAGAGCAAATCCAAAAAAGTTATCCATCCCCACTCTAGATGTTTTGACACTTATTCCACCAATTTCTGGTACAAATAGAAACATAACAGCAGATAATTGGTTTTCGTCCATTGAGCTCATAAAAGAACTGAGAAGCCATAAAATTTCATATGTTGGAACTCTAAAAAGAAATAAAAGAGAGGTTCCTGCTGAATTTCAACCCCAAAAAAACAGGCCACCTAATTCTGCCTTATTTGGTTTTACAGGAAGCGAGAGCCTTGTATCTTTTGTTCCTAAGAAAAATCGTGCAGTGTTGTTAGTGTCAACTATGCATCATTCCAATACAATGGTTAATGGAAAGCCAGAGATTATAAATTTTTACAACGAGACAAAAGGTGGGGTGGATTCATTGGATAAGAAATGTGCATGCTATAAAACTGGCAGAAGAACTCGTAGATGGCCTCAAGTAATATGGTTTCGCATTTTGGACATTGCAGGATTAAATGCTAACGTAATTTTTAATGGAGTTCAGCAAAATCAAATAATGGAAAGAAGATTGTTTCTAACCACTTTAGGTCAAGAACTTATTAAGGCCCATTTAACTCGTAGAGCTCAGCAAACTTGTTTACCGAGAGAAATTCGTAGTGCCATTTTTAAAGTTTCCGGACTTCAGGAACCAATGCCTGCCGCAAATCCAGAGCCACAACGACGAAAAAAGAGGGGAAGGTGTAAAATATGTCCATATTCCAAAAACCAAAAGAAAGAAAGCTCATCGTGCGATAAATGTCGAGATTTTATTTGCAAAAATCATTCCCGCATACAGACGTTATGCATAAGCTGTGTTGAAAATTAAGGTAAAATCATGCTTGTCATTTTTGAGATACGAAATCTAAATCGATTTTTTTTATTTTAGGTAGGAGCTATGATACCTAGATTTCACCATTGGATATAAAAAAACTGCACATTGTTATTATTTTTCTTATAATTCGAGAAAGTGCATAGCTATGTTAATTTGACTGAATACAAAAGTTTTTTTTTAAATAAAGTTATATCTAATTAACCAAATTCGTTTATTTTTATATAAATGTAAAAGTAGCTGTAAACAAAATAATTTAAAATAAAACAAGTTAAAAAAAGAATATTTTTTGATACAAAAAACAATGGGGGTCAAATTTGACCCTGCCATGGTACAAATGTTACTATTTTTGGCCATGGTAGTTAAGGTTTAAAAACACAACACATTAAAATGTAAGATGTATTTGTCAAACTTGATCCTATAAGTTGCACTTTTAAACATTTTGTGGGTGCAATATACAATCATGCACTAAAACTGCTCATGTGTTAAGGATTACCTCTTAGAAGTTCACTTGAAGTTTCAGCCACTTCTTAGCATCGGTTACGAATAGCTGGAGAGATATTTTCCATCATTTAGCGACGCTTTAGATGCTGATCGATTAGCTCGGCGGTCACAACGTTTTTTGTATATTCTACGAAGTAAATTATCATTTTGATTGTTGGCCAGATATATAATTTGGGAGTTAATTCCAGCCACATTCATAAGTGAATAAAAAATACCATTGGCCATCTTCGGTATTTCGAGCTACATTATACGTGGCACAAAGTTTGTCAACGGTGTCGACCCCACGTTTAGTTGAGTTATAAAACGTTATAATCTCTGGCTTCTGTTGATTATCTGTTGACTCGTCTATTTGATCATTATTGTGCATACTTGAGGCTAGTATGATATTTTTTCCCTTCTTAGGTACATAGGATACTATTGTAGTATTTTCTTGGAATCCAAACATACTTGAATAAACAGGTCGATGTTTGGTACTTATAAACACCAACAGTAATTGTCTTTGGTTTTTTCTCACTCGTCTCACTGTAACGACGTATGTCAGATTGTAATCACAGCAAAATTTTGTAATAAGCTCAAAGCTAGTAAACCAATTATCACACGTAAGGTTTCTTCCAGTACCAATTAATCTCTCGACAATACTAACTGAGATCAGTTTTTAAATGAATAGGTCCCTCTGATTGTCAACCAACATATGGTTCTAGATTTAATGTATATCTAGATTTTGCATCAACTAAGGCAAAGATTTTTAATCCATATTTGTTCGGTTTGGAAATAATATACTGTTTAAAACCGCATCTTCCCTAAATGCCTCAAGTTTTTATCTGTAGTACCATCATCATCATCTTTGGCTCGACAATCCTCTGTGGATCTTGGCCTGCTCTAAGATTCGTCGCCATTCTGTTCGGTTTTTGGCAACATGTTGCCATCTTCTGATTTTTAATATTCGTAAGTCGGTTTCCACTCCATCTAACCACCTAATTCGCGGTCGGCCTTTGCTTCTTTTTCCTACAGGTGTTCCTGTGGTTAGCTTTTTAGCAATCGTATTTTCTGGCATTCGTATTATGTGTCCAGCCCATCTAAGTCGCTGTGTTTTAATGAACGTTATGATATCTGGCTCATCAAAGAGCTGATACAATTCAAAATTATATCTTCTGCGCCACTGCCCTTGGTCGTTTACAGCTCCAAATATTTTGCGGAGTATTTTACGCTCAAATATTCCCAAAAGTCTTTCATCTTTCTGCGTTAGAGTCCATGTTTCTGCTCCATATGTGAGGACCGGCCTCAGCAATGTTTTGTATATAATAATTTTAGTTCTTCTTTGAATGTTTCTTGAGTGGAAATGCTTTTGGAGTCCATAGTATGCCCTATTTGTAAGATTTATTCGTCTTTTGATTTCTTCGCTTGTTTTATTGGTAGCAGTCAATAGCGACCCAAGGTATGTGAAGTTGTCAACACGTCCAAAGGTATGACTTCCAAAGACTGTTTCTCGTTCCTCATTTGCTATCGGATCCTTTGTAACCAACATGTACTTGGTTTTGTCTTCGTTGATGACTAGACCGACCTGTTTCGCCGCTGTTTCCAATTCTAGGAGATATTGCTCAACATCTCGCTTGCTACGCCCTACTATGTCAATGTCATCAGCATATGCTAGACTTGTATCGATCTATTGTAAATAGTACCGCCATCCCTAATTCGTGTATCTCGGACTGCCTTTTCTAAGGCAATATTAAATAGGAGGCAAGCCAGAGCATCCCTTGTCTGAGTCCATCCTTTATCTCAAAGGATCTAGAACTCTCTCCCTGTATTCTAACAGTGGCTTCTAAGTTAGACATTGTCATTCTCGTTAGTCGGATAAGTTTCTCTGGTATACCAAACTCATGCATTGATTGGTATAGCACTGTTCTCTTGACACTGTCGTATGCGGCCTTGAAGTCGACGAATAGGTGATGGGTTTCAATATTGAATTCTAATGTTTTCTCGAGAATCTGTCTTATTGAATGAATCTGGTCAATTGTTGATTTTTCTGGAGTGAATCCAGCTTGATATTTACCAACTATGCCCACTGTGTAAACTTGCAGCCTTTCGTAGAGAATATTTGCTAGTATTTTGTAAGCAGTTGTTAACAGGGTTATACCTCTATAGTTGTCACACTGGAGCTGGTCACCTTTTTTATGTAACGGGCATATCACGCCTTGAGACCATTCACAGGGCATGGTCTCATTATGCCAAACAAGAAGTAAAAGCTTATGCAGTGTCTGTAGTAGGGCATCGCCACCATTCTTGTAGAGCTCACTGCAAATTTGATCAACTCCTGGTGATTTATTATTTTAAGCTTTTTAATGGCTTGGGCAACGTTTTCGATGGTAGGTGGTCTTTCGTTTGGGTTGAAAGGATTCCAATCATTTCGATTTGCTAGGGTGTTATCTACTTCTTCGATATGATGGCCATTAAATTTTGCATCGAAAAATTCAATCCATCTGTTTGGGATTGAGGCCGTACCATTTAGGATGTTTCCTTCTACATCCTTACAGTTCCTTATTCTTGGCTTAAACTCTTTGCGCATTTTGTTTAGATTTCTATAGAACTTTCGAGTTTCATTTTGATTTCCTAGCCATTCTGTGCTTTCCAACTGCTTTTGCTCAAATTGTCTTTTTTTTTCTTCTATGTAATCGTTTTTCTTTTCTTCTTAGGGTAGTTGCATCTGTAGTGCCACACTCGCTAATTGTGTAGGTATTTTTGCAATTTTTTACAAAACTTGTAAGCAGTTGTCTTATAGACGCTAGCTTGTCAGACAATTTTCTTTCGTCTTAAGTTTCTAAATCATCAAATCTAAGATGTCTTAACAAAAACAAAAAAACGTTGCTCGGCATGGTTAACTAAAATATTTCAACCCCGCTGCCGTTTCTCTTCCACAACTCTTCAGTGCTTAACCGATTACTTTTCAAACATCCAGCTAAATAGAGCAATCCTAGTAATGCTCTTATTTCGATTACATTAGTATTTTCAGCAGAACGGGCCCTGTTATGCATCTCTTTCATTTAAATATATTTTGTACTACAACAATAATGTTTAAAATATCTTCGAATGAAAACAAATTACAACAATCAACTATGGATTTGGCACTCTTGCTATATTATTTTACACGTGGTAAGTGAAAAACTTTATTAAATTGGCAAGTTCTTACCGTTTGCACCAGGCAGTGTTTTTTCCAGACTGCTCCATCTTTGCCTAGAAAAGAAGCAATCCGTGAAACTTTTGCTGGGATTACATCCATTTCGTAATCATCGCCATCACCCTCTTTTTCAGTATCTGAATCTGAAAGATTTTTTTCTATGTTATCTACCTCATTCTCTTATTCAATGTCATCAAAATGTTGTTCTGTGTCAGTTTCTAGTTCCTCAAGCAATTGAAGTATGGTGACTAATTACTCCTTTTTATAACTCATGGTGATAAAAGTAATATTTGACTAAGCAAAATATAAATAAATGTTTACATAATCGAATATATAATATCAGCAAAATTACTCACCACTTGTAAAATAAATTCTAAGAAACGAAAATAAAACAACCGTCACTTGAGTTACTTAAGTGGTGGCGGCTAATCTAATGAACCCAAATGGGCTACAACAATAAACTTTGATAAAATATAAGGCAGATATCGAGCACTGTTTTATTATTTAAATCTTGCCCAAGTACTTTCGCTTCCTAGAGCATCTTCAGGGCATTTCGTCAAATTTTGGGCTATCCAACAATTGCAGAATGTCATGTACTTAAAATTAAACATACAATTGAACATAACACCATAACCATACACTAAACAAGGATATACAGTTTAAAATTATTTAAATTTCTCTTATTCATTTATTCATTCTCTCTCCTGTTGCTGACCAGAATGTGGCTTCCACTATTTTTAAAATAGTAATTTTAAATTGTTTAGTGTAGTAATATGTTCAATTATATGTTTAATTGTAAGTCTATGACATTCTGCAATTGTTGGATGGCCCAAAATTTGACGAAATGCACCTGAAGATGCTCTAGGACGCGAAAGTACTTGGGCAAGATTTAATTAATAAAACAGTGCTCGATATCTGCCTTTTATTTTATTTACGTTCATTTATTCGAGCATTTAACCTTATATCAATTTATTACAATAAATATAAAAATCTAGCAAAAGTTCTCGGCTCGACAGTCGATGCAGTAATAAATATAAGTAAGTTACCAAGAGTACGAAGTTCATAGTTTAAATCCCATTTTTTTTATCGTGTAGTACGAAGCTTGGGTCTAATAGACTTAACGCCTCCGCTGCATGGTTAAAATTTAAAGTGATAAGATTTTCTCATGTGAACGAAACCAATACTTTCCCAACATTGAAATAATTAATATTTATGTCCCCTTATAGGGGACTAAAAGGGAAGACTAAACAATTACTGGACTTGGAAATAGGATATTTCCTACTGGCGATCTCCTACCACGAATGGATACTCATATTTTGGTTGGACAGCTGAGTTGTCGATAAGTGTATTTTTATTTGGGGGTCTGTGAGAACTAGCAACTTCATAGTGGACTTTCTGGACGACATTTTGGAGTCAAAAGAACACTGCCAGAGTTTGAGAAAGATTTACTGGATCTATTGGCACTGAGATGTAGAATATTGGTGCAAGCCATACAATGTATGTAACGGTTCTATGTCCCATAACAACTCATGGTAAAATGACATTACATATTTCCGAAGAGCCTTTTGAACGAGTTGCAGTGGATATTCTCATATTCTCAGTCCACTTCCGATGAAACTAGCAATAGATTATTTTTCAAAATGGCCTAAATTTGCTTACAGTACCTAGTAGAAACATTTACGCCATTCGTCTTATAAAGCCTTAAGAGTTCGATTCTGATCATACAAATGATTAATTTATGTTTGTTATACCAAATAAATAAAAATTTTTACAGTTTTTCATCAGAACAATAGAAATATGTATAGCATATGTTTTTACCGCTTTACAGTAGAGCAACAGACATACTATATAGGAAATATGTTTTTCAAAGCTAGAGCTGATTCAAGTAGAAAGTATTCTGTTTTAGTTACTTGTAGAAGCTTATTGGTCCTGACCATAACTAATCTCGGTTAATAATTTAATTAACCCAAATGTAAAAATCTCAATATCATTCAGCTCCTACAAATCTATAGAAAAATCAAACCGAATATTTAATTCTTATTAGGAAATATATGTTAAAATACTGCGAAGTATAATCGGAAATTAAATAATTTAAATAAAATTACATATTAATACGAACTTAAATAAGGAATTAAGATAAGAATAAGATATAAACACGAGTTATTATAAACATTACAAGATTAGAGAAGATACGATTAAGATGATTTGTTAAACAAATTAAAGTTCTTACCAATTTTTATAAACGAAAACAACCACTTTTAAATTTGTGTTAACTAAATAATAAATTAAATATTATATTTATATGGGGTTAATTAATTGAACTAAAAATTACATTCCTATACATCTATACATTTAAAAATGCAATTTTAATTACAATCGATTATAATTGGATGCCTCTAAATATAATACAGTGACGCCTATTAAGTTCCACAATTACAATTTGTTAGGGAGATTACGAATAAAAATTGCTTTTTGTATAGGACCCTATTTACTGACGAAGTCCAATTTACAAGCGATGGTATAAATAACTCGCGCAACTCACACGCTTGAGTAGAACAAATCCCCATGCGAATCTTGTTCGTAGTATAGATTTTCTCTGATTGTTTAAATAGAAGTAATAGACAGACTACTAATAGCCTTTTATCTCTTTAATATAATATTGACAAATGCTGTGTACTTAAATTTCGCACAAACTATTTTGCCAAATCTAGTAGCCAATGTATCTAATTTATGTATGATAGGGAATCATCACGTTGCTCAGTTTATCTTGTCAAGATATTCATGAATCTCATAGAAGTAGGTGGGTAGGACGGAAGAGAGCTTATTCATGGCCACCCAGGTCACCTGATTTTAATCCTATCGACTATTTCATATGCAGTGGATTAAAAGAATTAGTTTTTCGGAAAAATATAAACACACGACAAGAACTAATTAATAAAATGATTAGTTTTTGTAATGTTATTAGAAATGATCCTCTTTTCTGATCCCCATTTTATGTTGATACAGACGTAGATGTATAAACCTAAGACGTATAGAAAACAGAATTTCATTTCAACGATTTTGCATAAAAATATTATTCTAATTGTGCTTCATCTTTTTAAAGATTGATAAGCTAAATAGTAATTGTTCTTCTTCTTCTTCTGGTTCCTATCTGTTTCGGATGTTGGAAATCATATTGGCAATCATAACCTTGCTCGTTGCGGCTCGAAACAGCTCCGTTGAGGTTTTCTTAAACTATGTTCTTAAATTCCGCAGCCATGATATTCTCCTTCTACCGGGTCCTCGCTTACCTTTGACTTTACCTTGCAATATAGACTGTAGCAGGGAGTAACGGTGCTCATTTCTCATAACGTGTCCCAGATATTGCAATTTTATGCGTTTTATTGTAAACACAATCTCTGGTTCCTTCTTCATTTTTCCTAGAACTTCCTTGTTCGTGATCCTTGCTGTCCATGATATTCTCAGCATTCTTCTATAAAGTTACATCTCAAATGCTTCAAGTTTTTTAATAGTGGTGTCTGTAAGCGTCCATGCCTCCGCCCCGTACAACAACACAGAGAAAACATAGCATCTCAAATGTCTCATTTTTGTATCAAGGGATATGTTGTGACTTTTGAAGATGGCGCTCATTTTGTTAAAGACCGTTCTCGTAAATTGCCTGTAAATAGTAATTGTAGCTTCGCAAAATGCTGCATGAAAGGTCTCTGCGGATGAGTGCCAAATCATCTCCTCGGGTCTTTCGCTCATGTGTTCTGATGTCTTTCAACAAGGAAGCTGCATAATATAAATCTGCTTGCATGATGTAAATTCCAAATAAATTGTTTCTTCAGTTTTTTTAGTTAGATCTCGATATAACGGACCTCTATGTAACGAATTTCGGATATACCGGACAAAACATCCGGTAAAATAAAAAAAAAGGTAGTGTTAATATTATACATGCTTAACCCGTTCCATACCACTGTATTTTACAAAGAATTTCAATAAAATTTATAATCAAAGCGCACAATCTAATTGTAAAATGTATATAGGTATTTTTATGCTGAAAAATAAATAAATAAAGCATTTGTAACAAAAACGTAATATTGGATCATAAACATAATAAATATAATGTATCTACACACATGAGATATAAATTTACACATTTGTAGGCAAGGGACAGAAAGTGTGAACATTACATTATTAGCAGATTCCCTGATATAATAACGAGTAGGTTTCTATGATTATATGGAATGTATAGTTTCTGGCAGAAAAATCAGCAAGGACAGGATCTCGACATAGATTGACTCCTGTAATGGTTGGCAAATTTCGTAAACCTAGAGTTTTAAAATATATAATGTATCATTTGCCCGTT